>JAJHZJ010000059.1:677154-1354147 GCA_023548195.1 Bettongia penicillata ogilbyi
GTTCTCAGGTCCTTCCCAGTTCTACTGTTCTCCCCTTTCCTCCTCTCTCCTTGGCAGTATATCTGCACAGGGTAGGGAGCTTTATAAGTATACCTTCCCAAGCAGCTCAAACATGGCTGCTTGTTGTACCTGATGGTGTTAAGAATAAGAGCCTTCTCTTCAGCACAGCAAATCCCGCCTCCCCTTATCAGGTGTATGCAGTGAGGTCACCCTAATCCTCAGACTGAGCCATAGTGAGATGTTGCCATGGTGATGGCTGTGTTGGCAAGAACACTTTGCAAAGGAACAGCACCATAGGGGAGGGCTGGCGTCTGGCCTTCATGCAGCTGTGCCTCATTTGCACCAAACCTCCTTATAAGATAACATGGAAGGAGTTATCTATTTGCAGTGCAAGGGTGGGTGGAGTGGGGGAAGGGGGATGAGCAGGGGATTGGAGGGAATGGGGTGGGAGAGGTGGGTAAAGGCTAGTAAAGGAGATGTAGGGGAGGGCCACTGAAATATGCTGGCTCAATCCTTGGCACTCCCTTTGTTTGGCCCGGCAAGCTTCGTCTGTCTCTACTGTAATTTCCGAGTCACAAAATAAGAATGAAAAGAATATAGAGACTCCCAGTAGGTACAAGGGGCTATGTGGCTTGCCTAGATCACTCTGGAAAGTCAAGAGGCCTGTGTAGGAGTCCTGGTTTTGCACCAAACTCATTGTGTAACCTTAGAAAATGTCACCTCCCCTTTCTGAAATGAAAGCTTTATACTAGCTGACCACTAAGGACCTTTCTAGTCCCAACATCTTGTGAGTTTAGTGGTTTGTTTAGACTCACATAACACTCTTAAGTGGGTCCTATTTGAGGGAAAAAAACTTGTGTTCTATATTGTCAAATCATATGGTAAAAGGAAGTAACATTTCGAACCACTGCTGAACCCCAGGGCCTGGGACATTGTACCCACCCATTTCTCACTAAGGGGTCCTCCATGCTCTGGACCTCTGAACGTGGTTCCAACTAGGCTCAGTCTTGAGGGATACTGACCTATAACAAAAGAAGTCTAGACCACCTATTCTCAAATTCTTTGGCTCCATAAACAAACTCTCATCCTGGAACATTGGAGATGAATTATTTAAAGTCTACCTTTTGGGTCATGTCTAGATCTCTCCTTAGTGGGGAGAGGGGATAAAAGCTACTCACCATAAAGTATGAATCAGGCAAGAGATAGATATTTATTTGCAGCATGAAAAAAATTCTAATTGATGCAAAGGACTCATAGTACCAATTGACAGAACTTAGAAGAGATTATCCAGTTAACTTACTTTTAACTTTATACCTTCCTAGGAGGCTGATACTCAAACTTCATCAGGCTCAGTTATTGTGAGTGTAAAGACCACACTGTTGTTATGCTGGTACAAAAGAAAACTTGAAGACCTGGGTTCAAATTCTGTACACTGTGGCACAACATTTTTCTGAGCTCGGTTTCCTCTCCTGTCAAATGGAATAATAAGAATCCATTATTATGTCATATAAGCATGGACATTGATAGGAAATGAAAGTGGACAGTTTCTGTAGTGGTGGCAGCTAAGAAAACAGGGACAGAAGCCCTGGCAGAGACTGTTGCCAGGTTGGATCTCACCAAAGAGTTGCTCACCTCTATTATGACAATAGGGTTGGTTTAGAAACAGGGCCATTGCCCTGGAAAAGGTTCTACTATCCCTGGTGCCTGTGGGCCTACCATCCTGGCCTGTCTTCATTGGGATCTGAAGAGAAGTGGTAGCTGAGATGGTAGGGCTGGTTTGACCCACCTGGCACATACCAACTCTTATCTCTTCCCTCAGTGGGTCTTGCTATATCAGGGACTTCAAGTTGTCCCATTTCTTCTTCTCTCCGTTTAGGGAAACTCTCTAGTTCAGATTCAAGTGAGACCTGAATCTTTCCTCAAACACTTACTAGTGGGTGTGACCCTGGACAAGTCACTTAAAGTCTTTCTTCCTCAGTTTTCCCAGAGTTGTTGGTGAACATCAAAGGCAAGAATATAGGTCAAAAGCTTCGTGAACCTGAAAGCCGTGGTTGGCATTGTTATTATCAGAACTTTGTGTATTGGACCTTAAATCAACCCCAGATCATCCTCCCTTTCCTCTTGATTCTTCTTCCTCCTCTTTAACCCCCTACCCAAAATGCTCAATTTCTAACTTTGGCACTAGTTGCCATACCAACTCTCGTGGGTCATCAAAGCTTAGAGACAAAAGGAAACCAGGTAGAATCCAAAAGAAATTGATTTCTGAAGTTTCCAATTTTTGTCCAGATTCAAATGAAGTAGCTTTTGGTGGTTACTCAGAGATCATCTGAAGGGAGGCTTAGGAGAGGTCTCTGGGGCTGAAGTCCTTCTCAGGTTACCCTCAGGGCAGATTTAAAGGAGTGTACAAGATTCTTTGAACTAAGCTAAAAATAAAACAGAAATTGCATTTTTTTCCCTATTTACTCAGAATTCGATTAAAAGTTGCGTTTCTTGAAGGATAAGATTACCTGTGTGGGATTAAGATGAAAATGGAAAAAAATTGAATTTTTGCCCCCTCAGCTCGCCAACTCTTTCTGGTGAAATGTATCTCCCAGACCTTGGGCCCCAAGATCATGTTCTTTCAAAATTTTGAGTAGGTTTGACTCCTTTCTTTTCTTTTTTGCCTTTTTTTTCTTCTATTTCCCCTCTAGGTGAGCCTCTCATCCGTGGCTAAGGGACAGCTTGCTTCCTTTCTAAATCAAGGACAGAACAAATCTATACCGGCCTTTTAATTTGCTCATTTGGAAACTTTAACCAAAGGAGAAGAAATAGTATCTTTGAGGCAGAGAGAAAGTGGACATCCACACAGGCCTTACTGTGGAAGGCCAAACTCCCCCCAAGCCTTACCTGAGTTCTCAGTCAGTTGGAAATTGATGGCTTGCTAACAATGCAAGGAGCAGGGGAGTCTGGGAACTGGGAGAGGTGGAGATGAGAAAGCACCGGAAGCAGGGGGAAGGCACTCAGGGGAGTTGTAGCAAAGAACAAGGGGGACAAGAGAGGAAGAAAATTCCTGGAACTTTAGAAGTGATTCAGCCCCAGACAAAGAGGCTTCCCCAATTTCTCAAACTGACATTTATTTTAAAAGCTGTCAAGGTAAAATGTGACTCTGAAGTTAGAAGAAACTGATCTGCTTTGCTATCTTACTGTAGTTGACACAGACTCTCCCAGTCATTCCTCCTTGCTCTCCCTGTCTCCTGCTTCCTTGGCAAACTCCCTGAGCCCCCTATCAAGTTAGGGGAATGCTGGGGGCTCTTATTGTGCTGGCTGGCATTACTGGTTTTCTCTTCCCTTCCCTGTGCAAGTACTGACCACCAACCAGGCTCCTGGTAGGGCCAAAAAGGGCCTGAATCACAAAATGTCCCAACCAGTCTAATCCAGCCCTCTTTTTATAGAGATAAGGAATTGAGGTCCACAGATGGGAAATTCTTTGCTCAGCATCATGCAATTATTGAAGATCAGAGCCAGGGTTCAAGGTCAGGTACTCTGACTCCAAATCCTATACTCTCTCTAACAGATGATGCATCTAATTGTTGTGTGACCTTGGACTAGTCCTTTAACCTTTCTAGTGACTGAATGGGTGTGTATAGGAGATAATTTGCCCCAGTTGGGGAGGGGAAAATGTTTGTACTTCTCTTTTTGCAATATATTCTCATTAAACATCATTTTGTAAAAGTTAGTCAGTGTTAATCTGTTAATTGATTTGTGGAGAAAGGCTACTGGGCAGGAATATACTGGATGGAGACTAGTGAGCTAGAGAACTGGATAAAGACACCTCAACCCTTCAGAGTTATCTCTAGAATTCTGAGTAGGACCAGTAGCCTCACTTTGAGGACCCAACCATCTAACTGGAATGTGGGTTGAGACAGTAAGCACAAAATCTGTATGTGTTAAAAATGCATATTCAATGCTTTAAGAAATTTAAAGCACTGTATAAAATTCAGTTATTCTTGCTACATCAGCCTATCTCTCATACAATAATATTTATTTTGATTGGCTATGTAAGTGTTTTATCTCCTTTATTAGACTGTGAGCTCTTTTAAAAAGGAATTATGTCATTTATCACCATATCATTCTTGAACCAAGTGCAGGGGCTGGGATTGTAGGAGGTATAACACTATCATTTTAAAAAAATGTATTGATATTCTCTTCTTATTACATCTCCACACCTCCCAATAACTCTCCCCACCCCCAATAAAACCTTTATTTATAAACAAATGAGTAAAATCAAACAAAATAAATCAAAACATTAGCCATATGTGCATGGTTATGCCCCATTCCATCATTCCATACCTATCAGACACCACCTCTTTAATGACAGCCATAGAAGCTGATTGATTGAATATCATAGGCATAATACTTGACCATCAGTCTTTATTTTCTTTTTTTTCCATCACCATTCTTATGAATTTGGTCACCACATTGATCAGAGCTGCTGCATTAAACAAAATCCTGAACTTTTTCAACGTGGTTTGTCTTTCTATGACTGGGCATCATGTAAACTGTTCAGCTTCTGCTCACTTTGCTCTGCCTCAGTTTATCCAAGCTTCCCAAATTTCTCTGAATTCTTTATGGGATAATAATATTCCACTATATTCTTCTTTTTTTTTTTACCTGTTTTCCCATAGCTTCTCCAGCATTTATTTTCCTTTTTGGGTCAACTTTGACAATTTGAGAAATGTGGGGTGATATGTTTAGTTGTTTTAATTTATATTTCTTTAATTATTAGTGATTTAGAGCTTTTTTTCTTTTTTTCTTTTTTCTTTTTTTTATTAAATTTATTTATTTATTTAAATTTTTTACATTCATTTTCACAAATTTTTGGGTTCCAAATTTTCTCCCCTTTTATCCCCTCCCCCCACCCCAATACCCCAAGCAATCTAATTTTCCCTATCTCCAATCTGCCCTCTCTTCTGTCATCTCTCCCTTCTCTTGTCTCCATCTTCTCTTTTCTCCTGTGGGGCCAGATGACTTTCTATTCCTCCTTAACTGTATGTCTTCTTTCCCAGTTGCAACAACAATACTAAACAGTTGTTCCTAAAACTTTGAGTTCCAAATTCTCTTCATCCCTCCCTCCCCACCCATTCCCTTTGGGACAGCAGGCAATTCAATATAGGCCATATCTGTGTAGTTTTGCCAATGACCTCCCTGATAGTCGTGTTGTGTAAGACTAACTGGATTACCATCCCTCCTAACCTGCCCCTCATTGTTTCTCTTCTGTCTTTTGATCCTGTCCCTCCCCAAGTGTTGACTTCAGATTGCTCCCTCCTCCCTTTGCCCTCCCTTCCATCATCCCCCCCTTGCAATATCTCTTTCTCCCCCACTTTCTTATACTGTAAGATAGGTTTTCATACCAAAATGAGTGTGCATTTCACTCCTTCGTTTAGTCAAATGTGATGAGGGTAAACTTCTTGTTTTTTTTTTTTTTTTTTTCTCAGCTCTCCTCTTTTTCTCTCCACTAAGAAAAACTCCTACCTGCCTCTTAAATGACATATAGTTACCCCCTTCCCTTTCCCTCCCCCTACATTTCTCTCTCACCATTTACCCTAGTTTCTTTTAAGGTATGGTCCCATCCTATTCAGTTCAATCTGTGCTCTCTATCTCTGTATGTGTGTGCATGTGTGTATGTGCGTGCATGCGTGTACATGTGTATATGTGGTCCCACCAACTACCCAGATACTGAAAAGTTTTAAGAGTTACAAATATTGTCTTTCCATGTAGGAATGTAAACAGTTCACTCATGGTAAGTCCCTTAAGACTTCTCTTTGCTGTTTACTTTTTCATGCTTCTTCTCATTCTTGTGTTTGAAAGTCAAATTTTCTTTTCACCTCTGGTTTTTTCATCAAGAATGATTGAAAGTTCTCTGTTTCATTGAAAGACCATATCTTCCCTTGAAGTATTATACTCACTTTAGCTGGGTAGGTGATTCTTGGTTTGAGTCCTAGTTCCTTTGCCTTCTGGAATATCCTATTCCACGCCCTTCGAACCCTTAATGTAGAAGCTGCTAGATCTTGGGTTATCCTGATTGTATTTCCACAGTACTGGAATTGTTTCTTTCTAGCTGCTTGTAAGATTTTTTCCTTGAGCTGGGAGTTCTGGAATTTGGCCACAATGTTCCTAGGAGTTTCTCTTTTTGGATCTCTTTCAGGTGGTGATCGATGGATTCTTCCAATACTTATTTTGCCCTCTGGTTCTAGAATGTCAGGGCAGTTTTCCTTGATAATTTCATGGAAGATGATGTCTAGGCTCTTTTTTTGATCATGAGTTTCAGGTAGTCCCATAATTTTTAAATTGTCTCTCCTGGATCTATTTTCCAGGTCAGTTGTTTTTCCCATGAGATATTTCATATTCTCTTCCATTTTTTCGTTCTTTTGGTTTTGTTTGGTGATTTCTTGGTTTCTCATAAAGTCATTAGACTCCATCTGTTCCATTCTAATTTTGAGAGAGCTATTAAATTCAGTGAGCTTTTGAGCCTCTTTTTCCATTTGGCTCATTCTGCTTTTGAAAGCATTCTTCTCCTCATTGGCTTTTTGAACCTCCTTTGCCAATTGGGTGAGCCTATTTTTCAAGGTGTTAATTTCCTCAGCATTTTTTTTGGGTCTCCTTTACCAAGGTATTGACCTGTTTTTCATACTTTTGTTGCATCTCTGACATTTCTCTTCCCAGTTTTTCCTCCACCTGTCTAACTTGCTTTTCAAAATCCTTTTTGAGCTCTTCCAGGGCCTGAGCCCACCCACCACCCCCCTGGGGTGTCTGGGGTACTGAGGCCCCGCCCTCCACGTCTTTCCCTGATGGCAAGAATATGTCCTCATCTTCGTCAGATCCGAAGGTTGGGATCATTTGCATTTGTTGGAAAAAACTCTCTAAAGTCTTATTTTTCTTCCCTTTTCTAGGCATTTTCCCAGCCAGTTACTTGACTTCTGAGATTCCTTTCCACCCCCACCTGGATCCGCCCAGCTAGTGCTTGTCCTCTGAGATTTAAATGGGCTTTCCTCCTGCCAGCTGTCAATCAGTGAGCTTTAGTTCAGGTTCTGGGGTGGGGCCAGGGCTGCCTCCGAGACTGATCCCTCGGGGGCTTTATGCAGAGACTTTCAGGAATGGAACGGGTGGGGGCGGGGTGGGGGGCCCGCCTCCCAAATCCCACTCCTTTGGGGGCTTTAAGCAGGGGCCTTCAGTAACAGAGCGGGGTGGGGGCAGGGCCGTCTCCCAGGCTCAGCTCCGTCAGGTTTTATGCGGGAATCTTCCGTAATGAAGATCCTGCCTGCTGTTGGGGGATTCCTGAGTCTTGGGCCGCCGCCGCCGCCTCAGCCGCCGCCCACACCTCTGCCTCCGCCGCTTCCTGCCCCCGTCCCCGCCGCCGCCGCTTCCTCCCGAGGGGGCCCGAGTCACGGAGACGCCCCGCTTCCCCTCTCCTTCAGCCCGGCTTTCTTTCTCACTGACCTGTAGCTTCTGTGGGTGGAGGGACTTTCCCAGCAGCTGGAGCTTCCGTCTCTGAAGCCTGCTCGGATCAGCTTCCCTGCGACCTCAGCCAGGGCAGCACTGGGGGTTGGGTTTACTTTCCGGGGCGCGCCGGACCCTGGGGACGGGTCTTCAGGGCTCCCTGGAACAGAAATCTCTTCCACTCTGCTTCTGCACACCTTGTATTCACCCAGAAGCTATGGGGGACTCTTTTTACATTAATTCTATGGGCTTTGGTTTCGGAGCTCGTAAACGTGCGTCCTTCTACTCTGCCATCTTTGCTCCGCCCCCCTATTCCACTATATTCTTTCACCACAGCTTTCTTCAGTTATTTCCCAAATGATGGACACCCAATTTCCTTCCATTCATTTGCTACTACAAAAAGAGAGGCTATAAATGTTTTTGTATTTATGGTGCTTTTCCTTCTATCAGTGATATTCTTAGGGATCTAAATCAGGTATTATTGAATGAAAGGGCAGGTACAGCTCAGTGATTTCTTTGTTTTTGAGAAGAGTTAGACTGATTCACAGCTTCACATACAATACATTAACGTGCTGGTCTTTCTATAATTTTTCCAACATAATTTTTATCATTTTAGTTTTTGTCACCTTTTCCAATTTGATGGGTGGGAGGCAAAATCTGAAAGTTTTTCGTTATTTGTCTTATTACTAGTGATTTGGTGTATTTTTTTCTTCAGATGGCTGTTGAAGGTTTGTATTTCTTCTTTTTAGAACTATGTGTTCATATCTCTTGACCATTTTTCTACTGGGGGGGTGACATTAGTTTTTATATAATTATATCGATTCTTTATATATTTTGGACATCAAACATATTTACTATGAGAATTTTTTCCCAATTATCTAATTCTCTTCTTATCCAAATTGCATTGGTTATATTTGTTGAAAATATTCTCAGTTTTATGTAATTTAAATAATCTAGTTTATCTTTTTCTATTAGCTTCATCCCTCATTTGGTTAAGAATTCACCCTCTGGCGATAGTTGTACAAAGTACCACATACCATTCACCTCCAATGTTTTTATGATGTGATGTTTTATATTTAGGTTGTTTATTCATTTGTAACCTATTATGGTTTGTGATGTAAGATTTTGGTCTAAATCTACTTTCTGCCAAACAGTTCCTTGGTTTTTCATGTAGTTTGTGTTGAATAAGGTGTTCTAGCCCCAGTAGTTCATGTTATTAGATTTATCAAATGCTAGACTACTGTGTTTAATCACCTAGTCTGTTCCATTGGTCAACTTTTATGTCTTTAAACCAATTCCAAGTAGTTTTCATGATTTTTTCTTTGTAATGTGATTAGAGTTGTAGTGATGTTAGGTCCCTTTCATTTCTACTTTTCCCTTTTATTTCCCTTTATATTCTTGACCTTTTGTTCTGACAGATGAATTTCATCATTTAGTCTAGTTTTATAAAGTAATCCTTCAGTAATTTGATTGATGTGACACTGAATTGTAAATTAATGTAGACAAGTAGCATCCTTGTAATTCTATTGGTGTAACCAAATCATGAATAATGAATATATCTCTGTCTTCCTCACTTTCTTTAAAGAGTCCTGAATATGTTTTGGGAAGGTTGACTCTCAGATAGTCTATGAATTTTGTAATTATTTTGAATGTCATTTCTTTTTCTGTCTTTCCCTGCTGGATTTTGTTATTAATAAATAGAAAGGCTGATATTTTCACGAGTTCATTTTCTACCCAACTACTTTATTGAACTTGTTTCAATCATTTTTAATGGAATACTTCAAGTATGTTGTTTTATCATTTGCAGATAGAGACTGTTTTCCTTTTCTTTGACTATTCTTATTCCCTCAGTTCTTTTAATTCTCTTGTTTATAATTAGCAATTCTAGAACTATAGAAAATAACAGAGAGGAGAATGGATGTATTTGTTTTATCCTTGATCTTGTTGGAAATGCTTTTTTCTATTACAAATAAAGCTAGAACTTGCTTCTAGTTAGAAACTACTTAAAATATTACAACTGTTCTATTTATCTCTATATTGTTAGTCATTTTGAAAAAATATAAATGAATGCTATATTTTGTTGAAGGCTTCTGCAGTCACTGGTGATTTTTATTGTTTTGCTACCAATTAGTTTTTCTCTGCATTCCTGGTATAACTCTGATCTGGTCATAGTGAATACTCTTTTGAATGTATCACTATAGCTTCTTTGTTAATATTTTATTCCATAATTTTGCATCAAAATTTACCAGTGATATTGATTAATAATTTACTTTAAGTTTCTGTGGCTTGGGGATCATGACTATTTCTACTTCTGCATCATTTAAATCCTCTCACTTGACAAATGAATAACTGAGTATATTGGGAAAGAGATATCTCTCTAGGGTTATGATGTCAATTATCACTTCATCTATCCATGTATATAAAAGGCTAGGATTTATCCATCAGTCCCTGTCACATAGTCTGGTTAATTTTCCTTTCGGGAGGATGAATATATTTCCCCACATTGTATAGTTTACTAAAAAGTGAACTGACTAATCATATAGGAGGGCTGGTTTAAAGTTCTGACTTGTCCAGAAATATGCTATTTGACTTTGGCCATACCCTTCAAGAATTTGGAAGAGCAATTAGACTTAGGCTCATAGGACAGTAGATTTTAAATTATAATGGACTTTAGATAACATTTAGTACAATCCATTCATTTTATTGAAACTGAGGCCCAGAAGGATGATGGCTTGCTCAAGGGAATTGGTAGGAGAACTAGACCTCATTCTAGTTCCGACTCCAAATACCATCATCTTTCTAGTCAACTGACTTGTTCTACTTGGGGCGCTGGATACAAAAACAGTAAGAATAGAGGGATGCTACAGAAATAAAGATTTAATCCAATATAAAATAAAGAAAAAACTGTATTTGAACTCAATTAAATCTAGGTTTTAATTCCTGTGTGACCTTAGGCATGGCACATCTACCCCTTGGGATCCAGTTTCCTCATTTGCAAAAAGAGATTATTGTCCTAAATGACCTAAGACCTCAATTTCATGAACCTATGAACTTCCTAACAATTAGAGCTGTCCCAAAGTACACTAGGCACCCTCAGAGGTAGTAGGTGCCTCATCACTGGAGACCATCCAACATATTGTACAGAATGGAGATGATTTCTTCTACTTCCTATGGTTTCATTGGCTCTAACATTCTTTGCCTTTAAGTTAGGAGATCACTCTGTGAACCCTAGATGTTTTTTTGACAGAAACATTAGCTAACAGGGTGAGGGAGGTGATGGCCTGCCTATCCTCTGCCCTGATCAGGCCTTATTGGCAATATTGTGTTCAATTTTTCGTGCCACAGTTTAGGAAAAATATTCCTAATCTATAGTATGTTGAGAAGAAAGTAATCAGGAAAACTTAAAACCAGGTCATTTGATATACTAGTGGTAATACTAATAACAATACTTCAATTGCTCTAGTGCTTTAAGATTTGAAAAACACTTTTTACATATTATCTTATTTTATCCTCACAACAACCTTGTGAGGTAAATATTATTATTATCCAATAATAATAATTCAATTTCTCTAATGCTTTAAGATTGACAAAGCATTTCACATATATTATTTGATCCTTATAACAAATCATCCCCATTTTATACATGAGGAAACAGAGACTCAGAGAAGCTAAGTTAATTGCCAAGGGTCACATAGCTAGTAATTATGTGAGGTAAGAACCCAACCCAATTCCTCCTGACTCAAATTCAGCACTGTTCCACTATGCAACATTGCCTCTCTCCTCTGATTGGTCAAAGGAACTGGGGACATATATAATAGAGCAGAGGAGACTAGAAAGGCACATGGTCTTGTTCTTTAAAGTGTTGAATGTAGAAGAGGAATTAAACTTCTTCTACCTGACCCCAGAAGGTAGAGCTAAGAATAGGATCAGAGTGAGGTGGTGACAGAGAAGCAGACCCTACTTAATATAGGAGGGAAATGTCCTAATAATGATAAATTCCTGGAAGATCAGACTTCCTGGGGTCAAGGTTAGGCGTAAGTGGGTACTTCATTACTGGAGGTCTTCAAGTGGAACGTGATATTCACATGTTGGATCTAGATGTTCTCTGAGGTCTCTTCCAACCCTTAGATTCTGTAATTCTGTGATTTTATAGCTCAGGAAACTAACTCTTTGTAACCAAATCGCCTTCTACCTGTCTAGTTTTCTTACACCTTACTCCCCAACACATACTCTTTAATCCACTGACTCTGGCCTTCTGACTGTTCCACAAACAAGACACCTCATCTCTCAGTTCTGGGCATTTCCTTGGCTTTTCCCCATGCCTGTGATGTTCTCTTTCCTCCACTCTAACTGTTGACTTGCCTAACTTCCTTTAAGTCTCAACTAAATTCCTATTTTCTATTAGAAGCCTTCTCCAGTCTCTATTGATTCTAGTACCTTCTCTCTGTTACTTCCTATTTATCCTGTATAGAACTTGCTTTGTATATAGTGGTTTGAATGTTATCTCCCCTGTTAGAGGGTAAGCTCCTTGAGGGCAGGGACCACCTTTTTGCCTCTTTTTGTATCCCTAGCACTTAGCATGGTGCCTGACACACTGTAAATGCTTAATAAATGTTTATTGATTAATTAGACTTTAGAAACCTCAAATATCTTGCCCAAGATCACACTGCTAGAAAGTGACAGAGTTCAGTGTATACTTACATTGAAAAAAATGCATTACACAAGTACAGAATGAGGAGGATGTGGCTAGATTAGCTTTCAGAAGTATGTGCAGGAATGGGGAATTTTCTAGGCCTCTAGTATGAGGGGTGTGCTAGAGGCAGCTGTAACCATCTTTGAGATAATTGTTAAATTTTCAGTGTGAGCATTTACACTTAAGACATTTCTACAGTTCAGCTTTGATCTGTTGTTTTGTTGATTATTTAGATTTTAAAAAGTGTTAATAACATAGGCTCAACTTAAAAACTCTATGTTCATAAATTGCTTTCTTTCCAGAGAGCCTGGTTGTTAAACACTTACCAGCACATGCCTTTATTGCTCTATAAAACTTGCTTGAGCTCAATAGGAATGCAAAAGTAGATGGGGGCCTAGTGACTATGTTCTAATAATGATAGCTGGTATTTATATAGAGCTGTAGGAATTGCAGAATACTTTGCATATATTATTTCATTTGAACCTCAGAACACCAGCTAACTGGAACCCAAGCCTTCTGCCTCATAGGGGAAGTCTCATACCATCTGAATACTGGCTCCTTTCTATAGTCTATGCCACATTTGCATGGCCTTACCATGCACTTCTGATCGTTGTAGAGCAAAGATTACAGTGTAATCTGTGGTTCTAGCCTCAAGGAATACCTAGTCATTAATGTAATGGTCCAGCTTCCACACCGGACTTTGCTATCTGCCGGAAACCCACGAGAGAAGAATAGGTCAGATGCCTGGGCACTGGCTCATCTTCTTTTATGTGTTGGCACTAGTTTTGACAGGGCCTAATTTTGAAGGGATGTAACTAGTGCCAATACTTAGACTTGTCACCAAAGGTGTTGAATTGAATCCTTGACTCAAACAAGTCCCAATTATCAGGAAAACATGGCTCATTAAGGCAGCTGAAGGTCATGGTTCACATGCAGAAGAGGCAGTACCTGTTTAGAAATTGTGCAAAATTTATACAACATCATAATCACCTAATGCAAGAGCCAGAGAATGGTTACAAATGAAGATTTCTGAAAGGAACAGAGGACAAAACTTGGAGAACTGAAGAGAAACTTGTTGAGTCCTGTGCATATGGCCTTGTGTCAATTTGCATCTGGATCAACTGGCAGGATTTCTGGCTCTCTACCTCTATCTCTGAAATGAAAGCCTGGCACTGAGGCTGACTGGCAGTGGGGCTGGCTGATGGCAAGAAGATATTAGAAATTCATTTCTTCAGAACTGTCCAAGCAGGGGATTAGACCAGCCTCAAAATGGTTCCCACTCAGAACTACCCTGGATTAGATCCTATCTTGGAATCAAATAGCTGATTCATTCAGCTGCTCCCACTTACTTCAAGAGTAATGGTGTGTGCAATCATGATGACAGGTTTTATTTAATATGAGGGAAGCATGATGGCACTATCAGGTGATATAAGGCCTGAGTTCTCATTCAGGTTTTGTAATGAACTTGCTATATGACCTTGGTCAAGTTATTTATCTTCTCTTGGCTGTAATTGCCTTATGTCTAAAGTGATTAGTGAGGCTAGTATGCTGAAGTCAGTGGTAAGATCCATCAATCAACATTTATTAAATGTCTACTCTGTGCCAGACCCTGAGGATACAAAGACAAAAGGGAAACAATCCTTGCCCTCAAGAAACTTACATTCTATTGAAGAGTCAAAACAAATTCATATAAGCATATACAAAATAGGTATATACAAAATTTATATTTATATGTGTATAAATGTGTATATATGTATATATGTGAGTGTAAAAATATGAAAAATACATGGAACTTTGGAGGGAGGGCATTAGCATTTTTTGGGGGGAAGACAGTGGTTTCTGTTTGTCCTTTTTCGAAGAGGACCAATGACACCGGAGGGTGATGTCTTGATTTAAGCATGCATTGGATTTAAGTGAGGCAGTTACACAAAATCATCAGCCTCACTCTCTCTTCCAGAGTCATTGAAGTCCACTGACAGGACAAAAGTCAAGATGACTGGCAAAAGTCCAGGCTGATTGGCAAAAGTCCAGGCTGCAGCAGATGACCTTGGTGTTTTTGATGCCTGACCACAGTGCCTGCTTTAGCTGCCTTCAAGGCTGTTGGGGAAAAAAAATTGTTTTTATCTGGGGATGTCTTCATATGCTTGCAGTAGACATTCACTGACAGATCTGAGGCCCATCCATTACCCTAAACCTGGTTTAGCCTGTCTTCTAAGAGAGCTTTACCAGAGCATGGCCACTGTGTATTGCTATAGCTTCTTGGGGCCACAGGTGAGAGTTGAGTGCCAGGAGGGCACTAAATGAGCAACCCTGAAAAAGGCTCAACAAACCAACTCTCACACTATATATGCTAGTCCACAAGAAGAATAATAGTCAGGAAAGGTCCTGTTCTAGAAGGTGATGATCAAGCTACATGACCTGGTACAAAGTGCATTAACCCTCTGAGCCTCAGTTTCTCTATTTCTAAAATGGGAGGAGAAGTTGAATTATCACTAGGGTCCTCCCTCATTCAAATACTCTATGTTCTAAAGTCTCTCCTAATGAATATTCTATATTCTGATTCAATTCAATAGATCAAACATTTATTCAGAACATCCTATGTGGCAGGAGATGGGCAAACAAAGGCAAAAAGTTTTCTTTCTATTAAAGGGACACCCCATTTACAGAAATAAGCGCAGTATAAGGAAAATTGAGGAGGGAGAGCTCAGTAGCACCTTGGAGGTAGGGTAGAAAAGGAGTCCCTGAAGGGCTCCTTACTAAAAAGGTACCACTTGAAATCATTCTTTAAGATCCACGAGGATTTGGAGATGTTTGGATGAGCCTGGGAGCCAACTGATACCTATCCAAGGGCAAACAATGAAATGTGAAAACTGAGGAACTTAAGTTTGGTTGTCTCACTGGACTGGAATGTACAAAGTGTGAAGAGGTTATGAAATGAGGTTATAAAGGTAGGTAGGAGTCAGATGGTTGAGAGCTTTATAAACTAGGCTGAAGAATTTCTCTTGATCCTGTGTTTGGCCAGATGTTGCTGGGGTTGATGGAGTAGAGGAGTGGCATGGTTGGTTCTGGGTTGTAGGAAAATCACTTTGACAACTGTGCAGAGCATAGAGTGTAAAAGGGAGACATGGGACAGGGAGACCCACTAGGAAACCATTGTGACAGTCTAGGTGAGAGGGAATGAACTATGCTGGTGATCATAGGAGAGGAGAGAAGGGGAAGGGTGGGAGGGATGTTGGTTCTTTCTAGCTTTAATATTGTGCTGTTAATATTTGATGCATTACATCATTGCAACTCAGAATATAGAATCTGGAAAGGAACTGGAAAGGACCTCAGCAACCCTGTAGTCCATCCTGTGCCTGAACAAAGATCCCATGGACAGCAGGTCTGACAAATGGCCATTCAGCCTTTGCTTAAAGACCTCCAGTGAGAGGAAACCCATCATCTTCCAAGAAAGCCAATTTTGCTCTAACCATTGTGTGGTACAGTGGAAAGGATGGTATGTTTAGAGTTATAGGACCTGGGTTTGAATCCTATTCTTCAATTTTTCACTTGTGTGAACCTAAGAGAGTCATTTATCCTATTTGGACCTCAGTTTTTTCAACTATAAGAGAGGTGTTTAGATGGGATAATCTCTGAGGTACCATTCATCTCCAAATCTATAACCCTATGTGTCTTTCTGCAACATTTTCCTTAATCTACTAGTCTCATAACAACATAAAAAGAAAACAAGGTTAGTCTGTGTAACAACAAAGACCCTGAACATAGGAAGACTTCCTGTACAGGTTCTTACATCTGCTTTTCTAAAAGGAAAACAACTTTTGAGGGGTCAACAATGTACTTTAATCGAGTACATATATCATTCACTTAGTTCAGGGGAAAAACATCAGCCCCTTGAACTTCAGAGAAAATATAAACAGAGAAATAAAGACCAACAGACAGGGTTTCCAACTGTCTGACCATAAGCAATACATACATAACAGATTAACGGACAGATGCAACTATGTGACCATTATATATATATATGCATAGTTACCAGAGAGAGAGAAGCACCAACATCTGTGTTTTCAAAGCCCATGGGCTCCTTAGGGCTACCCAGAGTCTCATCTAGCCAAACACTTCCCAAAACAAAACCTCACCTCAGAGTATATATATGCTTTACAGAGCCAGAGGGAATCATGACCCTTGAGAATCAGTGGCTCATTAGAAATTAACAAAAGGTGTGGACCTTCCTACAAAACAAATCTCCCCCAATCAAGAGTCTCTTAATGGGCAAGCCTATTAATGGGTGAGGAAGATCTTTAATTCTCATTAATATAATTAACCTTACATTCTAGCATGTTCACTAGCTATATCCTTAATAATCTGTTGGAGAATTTTTCCAGGATCCAAAATCAATGTCACTGGTTTATAGTTTCTAGACTCTACTATTTAATTGTTTTTGGAAAACTGAGAAAATTTGTGTCCTTCAGTTGAGAAGGACTTAGAGAATGACAGAATTAGACTTTCAGAGCTATCAGAGACTTTAGAGGCCATCTGGTCCAATCTCTATGAGAACAAGAAACCTTCTACAAATATACCCAACTAGTTCTCACATAGACTTTATTTGAAGGAGAATGCTCTCCATTCCAAGGCTGCCCATTCCACTTGGGTTAACTTGAAACATTCTCATGTTTTTTTCCTACATCATGACTAAATTTGCCTCTCTCCAACTTTTCCCATTGTTCTCTGTACTATGGGGCCAAGCAGAGCAATTGTGACCGCTCAAATCATCGGGATTAGATTAGAGAGTACCCCATGAAGCAAGATGGACCTTTGGAGGCCATCCCATGTAGAATTCATAAAACTGAGAATATACCTTGGCTCCTTCTGGGGGGGGGGGGTCCATTTTCTGAAGGACATAACCAGAGTCTCATGATTGGTCCCCTATGCACATCCTCCCTCTCCATGGCAGGAGTGCTATTAAATACGGTTGACCACTGCATACCCAATAGAATTGAAAGTAGACAATCTCTACCCTTGTTTTCTCTTCTTCCTCTCTTTTAAACATGTGATGTGAGACTTACAAATTGTTCCTTGGACTTGTTGAGAGGGGTAGAGGAGTTCCTCCCTCCCCAGCTCCAGTAACTTTGGTGGTTGCTCACAAATGGCAATGAAATTAAAGCTTGTCTAGGTGGGTCTGAGACTGAAATTCAAGACCTTAATACCTTATCTACTTCGTACATTGAGTTCCTTTGTAAAAAGGCCCCTATTAATCCCTTTTTGAAAATACTCTAGATATTTTGTTTAAGAGATTGTCCTACAATGGTTCTATTATGGGGTGGAAGTGTAATGAGCCAGAAATTAAAGGAAGAACATGATTCCCCTACTTTTAAAAGAGGTCAGGCTTTCTCATTATTGAACCTGATCTGTGTAAAGATAGAACTGGGGATCTCTTAGTGGGATTGTCATTTAACTTAACACACAACATCTAACACTGTAAGATAAAGATGAATTGCCAATCTGTACATCTGGGAGTTTCCATGCTGGAAGATGTCCCTATCACTGAAATCATACTTCTGGGAGAAAAAAAGGAAAAACTTTAACTGGGCCCTTGCTGCTGCTATTTAAACCTTCTCTATCTCCCTTATAAATTCCCTACAGAGGTCCTTCTAAACTTTTTCATCCCTCCTCAAATCTCCTATGGCTCCCCTGAACACCCACCCACCCACCCTCTCAGTTGAAAATCTTGCCTGATATTTTAGTGAAAAAATTAAAACCTTTTTCAGTGAGCTCCCTCCTGTCCCTCCTTCCTCATCTCTTATCACTCAGCTTCCTTCTGCTACGTTTTCTTCCTTCTTACCAAGAGAGGTGACCTTACTTGTCACCAAAGCTAATTCCTCTACTTGCTGAAGTGATCCATTTCAGCCTGTCTCCTCCAAGATAATACTCCCTCTGTTGTCCCTACCCTTTCACCTCTTTTCGTTTATTTTTCTTAATCCATCTCCCTTTCTGATTCTCCCATATCCTCTCCTCCTGCTCTCCTATTTCTCTGTAAGTTAAGACTTTTATACCTTCCTAAATGTATATGTTATTCCCTCTTTAACCCAGTTCCAATGAGAATAAGGTCCCAAACTATCCACCCTCTACCCTATCCTCCCCTCCACTGTAACAATTCTTCCATTCATGCCTCATTTGGTTGAGATAATTGCTTCCTTTTATCTCTCCCTACCCAATTTTATTTTTTAAGGATCATTCCATCATAATAAGCTCAAATTCAAGAATTCTTTCTATCTTCTATCTTTCCAGCTAACTATCAAATTACCCTAGTAATAATATTCTTATGAGTTACAAATATTATTTTTCCATATATGAAATAAACAGCTTAACCTTATAAAATCCCTCATAATTAGCTTTTCGTGTTTACCTTTTTATGTTTCTTCTGATTCTTGTAAAGTCAAATTTTCCATTTAATTCTGGTCCTTTCTTCAAGAAAACCTAAAAGTCCTTTAGTTTATTAAGTATCATTTTTTCCCTTGCAGGATTACATTCAGCTTTTCTGGGTAGGTCATTCTTGGTTGCAAACCCAGCTCCTTTGCTCTTTGGAATATTATATTCTATGTCCTATGGCATTTTAATGTAAAAGCTGATAAATCTTGTGTTATCCTGACCATAGCCTCCACAATATTTAAATGTTTCTTTCTAATTGCTTGCAACCTTGACCTAGGAACTTTGCAGTTTAGCTATAATGTTCTGGTGAGTTTCATTTTAGGATCTCTTTCTGGTGGCAATTGGTGGATGTTTTTTTTCAGTTTCTATTTTACCCTCTAGTTCAAGAACTTCCGGTCAATTTTCTGTAATAATTTCTTGAAGGATAGTATCTAGATTCTTTATTTTTAAAATCTTAGCTTTTTGGTATTCTGACAATTCTTAAATTATCTCTTGTAGACCTATTCTCCAGGTCAATTGTTTTTCTAATGAGATAGTTCACATTGTCTTCTATTTTTAAACTTCTTTTTATTTAGTTTTATTATTTTTAATGTCTTATGAAGTTATTAGCTTCTCCTTGCTCAATTCCAATTTTTAAGGACTTATTTTCTCCAGTAAGTTTTTAGATCTATTTACAATTGGTTGATTTTTCCCCATAATTTTCTTTTCCTTGCATCGCTCTTATTTCTTTTCCCAATTTTTTCTCAACCTGTCTTATTTGATTTTTCAAGTCCTTTTTAAGTTTTTCCAAGAACTATTTTTAGGCTTGTGACCATTTTACATTTTTCTCTGACACTTTATAAGAAGCTGTTTTGTCTTCTGAATTTGAACTCTGATCTCTATCACCACATCACTATCTTTGGTGGAGATTTTTTCTCTGTTGTTTACTCATTTTTTTTTTGGCCTGTTTCTTGGTTGTTAACCTTATGTTAGAATCAGGCTCTGCTCGCCAATTATGGGGGAAAATGTTTCAGGATTCAGGATTTTCATGTTGCCATTTTCTGAGTTCTGTGAGCACTGGGGTGCCTTTGACCTCTTGGATCTCCTAGTGCTCTCTAATCCCAAGCCAGGTATGGTCCCTGTTCCTCTAGCTCATGCTTTGGTCTATAAGTGACCTCAGGTACTCCTGAGCCACTGCCGCCACAAATGCTCTCAGTTGATTGCAAGTGTCAGCTTACCCCTGTGTCCGAACTTAAACCAGGAACTCTGCTCTCCTGGGAGTGAGCACAACCAGCAAGGCCTCCACCGGCTTCAGCTCTGTGCACTCACTATACATGCTTACTTCAATCATGCAGAGGTAGCTGCAGTCTGGGATCACTTCAGGTCAGCACCTCTGACCCTCCAGTAGAGCATCAGCAGGGGAGAGTCCTTGTCTCTCATATTCCCCTGATCAGGACTCATCCCCCAAACTGTGGGGCAGAAAGCTCCCAAAGCCAAGGTCTGGGCCCTAACAGGTACCCCCAGGGCATGTTGTTTGTTCATTCAACCAAAGCTTGTGCCTGGAGGTATGTGCACTTCAATCCAGCCTGGCCTGTAGGTCAGCCCTTTCCTGTTGCCCTCTCAAAGAGTTATCTTAGGCTGGATGACTGCTTTGCCCCCACATTTAATTATTTCTGTCACTCTAAAATCTATTTTGAGGCATTAAGTTATTTGTGGTGGTTGGGAGAACCAGGTAGTCTTCCTTTCTGATTGGTCATTTACCCACAATTCCCTCCAGGGAAGGCTTGTTTCTCTTTCACTTAATTTCATTCTCTCCCTGTCTTTCCCTACTGTCTCAAAACATGCCCATGTCTCCCTCATCCTCAAAAAAACCCTTCATTTGATACTTCCTATATTTCTTCTGCCTTTTGAACTCCTTAAAAGACACCATTTACAGCTGGTGCCTCCAATTTCTCTCTTCTCACTCTCTTTAACTCCTTACAATCTGGCTTCCAACCTTATCTTTCCACCAAAATTCATCTCCCCTGAGTTCCTAATGATCTCTTAGTTCCCAAAGACAAAGGCCTTTTCTCAATCTTCATTCTCCTTGACCTCTCCCCAGCCTTTGACACATTCTCAGTGCTCACTCACAAGAGCTACCGTTACTCACTCTCCAGGTTCTAGAGGTAATCTTAAAAAGCTGGTTTCTAGTACTTCCATTCACAGGCTTCTACTGATCTTTCCCTTGACAGAAGTCAGCCAGACTTCAATTAGTTTGTAGCAAAGGGTATTTACGTACAGAGGCGATATAGTAAGAATGGTCGGTGCAAAGTATTCCCCTCAAACTGAAGGCACACTCACCCCTTGCATAACACTTGGGAATAACAGTCTTAATATACAAAGATAGTGAGGAATAGGAAATATGTGACACATGAAATATGTATGCAACATATATAAAATATATATGTGAAATATATATATACATACACACATAAATATATCTATATGAAATATGTGACAAAGAGGAACCTTGCAGGTCCTGAAACTGTGAATCTTATTTTTTTTTTTTTTTTTGTGGCATGCTCATGAAATTTCCCTTAGGTATTATAGTTCTTTGCTCAGAGGATTGCTGACTTTCTAGAGTTCACAGCCAGAATTCTCTTTACCACGAGGGGTAATACTACCTAAAGGTTCTTCCTCCCATAAATGGCTGCTGTTTTATATCTATCTGTGTCTGTCCTTGTCCACATTTGTCTTTGGTTTTATGTGTCTGCCTCAGGTTCAATGCATTTTCTCTTATTTGTCTGGTTTCTCTAAAAATGTCATCAGTATGGGTAGAGAGAGCATAACACTTCCTCTGGATTCACTTATGCTCACTCCCATTGATGCCCTCTGGTACAAGCATAGGGACCTGTCTCCTCAAGGCACTCTAAGGCACTTCCTTCACTACTGGATTGTGCTACTCTGAAAGGTCCTCACCAATGGATTAACTGCTCTCTTCATAGGTAGCGCAAGAGGTGTAACTTTAACTTCTCAACCAATCACAAGACATTTCTTGTGTTTTGTCATCTGCCTCTTATCCAATGTAGAGAAGTCCTATGATTTTATCAAACTTTTTAAGGGCTTATCTACATATTGTGGCAAGGCTATTGGAAAATTCCAGTTACTCAACAAGTATTTACTATGCACCTACTATGTGTTAGGTGGTGTGGTAAGTAATGGGATTTCAAAGAAAGGCCAAAGATGGTTCATGCTCTTGAGAAACTCATAGTCTGATGAAAGAGACAACATAGCAACAGCTATCCAGGTATGGGGTATCTCCAGTTAGGCGATACAGGGTCTTGTATAAGGAACAGCAAGGAAGTCTGGGTCTCTGAATCTAAGTTGGGGTAGTAAGATGTAAGAAGACTGGAATACCAGTGTAATATGGCAGCTCTCTCTCACTTCTCCCTCCTTCTTTCTATTCAATCAGCCCATATTTCTTTCCAGTAACATTTTTCTTAATTGGTATTATTTATTCAGCTTCTCCAATTTTTTTTCCTATCTATTATGTTCCAGCATGCATATGCCCATTTTGTACCTTGCCAGTGCATTCTGGTTGATTCTCATTTCCAGTTCTCTGGAGACTGTCATCTCCATGACTCATCACCATAAAATATAATGAGAAAAATATTTGTGTTCTTCTGAAAAACAGTTTGGAACTATGCCCCTAAAGTCATTAAGCTTTGTACACCCTGTGACCTTGTGATACCACTACCAGGCATGTGCATGAAAGAAGTTTAACATAGAAGGAAAAGGTCCATATAAGTATAAATATTTATAGCAATGCTTCTTGTTGTGGTAAAGAATTGGACATGAAGGGGTTAACCATCCATTGCAAATTGTGACATACAAATGTAATGCAATGTTATTGCACCATGAGAAATCATAGATATAATGGGCTCTGAGAACCTGGGAAGACTTGTGTGAACTGTTGCTGAATGAAGTAAGCAGAGCAAGGAGCATAATTTGTAGCAGTGGCATCAACCTCTGTAATGAGAGCCACTAAACTATGTACAACCATCCCTGGGGGCTGCATATTGATTTAGAAAACCACATGGTAATATTATCTGGTTTTGGTTGTATTTTATCTTGTTAACTATTTCCCAATTACAATTTAATCTCTTTAGGGCAGCATGTGGGAGTGTTGAGGGTTGCACATCATCCCCTGGCCTTGTGTTTGACACCTCTGAGTTCTACAGTGACCACAGTACTGTAAAGCAAACAAGCTTTGAAAGACTTAAATGCTCTAATCAGTGGAAAATCTGCTGTCAACCTCTTAGCAGAGAAATGGAAGGCTACTGGGGCAGGATAAGACACACATTTTCAGGCATGGCCTGTGTCAGTCAACCAGAATTTAAATGCTTGCTCAAGTGTTTATGGTGCCAGATACTATACTAAGTACTATGGGTGCACATTCAGATGTATAGTCCTTGCCCTCAAGGACCACACAGTGTACATGCAAATAACTATGTATATGTTGTTGTTCTGTCATGTCTGACTCTGTGACCCCATTTAGGGTTTTCTTGGTTTGCCATTTCCTTCTCTGGCTCCTTTTACGGATAAAGAAATTGAGGCAAACAAGGTTAAATGATTTGCCCAGGGTTACACAGCTAATAATTGTCTGAGGTCAAATTTGAACTCAGGTCTTCCTGACTCCAGGATCCTATTCACTGAGCTACCTAGCTGCCCCAGCTATGTGTGTGCAAGGTATGCACTGAGTAGGTGGAAAGTTGTGTCCATCCTTCATTGCTGAAGAAGACCATGCCATCAGAGAAATGATAACATGACTTGCACTTGACTTAGTTTTGAGTGAGGGAGAGCTGTGCAAACTCACCAGCCTCACTTCTCCTTCAGAGCCATCTGAATTTGGTTACCAGATATTCATCAGGATGACTAGAGATGGCCCAGGATGCAATGGGAGACCTTGGCCCCTTTAGGCCGAGATCTATTCAGGAACTCACTCAGGGTGAGGTAATGCCTATTCAGTGAATAGCCCTCTTTAAGAGGGGCATGGCACCTTTAATGAGGTATAGAAAAAAGGGACATCAGGCTGGGAGGGAAACAGCAACAGTTACTATTCATAATCACCCTTAAGCCCGGAGGGTCCAGAAGAGAAGCCTTAGGTAGGGGCCTAGTGTCCTCCAATGTAGGAGCTTCATAGTGCAGTTGGTATAAGGGGAGAGGAGGGGAAGGAAGAAGAGGGGAGAGGGGAGGGGAGGGGAGGGAAAGGGAAAAGATGGGAGAAGGCAGGGGAGGGGAAGAGGGGAGAGGGGAGGGGAGGAGGGGAGAGGAGGAAAGTAATCTTAGAGAAAAGACATTAGTAGTAGGGGATTGGAGAAGGCCTGAGGAAGCTCACCTGTGAAAGATGGACTTTGAACTGAGTCCTAAGACAGGAAATGAAAGTGGAAGAGGTGAGAAGAGAGATGGAAGGGCAAGGTGGTCAATGCAGTAGGATCATAAAGTATACAGAGGAAAGTGAAGTGAGAAAATGGAAAAAATAGGAAGGGGCCAGGTCATTAAAGATGCAAAATGGCAAACCCAAGATTTTCTATTAGATCTTGGATGTGAGAGGGAGGCAGAATTCATTGAGAAGAGAGTAACCTGGTCAGGCTTTTGTTTTGGGAATATCACGTTAGTGGCTGAGTGGAGAATGATTTGAGTGAAGCAGGGAGACTAACAAAAAGGTTATTGCAATAGTCTAGATGTGAACTGATGGGAAGGTCTAAAGCAGGGTGGCTATATGAGTAGAGAAAAGGGAATGTGTACACACACACACGCACACACACACACATACACACACAACATTATTTTTTTGGGGGGGCTGGCAAGGTAATCGGGGTTAAGTGACTTGCCCAAGGTCACAAAGATAATAAGTGTGTAAAGGTCAGATTTGAACTCAGGTCCTCCTGATTCTAGAGCTGCTATTTTATCCACAATGCCACCAAGCTACCCCTATGATGTTGTGAAGATAGAAATAACAAGTTTGGGGGAAAGATCAAATATGAAATTTGAATGAGAGTTGAGTCAAGTTTAAGAATTTGAGTGAATGCGAGTGGTAGTTCTCTGGACAGTAATAGAGAATTACAGAAAAGTGATTTGTTTTGCTTGTGTAATATCCTGTTGCACTATTTGGCTTATTTTAGGAGTAGGGGCAATAGAGTGGCTCCCTAAAATCCATATGGTTCCCTTCTCTGTGGTTTAGGGAGTTTATTTTAGACAGAAAGCTATCCCTCTAAGCCCCTAGTTAGGAAAATTTCTAACATTCAGGCAGAGGCTTGGCTCTCTGCCTTAATTTACATTTATTTATGTTTCTAGTTAAGCCTGGGCCTCTTTGGGGTCTAGGCCTGAATCTTCTCAGGTTGCTAGAAACACTGGGGAAATAAAGCTGTATATTATAATGTCAGTGGTTAACAGTCACAATAGTAATTTTATCTAGACTTTACATAGCACTTCAAGGTTAGGAAAAGCACTTTGCAAATATTAACTCCTTTTATCCTCCCAATGCAAGTATGAGGTGGCTGCTATTATTTTCCTTTTTGTACAGATGAGGTTAAGTGACTTATCCTGAGTCATAAAGCTAGTGCAGGGTCTAAACCGGAATTTGAACTCAGACCTTCTTGCTCTTTTGGATTCTAGGACTTGGATCTATTGTGTCACCTAGCTAGATGGATGGGTACTATATTAGAGAAATTTGGGGAAAGAGTAGACATCTATCTTGGAATTTGTCTCATTTATTAAATAGATTGCTACAGCTGGTGGTATGAGGCATGAGACCTAGTCTTCTTGGGCTCATGGCCCACCCTCCTTCATTTCTCACTTCACTTAGCCTCTCACTTCTCAGTTAGAGCTCAGTCCTCCTACCTTCTCTTCCTCTTTTCTTTGGTTGGCCCTGGGCTACCAATTCTTTCTGGCTCAGTTCCAGATGACTCTAGTCTTTCTTTGTGTCTAGACTCTCAGAATCTCTACATAGTTCTGATAATGCTCCTCTTTTCATCATATAGGTTCATCAAGGTATGACCAACCCTGTCACAAAATGGCTTTGATTGACTGAAGGAGGTGTATGGGCCCTGCTCATTCTCAGTTACAATTGGTTGGTTCAGTTAATAAATACTCTTACTTTACAAAGGTAATTACTTCATTTGTGTGAAAATCAATGGAGCCCCACCCTTACACTTGACTTCACTTATTTGTTACAAATGAGGACTTCTATTAGGGGAGGGAGAGGGAAACAAGTTAATGAATAGTAATAGAGATTAAAAAAAAGAGTATAATAAAGTACCAAATGCAAAGAATTAACAAGAAGTTCAAATGAAACCAATAGGGCAATTTTGTTATTACCATGCTAAATTTAATATATTCTTTACATTTAGTAAAAACTCTGTTGAATAGATGTTCATAGTGTAATCTACAATCCTTTCTTCTTCCTTGTTTATTGAAATATTCATGTTTGTTCCTGATTAAGTTTACAATAAAAAAATAAGAATTTTGGTATTAGAAAGCTGGATCTGATTCTAATAATATGTCCAAACAATAATTAGCTATGTTCAACTTGAAATTATCCCAGGGAGGTTCAATATTTGGAAAGCAATTAGCATAACTAATCATTTTGAAAACAAAACATTCCAAATTATGTGTTTATATTCATATATGTAGTAAAACTATTTGCTGAAGTGTAATACTCATTTATGCTAAAAGTCCCTACCAAGAGTCAGCAAAGAAGAGCTATTTAAAAATTATTATAGTAGGTAGGGATAGGGATTTTGCCCAAGATTTTATTGGAATAGGGAATTCCCTGGAAGAGGAAACTCCCTTTCTAAAGTGGGCACCTTCTCCACAACTTCTAGTCTTAAGAAGTTGCCTTGAGCACTGCTTGATTAAGTGGCTCACTCAGGGTCACAGAGCCAGGATGAGTCAGAGGCAGGGCTTAAATCGATTCTAAGATTGGTTCTCCATTTACAACACCACACTCCCAAACCCTAGGCAAAATAAAAAATTTGTCCAAGTTTGCACAGGCAGCAAGTGTCAGAGTGAGGATTTGAACCCAGGCCTTATGGTTCTCAGTTCAGTGCTCTTTCTACTGTAACATACTTGAATAAGAATGGGATCTACTGTCCCCAAATGTCCACTACTGTGATCATTATTGAAATGGATACAATCAAAAGAAAAATAGTAGAAAAAGAAGAAAACAATGCTATGTAGTACAACATTATATGATGTTTCCTCCAATGCTCCAATGTTTCCTCTGTGGTATGGCACTTGTCCTGGGTTCCCAAGCATACGTACCTTCTACCAAACCAGAAAGGCTTCAAGTGTGGCTTGGCTATAGGATAAACCAACTAATCAGTTTCATGTAGCGTCACTATCAGGCCTAGGAAGAATTTTTTTTTTGACAATTCAGATTTAAGGACACTTTTACTAAATTGTGAAGGGATCACAACCTGCTTCTATGGAGGAAATTCCCTCTATAATATAATATGTGATTGTCTGGCCTCTGTTTGAACACTTCCACCAATAGGAAATTCATTCATTACCTCCCAAGGCAGTCTTCTTTGCTTTTGGACTACAGCAGTTATGAGGAAGTTGTTCCTTACCCTAGGCCGAAATTTTCTTCTTTCTCATTTCTTATCATTACTCCTAGCTCTAACCTTGGTGGCCAAGCTGAAAAAGAAGATCTCTTCCATGCGGGCACTTTTAAAATACTTGAACATGGCTTTATATTGTCCTGAGTCTTCTGCTCTGCAAGATGAAAATCTGTAGTTCCTTTAATCTGTCCCTCACTATCCTGGCTAGTGTGCTCCAAATGAGCTATAGTTGACCAAACTTTCTCCTAAATGTGGTGACAGAAATGGATATCATCCCCCAGCTGTGGTCCAGAAAGGTCAGAAGACAGTCTTCCTTACTCTAAGCTACAGTAAGAAGTGAGGAGGTCTCCTGAGCTAAGGATGATACTATAGGCTCCCCAAGGATTCTTTGTGAATTCAGCTAGTGATATCCCCCAAACTCCAAGAAATCAAGCAGCAAGCTAGGGGAGATGGCTTGGTGAGGGACCAAAAGGGAAGTCAGCTATTTCCTCTAGACTGGTTCCCTTCAAACTGGGGAGTGATACAATGAAAAGAATTCAGGATTTGGAGTCAGAGGACCTGGGTTCAACTCTCAGCTCTGCCACTTCTTGTCTCTGTGACCTTGCATTAGTCACTTTCTCTCTCTGGGCCTCGATTTCCTCCTCTGTAAATGAGGCGATTGGACTAGCTGACCTCTGAGGTCCCTTCCAGCTCTAGGTATGGGAGCTTTTAAGTTCCTATACTTTTATACTTTCCACTGTCTGCCACCCCTTCATATTCCTTTGTTCTTCTCGATTAGTAGATTCTCTGCACTTTTGTTCCTCTCTATCCTCACCCTCCAGGAGGTAGTAGCTCTGCCCTCTTCTTCTTTAGTTCCTCATTCACCCAGCCAGGTCCAGTCTTCTTTCACCATAGTCCAAGCTTGCCAGAGCTTTAGATCTTTCTAAAAGCAACGAACCCCTTTCATCACAGCTTCCAAGAAAGAAGATCCAACGCAAAGCCTCTTTACCAACTCTTACTCCCTTTCTTACCAAAAAACATTCAGGCTATTGAAACAAACAAATAGCTGGTAATTCAATTAAACACATTCAATTGGTTATTTAGCATCCTGGAGACAAACCAACTAGATGGACTGAAATGTTTGCCCTTCAGACATATTTCTAAGGTTCCCCTCAGTGCTGATTTTTCTAGGTTCTATATTCTAGAGTGCCTGTATCCCCAGTACCTAGCACAATGCCTGATACATAACAGAGCCTTAATAAATGCTTATGGATTAGTTGGTTAGGTTAATTCTTTTCTCTTAGGTCCCTTTCTATGCTGACATTTTATATTTTAAGTTTGCTTCTGACTTTGGCATTCTAGGTTCTATATTCTAGAGTATCTTTGTACCTCCAGCATATACTAGAGTGCTTGGCATATAACAGGGCATTAATAAATCCTTATTGGTTGGTTGAGTCTATGTTCTCAGGTCCCTAACATTTTATGTTTTAGATTCCCTTCCAGTTCTGACATTTTGTACTCAGATTTTTTCCAATTTTGACATTTTAAGTTCTTTGATTAAAGACTATAAACGAACCCAGACGTTCAAGAGTCATGTGAAAAATGTTCTGAATCATTAATAATTAGAAAAATGCAAATAAAGCAATCAGAGGCACCATCTCTCACCCATGGGCCTGTTCAAATGGCCAAAAAAGGGAAAGTATCAATTGTCAGAAAGATTGCCAGAAAGCCAGAACACTCATTCACTTTTAGCTCCACCATTCTGAAAAGCAGTTTTGAACTATGCCCCCGAAGTCACTAGACTATTCATTTCCTTTCTCCATCAGTAGGTCCATATCCAGAGAGATCAAAGAAAGAGGAGAATAATCTTCATGTTCCAAAACATAGGTCTTGTCAGAACAAAAAGATCAGAAACTAAAGGGGGTGCCTATCAATCAGGAACTGACCGAACACATTATGATGTATGAATGTAATGTAATATTATTGTACCATAAGATATGACAAAAGGGCAACCCCAAAGGAAAATAATCAAAACTCAAGAAGAGTCAATTGAAACATTTAAGAAATACACAGAAAAGAACAGGAGGAGGGCCAGAAGGAAGAGATCAGCCGGACAACTTTGAAAACTGCAACTTCAGTTTCTTGTATACTTACAAGGAAATGAGGGAGCTGTTTGTCATAGAGATTCTTAATTTCATGTACAATCCTTTTCTGTTCTACTTTGCATATAAAATCTTTGTTTTATTTAGTGTTTAAAGTCAGAAGAAAGAATGATAATAGAATTTTTAAAAATTATATGTTGTTTTTTTAAGAAACAACGCAAAAAGAAACATCATGGGGACCTAGCTGAAAATCTCAATCCAAGACAACAGCCAATCCATCCGGGCCACTCTTTTCTGTAAGATAATCATCTACTCTGGTTTCTCATTATATTTTCATAACATGGAAAATACCAATTCAAGTCAATCACAGGAGTCAGAGACAACTTCTCTAGAAATAGTGGGAAGCAAAAGTGTTTGAAGAGATAGGCAGATGCTAAGGGCTACTCTAGGTTTTACCAATAATTTCATTCTCCCATCATCAATATTTGCTTCTCTTCTCAGATGTTTTTGGTGAACTACAGAAACAGTCTAGTATTTTAGCAGATCCCCTCTTTTACTCTGTGTTTTTATTCTGCAGCCCATCCAACCTCCCCATCCTGCTGTGGGAGAATTATGTATTTTGGCCACCCTTGCTTCACAGACTAAAATATGAGCCATTCCAAGTGTGGCCTGGCTGCCCTGGGCCACAGGCAGTCTCATTATGAAGGTAATGTCAGAAAAACCAATAACTCTGTTGTGATAGCTCACTTTATAGCACACACTCCTATTTGTCTACTGCTTTCAGACTTGCAATCTTTTTCCTGGCAACAATATAGAATGTCAGAGCTAGGAGGGGCCTTAGAATAGGGGATATCAGAGCTGGGAGGAACCTTAGAGCTGGCCTGTACTGAGACCAAGCTGAATCAGCTCTAAGAAAGTCAAGTGTTAAATCTTCAGGGTGGACATTAATAGCTCAGAATGCAATTATAAATCAGGCCTTGAATTATTGCTTGGTTGGTTTTGGTGTTGCCTTAAGAAAGTGATGGGAGAAATGTTAATAATGAAGCTTCAACTTAAAATTGTCTTGTTCATACTTTTTTCTGGGGAGAGTTTGTTGTTAAACATTTACCAACATGCCCTTGGAGGCTATATCAGAGCAGGCTTCTATATTTAAAGACTTCTCACACTTGCAAGTTTTAATTATTCTCCTGACTTCTGATGTGAAAAAGCTTTGCTTTAGTATGGTTGAGAATTCCTTGAGAACTCCTTTCTCTGAAGCTTCTGTCCCTTTATCTTCTCATAATCTTTCCCTCTGTTTGGAGAACATCTAGCTCATCATTTCTTATGGCACAATAGTATTTCATCACAATTATATACCACAAATTGTTCAGCTATTCCCCAGTTGATGGACATTCCCTCAATTTACAGTTCTTTGCTACCAAGAGCTGCTATATATGTTTGAGCATACTTCAAAATCGCTCTACATAATGGTTGAATCAGTTCACAACTCCACCAACAATGCATTAGTGTTTCAATTTTCCCATATCCCTTCCAACATTTGTCATTTTCCTTTTCTGTCCTATTAGTCAATCTCATAGGTATGAGGTACTACCTCAGGATTGTTTTAATGTGCATTTCTCTAATCAGTAGTGATTTGGAGCATTTTTTCATATGGCTTCGGATAGCTTTGATTACTTCATTATATCATTGATTATTTGCTAATTAGGGAATATTTTCATAAATTTGACTCATTTCTCTATATTTTTGAGAGACAAGGCCTTTATCAGAGATAGTTGCTTCAAAAGTTTTTTTCACAGTTATGATTGCTAACTGTATTTCTCTCCCTCCTATTTTCCCCATTTATTCTATTTTCTCTGTCCTTTCACCCCATCACTCTTCAAAAGTGTTTTGCTTCTGACTACTGATTCCCCAATCCACTCTCCCTTCTGTGAGAACCCCATCTATCTCATCCCCTTGCCCACCTACTTTACTGAAGGGTAAGATTTCTGTACTCAATTGAGTGTATATGTTTTTTCCCTCTTCAACCCAATTGCAATGAGAGTAAGACTCCCAATATTCCCTACCACCTCTCCGCTTCATCCCCTCCACTGTGAAAGCTCTTCCTTGCCTCTTTTATGTGAGATAATTTACCCCATTCTATCTCTCTGTTTTCCTTTCTCTCTTTGCATTCCTCTTTCTAACTCCTTAATTTTATTTTTTTAAATGTCATCCCATAATATTCAACTCACATTGGTGCCTTCTGTCTATATATATTCCTTCTAACTGCCCTAATGATGAGAAAATTCTTATGAGTTACAAGTATCATCTTCCCACATAGAAATGTAAACAGTTCAACCTTATTAAGTGCTTTATGATTTCCTTTTCATGTTTACTTTTTTATGCTTCTCTTGAGTCTTGTACTTGGAAGTCTTTTCTTTTTAGAAAGCTTTTGGAAGCTCTGATCTTTTCATCAGGAATGCTTGACAGTCCTCTATTTCAATGAATATCCATTTGTATCCTGAAGGATTACACTCATTCTTGCTGGGTAGGTGATTCTTGGTTGTAATCCTAGCTCCTCTGACCTCTGGAATATCATATTCCAAGCCTTTTGATTCCTTAATGTAGAAGTTGCTAGATCTTATATTATCCTGACTGTATTTACACAACACTTGAATTATTTCTTTCTGGTTGCTTGCAATATTTTCTCCTTGACCTGGGAGCTCTGGAATTTAACTATAATATTTCTGGGAGTTTTCATTTTGGGATCTCTTTTGGGAAGTGATCAATAGATTCTTTCAATTTCTAATTTACCTGCTTGTTCTAGAATTCCAGGGCAGTTTTTCTGATTATTTCTTGAAAGATGATGTGTAGGCTCTTTTTGTAACCATGGCTTTCAGGAAGCCAAATAATTTTAACATTATCTATCCTGCATCTGTTTTCCAGTTCAGGTGTTTTTCCCATGAGATATTTCATATCATTTTCTATTTTTTTAATTCTTTTGATTTTATTTGATTGTTTCTTGATATAGAGCCATTAGCTTCCAATTGCTTAATTCTAATTTTTAAGGAATTATTTTCTTCAGTAAGCTTTTGGATCTCCTTTTCCATTTGGCCAATTCTACTTCTAAAGGAGTGGTTCTTCAGTGGATTGGATCTCCCAATTCTGAAGTGACTCTCATTAAACCATAGAACAAAGAAAAAGGCCCTTCACTTTTAGCACTAACCAGATTTTCTAATTCTTTAGAACAGCTCCTTCTAGGTTCCAGACTTAGACAAGTTTTCTAGGGCTGGAAAATTGTTTAACTCCGTCTTTTTGTGACCTCTGCTGCTCCAGAATTTGTTCTGGGTCATTATTTAAAGGTTTTTGAAGGGGTTTTGGAGAAAGTTCTAGTGAGTTCTTGACTTCTCTCCACTATCTTGGCTCTGTCCCCAGACAGGAATTCTTAATGTTTTGTGTGTGTGTATGTGTGATGCTTTAGGCAGTCTTGTGAGGATTACAGACTCCTTAGAATAATATTTTAAATATAGAAAAGAGAATACAGAAGACTGCAAAGGAAATCTATTATATTGAAATTAAGTTCATGGATTCCAGTTTGAGAAGCCCTATTCTATGGTGTGCGAGGGTTTGTGATCCACATGAGTTAGAAAGAATGAATTCTGATGAAATCTCAGAGATGTGGAAGTATTGAAGGAAATTCTAGTCAATATTACTTATACCTCCCTCCTGCATTTCCAGTTAGAATTCCAAGATCCCATTGAACCTGTATGTGATCCTATCCCTCATCAGGCTGGAAAGTAGAAAAAGAGACAGTTGGTTTTCCCTTTTTCCCACTCCTGGTCCTCTTTTTCTCTTCCTTCTCTCTTCCACCATCTCTCCATTCATTGCCCCTTTCTGTCTCTCTCATCTCTCTCTGTCTTTTTCTTCTCTCTGTCTCCTCTCTTTGCCTCTCTCTTCCTCCTCCCTTCTCCCTCTATTTTTCTTCCCTTTTCTTTTCTCACAACCTGTGTGACCTCAGTCAGGTCATTTCATCTTTGCCTGCCTCAGTTTCCTCCTCTGCAAAATGTACAAGTTGAACTTGCTAGCCTCTGAGATTCCTTCCAGTTCAAAATTTATGTTCCTATGATCTTTTCTCCCCTCCCTTTTTCCTCTCTCTTCTCTCTTCCTTCTCTTTCTCTCACTTTCACTCATGTCTTACTCCTATTTTCTCTCTGTCCTCCCCTCTGACTCCCCTCATTGAGGGAACAACAAAGTTCAAGTCACCAAGTAGAGGCAGGATATGAGGATGAAATTAGGTAATTTATTAATAAGCAAACATTTGTAATAACAATAATAGCATTTATAGAAAAGCATTTGTAATATGCTTTACAAATATAATGCCATTTGATCCTCACAACAGTCTTGTGAAGGAGATGCCATTATCCCCATTTTACAGTTGCAGAAAATGAGGTAGACAGAAGAGAAGTGACTTGCTCAGGATCACAGAACAAGAAAACATCTGAGGTTAGATTTGAACTCAGGTTTTCCTGACTCCAGGCTCAGTGCTGTATTCATTATGCCACCAAGCAACCTCATAATAGAATGATTTAAGGTTTACAAAATTCTCTGTGTGTGTGTGTGTGTATCTTTATTATCTCCTTTGATCCTCATAAAAACCCTGTGAATTAGGTGCTATTATTATCCCAGTTTTACAAATGAGGCAACTAAGGCTGAGACTTGCTCAGGCAGGATTTGAACTCAGGTCTTCCTGACTTCAAGTACAGTTCCTACCACCTTTCCATCTAGCTGCCTCACTATGCCTTACCATTAAGAACCCACCATGTGCCAGTCACTAAGAATACAAAGACAAAAATGTAACACCCCTTGCCTTCACAGAGCTTACATTGTAACTATGATCCTATAGTCTTTAATGAGCCAACCTGTCCTCTCTAACATGCCTCCTGGAGCTGCCCTTGTGCCAGTGCTCCCAGCAGCCATCTAGGGAGGAGCCTCTGGTGAGGCCCTTGGTGTCCTCCCTCTTCATCTCCCTCCCATGTGAAGGAGGGGTCTTTCCTATCTCCCTGTGGCTTCTTCCTCCTCTCCTCCATCCCCGAGTTTGGGTAGAGGTATGGCTGCTGTCTCGATTTCCTTCCTTGGAAGCTCTTGTTTCCCCTTCTATGCTCTCAATTCTGGAGTGACTCTCATTAAACCACAAAACAAAGAAAGGGCCTCTCACTTTCAGCACTAACCAGGTTTTCTAATTCTTTAGGACAGCTCCTTCTACATTCTAGCCATGAACTCTGTAACTTCTTAATAGAGGGCTTTTCTGATCAGGTATAGTTTCAAATAGATGCCCTCTGAGAGCCCTTCTAGGTACCAACATTCTGGGATTGAGCCCAAGGCCCAATACCCATCCACCACTAAAGTCTCCTTCATCCAAACTTGCTCCCAAATCCTTTCCTCACATGGGATAGGCACCTCCTATAGCCCATGTTCAAGAAGTACTTGCTCATTATCGATGCCCGTACCAAGTTGATTTCTATTGTAACTGGAATCTGCTGCATAAAATTTAGGGTGGAGTTTCTGCAGTTGGAATTTTAGGCCTGGGCCACAGCAGGGAAGATGTGAGCAGATAAGATCCTGTGAACCCCCTATCCCCACAAATACACATGCTCCTGTCTTTTTCTTTTCTCAGTTCCAGCCCTGTTCATGAATCTCAGTGGATTCTGATGACAGCAGCCACCATTAATTAAGCCAGACAGTCTGGAATATTCTCTTCTTCCAGTACTCTGGGATCCAGAGTGGGGCCTATCAGATGGTTCTGTGGGAAGGGAATCAAAGCCCAAACCAAAAGCTTTCTTTTTTTCAAAGAGATCATCAGTTCAGTTGGCCTAAACCTCATGCCAAAGCTCTGCTCCCAAAGCCTCAAACTCGTGCTTCTTTTACATTTACATGGAAGATGGAAGCATCTTGAAGGAAGGGACAGATGCATTTTTTTCCCATTGGATCCTCGGTACTTAGCACTGGTAAGAATGAGGGTTCAAGTTGGACTCAGGGTTAACTTTAACCTTATCTAACCCTAGATAACCATTTGTCATGTCACAGAGAAGGTGTTTTATAAATATATGCTACTGATTCTCTGGGTTTGCGTTGAGAATTAGGTAATCCCAGAACTGGAAGGCATTCTTCATTCTCTCTCTTTCGCCCCATATCCAGTTTGTTGAGAAGTCCTATCAATTTTCAATATCTTTCTTTTCCTCCTCATTTTCTCCTCTGACACAGCCTCCACCATGATGGAGGCTTTCAATACCTCATGCCTGGCCTAGGGCAATAATCTCTTCCTTGGTCATCCTGCCTCAAGTCTCTCCCTGCTCCTTTCACTCAGCAGCGAAAGTGATTTTCCTAAAGTGTGGCTCTGACTCTTCTAGCCCCTACTTAACAAACTCCATTGGTTCCTTATCACCTGCAAAAATCAAATCCTCTGCTTGACTTTTAAAGCCCTTCCTTCCCTGGTCCCTTCCTACCTTTCTAGCCTTGGAATACTCATACTCCTTGAACTAGGCCTATATGCCTCCTTGCTCTTCCTTACACAAGATGCTCCATCTCCTCAATTCTATGCATTTTATTTGCCTTTGGACCTGTAAAGCTATCTTTCTTTACCTGCACCTCCTGGCTTTCTTCCAGTCCTAGCTAAAATTCCACTTTTTGTAAAATAAAGAAAAAATTCTTCCAGATCTGCCTTAATTCTAATGTCCTGCTTCTGTTGATTATCACCAATTTCTCTTGTATGCATCTTATTTAAACACAGTTGTTTGCGTGTTTTCTCCCTCATTAGACTGTGAACTCTATGAGAGTATGGGCTATTTTCATGTTTCTTTGTGTCCCTTACCCTTAGCACAGGCCTGGCACATAAATGCTTAATAAATGCCCTCAGAAGGCATCTAATCCAACTTATACCTGAGCAAGACTTCCTATTACATCATCCTTAATAGATGAGCAACTAAGCTTTGCTTCAGAGCTTAATGGGGAGGGTGCCCCATTACCTGACCACCTTTAGAAGTACCTTTCCACAACAGCTCTAGTTGTTAGGAATTTTTTCCCTGATATTAGACTCGAATCTACCTCTGTGAACTAGACTCACTCTTCGTAGCTCTACCTTGCTCCCACTCGGAACACCACCCCCTTCCCAAGAAAAACAAGCTCTAACATCTCTTCTACATGACAGCCTTTCAAGTACTTGTGACCATCTACCTAAAGCAAATCTATTGATCAGTCATTATCAATTATTTCAACTCAGTCTTGATGGAGGATGATCTCTAGGACCCCTTGCCATCCTAGTCATTTTTCTCTGGATAAGGTGTAATTACTCAACTGGGCAACTCAGAACTGGGCACCATGCTACAGGTATGGCCTAACTGGGACACAGGACAGTAGGACTGGCACTTTCCTTGTACATGGATATTTAGCCTGGAGAAGAGAAGCTTAATACTTGGACAAGACTATCACTAAAGTCTCCTTCAACTGTGAATTTTATGATCAGTTATTCAGTCAGTCAACAGATACTTATTAAGTTCTTACAAAGTGCCAGGTGCTGTGTGTTCTTCATCCCCATGAAGTACTATTCTGGTGCCTCCCCACAGCATGAAAGTGACCTTGAGTTCTCAGAGATTGAGCTGAAAATATGAGAGTTCTGGCAAGATCCACCATACAATCTATATCTGCTTTCCAATTTTATTATGGGAAAGCTCATTGCAGTGGGTGAAGAATTATTACCCAAAGTAAATCCTAAAACAAGGAAAAAAATCACATACACACACACACGCACACACACACACACACACACACACAAGTAAATGGCCCTCAGTCCTGTGCAGCCCTCTTCCACTCCTATAGCAATCATGGAAGAATGGAAGAAAAAGGGGAGAAAGGTGCTAAGGACCAATAAAAATCAATTTAGCCATAAAAATTTTTTCCTAATTTACTACTTCCCTCCAAATTTTGGTTGCATTGGGTTTGGTTGTGCAAAAACTTTTCAGTTTAAAGTAATCAAAATTATCCATCTTGCATTTCATAATGCTTTCTATCATTTCTTTAGAAAAAAATTCTTCCCCTCTCCATAAATCTGATAAATACACTATTCCTTGCTTCTCCAGTTTATTCATGGTAGCAATCTTTATACCTAAATCATGTACCCATTTGGACTTTATTCTTCTGTATGGTGTCAGGCATGGGTCTATGCCTAATTTCCGCCACACAGTTAACCAGTTTTCCCAGCAATTTTTGTCGAACAGTGAGTTCTTATCCCAGAAGCTGGGATCTTTTTACGGCTAAGCTCGGGGATAAAGACCTCATTTCTAGAATATATAGAGAACTGACTCAAATATATAACCATACAAGTCATTCTCCAATTGATAAATGGTCAAAGGATATGAACAGGCAATTTTCAGGGGAAGAAATTAAAGATATCTAGAATCATATGAAAAAGTGCTCTAAATCACCATTGATTAGAGAGATGCAAATCAAAACAACTCTGAGGTATCACATCACACCTATAAGATTGGCAAACATGACAGAACAAGAAAATGACAAATGCTGGAGAGGATGTGGGAGAGTTGGAACACTAATTCATTGCTGGTGGAGCTGTGAGATCATCCAACCCTTCTGGAGAACGGTTTGGAACTATGCCCAAAGGGCTACAAAAATGTGCATACCCTTTGACCCAGCAATATCGCTACTAGGACTGTATCCCCAAGAGATTATAAAAATGGGAAAGGGTCCCACATGTACAAAAATATTTATAGCAGCACTCTTTGTGGTAGCCAAAAACTGGAAGTCAAGGGGATGCCCATCAATTGGGGAATGGCTGAATAAATTATGGTATATGAATGTAATGGAGTACTATTGCGCCATAAGAAATGATGAACAAGAAGACTTCAGGGAGGCCTGGAAGGACTTATATGATCTGATGCTGAGCAAAAGGAGCAGAACCAGGAGAACTTTGTGCACAGCAACGACCACAGTGTGCGAGAGTTTTTTCTGGTAGACTTGGAACTTTGTAATAACACAAGAACTTACTGAGAAAAAAAAAATCCCAATGTTGGTCTTCTAAGGCTAAATGCCTTCCACACTCAGAAAAAGAAATAGGGAAATCATTCGCAGAATGTAGCAGATCATGTTTGTGTGTGTGTGTGTGTGTTTCAGTGTATTATGTTTTGATTTGTTATATGATTTCTTCCATTTATTTTAGTTCAACTACATAGCATGACTATAGTGAAAATGTGCTCAATAGGAAAGTATATATAGAACCTATACAGAATTGTATGCTGTCATGGGGAGGGAGGGGGGTAGTGAGGGAAAGGTGTGGGGGGGATAAAATCTTAATTTTAAGGAAGTGATTGTAGAACATTAAAAAAATAAAAAATAAATATAATATAAAAAATAAAATAAAAGTCAATTTAGTTGATAACAGATGGAAATGTAAAGTACTGATCTGTTGACCTGTATGTAGACCTAGTATGGGAAAAATTAAATGGTATCACTCTTGCCATTCTAGCTATAAATTAGCTAGACCAAAACATATCAGTTAAAAGGAGATAGATTTCACTTTATCCTTGGAATTGCACTGGTCATTGTCTTGACCAGTCTCATGCTGTCCATTGTTGTCTTCTGTGTTACCGTGGTTTCACTGAGATTGCTGTTCCCTTGCTCCTACTTACTTCCTCTTGCATGAATATATCCAGGTCTTCCCAATGTCGGAGTTTGGAGCCTCAAGATCCATTTGATCAGTTTACAAAGTGGTGAGCCTTTGTTTGAAAGTTTTGAAAGCATCCTCCTGGGGAGGGTGTCCACAGGTCCATTGGTACTTATTTGAGAGGACTATATATATTTACTGAGAATTTATCAGTGATTAGGAATGCCTTTAGGCTAAATCTGTTAACTTAGAACCACACTCAGCCCCTCCCAGAAGGTGAGTTTCATTGATGGAGGCAACAAAGATCAAAGGTTGAAAAATTTAGAGCTGGAAAGGATAAATTGAGTCCAATCGTTTAAAAGACTTACCCAGAGACTTGCAGCTAGTAAGTGTCAGAGACAAGATTTGAACTAATGTCTTCCTAATTCCAAATCCATCAATCTATCCTTTGAGTTACTGAGTTGCGGACTGTACCACCTAGGCTTCCGTGATCTTGAGATGGACTGTTTTAGGAGGAACCACCCTTTGGTATCGGCTTATAAAAGGGAGCCTACACATTCTTGTATTCTTTTTTTACTGTCTTTTCAAAGAATAGACAACAAGCAAGAGAAACCAGAGATCCTAACACAAAACAGCAAAGTTGACCTCAGACTCAGTCACCAGACTGAGACTTGGTGATATCAAGATCATGGCTCTGAATGGGTATACCCTATTCAAAAGAAATAGGATAGAAAAAAAAAAAAACTTGAGAAGGTGCATTGGCTACCAAGAAGCTATGGTCATGGGAGAGAATATAAGAACTGTAGCAAGGTCAAGGGTAGGTGCATTTTGATCCATTCACTGATCATCTATGGAAGGAGAAACAAAAGGAATTTTGTCATTGAAGTGTATTATAGACCACCTGGACAGAAAGAAGACATAGATGAGGAGTTCATATGATTGATTATAAGTTTGGAACAGAGGCAGGATATGATAAAAATTTGATTTCAGTGAGCCAGACATCTTCTGGAGCACTCACTGTAGGTCCAAAGTAGAGTCAACAACGTCTTGACTTCTCTTAATCATGATTGAATCCTTCAATAGATCAACAAAGGAAAAACTCTTATTAAGAGCTTGCTATGTGTCCAGATCCATGCTAAACTCTGTGGATTCAAACCAATAAGAAGATAGCCTCTGTCCTCAAGGAGTTTCCATTCTAATTGTAGAATACAATATATGTAGGAGATTCAAAAGATGGAAGAAGCAGTGAGTGGGAAATATATTTTGGATCTAAATATCACTAGTAGGAAGGAACTGGTTGATGGAATGAAAATGACAAAAACCTTGGGAGAAGCAACCATTTCCTTCAGGAGTTTGTGGTGGAGAGGAAAGCCAAGCATAGTTTGATATGTACTGTATGTTCTCTAGATTTTGGGAAACAGATCTCAAAGGGGGAAGGAGAGGTCAGATGCCAGGGAGTGAAATCCTATGGGGGAAGTCAGCCCAGAAGGGACTGGAAGTTCTCAAGAATGGAATTCAGAAGACATAAATGGAAATGGTTTGGATGACAAGCAGAAACAGAAGTTATCTAAAGAGACTGATATGAATGCTCAGGAAAATCATGAACCACCTTGTACAGTATTTTTAAAATGTTTTGTATAGAGGATGGACATAAGGGTATGTAACAAAGGACGAATATAAGAATAAGCGCATAGATATTATGACTGAAAACAAATGTGGTCTGCTGATTTCAACTTGCTTTGGTATAACATCCAACATAATTACTTATCTATAATATTTTTTGCAGGTTACTGTTGGAACAGGAGACTCTGTTTTACTTCTCTCTCTTAGGAGAGGAAGCAAGGTGCAATGGAGAGAGCACTCACTCTCAAATCATAGTACCTGGGTTCAACTACCACCTTTTGACATTAGCTGTGTGACTTTAGGTAACACAAAACAATGATTGGAAGCTACAAAAAGTCATGTTTAGGCTTGGAGTCAGAGGAAAAGCTTACTAACAATTAGAGCAATTTATAATTGTATTGTGGTTCTTTGGTTATTTTCAAAATTGAATTTTATTTCATTTTCAAGTTCATATTCTCTCACCTTCTTCTTTTCCCCATGATGAGAAAGCAAGGAAAACAAAACTAGTTGCAAACATATTTAATTAAGTAAAACAGATTCCAGCAATGTGGTGTGTGTATAAATAAATGAAAAAAAGTATATATGTCTTGATCTGCCCTCTGAGTCTATCATCTATCTAGAAGTGGGCAGTATGTTTCATCATTGAGTATTCTGGAATTGTGGTTGGTCATTATGTTGATCAGAGTTCTTAAATCTTTCAAAGATGTTTGCCTTTACAAAATTGTTATTGTATAAATTGTTCTCTTGATCCTGCTCACTTAACTTTGCATCAGTTCATACAAATCTTCTTAGCTTTTTTTTTTTAAACAATTCCACTGGTCATTTCTTACAGCCCAAGAGTATTCCATTAGAATGTAAAGTTTTGTAAGGTAATGGGTAACCTTCCCCCATAAAAATCTTACTAACAATTAGAGCTATTCAAAAATAGAATGTAATGCTTTTTAAGGTAATAGATGTCCTTTTACTGGACTCTTACTAAGAAGAGTCTAGCTGACTATGTCTGTTACAGTGGGTTACATTTTGTTATTAGATTGGACTGGATGACCACCGAGATGCCTTCCAATCCTAAAACTTTGTTTATTAGGCCATTATCTAACATATTTGGTGTGAAGTATTTTTTCTCCATTTATATCATTTCTTCTGACTCTGGCTTTACTGATATTTTTCTTACAAAAACTATATAACTTAATTTTCAGAACTGTATGTTTATCTTTTTCATCACTTTTACCACTTGTTTGGTTGAAAATCTCCTCCTCTTCCTGTCCCTAGCCCCAGTAGCAAAAGCTACCTCCTTTTATTACTCTGTTTTATTTTAGTATATCGTATTTTATATTAAGGTTGAATATCCATTTGGAACTTATTGTAAATAATGCAATATGTTGATCTAAACCCAATTTCTGCCAAAGTGCCTTCCAGTTTTCTTAGGAGTTCATGTAGACTAGGGAGTCCTTGTCCCAGTCTGGTTATTAAATTTGCTTGCTTCTCATTCTTGCTAACTTAACCTGTCTCAATGATCAATTTTTATAACTTTTAACCAGTACTTAATTATTACAGTGCTTTATAATATAATTTGAGGTTTAGTACTGCCAGGTCCCTTTCCTTCCTGCTTTTGTCATTATTTCCCTTGAGATTTTGACCTTTTGTTCTGCTAGATGAATTTTGTCTACTTCCATAAACGTGGTAGTTTAATTGGGGGTGGCATTAAATTCATGCATTAATTTAGGTGGTTTTGTTAAATCATAGCTTCTCATCGGAGAGGAAACTGAAGGAGTACTGTGTACCCAAAGACAACATCTGTCCATCTTGTATTGCAGTGCTCATAAATATTTGCAAAAATACTACCACAAAAATAACTATATCATATGAAATTACCTCTTTTGGTGGGAATAATATATTTTGCTTCTATTTGTATCCTCTGTGCTTAGCACAATGCCTGTTATATAATAAGTGCTTAATAAATGATTATGACTTGTCTTATACACCAGCATTTACTTCAGAGAATAAAAAGGTTGTGATGGGGGGAGGAGCCAAGATGGCGGAGTAGAAAGACTCACTGTATGCTAGCTCCGAACCCACAGAACATATATTTTCTGTAAAAAGAACTCCCAACAAATTCTGGATCAGTGCAAGCCATGCAGAAATGCAGGGGAGGAGATTTCTGTTGCAGAGAGCCCTGAAAAACTGACCCCAAAGGGTCTGTTGTGCACCGGACAGTGGAGCCCACCCCTGCCCAGCTCTGGCCGCTTGGCCCCAGAGGAGCAGATCTGAGCAGGCTTCAGGGATGGAACCTCTGGCGTCTGCGAATGTCCCTCCACCCACAGATGCTCCAGGTCAGTGAGAGAGACTTCTGGGATGGCTGAGAGGGAAGTGGGGTGTCTCCATGACTCAGCCCCCTCGGGAGGCAGTGGCAGAGGCAGTGGCAGAGGCAGACCCTGGCTCCCCAAGCAGGCAGGAGCTCCACTCCATTACAGAAGGTCTCCGCATAAACCCCCTGAGGGAACTGAGCCTGGGAGGCAGCCCTGCCCCCACCTGAGCACCAGAACTTAAGCTCACATTGAATAGCAGCCAACACCACCGCAGAAAGCCCTGAGGCTGGGGAGCAGCATTTGAATCTCAGACCCCAAGAACTAGCTGGGCAGATCTAGGTGGGGGTGGAGAGGAATCTCAGAAGTCAAGTAACTGGATGGGAAAATGCCCAGAAAAGGGAAGAAAAATTAGACCATAGAAAGCTACTTTCTCGGGGGACAGATGTTCCCGCCTGTCATTTCTGATGAAGAGGAACAATGCTTGCCATCAGGGAAAGACGTGAAGGTCGGGGCCTCTGTATCCCAGACATCCGAGGTGGATGTCTGGTGGGCTCAGGCCATGGAAGAGATCAAAAAGGATTTTGAAAATCAAGTTAGACAGATGGAGGAAAAACTGGGAAGAGAAATGAGAGAGATGCAAGAAAAGCATGAAAAACGGGTCAATACCTTGGTAAAGGAGACCCAAAAACATGCTGAAGAAAATAACACCTTGAAAAATAGGCTAACTCAATTGGCAAAAGAGGTTCAAAAAGCCATTGAGGAGAAGAATGCTTTCAAAAGCAGAATTAACCAAATGGGAAAAGAGGTTCAAAAGCTCACTGAAGAAAATAGTTCTCGGGGGCGGAGCCAATATGGAGGAGTGAGAGCAGCGAATCACCTAAGCTCTCGGACAAACTTCTCCAGGTACCTCTGAAAGGAGAATCTCACCAAATTTTGGAGGTGCGGAATCGAGTGCGAGACAGACGGTGACGGATTCGGAGCTCAGGTGGGACTGGAAGGTCCACGGGAAGGATCTGTTCCACGGGGGTGAACCCACAGTGCACAGCACAGCGTGGCCAGTGCAGTGGAGCAGAAGAGATCCGAGAAACCTGAGTGGCGGGCACCCAGGGTGGGAGACAAGCTGAATCGAGTCAGTGAGAGCCGCAGAGCACCAGATATCAGCGCAGCAGCTCCTGAGACCTTCAGCCTGAAGATCAAACTTCGGTAAGTCACTTACTTGAACTTCTGGGAGCCAGGATGGCGGAGTGATCAGTAAATGCAATCTCCTTCCCCCTTGATGACCGTGAAAGAACCATAAAATATCTTCCCAGAAAAATCCCAGATCAGTAGAATTAGAAGGAGACCAAGTCTCATAACACCTGAGACGAGGAAAATAGCTAAGGGGGATTCCGCATACGGTGGCAGAGGCAAACCTGAAGGACAGAGGACCCAGGGCAGAGAAAATTTGCACTAGGACCCAGGCAAGCCTCACCACCAGGAGAGGATCCCCAGGACGGGTGGGAACATGCATTAGCATCTAGGCATGCCTCAGCTGTCCAGGAGAATCAGAAAGACAATAGGGCAGCTGGGATTACCAGCTCCTGAGCTTGCCTTTGCCTCAATTCAGTTGAGGAGATCTCCTGGGACCCCCACACTTAACAAGCTAAACCCAGGGCTGATCAGGGAAACACCAAACAAAAACCTGCTTTTAGCTTTTTCACATATCAGCTCAGCAAAAAGTTCTCTAGCTTCTGACTGAAAAACCAGAAGCCACAACACTCAATCAAAACCATGAACAGGAAAAAGAAGAGGGCCGAAAGAACCATAGAATCTTTCTATGGGGATAAGGACCAAAACACAAACGCCAAAGAGGTCACAGCTGAGATTGTACTTCCATCTGAGACTTCAGAAGGGACTATGAACTACTCGCAAGCACAAGCAGCTCTCCTGGAACAGCTGAAGAAGGAAATAGAAGATAAACTGGCCAATGATTTTAAAATTATTAAGAAAGAATTCACTGATGAGAACATCTCCTTGAAAAGGAAAATTGAACAAATGGAAAAAGAAGTTCAAAAATCAACTGGAGAAAATAAATTCCTGAAAGGCCAAATGAAAAAGGAAGTACAAAAATTAACTGGAGAAAATAGCTTCTTAAAAGGAAAAATTGGGCAGATGGAAAAAGAGATACAAAAGTTAACAGAAGAAAACAATTTGATGAAGATTAGAATTGGGCAAGTAGAAACTAACGACTCAATGAGACAGCAAGAATCAGTCAAACAAAATCTAAAGAATGAAAAGATAGAAAAAAATGTAAAATATCTAATTGGAAAAACAACTGACTTGGAAAATAGATCCAGAAGAGAAAACTTAAGAATTATTGGCCTGCCAGAAACCCAGGATGGAGAAAAGAGCCTGGACAATATCTTCCAGGAAATCATCAAGGAAAACTGCCCAGAAGTGCTAGATTCAGAGGGCAAAATAGTCATCGAAAGAATCCATTGTTCCCCTCCTGAAAGGGATTCCAAACTCAAAACCCCAAGAAATATAGTTGCCAAATTCCAGAGCTATCAAATGAAGGAGAAAATATTACAAGCAGCCAGAAAGAAACAATTTAAATATCAAGGAGATACAATCAGGATTACACAGGACGTTGCAGCTTCTACATTAAAAGATCGAAAGAATTGGAACCCAATATTCCATAAGGCAAAGGAGCTGGGACTGCAACCAAGGATCAAGTACCCAGCAAAGTTCAGCATAACATTTCAGGCAAGGAGAAAGTCATTCAACGAAGTAAGGGATTTCCAGAGTTTCCTGACCAAAACGCCAGAACTTAATAGACAATTCGATCTTCAAATGCAGGTCCCAAGAGAATCATAAAAAGGTAAACAGTGGGGGGGGGAACAACTTGCTACTCAATGAGGGCAAGTTGTTCACCTCCCTATAAGGGAAGATGATATCTGTTTATCTTGAGATATGTGCGTCTATTAAGAAATATAAAAGGGATAAGCATAGGGGAACGGGTATAAAGTAAATGATATCATGACAAAAAATGTGATTTAAGTATGAGAAGGGAGTGTAATAGGAGGTGTGAAAAGGAGGAAGCAGAATGTGGCAAATTACATCACAAGAAGAAGTACAAAATCATAGTAGAGGGAAGAGGGGAGGGAGATGAGCATTGTGTGAGAGGTACTCTCTTCGGATTTGTTTAAAGGATGGAACAATAAACTTAAGTAGAAAATCCTAACTAGCTCTATAAGCAGTGGGAGGAGAAGGGGGAAGAAAGGGGAGGGAGGCAAAAGGGAGGGAAGAAGCAATAAGAGTAAAGGGGAGTTAAAGGGAGGGGGGCTAAAAGAAAGAGGGGAAGGCAGCAAGAGGAGGTGGTGAAAAGTGAATATTAGTGAAGAGGGGAAGGGAGACAGCAGAGCTAAAAGCACAAATGGTGGGAAAGAAGATGGAGGAAAATACACAGATTGTAATCATAACTGTGAGTGTGAATGGAATGAATTCTCCCATAAAACGGAGACGGATAGCAGAATGGATTAAAAGTCATAATCCAACAACATGCTGCTTACAAGAAACACATTTGAAACGGGGGGATACACATAGGATAAATGTTAAAGGATGGAGCAGAATATATTGTGCTTCAGCTGATGTAAGAAAGGCAGGAGTAGCAATCCTAATCTCAGACAAAGCAAAAGCAGAAATAGATCTAATCAAAAGGGATGAGGATGGAAACTATATCCTGCTAAAAGGCACCATAGACAATGAAGCAATATCATTACTAAACATGTATGCTTCAAGTGGTATAGCATCCAGATTCTTAGAGGAGAGATTGAGGGAGTTGAAGGAAGAAATTGACAGCAAAACTATACTAGTGGGGGACCTCAACCTCCCTCTTTCTGAACTTGATAAATCTAAACTCAAAATTAACAAGAAAGTGATTAAGGACGTAAATAAAACTCTAGATAAGGTAGATATGATAGAGCTTTGGAGAAAATTGAATGGGAATAGAAAGGAATATACCTTTTTCTCAGCAGTACATGGAATATTTACAAAAATTGACCATGTACTAGGACATAAAAATCTCACAGTCCAGTGCAGAAAGGCAGAGATAATCAGTGCATCCTTCTGAGATCGTAATGCAATAAAAATTATATGTAACAAAAGGCCATGGAAAGATAAAGCAAAAATCAGTTGGAAACTAAATAATTTAATCCTAAAGAAGGAATGGGTTAAAGAAGAAATCATAGAAACAATCAACAACTTCATTCAAGAGAATGACAATAATGAGACAACCTACCAAATCTTATGGGATACTGCAAAAGCAGTTCTTAGGCGAAGTTTTATATCTTTGAATGCCTACATAAATAAAATAGAGAAAGAGGAGATCAATGACTTGGGTATGCAGCTGAAAAAGCTAGAAAAAGAACAAATTGAAAATCCCCAAGAAAATACCAAATTAGAAATACTGAAAACCAACGGAAAGATTAATAAAATTGAAATTAAGAAAACTATTGAATTAATAAATAAAACCAATAGTTGGTTTTATGAAAAGAAAATAGTTCTCTTAAAATTAGAATGGAACAGATGGATGCTAATGACTTTCTGAGAAACCAAGAAATCACAAAACAAAACCAAAAGAATGAAAAAATGGAAGAGAATGTGAAATATTTCATTGGAAAAACAACTGACCTGGAAAAGAGATCCAGGAGAGACAATTTAAAAATTATGGGACTACCTGAAAGCCATGATCAAAAAAAGAGCTCAGACATCATCTTTCATGAAAGTATCAAGGAAAACTGCTCTGAGATTCTAGAACCAGAGGGCAAAATAAGTATTGAAGGAATCCATCGATCACCGCCTGAAAGAGATCCAAAAAGAGAAACTCTTAGGAACATTGTGGCCAAATTCCAGAATTCCCAGTCCAAGGAGAAAATATTGCAAGCAGCTAGAAAGAAACAATTCCAGTATTCTGGAAATAAAATCAGGATAACTCAAGATCAAGCAGCTTCTACATTAAGGGATCAAAGGGCGTGGAATAGGACATTCCAGAAGTCAAAAGAACTAGGACTCAAACCAAGAATCACCTACCCAGCAAAACTGAGTATAATACTTCAGGGGAAAATATGGTCTTTCAATGAAACAGAGGACTTTCAAGCATTCTTGATGAAAAGACCAGAGCTGAAAAGAAAATTTGACTTTCAAACACAAGAATGAGAAGCATGAAAAAGTAAACAGCAAAGAGAAGTCATAAGGGACTTACCAAAGGTGAACTGTTTACATTCCTACATGGAAAGACAATATTTGTAACTCTTAAAACTTTTCAGTATCTGGGCAGTTGGTGGGACTACACACACACACACACACACACACACACACACATGCACACAGGCACACACGTGTACATACATGCATGCACACACACATACACACATGCACACACATACAGAGACAGAGAGCACAGAGTGAATTGAATAGGATGGGATCATATCTTAAAAGACATTAAGGTAAACGTTGAGAGAGATATGTAGTGGGAGGAGAGAGGGTGAAATGGAATGGGGCAAATTATATCTTATTCAAGAGGCAAGCAGGCGACTTTTTAGTGGAGGGAAAAAGAGGAGAGCTGAGAAAAAAACATGAAGTTTACCGTCATCACATTCGAGTAAAGGAAGGAATAAAATGCACACTCATTTTGATATGAAAACCTATCTTACAGTACAGGAAAGTGGGGGAGAGAGAGATAAGCAGGGAGGGAGGGATGATGGAAGGGAGGGCAATGGGTGAAGGGAGCAATTTGAAGTCAACACTCTTGGGGAGGGACAGGATGAAAAGACAGAATAGAAACAATGGGGGGCAGAATAGGAGGGAGGAAAATATAGTTAGTCTTACACAACACGACTGTTACCGTAGTCATTTGCAAAACTACACAGATATGGCCTATATTGAATTGCTCGCCTTCCCAAAGGGAATGGGTGGGGAGGGAGGGATGGGGAGAATTTGGAACTCAAAGTTTTAGGAACAACTGTTGAGTATTGTTCTTGCCACTAGGAAATAAGAAATACAGGTAATGGGAAATAGAAAGTCATCTGTCCCTAGAGGACAAAAGAGAAGATGAGGAAAAGAGAAGGGAGGGATGATAGAAGAGAGGGCAGATTGGTGATAGGGAAAATTAGAATGCTCGGCGTATTGGGGTGGGGGGAGGGGATAAATGGGGAGAAAATTTGGAACCCAAAATTTTGTGAAAATGAATGTAAAAAGTTAAATAAATAAATTTATATTTAAAATTTAAAAAAAGCAAAATAAAATGGTTGTGATATTCTAGCAAGACCTTGGTAAGATCCTTCAGACCACACCAATGTATAATTCATACTCGGAAATGTCAATGCAAAGGTGGTCAGAGGGCAGGATATGGAAAATATGTTGGGAAATAGGGTTCTCCTTCTGTAATATTAGAGTTTAAAGGGATCCTCAGCTCAGCTAACTTAACTTGCCACCCCATTCAGGAATACTTTCTATAACATTCCTGGGATTTGACCATCTAGCCTCTGTTTATGAAGGCCTCAAGCTTTCCACTAACAAAGAAATCACTACTTTTTGAGCCAGCCCATTACACTTTTAGATAGCTCTGATTGCTAGGAAGCCCTTCTTTATGCTAAGCTAGAATGTGTTTCCTCTGCCCTCTACAAATAACAGTGAATTTCCCACTTAGAAAATGAAGGGATCAGGGCAGATAATGCATGAAGTTCCTTCCAGCTCAAAATCCTATGATTTTAAGTATCTCATCTATATGGCAATCCTTCATTTAATTTAGGATAATGATCACGACTCATCCTTCTCCAGGCTAAACATCCCCAGTTCCACAGCCTTTCCATCATCCTTGAAAGCCCTTTTCCCACCTCTGCTGTGGAGGACAAAAGATTACTGTTACTTCCACCTGAGTTCCTTGTGAAAGAGAATCTCTAATTTTAAAATGGCATATATTAAATATTGTCTGTTTCCTAGGCACTGAGGTTATGCAGAGATGATCATTGAACCTACAGAAGTTGATGTAATCAACAAAGAAGAGAGTATAGTGAAATAAGAGCCCAGGACAGAGCCCATTGTTTTAGAGGAGATGAAAAGTCAGTGAAGAAGATGAAAAATCTCAGAGTTTTGGTTGTGATGGAAGAATATTTAATAATGATGGTAAGGACTTTCAGGAGCCAATATGGGAGAGTAAGCAGTAAATCACCATGATTCTCCCATATTCACCACTGAATAGTTATATAGTGCCCTCAAACAAATCCTGGAATAAAAGAACCAGGAAAACCCCAGGGTGAAATGATCTGTTAGCCCAAGAAACTTGGAAGATTGACAAGAAAGGTCTGTCTCACTCATGTAAACGGGAAACGCATCCAGGACAGGAAACATTCCAGCAAACCAGCAGAAAGGCCTCAGCAAGCCAGTGGTAGAGCCTGAGTCCCAGTGCAGTGGACGGCCCCCACCCCCCACATGCCTGAACGTAAGTAGGGGAAAGGGTAGACTCCAGCTCCAAGAGTCACTACATGCTTCATCATAGCCCTGGGCAAACAGACAACCTCCAGTGGCTAGACCTCCCCCCATCAGAATAGTACGAGATAAGCAGGTTGCTGCCAGCCCTATGGGAGGCTCTAGCACTAGCCACACCAAACTTCAGTGTGGGCACACAGGCAGCTGCCAGTGGCCAGACCACCATGTGCCTCAGTGTCATCCTTGGGAAATGCAAAAACACACCACCAGTCTCAGTACATGCAAGATACGAGCACAAGACATACACCAGGACTGCGTGGTTCAGCTCTAGATAAGCTGCTACACTTCTACAACCTCAAGCAGTGCCAGGAACACCCCACCCCACCCTGGGAACACAGCATACTATGTGAAGGTCCCCCGGGGGTCTCAGGGCAACATCAGTGTAGCATCAAGTAAACAGCCAAGGTGTGCAGCCACTGCCACAAGAAGCCTGAGACAGAGCTCTTTCCACGCTGGGAGCAGACATCAAATTTAAAAGAAAGGAAAAGGCCAAAAAAAAAAAAAGATGAGCAAAAACAACAAAAAAGATTCTGACCATAGAAAGGTATAAGACATGAACTCAGAAGAGGACAACAAGGTCAAAATATCTATGGACAAAACCCCAAAGTAAAACGGGGAGTGGTCTCAAAACCCAGAAAGAACTCTTGGAGGAGCTCAAAAAGGACCTTAAAAATCACACAAGAAAGATACAAAAAAAATTGGGAAAAGAAATTAGAATGATTCAAGAGAATTATGAAAAAAGAGTCAGCAGCTTGAAATAACAAGAACAACAATTGCTTAAAAAATAGAATTGGACAAATGGAAAAGGAGATACAAAAATCCACTGAAGAAAACAACAATTGGTCAAATGGAAAAGATAGTACAAAAACTACTCAGGGAAAACTCTTTGAAGGTGGTAATTGGACATGTGTAGGTTAGTGAATATGAGGCATCAAGAATCAATAAAAAAAATCAAAAGAATGAAAAAATAAACGAAAATGTAAAATACCTCATGGGAAAAACAACTGACCTGGAATATATCCAGAAGAGACAATATCAGAATCATTGGACTATTTGAAAGATATAATTAAAAGGAAGACCTGAACAGTATCTTTCTTTTTTTATGGTTTAATTATTTATTCTTAGTTTTCAACATTCATTTCCACAAAATTTTGAGTTCCAAATTTTCTCCCCATCTGTCCCCTCCCCCTCCTCCATCCGGACAACATCTTTCAAGAAATTATCAAGGAAAATTTCCCTGACATCCTGGATTCCAAGGACAAAATAAGCATTGAAAGAATCCACCAATCACCTCGGGAAAGAGATCCTAAAATAAAAACTCTAAGGAACATTATAGGCAAATTTCAGAACTTGACCTGATGATCAAGGAAAAAATATTGCAAGTGGCCAGAAAGAAACAACTCCAGTATCAGGGAGCCACAATCAGGAGTACACAGGACTTAGCAGCTGCAACATTAAAGGATTAGAGGCCATAGAAGATGATATTCTGGAAAGCAATGAAGCTAGGACCACAACCAATAATCTTATATCTGGTGAAATTGAAGATAACGCTTCAAGCAAAAAAAATAGTCATTCAATGAAATAGAAAGATTTCAAGTTTTCACATGGAGAAAGAAGACCAGAACTAAATGAAAAATTTGACCTTCGATATCAATATTCAGGAGAAGCATAAACAGGAAAAAAGGGAAAGAAAACATACAGGATTCAATGGAACTAAACTGTTGCATCCCTATATGGGAAAATGATACTTGAAATTCTTAAAAATTGTGTCACTAATAGGACAGCTAGAAGGAATATACATAGACAGAGGGTTATGGGGATAAGGTGAATTTCAGAGAATGACATCAAAATAATTAAAGGAAAAGGAAGAGGAGTACAAAGAGTGCAGAAGGAAGGGAGAGGTAAAATAGGGTAAATTATTTCACGTGAAGAGGTGCAAAAGACCTATTACAGAGGAGGGGAAGCTGGGACGGTAGGAAATGAGCATTGTTTGAACTTTACTCTCATAAGTATTGGCTTAAAGAGGGAATAATATACATGATCAGTCGCATATAGAAATCTATCTTACTCAAGAGGAAAGTAGGAGAGTAGATTAAATAAAGGGGGGGAAGCGAGGACTGAGAGAAGAAAGAGTAGACTAGGGGAAATGGTAGACAAGCAAAACACTCTCAAGGAGGGAAATAGTGAAACAGAAGGACAAATAGGATAGAGGAAAATAGTAATCATGACTGTGAATGGACCTGTAGAACTAACTCTCCCTTAAAAATGCAAATGGATAGCACAGTGAATGAAAAACCAGAATCCTACAATATGTTGCTTACAAGAAACACATTTGAAGCAGAGAGACAATCACAGAGTAAAGGTAAGAGGTTGGAGCAGAATCTATTATCCTTCAACTGAAGTAAAAAAAAAAAGCAGGGGTAGCAACCCTGATCCCAGACAAAGTAAAAGCAAAAATAGACCTAATTAAAAGAGATAAAGGAAACTATATTTTGCTATAAAATGTACCATCGACAGTGAAATAATATCAATACTAAAAATATATGCACCAAGTGGTTTAATATCTAAATCCTTAAAGTAGAAGTTACATGAGGTGCAGGTTCATAGCCAAGTGAGAGATAGAGAGAATTATGAAATATAAAATAGATAATTTTAATTATTCTAAATTAAAAAGCTTTTGCACAAACGGAACCAATGCAATCAAGATTAGGAGGAAAGCGGAAAGTCAGGGAACAGTCTTTATAGCAACTATCTCTGATAACGCCATCATTTCTCAAATATTTAGAGAACTGTGTCAAATTTATAAAAATAGAAGCCATTCTCCAATTGATAAATGGCCAAAGGATATTAACAAGCAGATGAAGAAATCAAAGCTATCTATAGGCATATGAAGAAGTGCTCTATATCACTTTTGATTAGAGAAGCACAAGACAACTCTAAGGTACCATTTCACTCTCATCCGATTAGCTAATATGACAAAAAAGGAAAACGATAAATGTTGAAGAAGATGTGGGAAAATTGGGACAGTAATGTGCTGTTGGTTGTGAACTGATCCAACTATTCTGGAGAGCAATTTGGAAATATGACCAAAGGGCAACCAAACTGTGCATGCCCTTTGATCCAGCACTACCACTACTAGATCTGTATCATAACGAGATCATAAAAAAAAGAGAAAAGGACCTACATGTGCAAAAATATTTATAGCAGCCCTTTCACTGGTGACAAAATATTGGAAATTGAGGGGATGCCCATCAATTGGGGAATGACTGAGCAAATTGTCGAATATGAATGTAATGGAATGCTATTGTGCAATAAGAAATGAAGAACAGGCAGATTTCAGAAAAGAAAAAAAAAACCAAGTAGATTTCTACAAACTGATGATGCAAAGTGAAATGAGCAGAACCAGGAAAACATTGTACACAGTATCAGCAACATTGTGTGATGACCACCTATGAATTACTCAACTCTTCTCAGCAGCACAATGATCTAAGACAAGTACAAAGGGCTCATGAAGGAAAATACTATCCACATCCAGATAAAGAACTGATGGACTCTAGAAATCAAAGCATACTTTTTTTAACTTTATTTTTGTTAGTGTTTTTCCCCTTTTGATCAGTTTCTTCTTTCACTGTTTTACATGATAGCACATGTATAACCTATATCAAATTGTCTATCATTTTAGGAAGAAGGGAGAGGGAGGAAGGGAGAAAAATTTGGAACTCAAAATCTTGTAAAAATGTATGCTAAAAATTGCCTTGATTTGTAATTGGAAAAGAATAAAATACTATTAAAAATTAAAGGTAATGGTGAGAACAGATGGCTAGCCTTCCAGATTCATAGAATCACAGAAGGAAGTGCCTAATCAGGAAGGAGGAAAACAAGCAAGGAGCAGTGCTGCAGAAGCCAAGGAAATAGGCAGCACCTGGGGGGAGGAGAAGTTGATCAGCCATGGCAAGAGCTGCAAAGTGTTCAGGATTGACAAGGACTGAGAAAAGGTCTTCTTTTTTTGCAGCCATGTAATAGGGAAAGTCAGATTGTAAGGGGAATGAGGGATGAGTGGGAGGTGAAAAAGTAGAAATGCTGAATGGAGATGATTTTTTTCCAGAAGTTTGATGGAAAAGGGAGGAGAAAGATATATCCTTCTACCCCTGTAAGCTATCAAGTGAAGGGTATTTTTGCTTTAGTTTTGTTTTGTTTTGAAGGGATGAAGAAGACCCTGCTGATGGTATGGAAGAAACCATGAAAGATAATACAGAAAATTAAAGATTAGAGACATAGGGGATGATAGGAGAAGATGAGGTCATAGGCACAGGGAGAGGGATTAGTCTTGGTCAGGAGAAGAGGTAATTATTTACCAAGAGTGAATGGCGGGGATTCAGAACAGTTTTGAGGTCTGGAATAGGGAAGGAAGGCTTCTATTTTCTCAGCAAAGTGGGAGGCAAAGGCTTTTCTTGATAGTGAGGGAAGAGGGATGGTGTAGGAGGTTTGAAGAAAGAAGAGGTTTGGAACAGCACTTGAATATGATTGGAGAAGATAGTGGGGATAATGCAAGATTAGAGATTACCCATGTGTGAATGACAATGGGATAAGAGGGCAAAACATCCAAAAGGAGATCTGGTTTTCTAGAGTTCGGAAAGAAGGGAAAGTGAGGCCAGAGCAGCGGCTGAAGGCTTGGGATAGTAGGAAGGGGTGGAATGACTGGAGGACATCGTAAGAACACAGAATAGGTTTAAAAGGAGTGAGACTGAGGGGAGATGGAAGAACAAAAGTATGAGGTCAGAGAAGAATTCCAAAGTTCTGGTTCATGGAAGGTAGATTAAAGGTAATGGTGAGATCAAGGGGATGACCATCCAGAATCATAGAATTTGGAACTGAAAGGAATCTCAGAGGTCATGTAATTCAATCCACACCTGAAAGGAATGCCCACCCTAATAGTCTGGACAATTGTCATTCAGCTTCGGCTTGAAGATAGTCAATGGTAGGGGGAACATGAGGGAGGCCATATGGTATAAAGAATGGAAAAAGCCTTGACTCTAGAGAGAAAGGACCTGAGTTCAAATCCTGTTTCATACAGTATGCGACTTTGGGCAAGTCATCTCAACTCTCTGGGCCTCAGTTTCATCATCTGTAAATTGAGAGTTAGATAGCCTCTGAGGTCCTTCTAGCTTAACATCTTTGATCCCTATGACCTTTTGCAGATATCAATCCCATTTTTGGATGGTACTTGTTGGGAAGACTTCTCTTCCCTCCCCTGCCCCCGCCAACATAATTTCCTTTTAGTTCCCACCCCACTCAGCTCCTGGTTCTGTCCTGTAGGACCAAATAGAATAAGTATACCCCTTCCTCTTCCGTATGGCAACCCTTCAAACATTTGAAAGATGCCATCATGTACTTCCAGAGTCTTCTTTAGGTTAAACATGCCCAAGTTTTGAACCAATTCTCATATGACATGGACTCCATGACTTTCTTCAGCCTGATTTCCTGTCCCTTGATGGTCTCTAGCTTAACAATGTCCCTCTTCAGCTGTGGTCTTGAGGACCCATTACATTATGTACAGAATAGCAAGGCAGAGTGCAGTAGGATGATCACTTCCTTTTTCCTGGAATAACCCTATTCATACTACTCAAGGCTGCACTGCTGACACATTTGGAGCTCATAGGGCACCACAGCTGCCAAATATTTTTCAGATAAACTGCTGTCTCACCAGATCTTCTTCATTCTGGAAGTGTGAAACTGATTTATTGAACCCAGGTGGAAGGCCTTCCATTCATCCCTTGTGAATTTCATCTTCTTAGCTTCAACCTGATACTCCAGGCTGTCGAGATAATTTTGGATCTTGACTCAGCCATCAAGTGGAATGGCTCTCAGCTCTCTCATCTAATCAAGAATCATCTCTCCCAACTTTGTGCGATCTGTAAATCTGATGAGTCTTCCATCCATGTCTGTATCCAAGTCACTGATCAAAATGCTAAACAGCACAGGGCCCACCACAAATCCTCGGGACACTCATTCACTCACCAAGCACTTACGATGCATCCACTATGTGCCAGACACTACTAGGTTCTGGCAATACAAAAGCAATAGTGAAATAGCCACTACTCTCAAGGAACTAACAATTTATTGAAAGGCAACGTACCCATTTAAAGGTACACACACATATATGTATACATACCTGTATACACACATATGTTTATAGGTGTATCCCAATCCATATATGTGTCCGTGTGTAGGCATATATAGATATACCTTTATGCATATAGGCATACAAAATATAGGTATACATTCTATGTATATGTGCATACACACACACACATATACCTATACATATTCTAATGTTCTCAGATGCATAGGCCAGATCAGAGCTTTCCTAGGCATGGAGTTTGACTAGCACAAAGGACCAAATATGGGAAATGAATATTTGTGTCTGTTGGACAGTAACAAGACCAAATTCACTAGACTTTGTGGAGTGTGTGAAGGAGAGCAAATATAGGAAGAATAGAAAAGTAGGGAGGGTTTGGCTTGCAAAGGTGTATGAAACAGAGGAATTTACAGATGATCCTGGATCCAACAAGAATCTGACTTTGTAGGGCAGTTCATCTGACTTTATATTCAGACTCATGCTTGGCAGTTACATGGAAGATGGATTAGAGTGAAGTAAGACGAGTCAGGGAAACTAATTAGAAGTCTCTTGTCATCATCTAGAGGTGACGAGGGCAAGAAGGGCGGTGTCTGGTGTCTGTGGGTGTGAGTGATCAACTGACGGTGGTAATGACAAGGTTTGTCAATTGATTGGATATGTGAGCTGAGGTATTGAGGATGAAATCAAGGTTGCCTACCTGGATACATGGAATGGTATCAATGCACTTGGTGATAATAGGGATGTTTAGAAGTGGAAAAGGTTTGGGGCAAAGATAAAAAGTTTTATTTTGATCATGGTGAAGTTGAGGTACCTGTGGGACCTCCGGTTGGAAATGTCCAATAGACATTTGATGATGTGGAACCCCAATGGAGGTAGCCCAGAGCCCTGAACCCAAGAGCCTTGAAAGTAGCAGACCCCCCCACTCCCATACCCAAATACACCTCTAACCTGGATCCATTCCTGTCCCCATAGCCACAGCCATAGTTCAGAAAAGCACCCCTGCCAAAAGGGGGTGCTCACCACCACCACCAAGGCCTTCCCCTTACCACTAAAGACCGGCATAAGTTGAGCCTCCTCCCGCAAACTACTACCTCCAATTGCAGTTCAGTCTCTGGAGCCATCATCCAGGGAAGTAACCCCTGTGGAGGAGAGCCCAGGCAACACCATCAACTGTCAACTGTCACCCACAAGCAGGTGCTACAGCCCCTACCCCCTCATCAGTCACCACTGAAGATCCAGAAAAGAAAGTCCTAACCACCAAAAATCCTTGACATTGTCAAATGACTCAGTCTCAGAAAGGGATATGTTTTTTAATCAGTGGAAATGATATTGAGAAAATGCATGACCATCTGTTTGCTATTGTCCCCTAAGGACCATTGGGCCTTTCTTTTGATTCACAGTTGAAATCTCCTTTTTGTGCTTTTAATCTCCTCTAGAATGTTAGTTCTTTGAGAAAAGAGACTATCTTGCTTTTCTATTTGTATCACCAGAGCTTAGCACAGTATATTTCATCTAGTGAGTGTTACACGTTTTCATTCATTCCTTCATTTTAATCCAGCCAATCAACCAGTCTCTAAATCCACCTAATTGCATTACCTCACGGTCTACATGTATCCATCATTTCCACAGGAATGATATAAGAAACTTGATGAAATGCTTTGCTTATGTTCACACAGCATTCACTTGACCTATTAGTTTAGTAACTCTGTCAAAGGAAATGAGGTTAGTCTAGCATGACCTCTTTTTTTTTTAACAGAACCATGCTGGCTTTTTGTAATCACTGCTTCCTTATTTTAGATTTTCATTAACCATCTCTTTATTTATCTCCTCTATTATTTCCCCAGGAATTGAAATCAAGATCATTGACCTATAGATGAAAGACTATTCCCTTCTCCTTTCTTTAAAAACATGCTATAACATTTGCCCTTTGCCAGTCCTAGGATGCCTTTCTTATCCACTGTGATCTTCAAAATATCACTACCGGTGACATTCCATCACCCATGCCATGTCTTTCATAGCCCAAGGATGGAATTTTATTTTGACCTGATGACTCAAACTCTTCAAAGGCAACCAGGTGTTCACTTACTATTGCCTTCCTTCATTATCTTAGGTATCTATCCCCCATTAACCATTTTTGTTCTTTGTCTTCTAGCACAAAGGTCATTCTCCTTGATCTTGGAAACAAAAAAAAAAAGAAGACATAAGCAGCTCTACCTCCTCTCTCTCTTATTAAATAGCATCATCTCTTCCTTTCCAAGTGATGGGCCTGACCTTTTCTATTTCTCTTCTTTCCTCCATTATGGCTTCTCTCACCAGTTTCAAGTCCTTCTTAGATTTAATAGTCTTGGCATTGCTTTTAAAGGGCCATCCCACACTCTTCATCCTCTGTCACCTCACCCTGGTCCCATCTTCTATGTCTTTTAAAATCACAATTAGTTTAGGGTCCAAATGGTCATAGACATAGCCAGCCCTGCCTACTAGTTAGGGAACTAAATGGAGTAAAGGATTTGGGAATTTTAGTGGACTGCAAACATAATACAAATCAATAGTGTGCTAGGTACCCCAAAAGGGAATGTAATCTTAGGCCATAATCAGAGAGGCATGGGGTCTATAATAAGATAAGTAATGGTCCTGATGTTTTCTGACTTTTTTAGATCTTATCTGCAGTAATGTGTACAATTCTAGGTGCCACAGTTTGGGAAGCATGTTGCTAAACTGAAGAGACTCAAGAAGAGGGCATCTAGGGTGGGGAAAGGACTTAAGTTGAAGGAATTGGTCCCCTAGAAATGAGGGGACCAAGGATGACCACAATGGATGTTTTCATATAGTTAAAGGGTTGTCATGTGGATTAGAGATTAGAATTAACCTGCTTAGCTTCAAGGAGCAGAGCTAGGAACAATGGGTAGAAGTAGTAAAGGGGCAAACTGAGGCTCAGTTAGAACTAACAATTAGAACTACCTAAAAGTTGAATGGGCTACTTGGAGAAGAATGAGCTACTCATCTACAGAAGCATTCTATCGAAGGCTAGATGACCGATTGTTGATGATCACAGAATTTTTAGAACTGGATGAGGTCTTTGAGATTATCTAGTTCAATTTTACTTTATAGATGAGGAAGAAAGAGGCTTTGCAAGAGACAGTGACCCTAACGTCACGGGGCTAGGAAAGAAAGGAGTTTGACTCCCAGTCTAGTGGGCCTTCAATTTCATAGAACCAGCATCTGTCAAGTACCTGCTATGTCCCAAGCCCTGTGTTAGAAACTGGGGATTCAAAGGAAACAATTATATTCTAATATAAAGGAAGAGAATATACATGTATATAAATGCCTGCTATGGGTCAAACACTATGTTAAGTATTTTTCCCCAAATTTTATCTAATTTGATCCTCTTAACAACCCTAGGAGGTAGGTGTAATCATGATCCCCAGTTTACAGTTGAGGAAACTGAGGCAGACAGAGGTGAAGTGACTTGCCCAGGGTCATATAGCCAGTAAGTATCTGAGGGTGGATTTGAACTTGTCTTCCTGACTCCAGGTCCACTTCTTTATCAACTACTGCCTCAAATGGGAGGCTATAACATGAACACAGAAAAGCAAATAGAAGATTTCTACAAAACAGACACCAAGGAATTTCATGATGTTGGTAGTGCTCAGAACTGAGGGGAGGGATCAGGAAAGGCCTCTTTGGGGATGTGACCCTTGAGCCGACCCTCAAAGAGGGCTAGGGATTCTGAGAAGCAGAGGTGAGACACTGACAGAGAAAATGATGACACACAAGAATATCGAAGTGCACACAGGCAGTTACGAGACTGTAATGAGGACTATGCCAGATGAATGTGAAAAGATCTGGAGAACCCAGATAATAGGTTTAGGAGGGGGTAAAGCAGACATGGAAAGATGAAAACATAGAGTATAGAAATGGAAAGATAGGATGTTGTGGTTCCTGGGAAAGTGACTTGCCCAAAGTGCCCTTGCTAATAGGTGATAGAAACTTTATTTGAATGAGTTCTCATAATATCATGACCACTACTCTACTATATTTCCAAGCTCATAGGGCAGCTAGGTGGTGCAGTGGATAGAGCACCAGTGCAGGACTCAGGAGGACCTGAGTTCAAATCTCACCTCAGACACCTGACACTCACTAGCTGTGTGACCTTGGGCAAGTCACTTAACCCCAATTGCCTTATCCTAGGTCATCTCCAGTCATCCTGATGACTATCTGATCACTGGTTTTAGATGACTCTGGAGGATGTGAGACTGGTGACATACACAGTCCTCCCTCACTCAAAACAAAGTCAAGTGCAAGTCATGTCATCATTTCTCTGATGGCATGGTCTTTGGCAAGACAAAACGAAAGACAAACACACACGGTTATTTCCGAACTCAATAAACTCCACTGGGTCTTCATTGCCTTGAGAACAAAATAGGAACTTCTTTGTTTGGTTTTCAAAGCCCTTTCTTTCCTCTCTCACTATATATCCCTCTCCCATCCAGCACCCTGTGATCTAGCCTTAGTTTCCATGCTGTTCCTCACTTATATTCCCCATTTCCCACCTCCATCCCTTTGCACACTACCCCCCTTATCAAAATGCCTGCAATGTACTCTCTCCCTCTTTACTTCTGTCTCACAGGCTCCCTCTTTTCCTTCAAGACACAAATCAAGTACCATCTTCTTATCTGTGTATTCGTCCTTTGTTGCCAAAGAACCACCTAGCTTCCTACCATTTTGTGATTTAATCTTTTCCTGATTGCCTAACTACTACTAGCCCCTTCAAATCAACTTATAGTTAATTATTTTGTGCATATTTGTATTTATTACCTCTATAACCTTTCTGCATGCATATGTACTTGCTGTCTCCCCAGTTGTCTCTTGAGAATGGGGAATATCTCTCTTTTGTACAGTACCTGACACACAGCAGATGATTCTTGAATGCTTCTTTAACTGATATGTTTTTAAGAAACTCTATCCCTTCCATTCTTCAAAGACTACATCTGCCAAGAAACCTTCCCAGATTGAGTCTGTGGTACAATGGGAAGCATTGTTAGTATCCAGATCTGAAGGCCTAGGTTCTGGCCGCAGCTCGATCATTAATTTTCTGTGTGACCTTGGGCAAATCACTTCTCCTCCAACAACCTTGGTTTCCTTAACTATGAAAGATAATGTTTAGAGTGTGATTTCATAGATCTGTCCAACTTTGAATAAGCCAGATTAAAATGAGTTCTTGTCTCAATGTTCTCTGATCTAGATCTAGTTGGCCTGGTGCCTTGTGCTTGCCTCTGAGTGACAGACATATATTTATGCGGAAAGTCTATAGCTCCTCTTTGCATATTTAACTTGGCCGTAGTTAGCTAAGGAAGCAGTTTGCCTTTGATCTATATCAACTGGGCTGTATCCTGAGCCAGCTCTGCCAATTGGACATCAGGGGCTAGGGAAAGAGAATGAAGCTAAGTCAGAATAGCCCATACTGACTGTTTGCAACTCGAGGCCAGGACCAAAGCAAAGGATGAAACTCACCAGTGTCTCCAAGGGAAACAGATCATTTCAAAATTTGGACTGAGTGTTGAGCTGGGCTGCCCTTTGCTCCAAGACAGGAGGGGGTTATATGGTGTAGTAGGCAATTAGCCTTGGATTTTAGAGTCTGGAGGCCTGGGTTTCAATGCTGGTTCTACCAAGTACTACCTTTGTGTTCCATTGGCCACATCATTTCCCTGCTCTGTTTCATTATTTGTAAAGCTGATGAGGGGGTAAACTCTTCCTATTAATCAATCAATCAGAATTTATTAAGGGCCTACTTGAACATCTATGCCAAGCAGTCAGGATATAGAGACCTAAATGAAACAGTTCTTGTCCTCAAGGAGCTAATGTTCTATCAGATAACCTTGAAGGTCCCTTTCAACTTTTAATGATTTGAACATGAGGTCCCTGGCATTGCACCAGGCAGCTTGTGGGTGTTCCAAACTGTTATTTTCTATAAAATGAGGATAGAAATTCCTGACCTGCTGAGTCCATAGGACTGCTGTGAAGAGCCATGGAAATAAGATATCTATATCTATAGATAGATAGATAGATAGATAGATAGATAGATAGATAGATAGATAGGTAGGTAGATAGATAGATAGATAGATAGATAGATAGATAGATAGATAGATAGATAGATAGATAGATAGATAGATAGTTCCCATTAAACCAGAAGATAGAGCAAGGTACAGTATTTGAGCAGTTTTTGTTTTGGAGATAACTCTTGTCTAGCGTTCTCCCAACCCATTTGCCCTAATGAATGCGATCATCTAATGCCTCCTGAAGGTACCTAGTAGAGCTGTCTCCATGTTCCCAATGGGAAATCTCATGTCCAACCCATGTTATTTAAGAAATATAAGCAGATTGAAAGTTCAGAAAATTGATGGCGTGGGAGTCAGAAAAACTGTTCTAGTTTGACTGGCTACGTGAGCTTTGCAAAATCACTCCCTGTCTCTGAACTTTGGTTCTTTTCATGCATAAAATGAGTAGGGTAGAGCAAGTGTCTAAGGTATTCAGATTGAGCCTGGATAAAGGTGTGCTTGAAGCAATGTATCTAGTCAGTCCTTGACCATGTTTCACATCCCATATTTTCCATCCTCCCAGCTGTCTCTTTCTACACAACCTGAAACGCTGCCCTGCAGATGAACTGTCCTAATTGATGAGTACAAACTCACTTAATCCACTATGTCTAGCCAGCTCCAGACTAAGTTTCACATTCCTTCTACCCTATATCTTGCTCTATGTTAGCTGTAGCAATTAGACAAGATAAAGAAATTGAAGGAATAAAAATAGCCAAAGAAGAAACTAAGTTATCACTCTTTGCAGATGATATGATGATATATTTAGAGAATCCCAGAGATTCAAGTAAAAAGCTACTTGAAATAATAAACAACTTTGGCAAAGTTGCAGGTTACAAAATAAACCCACACAAATCTTCTGCATTCCTATATATTAGCAACAAAGTCCAACAGCAAGAGATAGAAAGAGAAATCCCATTTAAAGCTAGAGTAGACACTATAAAATACTTAGGAGTTTACCTGCCAAAACAAACCCAGGGATTATATGAACACAATTACAAGACACTTTTTGCACAAATAAAGTCAGATTTAAGTAAGTGGAAAAACATCAGTTGTTCATGGGTAGGCCGAGCTAATATAATAAAAATGACAATTCTACCTATATCTTGCTCTAGAGAATGTGATCAAATCAATACCATTGCTTCTGAAAAGAGCAGAATCAATTTCTCCATTCAATGGCTCCACTCACCAACCCCATGACTCCCCAAACCAAAACTCCTTTCCCTGGTCACCATTCCCTTTACACAATGTTCTCCTCCCTTCAGAATTTAAGGTCCTCGAAGGAAGGTTCTTTTTGGACAACTTGATAATACATTGGATAGAGAGCTGGGTCTGGAGTCAGGAACACTTATCTTTGTGAGTTCAAATCTACTCACTTCACTCTGTTTGCCTCAGTTTCCTCATCTGTAAAATGTCTTAGAGAAGGAACTGGCAAACCACTCCAGTATCTTTGCTAAGAAAACCCCAAATGGGGTCATGAAGAGTCAGACGTGACTGAAACAACATAACCAAGTCTCTCTTTGTCCCTGTCTCTGTCTCCCCCCTCCTCACCCCATTCCTCTCTCCCTTAGCACAGGTGCTTAAAAATTCATTGCTCTATATGGGTTCTTCCAGATATGACCTTTTATTTTCTTTATTTTAGCATCCCTTCCAGCTTAAACAGTCTATTCTCTGAGATCCTTTCTAGCTCTAACTTTATCTTCCCTTACCCCTTTTCTTTGATAATATTATGAGACTATTAGAGGAATACAAGTCTCTCAAGCTAGATGAAAATGCATGGACTAGGTGATTGAATAGTTAGGTGGATTAGAAACTTATTGAATGCCTGAACCTAAAGGATAATTATTAATGACTTGATGACAATGTAGAAAATCTTTAGTAAAAAACTCCGGGGATTTGCATGTGGCCCCATTTTATTTTATTTTTTTTTTTTTTTTTTTTAACATTTTTAACGATGACTTGGATAAAGGTATAGATGGTATGGTTATCAAATTAGATTTTTTAAAAATTTGCATTGTTTGGAACTTAAACACACACACACATGGAATTTCCATGTACACAGCAGAGCACAAAAAGAGGATTCTATATAAAAACATGAACTTCCAGTTCATTCTGTTTACTTAAAAAAAACATACGATAAATTCTATATGTTATTTTCAAAGCTACTCTGTCTGTTCTTCCTTCTGAATTTCCTTCTTTCTTTTGTGTATTTAAAAACACATTTCAGTGGCTGCTTAAAAATCTATAACCACTTATACAGTTCTAGTTTAGGTATAGGTATGTCTAAGATGGCTACTGAGGTACCTTCCAATACTGGGTTTCTTTTCTTTTTCTTTTTTTTTGGCTTTAATGAAATTTCTTTTTTTTCCCATTTCAGAATCCTTTCCCTCCTCTCCTTTTTCTCTAACCACAGAGAGGGTAAGAAAAAAAAGATTCATTCCAAATCCATATAGTTATGCATAATAAATTCTTGCATTACCCATGTTCAAGAAAGAAAAGAAGGAAGGAAGGAAGGAAGGAAGGAAGGAAGGAAGGAAGGAAGGAAGGAAGGAAGGAAGGAAAAAGAAGGAAATGAAAGGAGAGGAAGGGAAGGGAAAGGAAGAGAAAGGAAAAGGTAGAGGAAGGAACAAGGGAAGGGAAGGGCAAAGGGAAGAAATAGAGGGAGGCAGGCAGAAAGGAAAAGAAAGGAAGGAAGGAGTGGAAAGAAAGAAAAGAAGGGAAAGTAAGGAAGGAACTATGCTTCAGTCTTCACTTTGATTCCATCGGTTCTCTATCTGAAATTGGATCATGAGTCCTTTAAAACTTTGGTGGCTTATTATGTTGATCAGAAATCCTGTTTTTCAAAGTTGTTTACCTTTACAAAGTTGTTGTTATTGTATATATTGTTCTCCTAATTCTATTTACTTCACTTTGCAGCAATTCATTTAAGTCTTCTCAGGTTTTTCTCGAACTATTCTCTCCATCTATACAGTAGTATTCCATCCCATTCATCTACCATAACTTGTTCAACTGTTCCCCAATTTATGGACATCCCTCAGTTTGTCTTCACTGCCACCACAAAAGAACTGATACATACACATACACATGCACACATATACATACATGCATGCACATATACATACATATGCACATATATACACATATATTGATAGACAGATATACATACATATATATTTAGCATATGGGTCATTTTCTTCTTTATCTCCTTGAGGTGTATACCTAGTTATTGGTATCACTTTACCACAGTGTTTTATTTGATCATGAATTCTTCCATATCCTTACATCTGACAGGTAAATTTCTTCTAATTTGCTTATGATGTCACTCCATATCTGAATCATATATCCATTTTGAGCTTATCTTGGCATATGGTGTAAGATGGTGGTCTATACCTAGTTTCTGTCAGATTACTTTCCAATTTTCCTCACAGCTTTTTTTTTTGTGTGTGTCAAATAGTAAATTCTTGCCCCAATACCTGAGATCTATGCTTATTTGCTTTTTGAATAGTGTATATCTCATCACTTCCACTGGTCATTATTTCTTTTTTTAAAAATTTAATATCAGTTCTCTACCTGGAGATGGATAGTAAGTTTCATCATTAGTCCTTTGGAATTGTCTGGGATCATTATATTGCTGAGAATAGCTTAGTCATTAACAATTCATTGTACAATATTACTGTTACTGTGTATGACATTCTTCTGGTTCTATTAACTTCACTTTGCATCAGTTCATTTAAGTCCTTCCAGATTTTTCTGAAACCATCCTACTTGTCATTTCTTATAGCACAATAATATTCCATCACAATCATATGTTCCAACTTGTTTAGCCATTCCGCAATTGATGAATATTCCTTCAATTTTTGATTCTTGGCCAGCACACACACAAAAAAAGCCAATATAAATATTTTTATACAAATAGATCCTTTTCATTTTTTTAAATGCCTTTGGGATATAGATCTAGAAGTGATGTTACTGGATCAAATGGTATGCAGTTTTATAGCCCTTTAGACATAGTTCCTAACTGCGATACAGAATGATTAGACCAGTTCACAGCTCTACCAAAGGTACATTAGTGTCCCAGTTTTCCCACATCCCCTCCAACATCCATCATGTTCCTTTACTTGTCATATTACCCAACCCAATAGATATAGGGTGGTACCTCAGAGTTATTTTAATTTTCACTTCTCTAATCAATAATGATTTATGCAGTTTTTCACATGCCTATAAAGAGCTTTGATTTCTTCGTCTGGATACAGGACGTTTAAATATATATATATATATATATATATATATATATATATATATATATATATATATATATATGTATATATGTATGTATAAGATTAATTTTTAGTTTTCAGAATTCAATTCCATAAGATTTTGAGTTTTAAACTTTCTTCCCCTCCCTCTTGTCCCCCACCCACCAAGATGGCATGCATTCTGATATAGGCTCTACTTATACATTCATATTAAAAATATTTTCACATTAGTCATGATGTAAAGGAGAATTAGAACTAATGGAGGAAACTATGATAAAAAACGAAATAAAACAACAAAAGCTTTTCTTTTGCTTTATGATTTTCTTATATGCTTTTTCTTATGCTTTTCTCTCTTCTTTCTCCCTTTCCCTTCTCACTAGAGTTTTGCTTTCAACCACCACCTCCCTCAGTCTGCACTCCCTTCTACGAGCCCCCTCTTTTCTTTCTCTTTACCCTTACTACTTCTTCCCTCCCTTCTATTCACCCCGTCCTTTTTCTTTCCCCTTTTCCCTCCTACTGCCTATAGGACAAGTTAGATTTCTAAGCCTAACTGATTATGTTATTACCTCTTTGAGCCAAATCTGATGAGTAAGGTTCAAACAATGCCCATTTCCCTCCCTTCTTTCTCTCTAATGCAATAGATTTTTGTGCCTTTTCTTGTGATGTAATTTACCGTTTTCAGTCTCCCCTTTTCCTCTTATCCTAATATAATCCCCTTTCACCACTTAATTTGATTTTTTTATCATCACATCAAAGTCAACTTATATCCACACGCTCTGTCTATTCTCTACTCCTTTTAAATATTGTATTAACAATACAGTTCTTAAGAGTGACAAATGCCATCTTCCCTCATAGGGATGTAAGCAGTTTGGTCTTATTAGTAACATGTTGTTGGTTTTTTCTTTCCTGTGTACCATTTTATGCCTTTCTTGAGTCTTATATTTGAAGATCAAATTTTCCATTGAGCTCTGGTCTTCTCATCAGGAAGGTTTGAAAGTCTCCTATTTTGTTCAATGTCTATCTCCTCTCCTGAACAATTGTGATCAGTTTTTCTGGGTAGTTGATCCTTGGTGGAAATCCAAGATCCTTTGCCTTCTGGAATATCTTATTCCATACCCTCTGATTTTTTAATGTAGAAGCAGCAAGGTCCTTCATAATCCTGACTGTGGTTCTAAGATATTTAAATTATTTCTTTCTGGCTGCTCGCAGTATTTTCTCTTTGACCTCATAATTTTGGAATTTGGCAACAATATTCCTTGATATTTTCAATTTGGGATTTCTTTTAGGAGGTGATTGGTGGATTCTTTTGAAGACTATTTTACCTTCTGGTTCTAGGACCCCAGGACAGTTTTTTTTGATAATTCTCTGAAAGATGCTGTTCAGGCTCTTTTTGCCATCATGGTAGACAAATAATTTTTAACTTGTCTCTCTTAGATCTATTTTCTTTTTTTTTTGTTGGTTGTTGTTCTTAATTCTCAAATAGTACCAAAATGACATCACTATGCTAGAGTCTAGTTTCAGCATGTCTGACTGTGACTGGTCAGACCAACGTGAACTCAGCATGTTCTTCCACAGGTCAGGTATATGTAATCCATGTGAACATTTGGAACAGAATCTCTAAGTTTGCTTCTTTGCTCATAAAAGACAGCACCTTCTCTGATGTAGGCATGCTATGCTTAGTATTTCTGTGCCGGTACTCACATGTCACAAAATCAATCCCAAAATTCTTAAGAGAGATCTTCAGGATATATTTATATTTTTTCTTCTGATCATCATGTGAATGTTTGCCCTGTGTGAGTTCTCCATAAAATAATGTTTTTGGCAAGTGTAGGTTGTGCATTCGAACAATGTGGCCGGCCCATCAGAGTTGTACTCTCTGACACAGAGTTTGAATGCTTGGATCTATTTTCTAGGTCAGTTGTTTTACCAATGTGGTATTTTACATTCTCTTCTATTTATTTTATCCTTTTATGTTTGACTGTTTTTTGGCATTTCATAGAGTCATTTGCTTCCACGTGTCCAACTCTAATTTTTAATGATTTTTTTTCTATTAGATTTTGTACCTCCTTTTCCATTTGGTCCATTTTACTTTTTAAGGAGTATTTCTTTTCAATGAGTTTTTGTCCCTCTTTTTCCATTTGGCCAATTCTACTTTTTAAGGAGATGTTTTCTTCAGTGTACTTTTTTCCATTTCAGCAATTATATTTTTTAAGGACTTGTTTTCTACAGTCAATTTTTGTCCTTCCTTTTCCAAGCTATTGAATCTCTCTTGCATACCTCTCATTTCTTTGCTCAATTTTTTTCTACCTTTCTTATTTGACTTTTAAAATTCTTCCTCAGGTCTTTCAAGAAGACTTTTTGGACTTGAGACAAGTTCATATTCCCCTTTGAAGTTTAAGATGTGGGTATGTTGACAATGTTGTCTTTTTCTGAATTTGATCTTACCTGTCTCCATAATAAGAATCTGTGGTCATTGTCCGTTTCTACCTTTTGCTCATGGTGTTTTTCTATTCCCTGGCTTTTAAAGTGGAGCTCTGCTGACCCAAGCTTGTGCTGGGAGTCCAGGACCTGGTTACTGGCTTTGTGTGCTGGGGCCTCAGGTGCTGATAGCTGGAGGTTATAGGAGTCTGGCAGCTTACCTGGTGCTGATCTGGGGTCAGCAACACTGGAGCTCTCAGGGTTGGGGTGAGGAGTCTTGCCCCTAGGGGATACCTGCTCATTTGGGCTTTGCAATTGAATATTTGGCACTGGAGGATGCCTGCCAGCCTGGAACTATGTCTCCTCGAGTTGTGCTTCCCAGAGTTATGCTGATGCTGGTGGATGTGGTGGTTTTCTGAACTGGTGTCTACCAGTTCCTCTACCTGTGCTGAGGTGCCCAGGGGCCCTGCTGTTGGTGATTGCTGCTCCACCATCCTGGGGCTCAGGATCTCCCCTGGCTTCTTGAGGTGGGGATTGCTGGAATACCTCCTGTTCTGTATTGCCCCCTATCCCCCAGAGCAATAGGGGTCTTTCTCATTAATCCTCCAAGCTTCTTGAGCTACAAGACTGCTGCACACCATTATTCTGCTGGTTCAGCTGTTCCAGAGTTTTTCCTGGGACAATATTTTCTGGGCTTTCAGAGGTCAATGGGCAGGGGTGGGGTGAGAGTGACCTAGTTCTTATTCCATCTTGGCTCCCAATCACTCTATTTCTTACCCAGTATGGTTTGAAATCTGATACTGTTAAGCTCTCTTCCTGTTTTTTTTTCCTTTGATTGTCTTGATATTCATGACCTTTTATTCCAAAGCTGAGATTCTATAATTCTAACATTAGGATCATAGATTTAGAGCTAGACAGGACCTCAGAGGTCATGGAGGCCAACCCTTTGGTTTTATAGAAGAGGAAAGTAGGGATCAGAGAGATCCTAGGGCAAAATAGTCTAAATTCAAGAGTGATTTATTGTCCAAGGTTACACAGATAACTAAAAACAGAATTGGTTATGAACCTCAGTCATCTGATTACAGCACTTTCCCAAGTGACGTTCTCTGTTCTAAAGTTCTTTCCAACCTTATCATTCTATGATCTATGTTCTAATAGTAGTTAGATGGCACTGTGGATATAACATTGGAACTGGAGACAGGAAGTCCTAATTTAAGAAAAAGTCTTAGACACTTACTAACTGGATAAGTCTGCCTGAATCACCTAACCTGTTGTCCTCAGTTTTCTCAACCATAAAATGGGGATAATAATAGCACTTTCCTCCCAGGGTTTATGTGAGGGTCAAATGAGATAATACTCAAGAGGAACTTTTCAGACCTCAAAGTGCTATGATGATGATGATGATGGTGATGATGGTGATGATGAGGATGATAATATCCCTTCCAGAATCAAATCCTGTGAACCTGTTCTCTAACGTTGTATCATCTAAGATCCTTCCCAGTGATAACTTTCTACATGAACATTCTCAGTTCCCTTCCATCCTGGGAAATTCCAAGTCTCTACTAAGTACCTACTGTGTGCCCAGCCATGTGCTTGGTGAGGGTGGAGATTCAATAGAAGACCTAGTCCTTGTGCTCCAGTAGCATGCAATGTAACTGGAGAGCAAAAGCCAATGGGTGGGCATGGCATAGCCAAGAACATATTGACATCCTGGCAAAAGAAAGAATGGGAGCACAGGAGCCTCACCTCCCAGCTCTATGCACCAATGTTCCTAGCCTTTTCATTTCTGGGACATAGCTGAGAATGTGCCAGGATACTCCAGAAAGTTATTGATAACTGTAGTTTATTTCTCTTCCCTCCCTTTCCCTGTCCCCTATACCCTACCTCAGCCCTGCAACTACACCAGGCATTAGCAGGACTGGTTGTTCTTGTTCAGTAATTCGGTCATGTCCAATTCTTCATGACGAATATGCACCACAATATGCCAGACCTTTCTATCTTCCACTGTCTTCTGAAGTCTAAGTTCATTTGCATTGCTTCCATGACACTATTTATCCATGTCATCTTCTACCATTTTTCCTTTTGCCTTCAATCTTTCCCAACTTCAGGATCTTTTCTAAAAGTACTGTCTTGTCATTATGTGGCCAGAGTATTTAAACCTTCCTTTCAACAACTTCTCTAGGCAGGTAGTATGAGTAGTATTGAGGAAACTAAGACCTGAAGAGATCAAATGACCCTATCATAGTTACAAAAGTACTGTATTGCTAGACTTGAACCCAGGTCTTCTGTCTCTAAGTTCTGCTTTCTTTCCACTATAAGGTCCTTCCTCTGAAGTCACTTAACCTCAGAAATTAGTTGGTTGTGATCTTGGAACCATAGACTGACAGAGCCAGAAGGGACCCTTCCTCCCTTAGCTTTCATTTTTTTTTTTTGTCTCCTAATAGTGCATGCATATGGTGGGGGAGAGATTCTGATCCTATTAGATTTGACAGTTGGAATAAATATACTATTACTTATTAGAAATATTTATTTTATTCTGAACTGAAGAAATGCAACAAGCATTTCCACGATAAAGTGGGGCAGAAAAACAGAGGATTGCACCTGACATTCCAAATCTGTTATGTACAATTTGCTATTCCTTTCAAATACACAACAAAATTATCATGTAACTTTTCATCTTTTTCATTTTTGATATTAATAATTTGGTTTTCTTCTCTCTCTTTTTTAATAATATTAACCAATAGTTTATCTATTTTATTGATTTTTTTGTAATGCCAACTCCTAGTTTTATTTATTAATTCAATGGTTTTATTAGACTCAATTTTTATTAATTTCACTTTTAATTTTTAGGATTTCCAATTTAGTGTTTAATTGGGGATTTTTAATTTGATCTTTTTCTAGGTTTTTGTTTTTCTTTTTCTTTTTTTTTGGTGCAAAACCAGTTCATTGATCTGCTCATTCTCTTTTTTTTATAATTAATATAAGAACTTAGAGATATAAATTTTCCTCTGATTTCCTGTATCCCATACGTTTTGGTATGTTTTGTTATTGCCATTTCCTTTAATGAAATTACTCAGTGTTTCTATTTTTTGTTCTTTGACCCATACATTCTTTAAGATTAGGTTGTTTAGTCTCCAATTAGTTTTTTTCTCGATATTTTCATGGTCCCTCATTACATATAACTTTTATTACATTGTGGTCTGTATAGGAAGCATTTAATATTTTTACTTTTAGCTATAAAATTTTTGATCCCTAAAATATGGCCAATCTTTGTAAAGGTATCATGTACCACTGAGGAAAAGGTGTATTCCTTTCTATTTCCATTCAGTTCTCTTCAGATATCTATCATATCTAGCTTATCTAAAATTCTATTCACTTTCTTAACTTCTTTATTATTTATTTTTTGGTTATATTTATGAGAGGGGAAGATTAAAGTCCTCCACTGTTATAGTACTGCTATTGCCACCTGTAATTCATTTAACTTTTCTTTTAAAAATTTAGATGCTATTGTATGCATATAAGTTTAGTATTGATATCGCTCAATAATTTCCCTGTTTATCTCTTTTAATTAAATGTATTTTAGCTTTTACTTTGTCTGATATCATGATTGCTGCCCCTGCTTTTTGACATTAGCTAAGCTGTAATGAATTCTAATCCAGCCCTTTATTTTAATTTGTATGTATTTCTAAGTTTTAAATGTGTTTCTCATAAGCAGTATATTATCAAATTCTGATTTTTAATCCATTCTGCTATCTATTTCATGGGTGCTATTCTATTTTATGGGTGAATTCATTCCATTCACATTCAAAATTATAATCACTATTTGTGTATTTTCTTCCATCCAATTTTTCCTCATTAGTCAGACACAGAGTTTTTTCCCTTTCCTTTTGAAAGAGGAGCCTTGGTGGAGTGCCCTAGGTATCTGTACTTGGTCTTGGAATGTTCACCATTAATGGATGGGGTCAAGGAGTGAATAACATCTTTAGTAAACTTATGGATACTATGAAGTTTAAGCTCTGAACAGCTACCATACTGGATGGCAATTGTGATTCTCAAACATCTTGGCAAGCTGATACAGAGGTGTCAGATTTATAGCCTGTGGGTCACATGAAACCCATATTACCAAGTCACTGTTGAGTTAGGCCCAAACCAGATCAAAATAGAACTGGGAAATATTTAACAAAATAAATAAAAACATAGTAAACATAGATAATATTACATTTAAAAACTAAGTCATTATGCAACACACAAGGAAGCTTACAAAGGGTTTAGAAGCTCCCATTTCCATTTGAATTTGCCACCATGGGGCTTGATCATTGGGCTGCATCTAGTAATATGGAATATAATCTGTTGAGGGCCAGGGTGGAGTGCGGTTGATGAGATCAGGATAGACCTTTGGGGAAACTGATCTTTGAGACTGTGCTCATTATCATCCGGAATGGCTCTCCATGCCCCCCAGATGTTGTTGTCTCTGTGAGACAAACAAGAGAATTACAGAAAACAAGGGATATGTAAAATAGATGCTCCTAGGCTCATGGTCTGATTTAATCAGAAGACTGATTTCATCATCCTGATTGATCTAATCACTGGGACAGACTGGCAGAATGTCATGTAGACTTGCAGTACCTTGTCTATATAAACCCGAACCCTCAGATCAATAAACGGAACTGGTCTATTTTTTCCCGCCTCCCGCGACTCTTTTCTTTCAACCACAAAACCGAGCCGTGTAGGGACGTGGGCCGTCTGCTACAATAATCAGTTAAAAAATCACCTTTACAAGTCCCAGATAACGAGAATGTGACTTGATATGGGAAAAGATACGGGACTCTTAGTGGACTACAAGTTAATCACATCAATGGGGTGAACTGGAAACAAAGGTAAGTCAGTGAATGGCACTCAGAGAAGCACAAGGTTTAGGAATGAGGAAGTGACAGTTCAGCTCTTCTCTGTCCTCACATGATATCTAGGATATGGAGTTTGATTCTAAGTGCCCCTTGTTAGGCAGGATGTTGATGGCGAAGGGCCTCAGGTTCTTTTACATATAAGGAACCAAGAATACTAGCCCTGGAGAAAAGAAGATTGAAATAGGGGGTATAATCTAAAGGGCTCTTTAGTTCCAGAGGGTGGAACCTTTAATAATGGACAGAAGTTATGAAGAAGCACATTTTTTGACTTGATACCTGGGGGAAAACATTTTTAACATTTGAAATTGTCCCATGGGCTGTCTTGGGAGGTGACTGTCTCCCCTTCTCTGGACATATTCAAGTCAAGGCTAGGTGACCTTTCTTTTGTCATTTATCAATCAATTGATTGTTTGATCACTCCATCAATAAGCCTTTTTGGAGCGCTTGTCAGGCATGGTGCTAAATGGGGAGGATACAATGAAAAAAAAAGCCACCCCTGCCTTCGAAGAGGTTACATTTCAGTGGGGATACCTGTAGTAGGCACAAGTCATATATGGCATGTTGACACGGGGTGGGGGGAGAGGGTCTGTGTTCTGGAGGAGATTGTCTTTCAGGTATGGGTTGGCTTGAATGAACGCTGCTATATCTTCCTATTGTGACAGACCACCTTCTGTGCCCAGACTTGGGTTACAACCTTCAGAGCATAGCTCCATAAGTTGAATAAAGCTGAATGCCCACTAACAGATCTACCCAAGTTTGGAAAGGAGAGGGGTTTCAGAGGAGGGGGGCTGGAGGCCTTCCTGGAAGACCTCCTAGGGCTGGCCCCCACTCACTCTCCTACTCTGGGTTGCTAAAGTAGGTTGTCCCTCACCTTGGCCTCCTGCCTAGCAACCCCTCTGCTGCCCATCCCTCCCAGCTATCTATGGCCAAGGGCCATGTTTCCCCAGCTGATCCTCTTGACCCTCTAATTGTGACCCCCCCTTGTTTCCCCACTTGGAGCTAATTATAGGCCCTGGCTCCAGCCTTTGAAGCTAGCCCACAGTTGTATTTTATTGCCTCGTGTTCTCCTTCCTGGAACACTGGCCACAGGAAATGTTTAATCCTAACCCCCGTAGTGAAGTCATCTGATGAAACTCCCTGCACAAAGGCTTTCCAAAAAAACAGCTTGGAGAGGTGGGGTGGGCACTCATGGAAACCTTTGCTGAAAGTGTCCTAGCCCTACCCCTCTGCCTCTCATGACCCATCAGGATAAAGCCTGTTACAGAATTTCTTACTTGCTGCTGCCCAGTAAGGGCACTGGGGCAGGCCTCTGCCAGGGTCTAGAAGACCCCAACCTGACCCTTTCTCCTGCCTCTCTTTGACAAAGGAGAGGCTTTTTTGACTTCAAAGCTTTCTTTGGATTGCAACTCTACAAGAAGGAGACTGGTTTCCTCTTCCAGTGGGAACAGAAATATTTCAGGGGAGCAGGGTGCCAGGGAGCTTAAGAATGACCATTTATTTGTGGCTTCATTGTTTTGGGCTGCTTTGTGGAAGGGGGTGTCTCCCCAGTGAGGGCTCAGCCAACACCTGCTGGGCTGATGGAGGAGGGGGAAGGCTGAAATCCCGGGCAGGCAGGTGCTGAACAGAACTGGACATGCCTCTATGACTCTCCTAGGACTGGGGCATCTCTGTAGCCCTGATGCCTGCCATTGGGCACATAGCTGTGCCATGGCCACAGATTCTTAGCTACAGTTTAAGCAAAGGGACATCTGACTCCTAGGACTTTTGTAATATCTCCCTTGTTTACAAGGGTTCCCAATTGTCTCCAAGAATCATATAAGAGAATCATGGAGTGTCAGAGCTGGAAAGAACCTTAGAACAAGGAATGCCATAGCTGGAAGGGACCTTAGAACAGTATGTGTGAAAACTAGAAGGGACTTTAGAAAGGAGAATGTCATAGCTGGAAGGTATCTGAGAACAGAATTTATTAGAGCTGGAATGGACCCTAGGACCGAATATAAGAGCCAGACTGACCTTAGAACAAGGAACAATCACACCTGAAAGGGATTTTAGAAGAGAATACAAGAGCTAGAGGGACCTTAGAACATGGAATGTTAGGGCTAAGAGGGGCCTTAGAACAGAGAAGTTCAGAGCTGGGAGGGGCCGTAGAATAGGGGATGCCAGAGCTAGGAGAGAAATTAGAACAGTGAATGTCAGAATTGGGAGGGGCCTTAGAACAGGGAATGCCAGAGCTATGAGAGGTCTTAGAATAGGGGATATCAGAGCTGAAAGGAATCTTACAGAACTTAGAATATCAGAATTGGATAAGATCTGATACTGTAGCATGACAGAACTGGAATGGAACTTAGAACATGGAATGTCTGAGCTGGAACGGATCTTTTAGAACTTCAAATGTTAGAGCCAGAGAAGACCTTAAAAACAGAAGTTAAAAGGGAATTCATAGCAAAGAATGGCTGAGCTATAAGGGTCTTTAGAGTTCATCTAATCCAACCCACATAGATAAAGAAACTGAAGTGCATAGAAGGGAAATGACTTGTCCAAGATCAACCTGAATATAAGTGGCAGCACATAGTAAGGGCTCCAGAAAAAAAAAATCTTGCTTAAGCCTTGACTTGGGAACATTTTCTTGTAGGCAGAGATGGAGAGATGCAGTCCAACTCTGTTCAGGGTGAGGTCCTGGCCAGAGTAGCTGGCAGCATCTCACTCCAGTTGACTGATCAATGTCAATCGAAAGTTAGAATGGAATTACTGTAGGCTTCACAAGCTTACCATACTGGAATTGACCTAAAGAGATCATTTCATATCTCCCACTGTTTCCACAAAAGATCATGTCAAAAGCATTGACGTCATTGGAAGCTAAGAGGAATTTGTCTACTTTACTCTTGCATATTCAAAGCATATGTGATCTAATCCAAATAGGTGTCTCTGTACTAAGGCCTTCAAGTTTACTAATGCTTTTTTACAATACCCCTGAAAGTCAGGCAGCCCAAGTATGATCATATTGATTTAACAGAGTAAATTGAGGCTCAGAGGACATGATTTGTTGAAGCTGTCCATGGTCAGAGTTGTGTTTTGGACCCATTGCGAATATTGTCCATAACCAAAGGATACACTGGTGATTTGGCTCTGGAAAACACAAACACACAAAAACCTATAGCTTTGTTTGACTTCAAGACAACATGCCAATATATTGTATCAGGTCTCATTGAAGGCCAGTCACAATCTCAGAATGACATTTCTATTTAAACGCTTCCATTTGCCTTCAAGTGCTAGCTAAATACTACTTAATGCATGTCTGGTCTCCCTCTCACCTGGCTGAGTGGTTTGGACAACTGTTCAAAATATTTGTATAGAAATAAAAATCAACTGGCTGTGGTTTTCTCCTCTGAAAGTTACAGAGTTAGAGTACAGAAGCAGCATAATATAATAGCGAGAAGTGAACTGAAAAGACCTGGATTCTACTCCCTGTTCTGTCACTAATTCGATGATCCTAGGAAAGTATTTACTTCCCTGGGTGTCAGTTTCCAAATCTGTAAAATGAAAGTGTTAGACTAGCTGGCTCTAGATCTAGGAAACTATGGGTGACAGTGGGCAGGTCGCTTATCTTCCTTGAGCCTCAGTTTCCTCTTCTGTAAAATGAAGAGGTTGAACTAAAGAGTCCCTGAGGTCCCCTCCAACTCTGAAGTCTGCGATTTCAAGTTCATCCTTCTTTCTACCACACCTTGCTGTGGTTCCTTTCATTATCTTTCTTAAGTCTAACCTAGTGTCTCTTCCTGCAAATTAAGTCCATTTCTGTTACTTTTATAGTAGGGAGTTAGGCAGATGATGAATACCAACCCTTTACTTCAGTTTGATATATTTTATTCCTTCAGGACTGTCAGGTTACATACTATGAAACAAGACCCCAAGAATCTTTTTGTTAAATTGTTTTCAGTCATGTCCAACTCTCCATGACTCCATTTGAGGTTTTCCTGGCAGAGATGCTGGAGTGATTTGCCATTTCCTTCTCTAACTCATTTACAGATGAAGAAACTGAGGCAAACAAGGTCATCAGGAAAAGGAGTCTTGTTGAATCCAGGCCCCACACTCTATCCACTACACTATATACATGTATCCACACAAGTATATATATACATATATATGTATATATATATATGCATACACATACATACATGTACACATACATATACATATATATATATGTCAAAAGAGAGAATAGATGTGTGTGTATGTATATATACATACATAGGCAGCTACCTATGCGGTGGATATCCAGTAGCAATAGATAGAGTACTTGGAATCAGGAAGACTCAGTTTCATGAGTTCAAATAAAGCTTCAGATACTTACTAACTGTGTGACCCTGGACAGGTCACTTCACCCTGTTTGCCTCAGTTTCTTCATCTGAAAAATGAACTGGGGAAGGAAATGACAAACCACTCCAGTATCTCTGTCAAGTAAACCCCAAATAGGATCACAAAGAGTCAGACATGACTGTACTCAACAGTATTTCCAGCTGTTATCTTTTGTTTTAACATTCTTTTAATTTTTTGATCTATCCATCTCCCCTTCCCTTCCGAACAATCCATCCTTGTCAATGAAAAATTAAAAAGAAATTGAAGTGGAGGGAGGTGGAGGGAAGCCAACAAATCTGCCAATTCTCTCCGAGAATTTCCAGAACATATCCTCCAACCCCAGCCCAACCCTACAAAGAGATTTATTTTCTCCAATCCTCTCCAGGGCCAGGCCCAAACCACCAGAAATACATGGTTCATGAGTTAGGCCTCCTAGGCCCACATTACATACATCACCAGGGCAAGGGAGGTCAGAAATGTGAACTGTTACTTTTCTCACAAAGATACATTCTTTCTCAAATTCCTGCAACATCAGAAAATTCTCCAGTCTTTGGAAGTTCAAGTGAGACAATGCATAAAAAAGCATATTGTACTACCAATTGCTGGAAAATAAGTGATTATTATTATATTACAATATATAATACAAGTTTTTGAATAGGGATTCAAAGATGGAAAATGACAAGGCTCCTGCTCTCAAAGTGCTTAATGTCTATGGTGGGGAATCACAAGTACATGGGAAAAGATGATATGATGAATTATTTATGTCATCTACAGAGCAAGGATTAGCACACTGATGGGGAGGAGGTGGACCTTGAGGCTATAGTAGAGGAATTATCAGAGGGGAATAGAGTCAGAATTCTAAATTCAAATTCAAACTCTAAAGTACCATTGCAGATGCCATAGGGGAAAGAGCCCTGACTCCACAGTCAAAAGACCAGCATCTGCTGCTTGCTATTTGTATAGTGTTGTATAGGTCACTTCCCTCTCTCTAGGCTTCACTTTCCTCCTCTCCAGGAATAAATGTACGGTCCTTTGATCTTTTGGAGGAGACGTTCCATTGCACATACACTCCTCACCATATTGAGTCTGTCCCTGTCTGTGTCCCTTCTCATCAGGCTACATTCTCTTCTTCCAGGACAGATAGTGATAGACATAGATAGACAGAGAGAGACAAAGGAAACATTTCCATGTACAATGTAGAATAGAAAAAAGAGAATTCTATTTGAGATTATTTTGAATCTCTATTATGTGTAATTTCCTTTTTCAAGTATATAAGAAGTTCAAAATGTCCTACTTGTCTCTGTGTCCCTCTACACTTTCTCTTCTTCCCTTCTACGCATTTTAAAGATGCTTTAATGACCCTTTGCTTTTTTGTCCCCAAAAAGCCCAGGGAGAGAAAAGGACTTTCCAGAAGTAGGTCCCTCTAGCTTGCTTGTCATCGTGGAATTGATGTTCCCCTCTGCCTGTCCACATCATTGGGAGAAGAGAAGAGACAGGGATGCTAATGGAAGAAAGAAGTCCAGAAAAGGGAAACAGCTAAATTCAGGTGGTCCAGTAAATAAAGAGAAAAAACCTAGGTCACTCCACTTACCCCTGGTTGGACCCAATCAAGTGTTCTGATACCCAAGCACCCACTGCCTTTTTTATTCTTTTCCATGCTTTTCTAGAAATCTTCCAGACTGTTTTCCGGAAGACCTTCCTCTTTCACACACACACACACATACACACACGCACACATGCGCACACACATGTGCACGTGGACACACACATTTCAAGTATGTCTGATAGCACAAGTGCTGTCCATCTTTGCCTCTTGCTACATTACTAAATGGCCAGTCTTCCTTTTTCTGCCCCTGGATCTTTTAGCTCTGCAAGATGAGCTTTTACCTTATATTGACAGGGTCCAGGCTTCAATATTACCTCTTAGTCACTCTTGAACATCATACCTATAGAGCAAAAAGAAGAACCAACAGAGTGCTAGACTTTTGGCTCCTTGTTTCATTCCAAGCACTGTGTGTGTTTGTGTGTGCATGCCTGCTTCCATAGTGGGTCTGTGCTATGGGCTCCACATGGGGTATATGGAGTGCTCGGGTGGACTAGCACCTCTTGTGCCTGGGCTGCAAATCCTTTCTAGGGATGCTCATCTACCTTTGGTGTCCACCTTCATCTAACTCTCAGAACTCAAATTGAAAAACATCAACAAACTGAGAAACATTAAGCTCTGGACTCTGAACAAAAAGAAGGGAGGAAATCAAACTTCAAAAAATCAATAAGAAGCAATGTAATATTAGAGCAAAGTCAAGACAATAAAGTCAGAAGAACATGTGAGATAGCTATAGTACTATTAAAAATAACTGACCTGAAAAATTATGCATAGAGAATCCAGAAAACTTCAAGTGCACAGAAGAGTATTAGGAAACAAACTAAACAACAATAACCTGACTACCATATTTCCAGAAATCAGAAAAGGAAATTATCCTAAAGAATTAGTACCAGAGGGCAACATACAAATCGATAGAACCAATAGGACACTAGCAGAGAGAAACCACAGAGATAATAAATGCCCAAATTTGACTGCCAAGCTTTGTAGCTCCAAAGACAAAGAAAAAAATAATGTGCAAAAAAACTAGAAAAAGAGATCACATTCTGAGTGATTTAGAATTATGCAGGATTGTATATCAGTAACAAGGAGGGGGCAAAATATTGTAATGTGTTATGCTAAAAATACAGAAGATACTTAAATGGATGTGTGATCTTATTGACGTAGGTATTTTTTCCTGCGTTGGGTATTGCAGCCTCTGTATACCTTTCATACCTCCCTATGTAACTTCCCATAAATTTGCCCTCATCATGCCAGGGATCATCTTTGATTTATTTTCTCACTGTGAGGGTATCAGTCAAGCATTTGGGCCCTTTCTTAGTTTTCTTACTTTGTTGCAAAATGGCCAGGCTATCTCCTAAGTTCATACATTTCTTGGATATCTCTCTTCTCTTTGTTCTTCATAACTTAAAAGAAAAATGAATGCCTTGCATTCTGTTCACACCCACCATGTACCTTTCACTTGCCCTGTGGGTGAAACTCAATTTTAATTTTTTAGAGATTTTCATGTTCTGTTACTTGCAACCACACAATACCAGAAGAATGTGGCTATTAAAGAGATGAGATATCATTTCAGAGAGAAACTTGGAGTTATTAAGGGAACTCTGCAATTTTCCATAGATTATCCAGGTCATTCTCTTCCTCCCTTAATTTAAATCTGAGTCCAACTCATTTCCATTTTCTATTCCTGTCAAGGTGCATATGTGATGGGTAAGCTCTATAGACTGTACATTTAATTGGGTGTCATAGTCTGGAAAGTATGTATTTTTTTCATTCACCCTATTTTCTTTCATGGATGGTTAGATTAAGCCCATTTGAGTGTTTTTAGATCTTATCCAAGAAATTCTGCAATATTTTAGGAAATGGTGACATCACAATGTCATCCCTAAACAGGAGCATTTGGATGACCTCATCTCTATAGGGAATCCATATTCAACTTAGACTCTGTGCTAGATCTCCTTTATGACAGCAGCAAATACCTGATGTGAGTTTATAACTTCTTTGTGATATTGGGCATCAGGGATTTTATTTTAAACAAAGGTATCTCTTGTTATATCTTAAGGAAATCTTGCATAATTTTTGATGCTTATAAAAGTGCCTTTTATTCTACCCAATCAAATGCTGTTTTTAAAATCAACCCAAAATAAACACAGACGGATCTTATATTCTGTAAATATTTTTTCAGTTGTGTGATATTAAAGATGTGGTCTACTATGAACCATTGCTTCCAAAGCCTGTTTATTTCCTACTAATTTCTTCAATCTATGTGTAAATTATTGTCTTAAATTTTTTGTAGAGATGGGAAACTGGGTATATAAATCCATTACTGTTGATGTTCTCTCAATCACATTTTTTGACTAATAATAGTGTCAGAGATTATTTTCCACACCTTTGCTATCTTAGTCTCCTTTTGAATTAATTCCTCAATGCTCTCACAATTATGTTTCCACCAGCATGGATCTTTTCTATGTATACTGGATCTAATCCAACTGTTTTCCCCATCTTTGTTTTCTTTTTGCTCTTTCCTACTTCTTCTATGAACATATCTTGCTGTAATATTAATCTCAAAATGGTGACTCTGCTGGATTTTGATGGTGAAGAGTTTGTTCTACATTTATTTTTAAGTTTTCTTTGCCTTCTATTTTCATTCTTAAATTCCCTCTGGATAACTAGGATTAGTTTAATCTTTTGCCAAACCTTTTAAAAACTGGCTCTGTTTTTTACTGCTTCTGTTTTATGAGGCAATTTTACCCATCAATCATCATTCTTTACAAGATATTTATATTCATATCAAATGAGAGAATCTGTGGAAAGTTTTTCAATCCCTAAAGTGACTTCTAAAGGTTAATTCTTGTTAAATTAGAAATCTAAGACACCCTTGCCCCACATCTCTCCATCTGACAAATAAATCAAATGTTTGCCAACTCAGGTGCTTTTTAGAATTTTTTTTTCTGTCTCCTATGGCAATGGATTTGGGGTGGGGAGAGTCCACAAGAGGGGTGGACTTGTGCTTTCATCCATTTGGAGGAATTCACTGTGTGGAAACTCTCCACTATTGTAGATTGGCAACTCTATAGCTACTGAGGGCTGAAGAAAATAAAATAAAATGGGGTGGGGGGAATCCTGTGATTTGGATATCACCTGAGAGAGAAGTGGTAAGGGAAGATACTGGGATCTGGTTGCTCAGCAATATAAATTGCAATTACCTAATGTTCATCTCTCTCTCCCTCTCTCCTACCTTCTCTCTCTCTCTCTCTCTCTCTCTCTCTCTCTCTCTCTCTCTCTCTCTCTCTCTCTCTCTCTCTCTCTCTCTCTCTTTTATTGGAAGATCGAGTTTTACAGTATTTGATGGGGGTAAAAAAGCTTAGAAATAATAATTGTGAATGGGATCAATTATACAATGAAATAAGGTGACAAAATGGATTAGAACAAGGCTTCTTAACTTAGGGTCTAGGAACTTTAAAATAAATTATAACTTCATCAAATATAATTTGTTTCCTTAGTGATCCTCTGTACTTTATTTCATGCACTTAAAAACATTTCATGCACCATTAAATTGAGATCCACAAGCTTTGCCCCCCTGTCAAAGAGTCCATGATGTCAAAGTAAAAAGAAAAGGTTAAGAACCTTTGGATTAGAAATCTAAATCTGACCATTTGTTCTATAAAAGAAATTCACTTAGAACACAAAGATTCATTCAGAGTGCAAATGAAAGATGGGAGTAGAATTTATGATTTATTCACTGAATACATAACAGCAGGAGTGACGGTCATGCTCAGACAAGGCAACAGTAAAAATCAATAGAAGACAGGTCATCACACAATAAAACTTGTCATCAATGTGAGAAATATGAGCAAATGAAGATTAGTGTTTTTCAAAAGAATGAATGGGTCAGAAAAAAATTATAAAAATGAATAATCATATTAATGAAAATTATAGCAATGGGCAATGCATGAAAATTTTTGAGATATAGTCAAAATGTCCTTAAGGGAAAATTCATATTTCTAAATACTTACAAAGGAGAGAAAGATAAGACAAAAGAATTGAGCATGAAGCAAATAATAAAAACACTAGTAAATCAGCAAATAACCCATCCCCCAAATAAGCACAAAGATAGAAATCCTGATAATAAAGGAGATGAGAAACAAATCTGTTGAATTGATAAAGAAAGAAGATGCTTTTAGGACAGTCAAATAAATCATTAGCTGATTCAATTTAAAGGAAGTCAGAGAAGTAGAACAAAACCATGTTACAGAAATACAAATGTATTTGGAACCCACAACTGGAGAATTTTTTAAAAAAGAAAGAAAGGAAAGGAAGAAAGAAAGAAGCATTGGAAGCTACTAGATCAAATTCTATAGCAGCAAAGTAGAAAACCTACATGAAATGGGTGAATATTTATTTTAAAAAGTAAATGAAAAAATAAGAAATACCCCAAACAGTTCTGCATCAGAAAGAGAAAACTGTGTAAGCCATAAATGAACTCCCAAAGGGGAAAAAAAGCTCGGGTACAGATGGATTTACATGTAAATTCTAGTTAATTTAAAGAACAAGCAAACTGTTATGTTTCATAGAGTTTGAAAAGAAAACCAGAGTAAGAAGGTACTTTACCAGATTCTATCTGTGAGGCAAATGTGGTCCTATTACTCAATCCAAGGAGAGGTAAAACAAAGGAAGAAAACAAGACAGTCATATCAGTAATGAGTACTGATGCAAGATAAATACATATATAAATACATACATACAGATATTGGTTGGTTGTTGTCCTTCGTTTTCAGAGAAGATCACAATGACATCACCATGATAAAGTGAAGTTTCAGTCTGTCCAACTGTGGCTGAGTAGACCAATACAAGCTCAGAATGCTCTACCTCAGGTTGGGCACAGATAGTTCATATGCACATTTGGGGTGGTTATTCTAAATTTGTGTATCCTACATTTACTTTGTGCTGTCTCAATTCTGCTTTGCTCATAGATGTGGGCACACCAAATCCAAAGTTCTTGAGAGTGTCCTTGTATTGCTTCTTCTGACCACCATGTGATTGCCTGCCCCATGCGAGTTCTCCATAAGATAATCTTTTTGGCAAGCGTATATTTTTCATTAGAACAATGTGCCCTATCCATTGGACTTGCTCTCTCTGAAGCATAGTTTGAACGCTTGGCAGTTCAGCTCAAGCAAGGACTTCAGTGTCTGATACCTTATTCTGCTAGATGATCTTCAGAATCTCCTAAGAGTTCAAATGGAAGAGATTCAGTTTTCTGGCATGGCACTGGTTGACTGTCCATGTTTCAGAGGCATACAACAATGAGGTCAGAACAAGAGGTCTGTAGACCTTCAGTTTGGTAGTCAGTCTAATACCTCTTCTCTCTCAAACTTTTCTTCAGAGCCTCCCAAACACCGAGCTAGCTCTGGCAATGCGTGCATCAATCTCATTGTCAATGTGTACATCCCTGGATGGTACACTACCAAGGTAAGTGAGCTTATCCACAGCATTCAAAACTTCTCCATTTGCTGTAATCTATGATTCCCTGTATGGATGATGTGGTGGTGGCTGATGGAGCACTTGTGTTTTCTTAGTGTCAATTATTAGGCCAAAATTAGCGCAGGCAGCAGAGAATTGATCCATACTTTGTTGCATCTCAGCTTCAGAGGCTGCATTGAGCGTACAGTCATGTGCAAAAGAGAAAATCATGCACCAACACTCCCTCCACTTTGGTCTTGGTTTGTAGCCTTTTCAATTTGAAGAACTTACCATCAGTACGGTAGTTGATCCTGATGTTGTGTTCTTCCTCATTAAAAGCATTTCACAGCATGGCTGAAAACATCATGCTAAAAACATGGGAGGAAGCACACATCCTTGTTTTACTCCATTGATGACTGGGAAGGTTTGAAAGCTTTGTCCATTATCCAGAACCCAGGCAGACACACCATCATGAAATTGATGTACAATACCAATGAACTTCTTCGAGCAGTCACATTTTGTCATAATTTTCCATAAGCCCTCATGACAAAGTGTCAAAGGCCTTGATCAGATCTACAAATGTTGTGTACAGTCCTCTGTTCTACTCCTGCCATTTCTCCTAGAGTTGTCGAGCAGCAAACACCATATCGACTGTTCCTCAGCCCTTTCTGAAGCCACACTGGCTCTCAGGTATATGACCATCTTCCAGGTGAAGGATCAGCCTATTAAGGAGGACTCTAGCAAGAATTCTGCCAGCAATGACTAAGAGAGAGACCCTCCATGATTGTTGCAGGACAATCTATTCCCTTTACCTTTATAGAGATGAACAATGGAGGCATCCTTGAACTCCTGGGCGATAATTTCCTCTTCCAATATAACCTGGAAAATTTCAATCCGCTTTTGTATGAGCAATGGTTCCCCTACCTTGTAAATCTCCACTGGAATAGAATCAGCACCAGGTGCTTTGCCACATGAAAGGAGCCTAATGACCCTCAAAACCTCTTCTTCAGTTGAAAGTTCAGATACGGAGGGACTGACTTCAACCTGAGGTAAATGGTCAATGACCTCAGCATTGATTGATGATAGTCTGTTGAGAATTCTATGGAAGTGTTCATCCCATCTTTCTAGGATCATGTCCTTATCATTAATCAATGTGGCTCCATCAGCACTGAGTAGTTGTGATACACTATAGGTTTTTGATCCATAAACAGCTTTCAGGGAATCATAAAAGCACTTTGGATTGTTACTGTCAACCTAAAACTGAACATATATTTTTATATATATATATATACATACACATACATGTACACATATATACACATACACACATTTATGTGTATATACATATATGTAAGTATTGAAAAAAAATATTGGCAGAGGATACAGCAACATACTAAAAATATTTACTATGCCTAGGTTGGATTTCTATCAGGAATGCAAGAAACCATATAACAAATCATAAAACAAAGTAATAAAAATTAAAAATACAGAAAATCCTCCAGCAAACATGAAAATCATTGTTATTTAAAACACATTTTAGTGTAGCACTGAGATAAAAGGTCATTTCCTTAATGATTTAAAGTATCTATTTGAAATTCAAATACAAGACTCTTTTTATAGAAAGAAAGGAAGACCCATGACAGAGGCATTGAAACCATACACCAGGATTATGCTGTTCTGATTGGTGAGTGAGGCAGGGCAAAAGCACATGGCCTGCTCACTATAGCTAGCCTACTGCAGCCCCTGGACTATGCTTGATGTCTATTCAAACACCTATCCAATCCATATTTTTGCCAATGGTCTTCCTGCTGTGTAGGGGTCCTTTCCCTCCCAAATCACCTCATCTCCTCCTAATTTTTGTTTTGGTAATAGTAATCAGATCAATACTATCATTGCTTCTGGAATGGAGCTCTCTGGCTCCGTTCACCATCCTGGTCACTTCTCACACTACTGTAAATCATAAAACATAGAACTCTTTCCATGATTCTACCAAACTGCATTTGGTTGGGGATATGAGTGGGGGAGAAGGAGGGAAGTAGAACTGTTTCTTCAGTGAATGGTCACAGTTCACACACAGGATCCCAGATGTAGAGCTGGAATGGACCACAGAAGCCATTAAGTTCAATCTGCTAATTTTACACAGTAGGAAACTGAGATTCAGGTAAGGAAAATAATTTTCCTAGAATACCTCTGCTAGTAAGAATCTGAGCTAGGATTTGAACCCAAGTGCTGCCAACTCCAAGTCCAGATCTGAATTCATATTGGTCTCAGGACTTAAAAATTATTGAGGATCCCATGGAGTTTTGGTCTATGTCAGTTATGTAATCATATTTCATATAACAGAAATTAAAAATGATACAATTTAAAAATATTTCTTTATTAATTTACAAATAACAATAATTATCCCAATACATATTAATATGACATGTTTTATAAAAAAAAACATTTTCCAAAACAAGACAAAATGTACCAAGAAGAATGATATTGTTTTTTAAGTATTTTTGAACATCTCTTTTGAACATCTCTGACATAATAGAAGACATCTGAGTTCTCAAAGCCACTTCTACATTCAATCTGTTGTGATATATTGTTTTGGTTAAAGTATTTCAAGAAAATCTAGCATCACATGGTTATGCAGTTGTAAAAAGGAGTAGTATTTTAATAAGCAAATAACATTTTTGTGTTATTATGAAAATTGCTTTGATCTCAAAGACCCCCTGAAAGGTTCTTGGGGATTCCCAAGAATTCTCAGACTATACTTTGAGAACCATACAGAATAAAGGATAGATATTAATGCCCCAGTAGGTCAATAAACACAATGTAATTTAAGGAGGAATAAAGTCCTAACAGCTGATGGGACCGGGGAAGACTTCACAAAAGACACCTTAGCTGAGGTTTTAAGGAAGTTAAGGCTTCTGAAAGGCAGAGATGGGGAGGAAGTTCTTTCCACATTGTGGTGGAAGCAACTTATGGCAATATACAGAGACAAAAAATGGAATGACAAGTAACAAGTTTAGGGAATTAATTTTGGCTGGAATGTAGAATACATGAAGGGAAAGGTGCTAGAAAGCTACTTAAGGGCAGGGGCCTTTATTTCATTTTTTGTTTGTATTCCCAGAAAATAGCATGGTGATTTTTACAAAGTACATCATTTATACATGTCTGTTGAATTAAAGAGATTTGAAAGGTAGAGTGGCCCATCTTTCAAGTGTGTATTTAAAACGAATATGAGAAGTCAGTATTTTATCTTGGAGGCAAGTTGTTATTCAAAGAATAGTTATTCAAAGTTATTCAAAGAAGTCCTGTGACTTAAGAGTATTTTGGTCACTTCCTGAACGAGTAAGAGAAGTCAAGGCCTTGGAAACCACTCAGAATCAAAGGGATTGGGAACTGATGGGCATGGTAAACACCAGATAAGATAATGCAACACGAAATTCATTAGATTTTAATAGGCAGGGAAATGTAGGTGTCATTCCTCAATCAGTTATAAGACATCAACTTGTAAGAACAGTAATCAAAAACTAATACAAAACCGGAATTGAGAAAAAGATTGAGGATGCAATTAAAATAACTCCAAACTGATCTATTTAAGCAAGATGTTGATGAAAAAAGAGGGCATGGAAATGGAGTAATGAATGACTATAAACACTGATTTTCTGAAGTTTAACTGATGTAAATTAGTTTCTATAAAGAGGAGACCAAAAGAGCCTAGAAATTACTTTATTTTTTTTCAAGGATTTTACATTTTATTGGAGGGAAACAAAATATGCATATATAAGTAATTGTGTTTTTTTGAGCTTTTAGAAATCTGATTTCAAAGGATCATGATTTCTTCTTCCTCAGTAATTCATAATGACATCCTCTGGATCAGAACAATCAGAATGTTCTCTGTTCAATGGTCCTTCTCAGCTCCAAAATCTTATAACAGAATAGAGTCTTTTCATGCTTCTTTTCATCTTGTGTTTGAAAGTCAAATTTTGTTTTCATCTCTGGTCTTTTCATCAAGAATGCTTGAAAGTCCTCTATTTCATTGAAGGACCATTTTTTTCCCTGAAGTATTATACTCAGTTTTGCTGGGTAGGTGATTCTTGGTTTGAGTCCTAGTTCCTTTGACTTCTGGAGTATCCTATTCCATGCCCTTCGATCCCTTAATGTAGAAGGTGCTAGATCTTGTGGGTACTTACAATAGTTTCTCCTTGACCTGAGAACTAGGGAATTTGACTACAATATTCGTAGGGGTTTTCCTTTTAGGATCTCTTTCAAGAGTAAATTGGTGAATTCTTTCAATTTATATTTTACCCTCTGGTTCTAGAATACCAGGGCAGTTTTCCTTGATAAATTTCCTTTTTTCCTCCAAATTTATTTATTTGTGTTTTCAGTTATCAACAATCACTTCCATAAGTTTCAAAATTTCTCCCCCTTTCTCCTCTCCCTCCCCAAGACAGTATGCAATCTTATAAAGGTTCTACACATTCATTCTTGTTAAACACATTTTCACATTAGTCATGCTGCATAGAAGAATTCAAATGAATGGGGAAAAGCATGAGTAAAACTAAAGAAAACCAAACATAATAAAAGAGAAAATGGTCTATTTCATTCAGGGTTCTGACTTCATAGTTCTCTCTCTGGATGTGGATGGCATTTTGCATCATGAGTCCTTTAGAAATGTTTTTTTTTTTTAATTAATTTATTTGTTTTCAGTTGGCTACAATCACTTCCATAAGTCTTAGATTTTCTCCTCCTGCCTCCCTACTCCTCCCTAAGACAGCATGCAGTCTTACATGGGCTCTACAAATACATTCTTATTAAACACATTATCACATTAATCATATTGCATAGAAGAATTAAAATCAACGAGAGAAATCATGAGAAAAAACAAACCAAAACAAAACATAACACAAGAGAAAATATTCTTCTTCATTCTACATTCTGATTCCATAGTTCTTTCTCTGGTTATGGATGACATTTTGCCTCAAGAGTCTTTTGGGTGTGTTTTAAGTCCTTGCATTGCTGTAAAGGGCTAAGTCTATCAGAAACAGTCCTTGCACACTGTGGCTAACTGTGTACAATGTTTTCCTGGTTCTGCTCCTTTCACTCAGCATCAGCTCATATAAGTCCTTCCAGGTCCTTCTGAAGTCCTCCTGTTCATAATTTCTTATAGCAAAATAGTATTCCATTACATTCATATACCACAACTTGTTCAGTCATTCTCCAATTGATAGGCATCCCCTTGATTTCCAGTTCTTCATCACCACAAAGTTCTTGGCTATAAACATTTTTGTACAGGTGGACAGTTTCCCATTTTTATGATCTCTTTGGGATACAGTCCTAGAAACGATATTGCTGGGTCAAAGGGCATGCACATTTTTGTAGTCCTTTGGGCATAGTTCCAAATTGTTCTCCAGAATGGTTGGATCAGTTCACAACTCCACCAACAATGAATTAGTATTCTAACTCTCTCACATCTTCTCCAACATTTATCATCTTTCTCTTTTGTCATGTTAGCCAATCTGATAGGTGTGATGTGGTACATCAGAGTTGTTTTGATTTGCATCTCTCCAATCAATAGTGAGTTAGAGCATTTTTTCATATGACTATAGATAGCTTTAATTTCTTCCTCTGATAATTTCTTGAAAGATGATGTCTAGGCTCTGTTTTTGATCATGACTTTCAGGTAGTAGAATAATTTTTCAATTATCTGTCCTGGATCTATTTTCTAGGTCAATGGTTTTTCCAATGAGATATTTCACATTGTCTTCTATTTTTTTTTCATTCTTTTGGTTCTGTTTTATAATTTCTTGATTTCTCATAAAGTCATTGCTCCATTTTAAATTTTAAGGAATTATTTTCTTCAGTGAGCTTTTGGACCTCCTTTTCCATTTGGCCATTCCTGCTTTTTAAGGCATTCTTCTCCTCATTGCCTTTTTGAACCCCTTTTGCCATTTGGATTAGTCTATTTTTAAGGTATTATTTTCTTCAGTTTTTTTGTTGGGGGGGTCTCCTTTAGCAAGCTGTTGACTTGTTTTCCATGATTTTTTTGCATTCATTTCTCTTCCCATTTTTCCTCTCCTTCTCTTACTTGATTTTCAAATTTCTTTTTGAGCTCTTCCATGGTCTGTGACCAATTCATACTTTTCTTAGAGGTTTTTGATGTGGGTGCTTTGACTTTGTTGTCTTCTTCTGGTTATATGTTCTTATCGTCTTTGTCACCAAAGTAAGATTCTATAGTCTCGGTGTTTTTTTCACTCTGTTTGCTCATGTTCCCAGACAGATACAGATCCTGTTTGTCAAGGTAGGACTCTGCTTCCAGGGGGGGTGGGATTGAGTCCACTGTGACAGGCTTCAGGGATTTTGTATCAGTTGCTCAATCCCCCACTGTTGGTGGACCCAGAGCTCTGGAAGTATCCACTACTGCCACTGCCACAGCTGCTGCTGTTGCTACCACCTCTGGTCATAGTTGCCATTACCACCACCCTCGGGCTGGAGTCAGACCTGGCCAGACTGTGCACTCCTCTTTCTCTCAGGTCCCATTGAGTTTTCCCACTGATCTTTTTGGCATTTATTTGTTGAGAAGTCTGATACCTGCCACAGCTGACAATGATTTGGTCCCCTGAGGTCTGCTCATACTCTGTCTGTGCTGGCGCAGTCCACCTGAACTGCTCTCTGCTCCACTCCCAGCTTGGTGTGATAGATGCTTCCTCTTGACCTGCCAGGCTGTCTTGGGCTGGAGATTTGTTTCACTCCATCATTTTGTGGATTCTGCAGCTCTAGAATTTTTTAGAGTCATTTTCACAGGTATTTGTAGGGGTTTGGGGGGAGAACTCAAGGAGATCCCTGCATTTACTCTGCCATCTTGGCTCTGCTCCTCAATAAGACTTTAGAAAATCTTCTTGAGCACTGGAAAAGGGCATGGAGAAAATATATGGGTCATGATCAGGGGGCTCAGATCCTGGGCTGAAGCAGGGCTCCTTGGCAAAACTCTGTACTAAAGAAGACAGAGGCCAGGTGGTATGGATAGTAATTGAAACAGAACTAAGTGGGAAATCTCTGGAGAGAAGGGGCCACCAGTCAGCGGCCTGGATGTGGGGCTTCCAGAGGGTTTCCTGGTTCTGTCCACCATTTCTGATATTGACTTCCACATCCCTTGGTGTATCTATGCCCACATAATTAGAAGATTCCAAGCTTTAGGTACCCCAGGTTTTCTTCCATCAGAACACTGCTCTTTTTTCCATCTCCTGAGAGCACACTAGTTTGTGTGCTGTTTGTTTCAGGTTCCCCTTGAGCATTCCTAGTTAGAGAGTTTGGAGATGTCAGGCCTATTTAATCTCCAATTGTCATCTCTGGCAGAATCTTTTTTCCAGTATCCCTAGGATTCTGGCATTCTTTTTGTATAGGTGTGATCTACTTGGAGGAGCTTACTGATATTTCCCTTGGAATTTCTTGATCATTATTCTAACTGGAGCTGCTTTTTCTTTTATTTTTTGGAGGGATATATCTGGGAGAAGAGGCAACGAGTACAAATAGTTTTATCAAGTAAAGGATAAAAAATCTATTAAGTATAAAAAGTAAGAACCTCTGATTTTATTAGTATAGGAAACTCCTGGGTGAGAAAATGCCCTCTACCAGTGCAGTTCAACACCTATATCTCTCGTATTCTTAGACAGTTGTGTAGAGTACTAAGAGGTACTATCCCACAGACAGTCTGTGTCCTAGGCCATGTTGCCTCTCTAGCAAATCAATTAGAGAGGAATATTTTATGGGAAATATCACTAGCTAAAGTCACATTAATTGCAATAACCAATCTGGGTCATGGAGAAAGCTTTGCCCTAGAAACATAAGGGACAATGAATGTGGGAAGACTGGTTTGAGTCAGTTCAGCTTAGCCATCTTTTTGTTGTTTCAAAGAAGAGTTTATTGGATGGAGTATATTAGGAAATAATTGCTATAAGAAAAACTGTCAATAAAACTTTAAAAAATGTAAGGTATTATAATTACATTTGCATTCAGGCCCAGCTGCCTTTGGGAGCATACCTGCTACACCCACAGGGCTGCATTGTTGGGCAGGGACAGGACTATTGATCCATAATGAGTATGGAACAGAAATGCAAGAAGTCCTTGGGCTAGATCACCATCCCATTTCTCTCCCTATACACTTGGGTTATAGGATCGTAGATTTTCAGCATTGGAAAGGACCTTAATATTCATGAACCTACTTATCATCTTTACCATTACCTCCAGTTCCTCCCCTATACCCTTCCTCCAGCCATTACCTCCATTATGGTTTCACTTCCCTCCTTTCCCAATCTTGACCCTATAGTTCAATTTTATACTGTCCTCAACTTTTGAGTCCCTTGCCCTTTGTCCTTTTGACTCTCATACTTTGCCAAATTCCAACAGTGGATTATTCCCACCATCCACCTCCTCGACTCCTACTAATGTGCTGCTCACTGATCCTGGAGAAAGTTACATTGCTATGCTGATAGGGTGTCCCACCATTTTAGGTTATTTAATCTGTTGATTATAATTTTTATTGTTACATGGTAACTAAGGAATGTTTTGGTATTTGTTCATGTTTCTTATGCCTTAACAACTGGTCAGTTTTTCTAAAGATGAAGTGAAAAGTCAAGAAATGTGCTTTTTTTAGTCCCATTCAGTTATGACCAAGGATACTTTGTAACTAACATTGAAAAATTCCCATTGGGGTCATTAACTCATTTTTCTGTTTATCTTTTTGTTAGATTTATCTAGGTCTGGAAGGTCACACTGAGGTCCCCAACTAGGACCATTTTACTCTTTAATTCTCCTTGTAACTTGATTAACTTTTAATTTAATCAAAGTATAACGACAAAATGTATTTTGATGCCCTATATAGTGCATGTATTTTAAATACAGAAATCATTTCATTATTCCTGGTACCTTTGAGCATACAAATTTAATTTTCTCCTACTTAGAACTTTTAATAGTGTATATTTTTACTATAGCATCTAAGATCATGGTTGCTACTACTTGTGTTTATCCTTCGTTGCCAAAGAAGGCCACACCATCATAGAAATGATGACATGACTTGCACTTGACTTTATTTTGAGTGAGGGAAGGCTGTGCAGGTCACCAGCCTCACTTCTCCTCCAGAGCCATCTGAATCCAGTGACCAGATATTTATCAGGATGACTGGAGAACTTGCCGCTACTACTTTTTTGTTGGATTCTACTTTCTAATCCATTCTATTAACTTTTTCCAGCTTATAGGTAAATTTATTCTATTAATCTACATAGCTATGATTATTAATTATATATCCTCTTCTATTATATCCTCTTTTACTCTTTCCTTTCTTTTCTTTCCTTCCTCATAACAAAAGAATATAGGGAAAGAGAAGGAATCTAACCAAAACTAGTAATCTTTCATTGAAGTTTTCTGTTCTTCCTCCTCTGCCCTTCTTCTCTTCACCAATCTCTGACCCTGATCTTTGGTTTCTGCACTTTCACCTTTCTTGTACTCCCTTTATGACTCCCTCCAAAGCTTTCTCTCTCTCTCTCTCTCTCTCCTCTCTCTCTCTCTCCTCTCTCTCTCTCTCTCTCTCTCTCTCTCTCTCTCTCTCCCTCTCTCTCTCTCTCTCTCGTGCGTGTGCGTGTGTGTGTATGACAGTCAGATAAAAGTTAGACTCATGAGATTCCTGCTGTCCTAACTCCTTCTCCTAGGTTTGTATACTTTTCTTCTCATGCAGCACAGATATGTGAAATAGGGAATCTACTACTTAGGTAATGCTTTCTAACTTTTATTCCAAGCTATTTATCCTTCCATAGTTTTCTTTCCAGAGCTCTTATTTCAATTCTGATTTCAGTGTTCATTTCTTCCAGTCACTTGAGATTAAGTCCTTTTTCATTCTTTTGTAGTTGTCTCCCCAATGCCTGACACAAATTAGGCACTTAATAAATGCTTATTGATCCATTGCTTCTTGTACTTGTGGTCAATGCATTTCCTTCTCTCTCTAAGTCTTCACTTGTATTTGTTATGGAGTCACTCTCATCTTCTCATTTTATTTCTTGGAATTGTCTTAACCCATAGTGTTTCTCCATTCTATTCTATATTTTATTCTGTTTATCCATATTTACAGTCTCAGTTCTTAAATTCATACTTTGTACAAAGTCCAGGCTCCATACTCTCTGACCCTCTTTTGTGTGTTAGGTAGGCTCTACTTTATCCTGGCCCTTTGCAGCCTAGATGCTGCTGCCATTAGATCCCACTTTCTGCCTCAGTCTCTAACTTTCATTCCTATCTCCTTGTGATCTGCTGCAGCTGCTGACCTTGCCCAATTAATGGGTCTTTTCCCCTTTTTATAATTCAGGTGTGAATTGGTTCTATCTCATTTTTACCTTGACAGGCCTCATTTGTGTATTGAAGATCACACCAGTCTCAGGCCTCCTAGAAGACCTTCAAGTATAGGTTCCCAGATACTGAGTTGACCCTGTTTCGTGCTGTGGCTCCCAGTGCTTCAAGGAGTACTCAGTTAGACTCTTTCTCCCTTCACAGTGACCTATGGGGATTGGCTCTGGCATACTTCTGTTCTGTCAGTCCAGGGGCAGGATCTGGAGTCAGGCTCCAATTACCTGACCTTACATTAGTTTGGGTCATATTCTCCTCCGCCCATCCCCACTAGTTTGTTCATTTGAAGCACCTGTTAACTTCAGGTCCTTTTACTAGGCCATGCTCTGATTTCCCTTGAATGACCTCTGTTTCCAAACCCAGCAGCCCCAGGACTATTTATTAGAGCTCACGCTGGTTTCCCTGGTGCTACCCCTTTTCCTGGCCCTCTCCAGTTTCTAGCTGTCTCTTTAAATAGCTCTGGATTGTATGGAGGAACTCCCTTCCCTTTTCCTCTTTCTAGGGCCTTTTATCACCTATCAGTGAGTTGTGAGGGGAATTGGACCCCTCAATCATTTTTTAAGTCACCATCTTCACAAGAAATCTAATTAGTCTAATCTCAACTGAATATTCATGGAAACAAGGCCTAAACTTCTCATAATTGATGTCCTTGGAGAAACTCTTCCATTCAGTATGTGAGTGGAATCTAATGCAATTTACTAGCAATAAATGTCTGTTGTGGAATACCCTGAATCCTCACCCCTATAAGAAGGAGCCCATACAGTTCCCACCAGCTTTACCCAGAGGACCAATCCCTGGGTAAGCACATGTGTGTTTAATTTCAGGAACCAGTGACATTCAAGGATGTGTCTGTGGATTTCACCCGGGAGGAGTGGGGGCACCTGGCCCCTTCTCAGAAGAAGCTGTACCAGGATGTGATGCTGGAGAACTATAAGAACCTGGTCAGCTTGGGTGAGGATCACAGACTCCCTAATCCCTTTGTGACCTAGAGAGAGTTCCAGGTCACTATTTACCTGTTCCCAGGTAAATCACAAAGATCACAAAGGGTTGTGATGTGGATGAAAGGAAAGGAAACAAATCCTTGTAGATAATGTTTCCCAGTTATTTTCTATGTAAGGGAAGAGAGATGGATAGTATGGCAGCTTAAGAATGGCATAGTGTCAAATGAAATTTTTTTTTTTAATAATTTTCATAATGGTAGAGGCAGGTTTGTACATAAGGGAAGAAGCCAGAAAACAGAGTGCGACTGGAGAGAAGGAGGATGAATGCGGGGAGGGGGCTGCAGGAGAAAGAAGTGAATGGAATCAAGAGCACAACTACTTTCACTCAGCTGGTCACAGAACGGGTCATCTCTTTATCGTAAACTGAGACAAAGCTGAACAAAAATGAGAAATGATGTAGAGATTTGGAGAAAAGGGCACTCAGTTAATAAAACATAACATAAGAGGCTTTCAAAGAGTTGGGCTAGAGTACACCCATGTTAAATTGTGAGGGCTTGTCTGAGATAAAATTGGACCCTTCACATTTGCAGGGAACTCAGAGAGATTCTCTACATGAGACTTTAAATTTTGGATACTCTAATTTACAAGATTCCAAAGGCACTACACTAAATAATTATTTATCAACAGACTGACTGGATTAAAAGGATTGCCTTCCTGCAGTGAGGACCCAGTCGAGGTTGATAGTGGATCCTGCCATTCCAATTGAATGACTTCCTCCAGTACATTTCAGCGGCATGTATGCAGGAGTTGAGCAAATGGATATTGGGAGTAATCCATGGCTGAGGTTTGGATGGTCATGAACAATGATAGGACAAAGAGGCAAGGGATCTAAGAGTAACGGACATTGCAAAGTTGAACTGGTGAACTATAAGTTTGTAAAGGAGGAGGATGTCCATCACACCCCAATTAAACACAAAAGAAACTGAGGATTACTTGAAGTCAAGTGCCTCAAACACTATCTGTGTCACCTGAGTCATTTGTAGAGGGCCAGTACTGATGGAGTCCAGAATGTGAGGTACTGTCCAGGTTTTACTTGAAACTTATACTAGCATTAGGGCTGACATCCTCAGGATGCTGGCTCACCATCACTTTCCTGATATGCAAGGATGAGAAAGTCCTGATCCTGACTGTGCACCCCAAGGTTCTCTCACTGAAGGAACTAAGATAAGGAAGTAAAAGAAGTAAACTAAAAATGTTCCCATGGGAATAACCCTGCTTGTTTGCAAACCTTGACCCTCAGATCAATACATGGATTCAGCTCAGAGTCCCACCTGGCTTGTGTTTTTCCACTTCACACTCACCCGGATTTGTAGCTGCCTGCCTTAGCTCTGGTTCCAGGTGGCGCCCAAACAGACACCTGAAAGGAAGGATATGATGGTGAGCCAATATCCTGAGAATGTCAGCCCTAATGCTCATACAAGTCTCAAGTAAAACCTGGACAGTACATCACATTCTGGACTCATCAGTACTGGCCCTCAACAAGTCACTTGCTCTGTTTGCTTCGTTTTCTTCACCTGTAAAATGGAAATAATTATAGCACCTATCTTACAAGGCTGTTCTTAAGATTCAAATGAGATAATATATTTGTTGTGTTTTTCAAACCTTAAAGTACTATATATGTACTAGCTTTTACTGTTATTATCAGTCATCATCATTGTTATTATTATTAAGGTCAGACCTCTGTTGAAACTCAACATGAACAAATCCTTAATTAATTTTCATTAAATACTTGGATCATTGGATGAAAATCCATATAGAAAATATATTGAGAATTGGTCTCAAAATCTATGGGCCTACATGAATTATAGACAATTGAGTTGCAATTGAACATTCTGTCAAGAAATTTCAGCAATAGGCCAGTGTAGTGGTGGTCATAGGAATTACCTTTGGGGTGAAAAGATTCAGTTCTTTCTCCTCCAAAACTCTCAACTGATTGTGTCATTAGAGACTCTATCAGTAAACAGTGTGCATCCAGTTATGAGATGAGAGACATCCTAAGAAAAAATTAGACACACAGAGAAAAGGCAGCTTCCAAACGCTATGTGGGCACTGACCCTTCAAGCCTAGTGGAGAGCTACCCCTGAATGGAACATCATTAGGAAGATAAAGACACCAAAGCACTCACAGTACTGAGGTAGCTATGAATCATTCTTTGCTTGATGCGTATACATTAAACATAGGAGTTGTGTCCTATGTATTTGCTACATATGAATAGAAACCTATATGCCAAACAGATTTTCATGAGAAGGCCTTGCCTTTAAATGTGATTAAGCAACACTTATATTAAAATTCCATTTCTGCAGCATTGCCAGATGATAGAAGGCTCAAGGGAAAAGTAGACGGCTACTCTGTAAGGCCTGGACCTGCCAGTGTTAGTGGAAATTAGAGTAGTAGCCCTAGAGAGCATGCTATAGAATTAGGAAGAAAGAGAGAGGGAAGGAGGAAGGAAAGGAAAAAAACAAAGGAAGGAAGAAGGGAAGGGAAGGAAGGAAATGGGGAGGGGAGAAGAGCAGGAGGAGGAAAAAACACCATTTATTAAGTGCGTACTGTGTTCCAAGGACTATGCTAAGCACTAGGTACTAATACAAACATAAAGGTAGTGGTAAAGGGGGCTTTATGGTAGTACATTGACACACCATCAATGGTAGAGTTGATTTGATCGTAGTTTATTGTTTCATAACTGGAAGGTGGGAGTGAGGGGGGGCATGGCACAGAAAGGCACATGAGCAGCAGCTGCAAAGAAGTTGTCAAACAGGTTATAGAATACATGCTCAGAGAGGAGAGTGCATTCTTCCTAAAGAACTGGCATCAAAAAATATAGGCTTTAAATCTTTAGTTAGGTCCTGTTTACCAATAGGGGTTATAATGATGCCCTAGACTCAGCATGGTGGTGATAAAGAGCTGAGGTATATAGCATTGGTACAGAAAGTACAAGCAGAGTAAAAATAGATAAGAATAATAGCTAATATATACATAGTGTTTATTGTGTGCCAGACATTGTGCTAAATACCTTACAATTATTATTTCATTTGGTCCTCACAACAACCCTCAAAGGTAGGTGCTATTGTTATCCCCATTTTACAGATGAAGAAACTGAGGCAAACAGGGCAAAATAATCTGCCCAGGGTCACACAAGAGGAAGTGTCTGAGGCTGATTTGAACTTGGGTCATCCTGACTCCAGACAGGTGTTCTATTCACTGCACTACCTACCTGCCTCAAAGCATTAATATTTCTCATCTCTGATGGTCATGATTGACTTGAGTCAAAAACTCACCTTTGTCTGGAAGTGTCTCTGCTTCCACAGGGTCTCACATTATTTCCTCCTGTCACAAGCTTTGAGGTGTTTCTGAGACAGTGGTGTGACACTGATGATGAAGGGACAATAACAATGAGGATGGTAGAATTGAAACAGGGATTATGGTATTGATGTGATAGTGAACATGAGGCTGGTGGTGGTGCGAGGGCAACAATAATGGTAGCAATAGCATAGTGATAGTAACATTGTCAGAGATGATCATGTTGATGTGAAACAGTGATGGTAGTAACAGTAGTGCGATGACAGTGGAGGTGAAGTGACAGTGATGTTGATGCAACAGTGGTGGTGGTGGTACGATGACAGTGGAAGTGATGTGGCAGTGATGGTGATGTTGATGCAACAGTCATGGTAGTAATTGATACTAAAACTAGGGAAGTGACAGGCCTGGCAGTGATGTGGTAGTGATGATATTGCTGACGCTGATGATGTGACAGCACTGATGTCACAACAAACATTTGTTAAGTAACTCCTATGTTCTGGTACTGCTAGCTCCAGAGGATGCAAACACAGAGGTGAAAGTCCACCCTCAAGGAGATTACATTCAAACAGGAGAGACAATACGGCCACAGAAAAGTACATGAATAATATATGAAATATATATATGAATATATTATAGATATATGAATAATATATCTAGAACGGATAGAAGATAGTTTGGGGAATCATCTGATGTTCATAGTACACAAAACAGGATGACATAATACATGACAAAGTCTGAATCCAAAAGGATCTTGACAGGCTAGAGCACTGGGAGAAGTCTAATAAAGTGAAATTCAATGAGAATAAATGTAAAGTCTCACATTTGGGTACAAATAGTTCACTTTTCAAGTAAAATGAGTGAAGTATGGATACACATCAACATTCTAGATAAAGATCAGGGGGCTTTAGTGGAAAGCAAGTTCCCTATGAGTAATGGGGGGAAGGCAGCTAAAAATGTTAATGGGATCTTGAGCTATATTAAGAGATTGATAGCTCCCAAGAATGCCCCAATCAGACTTCATTTGGGTTATTTGTGTTCATCTCTGGGCAACGCAGCTTAGGAAGGAAACTGATAAGCTAGAGAGTACCAGAGGCAGCAAAGAAGATATGAAGAGCCTTGTATCCATTTCACATGTATCATGCAAGCATTGGTTTATGGAACTCAACGTGTTTATCCTGCAGAAGAGAATATTCAGGGGGGAATATGATAGTTGTGCTCAAATATTCAGAGGTTTGTCATGTGGATGATAGATCCATATATATGGTTTTTCACTTTAGCTCCAGAGGGCAGAACCAGGAATGGGTAGATTTGCAAAGAATCTGATTTAGGATTGATGTCAGAAAAAGTCTTCCTAACAATTAGACCTTTCCAGAAATGGAATAAACTGATTGGTAACATTCTTGGAAATCTTCAAGTAGAGACTGGATGACAAATTCTTGGGTATGTTAAAGTGGGGACTGCTTTCAAATATAGATTTGACTGAATGGCTACTGAGGTCTTTTGGCTCAATGCTAGGATTCTATGGGATCCTGGAAGCAGTATACTACGAGATACTGGGGTTGAGAAGGTAATACTTGAGCTGAACCTTGATTTACACTAGTGATTCCAAGAGATAGTGTTAAGGAGGGAATGCATTCCAGTCATGGGGAGTAGCTAGCACAAAGGTGGTGGTGATAGCAGTTACCTTTCTGTACTAGTAACAGAAAAGATAAAGTTGCCCTACTCTGGTCTAAGGCCAGCGAAATATTAGTAAGTCTCTGCCTCACCTTTAAGGTCCATTGAAGACCCACATAGATATCCCTTGATTCTTTCTTTCCCCCCTCCTCTCCCCTCTTCTTTTTCTGTGTGGGTACATTTGTGCATACATATTTGTAGGAAATTATGTTCAGAGCTTACTTGTCTAACTTGTCTAGTACTGTTAATCAGTTCATCTTTCCATGCTAAGGATGATAATAACAATAAAGATTTTTTACTTGATCTGTATCCCAAATTTGTGAACTGTGTTCTTTTTGCCATGGTTGTAAAATTATCATTTTTATGTTATTGGCACAGCTCAACTATGAGCAGTAGATATGTCTCCAATTATTTAATTCTTTTGTTTCCTTAAACAGTATTTTATAATTTTATCTGAGGTGTTTCTTAGTTGATGGAATCCCAAATACTTTATTCATTTCACACTCACTTTGAATGGAATTTCTCTGGTAATTCCTCCTGGATTTCATTATCACTATAAAGAAACACTGTTGACCTTTTTAAAAAACATACAATTTATTTATTTTTCAGTTCTCAACATTCACTTCAAAAAGGATTTGAATTCAAAATTTTCTCCCCATCTCTCTCCACCCCCACCCCAGGACAGCATGTGCCCCATCCACCTCTTCCTCTAGTCTATCCTCCCTTCTATTAACCCCTTCCCTTCTTCCATCCACCTTCTCATCTATTTTCCTGTAGTGCAAAATAGATTTCTATACTCCATTGCCTGCATAGCTTAATTTCCAGTTGCATGCTAAACCAATTTTTAACTTAAAGCTATGAGTTACATATTCTCTCCCTCCTTCCCCACCCACATTCATTGAGAAAGCAAGTAATTCAATATAGGTCGTACATGTGTAACAATGCAAATCACTTCCAGAATAGTTACATAATAGTTGTAAAAAGCTAACCAGATTTCCCTCTGTCCTATCCTGCCCTTCGTTTATTCCATATTATCCCTTGACCTGTCCTCCCACAACAGTGTTTGCTTCTGATTATCCCTTTCCTCAATTTGTTGTCCCTTCTATTATCTTTCTTCTTCTATCCCTTTCCTTCTTGCCTTCCTGCAAGGTAAAGCAGACTTCCATGTCCAATGGAGCGTGTGCTATTCTCTCCTTAAGCCAAATCCCATGAGAGTAAGGTTCAATTATTTCCTTTCATCTCCCCACTTTTCTTCTCCATAGCAGAAGCACTTTCTTCTCTCTTGTATGTGGGATGGTTTTCTACATTCTACCTCTCCCTTTCTCTTACTCTTAGTACATTATACTCAATAATAAATTTTATTTTTTTAGGTGTTCTCCCTTCATATTTAGCTCACCCTGAGTCCTCTATGTGGGTGTATGTGTGTGTGTGTATACACACATACATATATAAATATACACACACCCATGTACACACATATATATGTATACCCATACACACCTACATATATATCCATGTATGTATATGTATGTATGTGTGTTTGTGTGTGTCTGTGTGTGTGTGTGTATATATGTATATATATATATATATATATATATATATATATATATATATATATATATATATATATATATATATATATATTCTAACTACCCTAATATTAGAAAAGGTCTCATGAGTTACAAACAACATCTTTCCATGTGGGAATGTAGGCAGTTCAACTTCAATGAGTTTCTTAAGGCTTCGCTTCCCTGTTTATCTTTTCATGTTTCTCTTCATTTTTGTATTTGAAGTCAAATTTTCTATTCAGCTCTGGTCTTTTCAACAAGAATGCTTATAAGTTCTCTATTTCCTTGAAATTCCATTTTTACCCTAAAGTATTATACTCAGTTTTGCTGGGTAGGTGATTCTTGGTGTTTATCCTGTCTCATCATATTCCAAGCCCTTCAATCCTTTAGTGCAGAAGCTGCTAAATACTGTGTTATCCTGATTATATTTCCACAATGCTTGAATTGTTTCTTTCTGGCTGCTTGTAATATTTTCTTCTTGACCCAAGAATTCTGGAATTTGGCTACAATATTCCTACAAGTTTTCCTTTTGGGATCTCTTTCAGGAGGTGATCAGTGAATTCTTTTCTATTTAACCCTCCGTTTCTAGAATACAGTTTTCCTCTACATGTTCTTAGAAGATGATATATAGGCTCTTTTTTCAATAATGGTTTTCAGGTAGACCAATAATTTCTAAATTATCTCTCCCAGATTTATTTTCTGGGTCAATTGTTTTTCCAGTGAGATGTTTCACATTGTCTTCTATTTTTTCTTTTTTTTCTTTTTTTAATTAATTAATTTATTTAACTTTTTACATTCATTTTCACAAAATTTGGGGTTTCAAATTTTCTCCCCATTTCTCCCCTCCCCCACCCCAATACACCAAGCATTCTAATTACCCCTATCAGCAATCTGCCCTCTCTTCTATCATCCCTCCCTTCTCTTCTCCCCATCTTCTCTTTTGTCCTGTAGGGCCAGATGACTTTCTATTCCCCATTAACTGTATTTCTTATATCCTAGTAGCAACAAAAATACTAAACAGTTGTTCCTAAAACGTTGAGTTCCAAATTCTCCCCATCCCTCCCTCCCCACCCATTCTCTTTGGGAAGGCAGGCAATTCAATATAGGCCCTATCTGTGTAGTTTTGCAAATGACTTCGATAACAGTCGTGTTGTATAAGACTAACTGTATCTCCCTCCATCCTGTTCTGCCCCCCATTGTTTCTATTCTGTCTTTTGATCCTGTCCCTCCCGGAGTGTTGACTTCAAATTGCTCCCTTCTTTCAGTGCCCTCCCTTCCATCATCCCTCCCTCCCTGCTTATCTCCTTCTTCCCCATTTTTCTGTACTGTAAGATAGGTTTTCATACCAAAATGAGTGTACATTTTACTCCTTCCTTTATTCGAATGTGATGAGGGTAAACTTCATGTTTTTTTTTTCTCAACTCTCCTCTTTTTCCCTCCACTAAAAAGTCTCCTGCCTGCCTCTTGAATGAGATATAATTTACCCCATTCCATTTCACCCTCTCTCCTCCCACAATATTTCTCTCTCACCATTTACCTTAATTTCTTTTAAGATATGGTCCCATCCTATTCAATTCACTCTGTGCTCTCTGTCTCTGTGTGTGCGTGCTTGTGTGTATGTGTGTGTGCGTGCACACATTCATATGTGTGTGTGTGCGTGTGTGTGTGTACATCTGTGTGTGGTCCCACCAACTACCCAGATACTGAAAAGTTTAAGAGTTACAAATATTGTCTTTCCATGTAGGAATGTAAACAGTTCCCTTTTGGTAAGTCCCTTATGACTTCTCTTTGCTGTTTACTTTTTCATGCTTCTTCTCATTCTTGTGTTTGAAAGTCAAATTTTCTTTTCAGCTCTGGTCTTTTCATCAAGAATGCTTGAAAGTCCCCTGTTTCATTGAAAGACCATATTTTCCCCTGAAGTATTATACTCAGTTTTGCTGGGTAGGTGATTCTTGGTTTGAGTCCTAGTTCCTTTGACTTCTGGAATATCCTATTCCACACCCTTCGATCTCTTAATGTAGGAGCTGCTAGATCTTGTGTTATCCTGATTATATTTCCACAATACTGGAATTGTTTCTTTCTAGCTGCTTGCAATATTTTCTCCTTGACCTGGGAATTCTGGAATTTGGCCACAATGTTCCTAGGAGTTTCTCTTTTTGGATCTCCTTCAGGCGGTGATCGATGGATTCCTTCAATACTTATTTTGCCCTCTGGTTATAGAATGTTAGGGCAGTTTTCCTCGATAATTTCATGGAAGATGATGTCTAGGCTCTTTTTTTGATCATGACTTTCAGGTAGCCCCATAATTTTTAAATTGTCTCTCCTGGATCTATTTTCCAGGTCAGTTGTTTTTCCCATGAGATATTTCACATTCTCTTCCATTTTTTCATTCTTTTGGTTTTGTTTTGTGATTTCTTGGTTTCTCGTAAAGTCATTAGACTCCATCTGTTCCATTCTAATTTTGAGAGAACTATTTTCTTCAGTGAGCTTTTGAACCTCTTTTTCCATTTGGCTAATTTTGCTTTGGAAAGCATTCTTGTCCTCATTGGCTTTTTGAACCTCTTTTGCCAATTGAGTGAGCCTATTTTTCAAGGTGTTATTTTCTTCAGCATTTTTTTGGGTCTCCTTAACCAAGGTATTGACCCGTTTTTCATGCTTTTCTTGCATCTCTCTCATTTCTCTTCCCAGTTTTTCCTCCATCTGTCTAACTTGATTTTCAAAATCCTTTTTCAGCTCTTCCATGGCCTGAGCCCACCGGACATCCACCTCACATGTCTGGGATAGAGAGGCCCTGACCTCCACGTCTTTCCCTGATGGCAAGCATTGTACTTCCTCATCAGAAATGAAAGGAGGAAGAAACATCTGGTCCCCAAGAAAGTAGCTCTCTATGGTCTTATTTTGCTTCCTTTTTCTGGGCATTTTCCCAGACATTTACTTGACTTCTGAGATTCCTCTCCACACCCGCCTAGATCTACCCAGCTAGTGCTTGGGGTCTGAGATTCAAATGCTGCTCCCCAACCTCAGGGCTTTCCGTGGCAGGGGTGGCTACTATTCAATGTGAGCTTAAGTTCTGGTGCTTGGGTGGGGGCAGGGCCTCCTCCCAGGCTCAGTTCCCTCAGGTGGTTTATGTGGAGACCTTCGGTAATGGCCCTGAGCTCCTACCTGCTGCTCTGGGAGGCAGACTGCTGCCTCTGCCTCTGCTGCTGCCTCCCGAGGGGGCCAGAGTTGTGGAGACACCCCCTCCCCTCTTGGCCAGCCGAGATGTCTTTCTCACTGACCTGTAGCACCTGTGGGCGGAGGGACCTTCATGGCTGCCAGAGATTCCGTCCCTGAAGCCTGCTCGGATCTGCTTCTCTGGGGCTGCATGGCCAGGGCAGCGCAGGGGTGGGCTCCACATCTGGAGCACGATGGACCCCTGGGGATGGCTTTCCAGGGATCTCTGGAACGGAAATCTCCTACACTGTGTCGGTGCGTGGCTTGCAGTGCTCCAGAATTTGTGGGGAGTTCTTTTAACAGGAAATTTATGGGCTGTGGTTTCGGAGCTAGCATACATGAGTCTTTTTACTCCACTATCTTGGCTCCCCTCCCAGTCTTCTTGATTATAGATGCAGAACTCTATCTATTGCACTACCTAGCTGCCCTGAGTCATTAGTGACTGATAGGAAATGGTTATCTTTTCTATCTGAGATATTTTTTCCCCATACACTTGGTATCTTCCTCTTTATGTGGCTTTGAATATGGGTTTTCTTTACATAATGCATGTGTTTATATATGCAAACACATATATGTATAGCTTGTGTATTCACACTGCTGTACATATCTGTACATGTATGTGTATGTACATGGATTTTTCCCATCTGTTTTTCACTTTACTGCAATTTCTATCTCTATAAGCACATCTAGAGTACAAGTCTGTTGCTCCCCTTGTCCTTGATGGAGAAAACAAGTGGTTAAAAATGGCTTTTGCTAATCATTTTTTTCCCCCATTTTTCTTCTGTTCATTGTCCTTGTTCCATTTTTATCCTTGAAAGCCTGACCTTGCCTCACTGGATGTCTCATCTAGCTTTCTTTAAACTGGTTTAACTCCTACTTTTTCTGTTTGATTTATAAGCTAATACTGTTTAGTCATTTGTTATCCTTTGAAAATACAAAATGCTCAAATTAATATAATGCAAAATTGAGATCTTAAACATCTAAATCTCAGAAAATGGAATTGATCAATCAAAAAAACCTAGGACAGACAATGATATAGATACATTTTCTCCAAATTTAAAGAAAAATTAATCCCTATGGTAAGTAAATTATTTTCAGAAATTAAGAAAGAAAACACTCACCAAAATCATTTTATGAGATAAATATGGTCCTAATACTTATATTCAGGATGGAAAAATAGAAATAAAACCATATATCAATATCACTAATGAATATTGATGTAAAAATATCATAAATTTCTAGGAAAAAAAAACTACAGCTACGTATCCAAAATAGTCTTCACTATGAATAAGTTGACTTTATGTGAAAGCTGCATGAATAGTTCTATATCCGGAGCACAATTAATCATATTAAAAAACAACCCAAACTCCATGATTTTATTAACAGATTCAGGAACATCCTTTAATAAAGGACAACACTCATTAATGCTACAACTTTATGAAGCATAGAGTTAGAAGTATTTTTTAATCTTAATTTTTTTAAAAAATGTCTAAAACCCAAAGCTAGCATTATAAACAACAGGGAAACACAAGAAACAACGCTCCCAAAATTAAGGCATAAAGCATGGACCCCTTTTCTCCCCATTATTTGTCACATACCTAGAAATGTTATCAATAACAAGAAAACAAGAAAAAGATTTTAAATGTATAAGCAATGACAAAGAGGAGACAGAATTAGCCTTATTTGTAATGCTATAAGGAGTTACTTAGGAAACTCCAGATAATTAGCAGAGACTCACTGGAATAATTAATAGTTTTAGTAAAGTATCAAGATGAAAAATTTTGCAACAAAGATCAACAGGAGCCAGAGCCAAGATGGAGGAGTAGAAGGATGGACCTACTCTAGCTCTTCTCCCATAACCCATAAAGTACCTGGAAAAATGACTCTAAACAAATACTAGATCAGCAGACGCCAGAAATTGACAAAGTGAAACAGATTTCCAGTCCAAGACGGCCTGGAAGGCTGACAGGAAAAGTCTATTGCACTGGACTCAGAGCAAGGTGCAGCCCAGCCTGGGCTACATGACACAGACAGGACTGGAGCAGGTTTCAGGGCACAGAATCATGGGTAGCAGCTGTGGTTCCCAGATTTCTCAATGCACAAATACCAAAAAAAAAGCTTTCACCTGGGTAAGAGGGAAGTGTGGTTAGGCCCAGCCCCTACTCCAGGGCAGCAGCACCCATGATAGAGGCAGCATCCACTTTTGGAGCCTTCTGCCTAAAGACCCTGGGGGAATCAAGCAGCATATCTGAATCTCAGCTTTGAGTGGTGCTCCTGGGTTGAAGAGAAGGGCTGTCATGGTAGAACTGGTGGTGGCTGTGGAGAGGGAAACCTACTCACAGTTCCAGGACAGCAAAGAGTGCTTGTGGTCGCTCACAAATCAGAGCACAGGCCAAGAGAGGAGCAAACTCTTCTCCCTTGATTGTGCCACCTTGGAGGAACTGAGAACTTACAGGTCCCTAAAGTTCACCCTCCACTTGACAAAGGACTCAAAAGTCAAGTAACTGATTGGGAAAATGCCTCAAAAGGGGACAAACAAGACTACAGAAGGTTACTTTCTTGGTGAAAAGTTATTTTCTTCCAACCTTTTAGGATGAGGAAGAACATAGCATACCATCAGAGGAAGACATAAAAGTCAAGGCTTCTATATCCAAAACCTCCAGAAAGAATACAATGATCTCAGGCCATAGAAGAGCTCAAAAAGGATATTGAAAATCAAGTAAGAAAGGTGGAGGAAAAATTGAGAAGAGAAATGAGAGCAAAGCAAGAAAATCATGAAAAGCTAGTCAACAGTCTGCTAAAGGAGACCTAAAGAAATGGTGAAGAAAATAACACCTTTAAAAATAGACTAACCACAATGGCAAAAGAGGTCCAAAAAGCCAATGTGGAGAAGAATGCTTTAAAAAGCAGAATGGTCCAAATGGAAGAGGAGGTTCAAAGACTCACTGAAGAAAATAGTTCTTTAAAAATTACAGTGCAGTTGATGGAAGCTAATGACTTTATGAAACACCAAGAAATTACAAAAAAATCAAAGGAATGAAAAAATAGAAGACAGGGAGGAGTCAAAATGGTGGAGTAGAAAGACCCACGTATGCTAGCTATGAATCCACAGCCCATAAATTTCCTGCAAGAAGATCTCCCCACAAATTCTGGATCACTGCAAGGCGAACAGAAACACAGTGGAAGAGATTTCCGTTCCAGAGAGCCCTGGAGAACTATCCCCAGGGGTCTGTCGCACCCGGAAAGTGGAGCCCACCCCTGTGCTGCCCTGGCCACTGCCCCAGAGAAGCAGATCCGAGCAGGCTTCAGGGACGGAATCTCTGGCAGCCATGAAGGTTCCTCCGCCCACAGGTGCTACAGGTCAGTGAGAAAGACATCTCGGCTGGCCAAGAGGGGAGGGGGTGTCTCCACAACTCTGGCCCCCTCGGGAGGCAGCAGCAGAGGCAGAGGCAGCAGTCTGCCTCCCAGAGCAGCAGGTAGGAGCTCAGGGCCATTACCGAAGGTCTCCACATAAACCACCTGAGGGAACTGAGCCTGGGAGGAGGCTCTGCCCCCACCCAAGCACCAGAACTTAAGCTCACATTGAATAGTAGCCACCCCTGCCACGGAAAGCCCTGAGGTTGGGGAGCAGCATTTGAATCTCAGACCCCAAGCACTAGCTGGGTAGATCTAGGCGGGTGTGGAGAGGAATCTCAGAAGTCAAGTAAATGTCTGGGAAAATGCCCAGAAAAAGGAAGCAAAATAAGACCATAGAGAGCTACTTTCTTGGGGACCAGATGTTTCTTCCTCCTTTCATTTCTGATGAGGAAGTACAATGCTTGCCATCAGGGAAAGACGTGGAGGTCAGGGCCTCTCTATCCCAGACATGTGAGGTGGATGTCCGGTGGGCTCAGGCCATGGAAGAGCTGAAAAAGGATTTTGAAAATCAAGTTAGACAGATGGAGGAAAAACTGGGAAGAGAAATGAGAGAGATGCAAGAAAAGCATGAAAAACGGGTCAATACCTTGGTTAAGGAGACCCAAAAAAATGCTGAAGAAAATAACACCTTGAAAAATAGGCTCACTCAATTGGCAAAAGAGGTTCAAAAAGCCAATGAGGACAAGAATGCTTTCCAAAGCAAAATTAGCCAAATGGAAAAAGAGGTTCAAAAGCTCACTGAAGAAAATAGTTCTCTCAAAATTAGAATGGAACAGATGGAGTCTAATGACTTTACGAGAAACCAAGAAATCACAAAACAAAACCAAAAGAATGAAAAAATGGAAGAGAATGTGAAATATCTCATGGGAAAAACAACTGACCTGGAAAATAGATCCAGGAGAGACAATTTAAAAATTATGGGGCTACCTGAAAGTCATGATCAAAAAAAGAGCCTAGACATCATCTTCCATGAAATTATCGAGGAAAACTGCCCTAACATTCTATAACCAGAGGGCAAAATAAGTATTGAAGGAATCCATCGATCACCGCCTGAAGGAGATCCAAAAAGAGAAACTCCTAGGAACATTGTGGCCAAATTCCAGAATTCCCAGGTCAAGGAGAAAATATTGCAAGCAGCTAGAAAGAAACAATTCCAGTATTGTGGAAATATAATCAGGATAACACAAGATCTAGCAGCTCCTACATTAAGAGATCGAAGGGTGTGGAATAGGATATTCCAGAAGTCAAAGGAACTAGGACTCAAACCAAGAATCACCTACCCAGCAAAACTGAGTATAATACTTCAGGGGAAAATATGGTCTTTCAATGAAACAGGGGACTTTCAAGCATTCTTGATGAAAAGACCAGAGCTGAAAAGAAAATTTGACTTTCAAACACAAGAATGAGAAGAAGCATGAAAAAGTAAACAGCAAAGAGAAGTCATAAGGGACTTACCAAAAGGGAACTGTTTACATTCCTACATGGAAAGACAATATTTGTAACTCTTAAACTTTTCAGTATCTGGGTAGTTGATGGGACCACACACACACACACACACACACACACACACACACACACACGTACACACGTGCATGCACACACATACAGAGACAGAGAGCATGGAGTGAATTGAATAGGATGGGACCATAAAGAAATTAAGGTAAACGGTGAGAGAGAAATACAATCAACTCTTCCTGAGTTCAAATCTGGCCTCAGACTCTTACTAGCTATATGACCCTGGACAAGTTTATTTAACCCTGTTGGTCTCAGTTTCTTTATCTGTAAAATGAGCTGGAGAAGGATATGGAAAATCACTCTGCTATCTCTGCTGAGAAAATCCCAGATGGGATCATGAAGAGTTGGGCATGACTGAAATGACTGAACAGCAATGACAACTAACGACCTATATGCCTACTCTTCCATCCACAAAATGTTTTTATGAGAATTGTTTGTTTGTTGTTGTTCAGCATTCATTCTTGAAGAGGACCAATAACATCAGGAGAGTGATGACTTGACCTGCAAGTAAACTGGAATTAACTGAGGTAGAGCAGTGCAAAGTCATCAGCCTTATTCTCTTCTCCAGAGTCATCAGAATCTGGTAGCAAGGCATAGGTCTGGATGACTAGAGATGCAGTGGGAGACCTTGGCCTTTTTGAGCTTATGTCTTTCCCAGGTCTCAGTTTATCTGAGGCAACACCCATTCAATGATTTAAGGCTAACCCAGACCATGAGGCAAGGAAGGAAAGGGACCAGTAAAACCCAAGCCAACTGGGCATCTTTTGACCATCTATATTTACCTTCCTTTGGAGAAGAGAAGGAAGAGGAAGAGGAGGCAGACAGGCAGAAGGTCATCAGCCTCACTTCTCCTCCAGAGCCATATGAATCCAGTGACCTGATATTCCTCAGGATGACTAGAGATGACCCAGGATGCACTGGGAGACCTTGGGCCCTTTAGGCCGAGGTCTTTGCAGGTGCTCCCTTAGGGTGAGGCAAGGCCCATTCATTGAATAGACCTGTTTTAAGAAGTAGCCAGAGCATGGTCTTTTAATGAGGCCAAGAAAAAGAAAGACATAAGGCTGGGTAGGAAACAGCCACAGTTACTACTGATAATCACTCTAAGTCTAGGAGGGTCAGGAGGAGCCCTTTGGCAGAGGCCTATTGGAGTCTAAGTTTCACAGTTCAGTAGGCTTGGGGAGAGGACAGGACAGGACAGAACAGAAGAAAGGAAAGAGAAAGACAGGGAAGGGGAAGGTGTAGGCAGAGATTACTACACCCAAGTTGATGTATACACCTTTTGGAGTGGAATTTGTGTCCTTTTGTTTTTTCTATGCCTCATTAAAGAGGCCATGCCCTGGCTACTTTTTAAAGAAGCCTATTCACTGAATTGGCTTTACCCCACCCTGAGTGAGTTCCTGAATAGACCTTGGCCTAAAGAGCCCTAGGTCTCCCAGTGCATCCTGTGTCATCTCCAATCATCCTGATGAATATCTGGTCACTGGATTCAGATGGCTCTGGGGAAGAAGTAAGGCTGGTGAACTGCACAGATTTTCCTCACTCAAAACAAAGTCAAGTGCAGGTCATGCTATCATTTCTCTTTGGCAACAAGGCCATGAGGCAAGATCCAGGAGAGAAATGTACCTGAACCATGCTGTTGATTTTCACCAAAATAAAAGTAGTTCCGGAAATACAAAAGGGCAGAATCACTCTTTTTAAAGTCTATGGAGTAGTTTACTCTGCTTTGCACAATGATTGATTCAGCCCCTCCCTAGGGAGGGATGGTACACATAAGGAACAACAACAAGACTTTAATTGTCCATATCTTTCAGCAAGAAGCCGAAAACTCTGTTCCATCCCTGATAGTGTGCCAAAGTACACACTTCAATGGGACCAGTCCTGTTACAGAAAGAACTATCTTTCAGTTTTTATTCCATAGTCTTTTTTGTTTTTGATTTAACTAATTTCTATTCTAATTATAAATATCTTCTTTTTATATATTTATTGATTTTCTGATATTTTTTAAAATTGCATACTCAATTCATTGATCATCTTTTTTCTGTTTGTTTATTGTAGATATTTGTTTTTATTGATGATATGAATTTTCCTCTGAGGAATATTTTAGCTGACTCTCAGATATATTGATATGTTTTCATCATTATCAGTCTCTTTCATAGAGGTATTATTTGTTGATATGAATTATTTTTTGAACCACTTATTATTTAGGATGCCATTAAATCAATTTAGTTCTCTTTTATTTATGTTCCTTATATTAATTACCATTTAACTTGTGATATGGTCTGTTAAGGATATGTTGAGTATTTTTAATTTTTTATACTTTTGATTATTTCTCTATACCCTAGAATATGGTGTACTTCTGTTTTTCTTTTCTTAAGTAATTTTATTTATGCCATCCATTTAAAAACTGAGTCCCAAATTTTCCTGCCTTATCTCTTTTGATTAGATCTATTTCTGCTTTTGCTTTGTCTTAGATTAGGATTGCTACCCCAACCTTTTTTTTATGTCAGCAGAAGCACAATATGTTATACTCCAGCCTTTTACCTTTACCCTGTGTGTATCCCCCTGTTTCAAATATGTTTCCCCATTCTGCTATCCACCTCCATTTTCTGAGAGAGTTCACCCCATTCACATTCAAAGTTATTACTACTTCTGTCTTCTCTCCATCCTATTCCCCCCCACTTATGCTTTTATTTCTCCCTTCCCCTACTCAAGAGTTTTATTTTGACTACTGCCTCCCTTAGTCTTCCTTCTGTTCTATCAGCCCTCCTCCCTTTTCTCTAATTCTTCCCTCTCTTCTAAACACCCCCACCCTTTCCTTTCCCCTTTCTCCTCCTACTGCCTGTAGGGCAAGTTAGATTTGTCTACTTAGCTGAGTATGTTCTGCCCTTGTTGAACCATATCAGAGGACAGTAAAGCTCAAACAATGCTCATTTTCCTCCCTTCATTCCTTCTACTATAATATTTTTGTGCATTTTCATGTGATATAATTTACACTTTTCTCCCTCCTTCTTTCCTCTTCTCCCATTATGATCCCTTTGCTCCCTTTAAACTTTTATCTTCACATCAGTTAATTTATACCCACTCCCTCTATCTATGTATATGCCTTTTAACTGTCCTAATAAATATACAATTATCATAATTAACAAGTATCATCCTCCCCCATAAGGATGTAAACTGTTTAACCATATTGAATAATAATTTTTTCCCTCTTTACTTTTTTATGACTCTCTTGAATCTTGTATTTGAAGATCAATTTTCTGTTGAGCCCTGGTATTTTCATCAGGAAGGTCTAGAAATCCCTTATTTCATTGAATTTCCATCTCCTTGCCTGAATGACTATGCTCAATTTTGCTGGCTAATTGATCCTTTGTTGTAGTCCAAGCTCCTTTGCCTTACAGAATATCGTATTCCAATCCCTCTGATCTTTTAATGTAGAAGTTGCAAAGTCCTGTATGATTCTGGCTGTAGTTCCTTGATATTTGAATTATTTCTTTCTGGCTGCTTACAGTATTTTCTTCTTGACCTGATAGTTCTGGAATTTGGCAACAATATTCCTTGACATTTTCAAATTGGGATCCCTTTCATGAGGTGATCAATGGATTCTTTCAATGACTATTTTGCCCTCCTAATTTAGGACTTCAGGGTAGTTTTCCTTGATGATTCCTTGAAAGATGTTGTCTAGGCTCTTTTTTTTCGGTATGGATTTCCATTAGACCAATAATCCTAAGATTTCCTCTCCTGGATCTATTTTCTAGATAGGTCCTTTTAACAATGAGATATTTCACATTTTCTTCTATGCTTTTATTCTTCAGATTTTGTTTGACTGATTCCTAATGCCTCACAGAGTCATTAGATTCTCCTTACCCAATTCTAATTTATTATGCTCATTATTTTATTTGTTTTCAGTGTTCTACAATCACTTCCATATATCTTAGATTTTTCCCCCTCCCTCCTTCCCCGCTACCTCCCCATTCCATCCATGAGATGGCATACAATTTTACACAGGTTCTACACACACACATTCCTATTAAATACATTTACACCTTACTCATGTTGCATAGAAGAATTAAAATGAATGGGAGAAATCACAAAACAAAACAAAAGATAATACAAAAGAAAATGATCTGCTTCATTCTGCAATGAAATTCCATAGTTCTTTCTCTGGATGAGGGAGCCATTTTGCTTTAAGAGACTACTGGGAATTTTTTAAGTCCTTGCATTGCAACGAAATACTAAGTTAAGTTTACCAGAAAAATTCCTTGCACACTGTGGTTGTTTCTGTATACAAAGTTCTCCTGGTTCTGCTCCTTTCACTCAGCATCAATTCATATAAGTCTTTCCAGGCCCCTTGGAAGTCTTCCTGTTCATCATTTCCTATAGCACAATAGTATTCCATTACATTCAAATACCAGAATTTATTCAGCCATTCCCCAACTGATGGCCATCCCCTTGATTTCCAGTTTTTGGAGAGCTACTATAAATATTTTTGTACATGTGGGACCCTTTCCAATTTTTATGATCTCTTGGGGATACAGTCCTAGAAGCAGTATTGCTGGGTCAAAGGGCATGCACATTTTTGTAGCCCTTTGGACATAGTTCCAAATTTCTTTCCTGAAGGGTTGGATCAGCTCACAGCTCTACCAACAATGACTTAGCGTTCCAACTCTCCCACATCTTCTCCAACATTTATCATCTTCCTGTTTTATCATGTTAGTCAATCCGGTAGGTGTGATATGGTATCTCAGAGTTGTTTTGATTAGCATCTCTCTAATCAATAATGATTTAGAGCATTTTTCACATGATTATACATAGATTTAATTTATTCCTCTGAAAACTGCCTATTCATATCCTTTGACCATTTGTCAATTAGAGAATGACTTATATTCTTGTACATTTGACTCAGTCCTCTATATATTTTAGAAATGAAGCCTTTATCACAGACATTAGTTGCAAAAATTCTTTCCCAGTTTTCTGCTTCCCTCCTAATCTTAGTTGCATTGGGTTTGGTTGTGCAAAATCTTTTCAATTTAATGTAATCAAAATTATCCATTTTGCACTTCATAATGTTTTCTATCTCTTGTTTAGACAAAAATTCTTCCATTCTCCATAAATCCGATAAATACACTATTCCTTGCTCCACTAATTTGTTTATAGTATTAATCTTAATACCTAGATCATATACCCATTTGGACTTTATTCTTGTGTACAGGGTCAGGCATTGGTCTGTGCCTAGTTTCCACCACACTGATATTCAGTTTTCCCACCAATTTTTGTCAAACAGTGAGTTCTATTTTTAAATTTTAAATGTTTATTTATTAATTTTTAGTTTTCACCATTCATTTACACAAAGTTTTGAGTTCCAAATTTTCTCCCCATCTCTCCCCTCCCTGACCCTATAACGTCTTGCATTGTGATTACTCCTTCCCTCAATATGCTCTCCCTTCCATCACACTCCTCCTTTCTCTTATTCCCATCTTCTCTCTTTTCTTGTACGGCAAGACAGATTTCTATACCTAATTTCCTGTATTTCTTATTTCCCAGTTGTATAAAAAAATATTTCTCATCATTGATTCTTAATACTTTGAACTCCAACTTCTCTCTCTTCCTCCCTCCCCACCTATCTCCACTGAGAAGGCAAGCAATTCAGTATAGCCTATATATGTGTAGCTTTGCAAAAGACTTCCATAATAGTCATGTTGTATAAGACTAACTATATTTCCCTCCATCCTATCCTGCCCCAAACTTATTCTAGTCTCTCTTTTGACCTTGTCCCTCCCCATAAGTGTTTACTTCTAATTACTCCCTTCTCCCATTGCCCTCCCTTCTATCATCCCATTCACCCCACTTGTCCCCTTCTCCCCTACTTTTCTGTAGTATAATATAGATTTTCATACCAAATTGTGTGAGCATATTATTCCTTCCCTAAACCAAATGTGAAGACAGTAAGCTTCACTTTTTCCCTCTTACCTCCTCCCTTTTCTCCTCCATTGAATAAGCTTATTCTTGCCACTTTTGGGAGAGATAATTTACCCCATTTCATTTCTCCCTTTCTACTCCATATATATTCCTCTCTCATCCCTTAATTTTATTTTTTTATTTATCATCCCTTTTTAATCAACTCACCTTGTGCTCTCTGTCTATGTGTGCACATGTGTGTGTGTGTATATATATGTATACACACATGCACACACATAGACATACATACACACAGAGGCATATGTGTGCATGCGTTTGTGTGTGTGTGTGTGTGTAAAATACCTCCAACTACCCAAATATTGAGAAAAGCCTCAAGAGTTACAAATATTGTCTTTCCATGTAGGAATGTAAACAGTTCAACTTTAGGAAGTCTTTTATGATTTCTCTTTCCTGTTTACCTTTACATGCTTCTCTTGATTCTTGTGTTTGAAAGTCAAATTTTCTTTTGAGATCTGGTATTTTCATCAAGAATTCTTGAAAATCATCTATATCATCGAATGACAATTTTTCCCCTGAAGTATTATACTCAGTTTTGCTGGGTAGGTGATTCTTGTTTTTAAATGTAGTTCCTTTGACTTCTGGAATACCATATTCTTAGGCCTTGGATACCTTAATGTAGAAGCTGCCAGATCCTGTGTTATCCTGATTTTATTTCTATAGTACTCAAATTGTTTCTTTCTAACTGCTTGCAATATTTTCTTCTTGACCTGGGAACTCTGGAATTTGGCTACAATATTCCTAGGAGTTTCTCTTTTTGGATCTCTTTCAGGAGGTGATCAGTGAATTCTTTCAATATTTATTTTACCCTCTGGTTCTAGACTATCAGGGTAGCTGTTGACTTGCTTTTCGTGCATAATTCTCATTTCTCTTCCCAATTTTTCCTCCACCTCTCTTACTTGACTTTCAAAATCCTTTTTGAGCTCTTCTATGGTCTGAGACCATTACATAAGTATTTTGGAAGTTTTACCTGCAGAAGCCTTTGACTTTTAGGTCTTCCTCTGAAGATCTAAATTGTTCCCCTCATCCAAAAAAAATGGAAGGAAATACCTGCTCACCAAGAAAATAACCTTCTGTCAAGATGGCGGAGTAGAAAGTCGCACGTTTGCGAGCCCCGAACCCACAGCCCATAGATTTAATGTAAGAAGAGCTCCCCAGAAGTTCTGGATCACTGCAGGGGGTGCAGAAACATAGTGGAAGAGATTTCCGTTCCAGACAGCGCTGGAGAGCCGTCCCCAGGGTCCGTCGTGCCCCAGAAAGCGGACCCCACCCCAGTGCTGCCCTGGCCGTAGCCCCAGAGAAGCTGATCCGAGCAGGCTTCAGGGACGGAAGCTCCAGTGGCCGGGAAGGACCCTACACCAACAGAAGCTACAGGTCAGTGAGAGAGACGGCTGGGCCGACCGAGAGGGGAGCAGGGTGTCTCCATGGCTCGGAACCCCTCAGGAGGCAGCGGCGGAGGCAGTGGCAGCACGGCCATGGTGGCCCGGGACTCCCCCAGCAGCAGGCAGGATCTTCATTACTGAAAGTCTCTGCATAAACCACCTGGAGGAGCTGAGCCTGGGAGATGGCCCTGCCCCACCCGCTCCATTTTTGAAGGTCTCTGCATAAAGCCCCTGAGGGAACTGAGCCTGGGAGGCAGCCCTGCCCCCACCCCAGCACCAGAAATAAAGCTCACATTGATTAGCAGCCACGCCTGCCGCGGAAAGCCCATTAGAATCTCAGACCCCAAACACTAGCTGGGTAGATCTAGGCAGAGGTGGACAGGAATCTCAGAAGTCACATAACTGGCTGGGAAAATGCCTAGAAAAGGGAAGAAAAATAAGACTATAGAGAGTTTTATCGAACAGATGCAAATGATCCCGACTTTCCGATCTGACAATGACGAGGACATATTCTTGCCATCGGGGAAAGACGTGGAGGGCGGGGCCTCGCTACCCCAGACATCCCAGGGGGATGTTGGGTGGCCTCAGGCCTTGGAAGAGCTCAAAAAGGATTTTGAAAAGCAAGTTAGACAGGTGGAGGAAAAATTGGGAAGAGAAATGAGAGAGATGCAAGAAAAGTATGAAAAACGGGTCAATACCTTGGTAAAGGAGACCCAAAAAAATGCTGAAGAAAATAACACCTTGAAAAATAGGCTCACTCAATTGGCAAAAGAGGTTCAAAAAGCCAATGAGGAGAAGAATGCTTTCAAAATCAGAATTAGCCAAGTGGAAGGAGAGGTTCAAAAGCTCACTGAAGATAATAGTTCTCTCAAGATTAGAATGGAACAGATGGAGTCTAATGACTTTATGAGAAACCAAGAAATCACCAAACAGGGCCAAGGGAATGAAAAAATGGAGGAGAGTGTGAAGTGTCTCATGGGAGGAGCAACTGACCTGGAGAGTGGATCCAAGAGAGACAATTTGAAAATTGTTGGACTGCCTGAGACTCATGATTAGAAAAGGGGCCTGGACATCATCTTCCATGAAATTGTCAAGGAAAGCTGCCCTGACATTCTACAACCAGAGGGCAAAATAAGTATTGAAAGAATCCATCAATCACCACCTGAAAGAGATCCAAAAAGAGAAACCCCCTAGGAACATTGTGGACAAATTCCAGAACTCCCAGGTCAAGGAGAAAATATTGCAAGCAGCTAGAAAGAAACAATTCCAGTACTGTGGAAATACAATCAGGATAACTCAAGATTTAGCAGCTTCTACAGTAAGGGATCGAAGGGTGTGGAATACGATATTCCAGAAGTCAAAGGAACTAGGACTCAAACCAAGAATCACCTACCCATCAAAACTGAGCATAATACTTCAGGGGAAAATATGGTCTTTCAATGAAACAGAGGACTTTTAAACATTCTTGAGGAAAAGACCAGAGCTGAAAAGAAAATTTGACTTTCAAACACAAGAATGAGAAGAAGCATGAAAAAGTAAACAGCAAAGAGAAGTCTTAAGGGATTTACCATAAGTGAACTGTTTACATTCCTACATGGAAAGACAATATTGGTAACTCTTAAAACTTTTCAGTATCTGGGTAATTGGTGGGACCACACACACACATGTACACGCATGCACGCACACACACATACACATACACACATGCACATGCATACAGAGGCGGAGAGCACAGAGTGAGTGGAATAGGATGGAACTATGTCTTAAAAGAAATTGTGGTAGATGGTGAGAGACAGGTGTAGTGGGGGGAGGGAGGGTGAAATGGAATGGGGTAATTATATGTCATTTTAGAGGCAAGTAGGAGACTTTTCAGTGGAGGGAAGAGGAGGAGAGCTGAGAAAAAAAAACAAGAAGTTTACCCTCATCACATTTGACTAAAGGAAGGAATAAAGTGCACACTCATTTTGGTATGAAAACCTATCTTACAGCATAGGAAAGTGGGGAGAAGGAGATAAGCAAGCAGGGGGGATGATGGAAGGGAGGGCAAAGGGAGGAGGGAGCAATTTGAAGTCAATACTCGGGGAGGGACAGGATCAAAAGACAGAAGAGAAACAATGAGGGGCAGGATAGGATGGAGGGTAATTCAGTTAGTCTTACGCAACACGACTATCAGGGAAGTCATTTGCAAAACTACACAGATATGGCCTATACTGAATTGCCTGCCCTCCCAAAGGGAATGGGTGGGGAGGGAGGGATGGGGAGAATTTGGAACTCAAAGTTTTAGGAACAACTGTTTAGTATTGTTGTTGCTACTAGGAAAGAAGACATACAGTTAATGAGGAATAGAAAGTCATCTGGCCCTACAGGAGAAAAGAGAAGATGGAGACAAGAGAAGGGAGGGATGACAGAAGAGAGGGTAGATTGGAGATAGGGAAAATTAGATTGCTTGGTGTATTGGGGTGGGGGAGGGGATAAAAGGGGAGAAAATTTGGAACCCAAAATTTTGTGAAAATAAATGTTAAAAAAGTTAAATAAATAAACAAACAAACAAACAAACAAACAAATAAATAAATAAATAAGAAGAAAAAGAAAGTAACCTTCTATTTCTTTATTCTTTTTCCCTTTTGGGGGCATTTTCCCATCCAGTTACTTGACTTTTGAGTTCTTTGTCAGGGATGAGCTCTGTGCTGAAATTCAGATCAGCTGCTCAATTCCCCCAGGGCCTCCAGGTGCTCCAAAAAGGTAGCTGTAGCTGTTGGAGGTCCAGACCACACTCCCCTCTCCTGGGTGAAGGGGCCCCCCCACTGACCTTTGAAGCTGTTTATGAGTTGAGCAATCTGGGAACTGGTCCTGCTGGTGTCTCCCTGAAGTCTGTTCAGGGTCTTGTTCCTGCCACGTCAGGCTGTGCTCCATGCTTCCTGGGTTGTGCTGCGTGTGCTCCATGCTTTCTTGGAACAGTGAATTTTTATCCCAGAAGCTGGAGTCCTTGGGTTTATCAAACAGTAGATTGCTATATTCACTGACTCCTGTATCTTGAGTACCTAACCTATTCCACTGGTCTACCCTTCTGTTTCTTAGCCAGTACCAAGTGGTTTTGATAATTGCTGCTTTATAATACAATACCCTAGAATTTCTTTTCTTTAGTTCCCTGGATATTTTGGACCTTTTTTACTTCCAGATGAATTTTGATATTATTTTTTCTAGCTCTAGAAAATAATTATCTGATAGTTTAATTATTATGGCACTGAATAAGTAAATTAATTTTGGTAGAATTGTCATTTTTATTATATTGACTGAGTCTACCCACAAGCAATTGATGTTTTACCACTTACTTAGATCTGACTTTATTTGTGTGAAAAGTGTGTTGTAATTGTGTTCATATAGTCCCTGGGTTTGTTTTGGCATATAGACTCCCAAATATTTTATATTGTCTACCTTAGCTTTAAATGGGATTTCTCTTTCTATCTCCTGCTGTTGGGCTTTGTTAGTAATATATAGAAATGCAGAAGATTGTGTGGGTTTATTTTGTAACCTGCAACTTTGCCAAAGTTGTTTATTATTTCAAGTAGCTTTTTACTTGTTTCTCTGGGGTTCTCTAATTATATCATCGTATCATCTGCAAAGAGTGAAAACTTAGTTTCTTCTTTCCTATTCTAATTCCTTCAATTTCTTTTTCTTCTCTTATTGATACAGCTAACATTTCTATTATCATGTTGAAAATAGTGATGATAATGGACATCCTTATCTCATCCCTATCTTATTGGAAATGCATCTAGCTTATCCCCATTGCATATAGTGCTTGCCGAAGGTTTTAAGCAGATACTGCTTATTATTTTATGGAAAGTTGTCTTTATTCCTGTGCTCTCCAGTATTTTCAGTAGGAATGGGTGTTTGATACAAATATGGTTTTGATACCCAAGCCAGGAAGAGATAAAACAGAAAAAGAAAATTACAGACCAATTTCTCTAATGAATATAGATGCAAAAATTTTCAACAAGATTTTAGCAAAACGAATACAGCATCTTATCAAGAGAATAATACATTATGATCAGGTAGGTTTCATACCAGGAATGCAGGGCTGGTTCAATATTAGGAAAACTATTAGCATTATCAATCATATCAACAAGAAAACCAACAAAAACCACATGATTATCTCAATTGATGCAGAAAAAGCTTTTGACAAAATACAACACCCATTCCTATTAAAAACACTGGAGAACATAGGAATAAAGGGAACCTTCCATAAAATAATAAGCAGTATCTACCTAAAACCTTCAGCAAGCATTATATGCAATGGAGATAAGCTAGAGGCATTTCCAATAAGGTCAGGGGTGAAACAAGGATGCCCATTATCACCATTATTATTCAATATGGTACTAGAAATGTTAGCAGTAGCAATTAGACAAGATAAAGAAATTGAAGGAATAAAAATAGCCAAAGAAGAAACTAAGTTATCACTCTTTGCAGATGATATGATGATATATTTAGAGAATCCCAGAGATTCAAGTAAAAAGCTACTTGAAATAATAAACAACTTTGGCAAAGTTGCAGGTTACAAAATAAACCCACACAAATCTTCTGCATTCCTATATATTAGCAACAAAGTCCAACTCCAAGAGATAGAAAGAGAAATCCCATTCAAAGCTAGAGTAGACACTATAAAATACTTAGGAGTTTACCTGCCAAAACAAACCCAGGGATTATATGAACACAATTACAAGACACTTTTTGCACAAATAAAGTCAGATTTAAGTAAGTGGAAAAACATCAGTTGTTCATGGGTAGGCCGAGCCAATATAATAAAAATGACAATTCTACCTAAATTAATCTACTTATTTAGTGCCATACCAATTAAACTATCAGATAATTATTTTCTAGAGCTGGATAAAATAATATCAAAATTCATTTGGAAAAACAAAAGGTCCAGAATATCAAAGGGACTAATGAAAAGAAATGCTTGGGAAGGTGGCCTAGCGCTACCAGACCTCAAATTGTATTATAAAGCAGCAATTATCAAAACCACTTGGTATTGGCTAAGAAAGAGAGGGGTTGACAAATGGAATAGGCTTGGCACTCAAGACACAGTTGGCAAGGAATATAGCAACCTCCTGTTTGACAAACCCAAAGATCCCAGCTTCTGGGATAAGAACTCATTGTTCGACAAAAATTGCTGGGAAAACTGGTTAACTGTGTGGCGGAAATTAGGCATAGACCCATGCCTGACACCGTACACAAGAATAAAGTCCAAATGGGTACATGATTTAGGTATAAAGATTGATACCATGAATAAACTGGAGAAGCAAGGTATAGTGTATTTATCAGATTTATGGAGAGGGGAAGAATTTTTTTCTAAAGAAACGATAGAAAGCATTATGAAATGCAAGATGGATAATTTTGATTACTTTAAACTGAAAAGTTTTTGCACAACCAAACCCAATGCAACCAAAATTCGGAGGGATGTAGTAAATTGGGAAAAAATTTTTACAGCTAAGCTCGGGGATAAAGGCCTCATTTCTAGAATATATAGAGAACTGACTCAAATATATAACCTTCCAAGTCATTCCCCAATTGATAAATGGTCAAAGGATATGAACAAGCAATTTTCAGGGGAAGAAATCAAAAATATCTATAATCATATGAAAAAGTGCTCTAAATCACTATTTATTAGAGAGATGCAAATCAAAACAACTCTGCGGTACCACATCACACCTGTAAGATTGGCAAACATGACAGAACAAGAAAATCATAAATGCTGGAGAGGATGTGGGAGAGTTGGAACACTAATTCATTGTTGGTGGAGCTGTGAGATCATCCAACCCTTCTGGAGAACGGTTTGGAACTATGCCCAAAGGGCTACAAAAATGTGCATACCCTTTGACCCAGAAATATCACTACTAGGATTGTATCCCCAAGAGATTATAAAAACGGGAAAGGGTCCCACGTGTACAAAAATATTTATAGTAGGAATGGGTGTTGTATTTTGTCAAAATCCTTTCCCGCACCTATTGAGATAATCCCAATTCTAATTTTTAACAAATTGTTTTTCTCAGTTAGCTTTTGTACTTCCTTTTCTATTTGTTCAATTTTCCCAGTTAGGTTTTGTACCTTCTTATCCATTTGGTCAACTTTACTTTTTAAGGAACTATTCTCTTCACTAATTCTTCTTTTTTATTATTATTTTGTCAATTGTTTTTAAAATCATTGGCCAATTTTTCTTCTACCTCTCCAATTTAGCTTTTAAAATATTTCTTGAGCTCTTCCAAGAGTGCTCTTTGAGTTTGAGACCAGTTCATATTCTCTTTTGAGGTTTCAGATACAGTGTCAATGCTGTCTTCTTTTGAATTCATATTTTGATCTTGTCTGTCCCCATAGTAAGATTCTATGGTCTTTGCTTTTCTGATATTCTTCTTGCTGAAGGTGATTGCCTTTTTTCTGGTTTTTAAAGTGGATTTCTGCTTCTGGGGTACAGGGGGCTCCGTCCTACACTAATTTTGCTGGGAGTTTGGGGACTGGTTTCTGGCTTTGTGTGTTGTTGCCTCTGGTTCTTTCCAATAGAAGCTATATAATGCTGCATTTTACTTGGTGCTGAGCTGGGTGGTGTGTGCCAAGGCTGAGGCTCAGTGAAATCTTTCTGAGTTTCTTTCTGCTCTTGTTGTGAGGTGTGGGGAAGGTATGACTTGGTCACTGGAGGTCTCCCCCTCTCCTAGATCTGTGCTAGAGCACAGGCAGGCTCAGTGGCTGGTGAACCCATCTATGCTGGTATCTGCCCCATTCCCCCGGTTTTGCTAAGGCGCACCTGGTGTTGGCACCTAACAGCTCCACCCCCTAGTACTCAGGCTCTTCTGCTGGTCTACTGAGGTTGTGCTTGTTGGTACACTTCCAGTTCTGCACTGGTCCCTTTTAACCATAGCAAAGAGGGACCTTTTCTGGTGGTCTCCCTAACTTGCCAGAGTAAAAGACTGTTTATCCCTTCTACTGGCTTCACTATTCCAGAATTTTTCATGGGGCAATATTCTCTTAGTTTTTCAAGGTCAGCAAGGGGAGAGTGAGAGCATTTAAAGTTTACTCTTACATGTTGGCTCCCAGAAGTTCAAGTTGGATGAAGTCATTATCAGAGAAACTTGCTGTAAGGATATATTTTCCAGTTTTATGTTTTCCTTCTAATTTTGGCTCTATTACTTTTGTTTGTGCAAAAATTGTTTGTTTGTTTGTTTTTTAATTCATGCAAGCAAATTTTTCCATTTTACGTCCCACACTTCTCTTTATGTCTTGTTTGGTCATAAACTCTTCCATTATCCATAGATCTGAAAGATACATTTTTCCATGCTCCCTTAATTTTCTTATGATATTATCCTTTATGTCTAAATCATTTATCCATTTTGTCCTTATCTTAGTATATGAGATGTTGTCTGTGATGAGTTTGTCTATGCCTAATTTCTTCTAAACTGCTTTCCAGTTTTCCCAAATATTTTTCTCAAAATCTTTGTACAGACTTGAACTAAGAATATTATAGTTGATTATTCTTCTTGTAATGTTTTCTAAGGAACTTTTTACTCTGTTAATTTTTCCTTTATGAATTTAGATGCTATGCCATTTGGTTCACATATGTTTAAACTTGCTATTCCTTCATTGTCTAGGATACCTCTAAATGTATTTCTCTTGGCATGATGAATTTTTATTTTTTTACTTTTCTTGGTAATATAATGGCTACTGCTACTTTTGTGGAATCATATAATGCATATTAAATTTTGTTCCAGACTTCCAGTTTCATTGCTTCTTTATTTCCCAAATATTTAATGGAGGACTGACTAGTTAGCGCCAAATCCCTACGAGCATGTGTGACATTCTCTGTCTAATGTAATCCTACACATGAACCTGCACATAAATACTTATGTGCAAGTATTTTATGACTGCTTCCTGTCATTTACGGTGGTACAAAGGCAGGCCTTTAGAATGACTGCTGAGCTGGAATTTGGAATGCATACCAAAAGCATTAACTAACTAAATTAAACTCTCATGATCTTGGTGGCAATTGAGAGAAGATATGCTATTACCCTTTAGGCAGAGAGAGGGTCTTTGGATTCTCTTGGTCCAACCCAATATGTGATCTCTGTACATATGTCCCAACTGTTTCTACGTTTCTTTTGTGTCTATCTTGCTCTTAGGTACAAGTATATTAAAGTTGAAATCTGACTCTGTGAGCTTTGAAACATCAGAAGAACCACCAGGGGTCCAGAAATGAAATCTATACTAGTTTGCTGGTATCCAAGACTGGAGAGGCACCACCTTAACCCGGAATGACCTGCTGGACTCAGTGTATCAGTGGCCTGAAAACAGCCAAGTCTTCCTGTCCTGCTGCTGCAGTGGAGTGATTCATCCATGGACTACTATGCCACATACAGAAGTGAACAAGGTAAAGCAAATGGTTTGGAATAATTGGTTTGAGTATATACACTCCAGGGACCAAGATGGTATAGAGGAGAATGTACCCCTTGTTCGGAAGAATGCATTTGTACTTTCATTCTTTTTTTCCCCTCTCAGTAAATATCTCTTATCAAAGACTTTAATTACTAGGTCAATCAGTGATATAAGGGAGATATTAAATGTAACTAATATTTAATATTGGGGTAAACACTTATGGAATTACAGAAAATTCCACAGCCTCTTAGGATTACCCCAAGAACCTTGAGGAAGGAGTCAATGTGAATGCTAGTTGGGATTATGAACTTCAGCATATGTAGACCTCAGATGTGTATTTCTGGTCTACAACTGTTGGATCCTGTTTGCTTATCAATTTTGGCACTTTTTTATTGAATTGTTTAATTTATGTGTACTTCTACGATTGTGATTTTTCTACTATTCTTAGGTGAGTGACAGAGGAAAAGGGACTATGTATATAGAAAAAAAATCAAAAATAAAGTGAGTGACCAGTCATTGGACAATGACTGAATAAGTTGTGATATATGAATGTAATGGAATTAATATTTCATTAATTGTGCTATAAGAAATGATAAATATGAGAAATTCAGAGAAAACTGGGAAGACTTGTATGAAATGATGCTAAGTGAAATGAGCAGAACAATTTGCAGAATGAACACAATAATGTAAAGGAAAACATCTTTGAAAGATTACAAAGCTCTGATCAAGTCAGTAACCTGTCATGACATCAGAGGACCAATAATGAGAAACACTGCCTTATTTTTGGTAGAAAGGTAGAAAGCCTATAACTACAGAATGAGACACACACTTCCAGACACGACCAAGGTGTTGAAGGACAGCTAGGTAACGCGGTGGATAGAGTGCTGGGCCGGGAGTCAGGGAGACCTGAATTCAAATCAGGCTGCAGATGCTTATTGACTTTGTGACCTTGAGCAAGTCATTTCACCTTGTTTCCTTCCATTCCTCATCTATAAAATGAGCTGGATAAAGAAATGGCAAACTACTCTAGTGTCTTTGCCAAGAAAAATCCAAATGGGGTAATGAAGAGTTAAATATAACCGAAAACCAACCGAACAACAGCAATATGTTGAATTATCGCTTATTTGTTACAACGAAGGGCTTCTAATTTAAGAGTCAGCAAAGTTAGCAGGTAATGATGAAAGTGCAAAAATAAGTCCATCAGTAAAACATTTAAAAGCACAGAAGAAAATTCATCAGGATCCTAGATCTAGGGTGAGAATTGATCTTCAAGTCCAGCCCCTCATTTTGCAGATGGGGAAACTGAGACCTAGGGAGGTGGAGTGACTTGTCTAAGGTCATCTGGCTATAAACAGTGGAAGTCGGATTTGAACCTATGTCTTTTGACTCTAGAGTAAAGGAGACACAAAGGAATAGGGGATTTCATTACTACTGAGATAAATGTAATATACACATTAAAAAACTATATACAAAAGAAGTTCTCAATTTCTCATATAATTCTCCTTTTTTTAGTGTACTGAAGTTCAAGCTTGTTGATTTTTGTTAGATATGTTATAAAAATAAAATTTAATTTTTCTTCCTTCTTTTTGTGTGTAATTTTATTCCCTTCCTCTGTTATGCCAGCCTGTGTTCCCTGTTACTAGTTTTGCTTGTACTGCTTACACATTTAACTATGTATCATCAAATGAGATAATAACCCTAAATGACCAGGACATAGTAGGTACTTGTTTCCATCCATCCATTTATCTGTCAGTTTGTCTATCCATCTAGCTCCTAATTGCTGAACAAATTGCTGATATTTCATGTGAGATATGGTGAGAAAGCTTTGGAGAGGACAGTCCATTTTTCCTCTGGTTAGAAGACATGCATATTATCAGAGACTTAGGGACTTATTCTAGAAATATGGACAAAGAGCCTTTAGCTGACAACATGTAGGGAAGGCTAGCACCTAAATATATGCCTTATTTCCAGTTTGCTTAGTAGAGAATTTGGGAAATTTCCCCTTGGGGTGAGGTTGGGGACTCTCTCAGTGGAGTTAAGATCTCATTTCCCATCTAAAGATTTCATTCAGTCTTGTGATTTCTTTCATATATTCTAATCTGTGTAATTTCTCTCATTTCTATTTGATATCTATTTAGAAAAATAGATTTATTCATTATTTTAATGATCTTTGGGGAAACCAGCATTTAGTTGGAAGGGATCAAGTTAATGGGGGTAAAGTTGGAGCAATCTACCCTCCCTTCCCCCCAGTAAGGGACAGGACAAGAAAAGTGGGGTTTTTTTACTACTATTTTTAAAATACATTTTCACCATACTTCTTTCTATTCACCCCTAAACTAGCAATATTTAAGGTATCAGATAATGTAGCACCTCCTCTCTTATAGACTAGAGAACAGAGGAACTGCTCCGTTCTCCTACTCCTCTCAAGGGAAAAAAAACCCTAAAGTCTATCAATGCTCACACACAAGCCATTTTTCTATTTGTTTAGAATATTCATATGACTATACCTTCCCTGTCACTGCACAGATAAGCATTTTATTCAAAATCTTTTCTCTTCCCACTTTTCCATCCTCTTAAGTAACCGTCCTTTGCTGGACCCTTTCCCATTGCTTTCCTCTGTTTTTTTCTCTTTATTTTTATTAATCTCCTCCTTAGTTTGTTCCAAATGCTTCTCTCTAAATTATGGGCTATACCTCTACTTGTTACTTCTTTATTTCACCATGTCATTCATGAGGATAAAATTTCTTGGGTACCAAACTTGAAACCCTTTATTTTATTTCTCTGACATTAGATGTATGGATGAAACATGTAATAAAAATTAGCTTGCTTTAAGCCCAGGAAGTTGATTTGTGATAAACATTTATTAGTTCAGTCACAATTACTCTGAAGCCCCAGTTGGTGTAATTCCTAGCAGAAGTTGGGCTTTCTGCCTAATTTTACATTTATAGCTGTCTCTAATTCCTGCTCTCTGTGGTTAAAACAAAATTCACTTTACTGGAAATGTTTGGATAACAAAATAGTAGATTGCATTTTAGCATCTGTAAATAGATAGGCATTGGGAGGGGAAGTTGAGGAAAAAGTCTACCTTTTGTTAGGAGCTCAGTCTAAGCCTTTTTCTTTAAGGTGCCTATACAGCCAATGACTCTTCTCAATATCTACCTTCTCTGATGCTGCTCAGTCTTCCCTTTGTTCTTAAGAAATGGACTCTAATGGAAAGTTTGCTCCAACCTCTTGAATTCAGACCATCTAAATCTCCCTCACCCTGCTTCTAAGATTGTTATTTTTTTTCCTTTTGATTCCTTAGGGATGACCTAGTCTCTAACACAATGGATTTGATTAAGTTGAGGAGGTGTACAGATCATGTTCACACTCAGTTTGATTTAATAAAAAAAAGTTTTTGCCTAATTAAGGTAATTACTTTCAAATGGGTGAGATAATCAGTGAAACTCCACTCTTTTAATGATCTCACCTCCTCCTTTATTTTTTTTCTGCTGAGTTCACTCTTAGGTCAATTCATGGAAGAAGTAAAATTAAAAGGAAACTTTGTCATGTGGTGGGAGTAACTCTTTGCCCTTAAGAGGTTCAGTCCTATGCCATGCCCTTTTAATAACTCACTACCCCTAAGGCCAAGTTATCCTTACTTCTATGTCATGTAATTCCATCCTCTTCCCTCTGCCCCGTCCCACTTTAGCACTTTCAAAGCCAGCACACTTGTGAGGGCCAGAAGCAGGATTCAAGGGTTGAGGAAGAAGCTGACATCATTTACCAGCTTCTGGACCATGAGAGAGGGCACTGACAGCCAGGTCAGAGGTCTCATTGAGCAGGGACACAAGGTCCTTGTCTGCATGTGCTATTGCCCTGAGCAGATGCTCCAGGAGGTCTGGAACTATGCCCTGATTGGGCTTTGGCATCAAGCTTAGGAGCTCTTATATCTGGGACTGGTGCTACTATGGTTCAGAGGTTGCTCTGTTGTCTAAAGTGGAGATAGAGAGATGAATTCCTTGTCTCACAGTACAAACACTGCCACTTTCCTCTTCGAGGCCCCTAACTTTACAACAATACTATCTTTGACTAGGACTTGATATTCCTGATACACATGGCTGACCAGGTCATTCTTCTGATCAAGAAGTTCCCAGAGGATCCCTGTAGGTTAAAAGCCAAATTCATATGTTTGATACTAAACATCTTTCATAATCTGACCCTAGCCAACTTTCTAAGGTCTTTCATATACTTTGTTCCAACCAAACTTTCTTGCCAGTCCTCATTATCAACATTGCATACCCTCTTTGCAACTTTGTACAGGGTGCTCTCCACCATGTCTGAAGAGTGCCCCTTCCATCACCTCCCCTTTGCAACATCACTAGTTTCTTTCCAAGTGTATCTTGAGTACCTCCTCCAACATGAGGCCTACTTTGAATCCCCTTGATGCTATCGTCCTCTCCTTGAAATTCCTTGGAATATACTCTGCAATTTTATATCTTTGTATCCATTTGTTGTTGTCCCTTCATACTCAAGAGAATTGTAAACTTCTTGAAGATAGGGATTGCATTGTTTTGTCATTATATTCTCTAGTCCCTGAAGCAGAACCTGGCATAGGATGGTTAGATGGAGACTTAATGATTTTTTTATTGAATTAAAGAATGGTGTGGCCATAGCTAAGTCTGTTAACCTCTCAGTGCTCTTGGCAAATTTCAAAGACTCTAATTTGCTCAGGAGATAACAACTTGCATTGATAGGAATTAACTCTTATAATAATGAAATCATAAGTCTGGTCCCTAACCCTAGCTTGTACCTGGAAACATTCATAACCTATCTCCTCCTACCTTTCCAATCTTCTGACACCTTACCCTCTAACAGGGACTTTTCTATCCAGTGACAATGGTCTCCTGAACATTCCACAAACCCTCTACTTCTTGGCTCTGGGCATTCTCTCTGGTTGTCCCCCATGCCTGGAATACTCTCATTCCTTAGCAGTGACAACTGAACTCCCTGGCTCCCTTTAAGTTCCAACTAAAATCACACCTTCTACAGGAAGCCTGCCCCAACTCCTCTTAAATCCTGTGCCTTCCCTCTGTTAATTATCTTCTATTTACCAATATATAGACACTGGTTTTCATACTGTCTCTCCCCTTCTCCAGCCCCCATTAGATTATAAACTCCTAAAGGGCAGGGGATTACCTTTTGTCTCTTTTTGTATCCCTGGCACTTAGTAGGTGCTTAACAAATGTTTGTTGGTTGGCTGAGCAGAAAATGTCAGACCTGGGAGGGATCTGAGAGATCATCTAAATCCAAATTGTTGCTCACTTTGGTACCTGACTGTTCAAACCAGCCCAAGCTGTTGGGTGACCCTGATCCTGACCTGCTTTGTGCTTCAGACACTTTGTTTCAGGCCTAGGACTTGTCCTCTTGGTTATTGCTGTTATCATTCTTGCTTTGTGGGGCAACTCTGTTTCCTCTCTGCTTGGGGATCTCTCGGTGCCTCCCCTCTCCTCAAATCAGGAAGGCATCAATCCCCACTATGGGTCTCACTTAGCCATCAATCCTAAAGGGCTCTCCCAATAAGAGAAACAGTGCGTGAACCTCTTCCTCTAAATTAGATGAGCGATGGAAATCTAGCAAGGTCAAGATCCAAGAAGCAAGGTCTAGGATACCAGGGCTCAGAAGGCAACATTTTGATCCCTGGGAAGACTCCTAGAGTAGCTTTTCCTCCCACCAACCTAATGCCAGGAAGTCTGGCACAGAGGCCTGACAACACTTTCAAGGTAATAGGGAAACCAGTTTGGAAGAACTATGTTTCAAAGGCCACCTCCTTTTAAAACTCCTTTTAGAAAAGACAACCAACCAAGTTCAAAAAAATCAACTGCACAATTAAAAAATGGGAAAGACACAGCTATACAACTGTTTATGTGAAAACAAGCTAGGAGTCTCATAGACCTTCAAACTCAATATAAGTTAATAGCATAATATATTAGATGACACAAACTTAGGTTTTATGAAGAGGTAAAATGAGGAGGCTGGTATCCCCACTGGCCTCTGTCTTGATCAGACCACATCTAGAATTTTATATCCAGTTCTGGATAACAACTCTAGGATCAGTTGAAGGAAAGAAGGATGTTTACTTCTTAAGAAGTGAAAAGTTGGGGCAGAAATGACAGCTGCCTTCAAATATTCTAAAGACTGTTATATGAAGAGGAATCAGATATCCTCTGCTTGACCCTAAAAGGGCAAAACCAGGAGCAATGGTGGGAGGAGCAGTTGTTTCAGAAAGTCAAATGTATTCAATCGAATTCAACACATAGTTATTAAGCTACCAGGAGCTGGAGATGAAAAAACAAGAAATGAAACAATGTTCTGTTCTCAAGGACCTAACATTCTAGTAAGTTTGATTTAGGCTGCTTGTGAGGGAAAATATCAGTGAAGATGACACCACACCCTGAAATCAATTGGAGCTTCCAAAATTTCCAGAATTGTCTACTTTGGTACTTATTGAAATACTTATTGAGGCTGTGTAGTGTAGTTTGGATGACCACTTGTCTTTAGCAAACCCCTCAAATCTCCACGAGTTCAGTGGTCTTTCTTTTTCTTTACTTCTTTTGTATGACCTTGTACCATCTTCCAGGGTCAGGACACAGGGCAGGATTCCCTTCTGAATTTCCAGATTCTTTGTCTTTTCTAGTTTTCAAGCAGAAACCTTCTTCCATTTTTTAAAATTTTAATTTAAAAGTAAGCTCAAAGTCTTTTCAAGCTTGGCTGAACATATCTGCATATGGAAGGTCAGGAATGTGGCTGGACTGGTACAGGAGACAATGAACTTGTCCCCTGGGTTTAGCATCATTTCTGCGCTCTTTTCCTTCCCACCCATGGACTTGGGAGAATGAAAGTGGTTTGGAATTGAAAAATAGGGGAGCTCCAAATCCCAGAGCTAGAAGTTATTGGTACTAGACCTAGTTACAGGACAAGTAGCCCTGACATGAATAAAGACCAGGTATAGCCTTAAAAAATTAAAACAAGGAGGTTTATGGGATGTTTAACACGAGCTACAATGAAGTCACTCACTGAGTCCTTGACTCCTGGACAAAGAAGTAAATCCAAAGAAAAGACAGACAAGTCCAAGAGTTTGAGCTATTTAAGTGTAAGCATTGTTGCTATTTGTTTGAAAGAGCTTGGATCTTGAACCTACAGAGAGACCTCAAAGCCAAGACTCCAAAGGCAGCAAGGCAGGTTATTCCATAAAGGGAAAATTAAAAGTGAAGAAGGAGATACCTCTCTCTCCTTGTCCCCACTCCAGCTCAACCTACTCCCACACCAACTCCCAGAAGGCTTTTGTCAGTTCGCGATAGGGTCAGGGGCTTTTCTAAAACAACTTTTTAAAGCAAGCTTTCTGGCTTTGATCTGAAAGAGCCTAGTAGATCCCACTCCCCATATGGAGAACAAGGAGCAACATAGCCATTCCAATAGGAATGATTTGTGTGAATTGTTCTTACTGGAACCCGATTCACATATCCACCATTAGCAAAAGGAGAAGCTAATATAGTTGGCAAAGTCCGGGGACTTTCATTGTCATTGTTTGACTATGGTAAAAACTAATTAGGGTTAGGTGACTACTGTGATTCTCACTTTATAATCTTTGGTGGTAGAATAAGCACCTCAATGAGAGTCCAATATTTAGCAATAATGCCCAGCTCTGCAGGTGTTGTCTGAGAACCCTGAGCGTGAGCTAGATATTGTCTTCCCCAGGATCCAAGAATCATTGGTGAGAGTGGGGGTTGGGAGTTGGACTTTTCAGAACTTGGACCTGTACGTAGTAATTGTCTCATTTGGGTCTTTGTCATATCCTCTAGTGCCTAACACATTGTAGATATGGAATAAACCTTTGTTGAATGAAAGAATTTTATGAGTCAGTTGACTTTTCCATGTCTGTTTCCTTACTTATACAGTGAGGATAATAATAGCTATGGCGTATGTGATACAGTAAAAAGAGTTAGAATCTGGAGACTTGAGTTTAGGTCCTGGCTCTGACATTTAATGGCTGTAAGGCCTTTAACAAGTGACTTAGCCTCAGTTTCCCCATCTGTAAAGTTGAGTAAGACTATTTCATCTCTGTGGTAGTGGGGAAAAGTTTTAAGGTGTTGTCTTAAAATATAACAAGTACTGAGTGTGTAAGTGCTGAACATAGGACTGAATTGAACTTTCATTTTGTGATACTCTTTGGCTAAGGTATAGGTTTATTTCTTGTCTGAAAAGTCTTTGACTCTTCATTAAAATAGAATTGAATTGTTACTACTAGTTCGTAGCATAGTTTCTCTGTTATGGTGTATTTTCAGCCCTGATTTGGTTACTTTTCAGAAAAGGGAGCGGTAGAGTGAGATGTGGGGATAAAGGGAAATAGTTTAAAAAAAGGTACTTCCTAGAGATAAAGGGAAAACTCAGGTGGATTAATTCTCAGGTACTTTCTTGTAGTTCAGTTGAAACTTCTAGATACTATCTGCCTGCTTAGAACTGAGATAAAGTTAAAATTTTTTGTCTCTGTCTCTGCTTCCTCCTACTACTCCATTTGATGGCTGCAAATAGTAATCACAATAGAACTTATATTACCTACTTTAACGAAGGGTCTTGTTCTTGGACCCCACTTCCAAAATCACATTTTTCCCTAGCCACAAAACACTATTGCTGACAGTTTTCTCTCCAGCCCATGACAGAAACAAAATTCAATAATTCAAGGACCATATTTTTGTCTAGGTCATATCTTTTGTCACAGGTCGTATCTTAAAGTGGTACCAGTGTGCCACCCCTGTCCAGAATTTCATTCCTTTTTTTTCTTTTCCTTTGAAGTAGAATTTCACACTCCTTGGAGGTGACCCACTGTTACAGATGTGTTTTTCTCCCCACTACTATATACTTGCTTATACAAATAAACTAATACATTATTCACTTTTAACTAAGATCAGTATAACTCCACTACCATTTATCAAATCTATAAAAACTCTTTGATGCTGCGATGAATTTCCATAGGACATAATTCAAGAAAGGGACTGATGCAGTTTTGGGGGGATCAGGGACTCCTGAAGGAGTGAAGTACAGGAGAAGGTCATTTGGAATGAATTCATAGACTCAAGCATTCTTTAAGTCAAGTTGGCAAAGATTTATTGTAATGCCAGTATGGGCAACTCTCCTTAGGGAACTTGCAACCTAACAGGAATGATGCTACAGCTTACATAGGAAAAGTAGTAGATTTTCTGGCAGATATGCTAATTAGATGATAACTAGTCACAGACATTATTCACTACTGGAAACATAGGTGGGGGGTTGGGTAGGGTTGGGGGAGGGAGGGTAGGATTGGGGGAAGGAGGGGAGAGTTCCTCAGGGTTGTGTTTTTGGTCTGTTTTGTCTATAACAAGATAACTTCGGGAGTTGACATATAACTTGACCTCTGGATTGTATATGGTAACTGTGGGAATCAGTACATGGTAGTTATGCTGGTAGAAGGGAGGGGATGCTTTTGTGTGTCCATTTACCCTTTGTCCTCTCTCATCTGGAGGAGAGAGTGTGCTCTGGTCTCCTTGGAACACAGAGAGGGTATATGCCTATTTGTACCTTGAACTCTAAGCCATAGGAGAGACTATGCTTTTTTGTGTCCTATTTTCTGAATAGAGGAAGAAGATGTGCCCAGACACTTGCTTGGCCTCCCTTGAGAAGAGGGATCACTTATATTCGTGTGCATGCCTGGTGTCTTAGAACTATGGTAGGGATTATGTCCTTATACAAAGGTCTAAACAGGAAAGAATGCAACCATACATGACTTGGTCTTTGACCAAGCACTGTGCTCTTGTGTGCCTGATCCCTGGTGTCTCTGAACTAAGGCAAGGGAATAACCAGAGTGCCCTTGAGTCTCTGAGATTGATAATGAGCAAGGGCCTTCTTTCTAATGGCTATGGTTTTGAAGGATCTAGGTTTGAGTCCTGTCTCTGATGCCAAATACTTTGTATCCTTTGATAAGCTTTGGCAGTGTGGCATCTTCTTCCTCTCCTGGGTCTCAATTTTCTTTTGTATCTCTTTTTCCATCTGCCCAATTTTTCCTTTTAAGAAGCTATTTTCTCCAGTTAATTTTGTACTTCCTTTTCCATTTGGCCTTTCAGGAATTTATTTTCTCCAGTTAATTTTTGAACTTCTTTTTCCATTTGTTCAATTTTCCTTTTCAGGGAGATGTTCTCATCAGTGAATTCTTTCTTAATAATTTTAAAATCATTGACCAGTTTATCTTCTATTTCCTTCTTCAGCTGTTCCAGGAGAGCTGCTTGTACTTGCGAGTAGTTCATAGTCCATTCTGAAGTTTCAGATGGAAGTACAGTCTCAGCTGTGACCTCTTTGGGGCTTGTGTTTTGGTCCTTATCCCCATAGAAAGATTCTATGGTTCTTTCGGCCCTCTTCTTTTTCCTGTTCATGATTTTGATTGAGTGTTGTGGCTTCTGGTTCTTTCAGTCAGAAGCTAGAGAACTTTTTGCTGAGCTGATGTGTGAAAAAGCTAAAAGCAGGTATTTGTTTGGTGTTTCCCTGATCAGCCCTGGGTTTAGCTTGTTAAGTGTGGGAGATCTGGTCCCAGGAGATTTCCTCAGCTGAATTGAGGCAAAGGCAAGCTCAGGAGCTGGTAATCCCAGCTGCCCTATTGTCTTTCTGATTCCCCTGGACAGCTGAGGCACGCCTAGATGCTAATGCGTGTTCCCACCCCTCCTGGGGCTCCTCTCCTGGTGCTGAGGCATGCCTGGGTCCTAATGCAAGTTTCCCTGCCCTGGGTCCTCTGTCCTTCAGGTTTGCCTTTGCCACCGTATGAGGACTCCCCCTTAGCTATTTTCCTCATCTCAGGTGTTATGAGACTATTGGTCTCCTTCTTCTAATTCTACTGATCTGGGATTTTTCTGGGGAGATATTTTATGGTTCTTTCACGGTCATCGAGGGGGAAGGAGAGAGCATTGACTGATCACTCCGCCATCCTGGCTCCCGAAAGTTCAAGTAGGTGACTTACCGGAGTTTGATCTTCGGGCTGAAGGTCTGAGGAGCTGCTGCGCTGATATCTGGCGCTCCGCGGCTCTCACTGCCTCGGTTTGGCTTGTCTCCCACCCCGGGTGCCGCTCCTCTGGTTCCGCCCGCCACTCAGGTTTCTCGGATCTCTTCTGCTCCGCTGTGCTGGCCGTGCTGCGCTGGCCACACTGCGCTGTGCGCTGCAGGTTCACCCCCGCGGAACAGATCCTTCCCGTGGACCTGCCAGTCCCACCTGAGCTCCGAATCCATCACCGTCTGTCTCCCACTTCCTGGGTCTCAATTTTCTCATGTTAAGTGAGAGGATTAGAGTATAGTAGACAAACTTTACAATCCCTTCTAAGTCTACAAAGATGAGTCCACATAGAAAGAAAAGACTGGGTGGATTTGCTGTGGTACAGGGTGGAAACAGGGAGAAATCTCCCAAGAGCCCTCTATACCATTGCTCTCCCTTCATGTGGATATTCTCACTTTGTTTTTGACCTCTCAGGTAGTCTGCAGAAGACAGGAGCCTTCCATAATTACCAGAAAGCTCTAAGAAAGCCAATGTAGCAAGTCTCAGTCATTGCTTCCCATGAAAGGGTCTTGTGGTCAGCCTGGGCCTGTGAAGAAGGTGAATGCTTACCATGAAAACAGCACCTTCTGCCCACCCCAAAGCCACCCCCCCACCCCCTAGGGGGCAGAGAGTCCAGTGCCAAACAACTCAAGCCTGTGTGGGTTCATGGTTTGGATCCCAAGAGAAATGCAGTGAGGGAGGACCAAAGGCCTGGTGCCATTCTCCTAAAAAAGTGGAAGCATTAGCAAAATACTGTATTATGGAATCTCTGGCTGCACTGGCCTGCCCCCTCTCCATACAAGTCTTGTTCTGAGGGGATTGTCTGGCTGCCCATTAGATCCCTGCTTGCCACCCTGACCCAGTACAGACTCTACTTTTAGGGTTATGGGCTTTGAGCTAAAGGAGACAAGCTCCAGACCTAATAAAGGAGCTGAAGGAATAAATAGTGAACTTAGAATTCTTTATAAAAAACTTAGCCAGAAATTGGACAATCACAGACAAGTTGATTAAGTGCTTACAGCCTGAAAGGGAAAGAAGAGACTGTTGCTCCTTCAGAATATCCTCCTTCCCTTCCTGAGTCAGTAGGGTGTCTGTGGATAGTGTGCTGGACCTGGGAATCAGAAAAACCTGAACAACCATAACAAGCAATGACGACTGACGTCTTACACTCATATAGTGCTTTAGGGTTTACCTATCAGATATGACAAATTCTGGAATTGTTGATGGAGTTGTGAACTAATCCAACCATTCTGGAGAGCAATTTGGAACTAAGTCCCAAAGGTCTATATAACTGTGCATACCCTTGACCCAACAATACCAGGTCTACATCTCATGGAGATATAAAAGAAAAAGGATTTATATGAACAAATACATTTATAGCAGTTTTTTTTTTTGTGGGGACAAAGAATTGAAAAGCAAGAGGATGCCCTTTGGGCACAGTTTCAAATTACTTTCCAGAATGATTGGATAAGTTCACAACTCTGCTAATTATGTATTAGTGTCCCAATTTTCCCACAGCTTCTCCAGCATTTACTATTTTCCTTTTCTGTCATAATAGCCAATGTGAGAGGTGTGGGGCAGCATCTTAGCTGTTTTAATTTTCCTTTCTCTAATCAATAGGAATTTATGGTATTTTTTTTTCATCTCACTCTAGAAAGCTTTAATTTTTCTTCTGAAAACTGTCTGTTTATATCCTTTGACCATTTATCAACTGGGGAATGATTTGTATTTTTATGAATTTGACTTACTTCTACATTAAGTATATATTTGCAAATGAAACCTTTATCAGAGAAACTTGCTGTAAAAACTTTTGATTTTACTTCATTGTTGATTTTGCCTTTTATCAAAATGTAGTTTCTCTGATTATACCCTATAATTAGGTCCATTTTTGCTTTTGCTTTATTTGAGATCATGATTTCTAACTCTGCTTTTTTTTTGGTTGAGCTGAAGTATATTAGATTCTGCTCCAGCCCCTTATTTTAACTGTGTGTGCCTTTCTTAATTCAAGCGTGTCTCTTGTAAACAGCGTATTATTGGGTTCTGCTTTCTAATCCATTTTGCTGTCCACTTCTGTTTTATAGGTGAGTTCATTTCATTTGTATTCATAGTTACGATTACCAACTGTGTTTTTCCTCCATCTTTTTCTGTTTATTCTTTTCTTTCTCTTTTTATCCTTTCCTTCCTAAAAAGTGTATTTTGCTTCTAACAATTGCTGCCCTCCCTTTTGCCATCCCTGTCCCTTCCCCTTTCTCTTATTCCCTTCTTATTTCCCTATTGAATAAGTTACATTTATATACCCAACTGAGTGTGTATATTTATTCTTCTCTCTTTGAACAAATTCTGATAAGAGTAAGGCTCAAGTGTTGTCCATACCCCCATTTTCCCCTCCACTGTAAAAACTATCCTTGAGCATCTCCTTTATATAAGAATTTTCCCAATTCTACCTCTCCCTTTCCTCTTTTCCCAGTGCATCCCTCTTTTTCACCCCTCATTTTGTTTGGAGATCATTGCAACCTAACCAGCTCAGATTTGGATATACCTTCTGTCTATGTAAACTCTTTTTAAAGTGCCCTAATAATGAGAAAGTTCTTATGAGTTATATGTATCATCTTCCTATATAGGAATGTAAACAGATTAATTTTACTGAGCCCCTTATGAATACTTTTTCATGGTTACCTTTTTATGCTACTCTTTAATCTTGTGTTTAAATGAAAACTTGTCTATTCAGCTCTGATCAGGAATACTCAAAAATCCTTCCACCAATGTATTATACTCAGTATTTCTGGTTAGTTATTCTTGGTTGTAATCTTAGCTCATTTGCCTACCAGAAGAGCATAATCCAAGTCCTCTGCTCCTTTAACATGGAAACCATTAAATCTTATGTGATCCTGACTATGACTCCACAATATTTTCTTTCTGGCTCCTTCTAACATTTTCTCCCTGACCTGGGAATTTGACTATAATGTTCCGTGGAGTTCTCATTTTGGGATCTCTTTCAGGAAGTAATCAGTGAATTCTTCCAATTCATATTTTACCCTCCAAATCTAACATATTGGGGTAGTTTTCCTTTATAATTTTCTTTTAAAAATTTTTTCATTAATTAATTCATTTTTAGTTTTGAACATTCATTCATTTCCACAAGATTTTGAGTTCCAAATTTTCTCACCATCTCTCCACTCCCCCACCCCAAGACAGCATGTATTCTGATTACCCATTCCCCCAATTTGTTCTCCCTTCTATCACATACCCCTCCCTTCTCTTAGCCCCTTCCTTTTTTTTATCTTGTAGGGCAAGATAGATTGCTATACCCCATTGTTTGTTTGTATTATTTCACAGTTGCATGTAAAAATAATTTTCAACGTTCACTTTTAAAAGTTTGAGTTCGAACTTCTCTCCCTCCCTCCTTCCCCACCCACCCCCATTGAGAAGGCAAGCAATTTGATATAAGTTATTCATATATAATCACGCAAAACACTTCCATAACAGTCATATTGTAAAAGAAAAACTGTATTTTCCTCTATCCTATCCTGTCCCCCATTTATTCTACTCTCTTTTGACCCTATCCCTCCTCAAAAGTGTTTACTTCTAATTACTCCCTCTTCCATTTACCCTCCCTTCTATCATCTCCCACCCCGTCATTTATCCCCTACCCCCTACTTTACTGTAGAGTAAGGTAGTTTTTCATACCAAGCTGAGTGTGCATGTCATTCCTTCCTTAATCCAAATTCGATGAGAGTAAGGTTCGCTCTTTCCCTCTCGCCTTCCCCCTTTTCCTTGTCTTTGAAAAAGTTTTTTTCTTGCCTCTTTAATGTGAGGGATAATTTACCCCATTCTATTTGTCCCTTTCTTCTTCTTTCAGTATATTCCTCTCTCACCCCTTAATTTTATTCTTTAGATACTATCCCTTCATATTCAACTTACCCTGTGCCCTTTGTCCGTCTCTCTCTCTCTCTCTCTCTCTCTCTCTCTCTCTCTCTCTCTATATATATATATATATATATATATATATATATATATTTGTGTGTGTGTGTGTGTGTGTGTGTGTGTGTGTGTGTGTATGTATGTATGTATGTAAAAAATCCCTCCAATTACTCTAATACTGAGAAAAGTCTCAACAGTTACAAATACTATCTTTTTATGTAGGAATGTAAATAATTCAACTTCAGTAAGTTGATTTATGATTTCCCTTTTCTATTTACTTTTTCATGCTTCTCTTTATTCTTGTGTTTGTAAGTCAAATTTTCTATTCAGTTCTGGTCTTTTCAGAAAGAATGCTTGAAAGTTCTGTATTTTATTGAATGAACATTTTTTTTTCCCCTGAAATATTATACTTAGTCTTTCTGGGTATGTGATTCATGGTTTTAATCCTAGCTCCTTTGACCTCTGGAATATCATATTCCAAGACTTCTAATCCCTTAATTTAGAAGCTACTAGTTCTTGGGTTATACTGATTGTGTTTCCAAAATACTCAAATTGTTTCTTTCTGGTGGCTTGCAATATTTTCTCCTTGACCTGGGAGATCTGGAATTTGGCTTCAATATTCCTAGGAGTTTTTTCTTTTTGGATCTCTTTAAGGAAGCAATCGGTGGGTTCTTTCAATATTTATTTTACCCTCTGGTTCTTGAATATCAGGGCAGCTTGTCTTGATAATTTCTTGATAGATGATGTCTAGGCTCCTTTTTTGATCATGGCTTTTGGGTAGTCCAATAATTTTAAATTGTTTCTCCTAGATCTGTTTTCCAGATCAATTGTTTTCCTAATGAGATGTTTCACATTGTCTGCTATTTTTTCATGTCTTTTGTTTTGTTTTATAATTTCTTGATTTTTCTTAAAGTCGTTAGCTTCCATCTGCTCCATTCTAATCTTCAAGGAATTGTTTTCTTCAGTGAGCTTTTGGACCTCCTTTTCTATCTGGATAATTCTGTTGTTTAAGACATTCTTTTACTCATTGACTTTTTGGATCTCTTTTTGCCCTTTAGGTTGCTCTATTTTTAAGGTGTTACCTTCTTCAACATTTTTTGGGTCTCCTTTAGCAACATGTTGACTTGTTTTTCATGATTTTCTTGCATCACTCTCATTTCTCTTATCAATTTTTGCTCTTACTTCATTTTCAAAATCCTTTTTGAACTCTTCCATGGCCTGGGACCAATTCTTATTTTTCACAGAGGCTTTGGATGTAGGAGCTTTGACTTTGTTGTCTTCTTCTGTTTGTACATTTTGGTCTTCATTGTCACCAAAGTAAGATTCTATGGTCTGAGTCTTTTTTCCAGTTTTCATTCATTTCCCTAGCCATTTACTTGACTTTTGATCTCTTTGTCAAGCTAGTTCTCTGCTTCCAGTGAGGGAGGAAGGTGTACTGTCAGCTATTTGATTCCCTCTATTCTGTGGGTATAGAGATCCAGAAATAGCAGCTGCCTGTTGCCCTTGTTTTGGCTACTGCTGCAGCTGCCACAGGCCCCTGCACCCCTCTCCCACCTTAGGACTGGTGCCTGACCACCCTGCTCTCTCACACGGGTCCGACAAGCTTTTTCCACTGACCTTGAAATTTGTCATCAGCTTTTTATGGTTGTGATGCCTGAAAACTGTCACAGGTGCCAGTGATTCAGTCCCCCCTAAGCCTACTCAGGTCCCATCTGTGCCAGAGAAGCCCACACTGGACTGTACTCTGCTCCTAGCCCAGCATGATAGACGTTTCCCATCATCCTTCCAGGCTGTCTTGGGCTGAAGATTTGCTCCATTCCATCATTCTGTGGATGCTGGAGCTCCAGAATTTGTTTAGTAATTTTTTATAGGTATTTGGCTGAGTTTGTGGGGTGACCTCTAGCAAGTCCCTGCTTTTACTCTGCCATGTTGACTCCACCCCTCTTGTATAATTTCTTGAAAGATGATTTCTAGGCTCTTTTTTTTTTGACCATGGCTTTCAGGTACTTCAGTAATTCTTAAATGATCTCTCCTTCATTTATTTTCCAGGCCAATTGTTTCTCAGTGAGATATTTCACATTTCCTTCAACTTTTTTCATTCTTTTAACTTTGTTTTATTATTTCTCAATGGCTCATGGAGTCATAGCTTCCACATGCCCAATCTTAATTTTTAAGGAAATACTTTCTTTTGTGAGCTTTTGTAACTCTTTTTGTCCATTTAGTCAATTCACTATTTTCTTTAGTATTTTTGTGCCTCTTTTTTCAACCAAGCTGTTAATTCCCTTTTTATAATTTTCTTGTATCACTCTCATTTCTTTTATTTTTTTTCTTTAACACTCTTATTTTTTTAAAACACCTCCAGGAATTCTTATTAGGCTTCTTTCAATTCACATTTTTCTTTGAAGTCTTGTTTGTAGTGGTTTTCACATTGTTGTTTCCTTCTTAGTTTAAGTCCTGGTCTTCCTATGGGAATAGTTTTTAATTTGCCATCTGTGAACTTGGTTAAAACATATTTTGACTCTTGTATTTCAATATACTTTCCTTTGTAATTCTGAGTATTTATTTTTATGCATTTCAAAAAAAAAAGTTAGTCTGAGGAGATTTTTATTGGCTTTTATCAGACTGCCCAAGGATTCCATGACCCCCAAAAGGTTAAGAACCCTTGATCTAATGCTGATGACAGAAATACTTTAAATTGGTCTCTTGTCACTTACTTGAAGAAGAATGGCGATCACTGGGTTGAGTACACAACAATCAACCTCATCTCTACAAATACACAAGGTGAATTATGAAAAGAGAAGTATAGAGGGAAAGAGGAATACCTAGTTATTCAGTCATAGTCTGGAAGAGGAGAAGAAGGGGAGAGAGCTGGGATCAGATTGTTCCAAGTAATGTAAACTAGACATATTTAATGCTAGAATTGCTCTTTCCCACTCTTTTTTGTTTCATTTCAAAGGGACAGAGAGAGAGAAGATCAAAGAGAAGAGATTTGATGGAGAGGGATAAACAAGCCTAACAGCAATAAAGAGAATGAATTTCTATAATAATGTAAAAATGTCAGAATGAATGAGCTAGGAAGACAAGTCCCCAAAATTTATTGATTACAAGAAACACACTTAGATCAAAGAACCATCCAGTCTTAAATTGAGGAATTTGGCTTTTCCTTCATTTTGAACACATATTTTTTTAGTCAAATTAAAAACAAAAAGCAGTAATGATCACACATAAGGCAGTAGTAAAAAGAAATATGGCTAAGAGAGACAATACGGGAAAACTACATAGTATTTCTAGGTACACTTGATAATGAATCAATATCAGTACTAAATCTATTATAATTAATGGCATAGTGTCTAACAAGTTGAAATAAAAGCTAATGGAATTTTCTGACAAGACAAGAAAAATGATTGAGAATACCTCTTTCAAACTTGGCCAAGTCAAATGAAAAGAAAATTGAGAGAGGAAATAATAATGATGATGATAATGTCTTAGTTGTGGCTGATTCGTTATGACCCCATTTGAAGTTTTCTTGGCAAAAATGTTGGAGTGGTTTGTCATTTCTTCCTCCAGCTCATTTGACAGATGAAGAAACTGAGACAAACAGGGTGAAGTAATCTGCCCAGGGTCACTCAGCTGGTGAATGTCATATGCGAACTTAGGAAGATGAGTCTTCCTTATTCAAAGCCCAATGATATTTCTCCTGGGCCAACTAGTTGCCCCTACTGAAAAGAACAATTAACATGTATAGGGTGTCTATTATGTGCTAGGCACTGTGCTAAACTCTTTATAATAACATCATATTAATTAAGAACATGAAAAGAATATTTCTAAAAATTACATATTGATTAGAAATCTTAACGAGTAGGTACATGTTCAGCATTGCTTTGTATCTCTACAAAAATTAACAATATGCTAGGAAACAACACTTGAACAAAATCAGAGTGATTAAGTATATCTCTCTTTTCATTTGCATTCATGTCATTAAATATTTCCAAATTACATTAAAACTTTTTAACATTCATTTTTAAAATTTTTGATTTCTAAATTCTCTTCCTACCTCACATTCCTCCCTCACCCCTTGAGAAGGTAAGTGATATGATATTGATTATACATGTGAAATCAAACCATATCTTCTAACAAATACAACTCAATAATTGCTGTAATAAATAAGGGATCTCTATACAAAGTATTTAGATTTAAAAGGAGAAAAAAATATAATCTAAAGAATGAGTGGGTCAAAGAATAAATTCTATATAGATATTTATAACCATGAAACAACATGACACACCATGAGGTTTGCAGTTAAAGTAGTTTTTCCAATTCATGAACAAAAGAAAAACTTCGAATAAATGAGTAGACAATGAAATAAAACTAGAATAAAGAAACCCTGAAAATCAAAGGCAATTATAAACAAAAAATATTGAGTTGGCAAAACTTATGTATAAAGACACATATAGAATAGGTAAAAAGATAGGCAAAGGGTTTAATGGATAGAGAGCTGACCTCCAAGCCAGGAAGACTTGGGTTCAAGTCTCACCTCTAAAATATATTGATTGTTAAAACTCTTAAGGTTCAGAAAAGGTGTAAACCTGAATTAGAAGAGGAAGCTTCCTCATATGGGAGTAATTTTTTTTATCCCTAAAATGGGTAAACTATTCCCTTTAATGAGAGAGAGAGAGAGAGAGAGAGAGAGAGAGAGAGAGAGAGAGAGAGAGAGAGAGAGAGAGAGAGAGAGAGGAGAAAACCAAATAATAAGCAAAATAAAAATGAGAATGAAAAATTCATAGCAAATGGAGAGGATTTAATTATTATAAGAAAATATTATACCTAACCATGTCCTGCAAACCTTTGAAAACTTAAGCAAAATGAATGTGTATTTACAAAAATATATAAAATATTCCAATTAAAAACAGAGAATAGGGGATCTAAATAACAAACTTCATAAAGAAAATAAGTTGCGAATTATTTCCCAAAAGAAAAAAAAAGAAGTGACTCCAGACAGATTACAAGTGAATTCCACAAAAAAATTAAGAACCCATAGTCAATTACATACTACTCTTAGAAATCAAGAAAGAAATGTTAACAATACCTTCTACGAGTCAAACATTGTCCTGGTATCCAAACCTGAGACCAAGAGACAAAAATTAGAAATCTATGGTCAACTATGGAAGCAAAACAAATTAAATAAAATACTAGCAAAGAGCGTACACATATACACAGTTATATATGTGTGTGTGTGTGTGTATATACACACACACACACATACATGCATATAAACAGAGGATGGAGGTGGAAAAAACATTTATTAAGTACCTACTATGTGCCAGGGACAATGCTAAGTGCTTTACAAATATCTCACTTGATCCTCAAAACAACCCAAAGAGATGGATGCTATTATTATTTCCATTTTACAGATGAGGAAACTAAGGCAGATAGCAATTAAGTGACTTTTCCAGAGTTTCACATCTAGTAAGTGTCTGAGGTCAGATTTGAACTCAGGTCTTCCTGACTCCATAGCTCTATCCATTGCAGCACCTAACTTCCTCATATATATTTATACACCTATATCTACACATACATTTTGATAGCTTTAGATATATATATGCATATATGTGTGTATATATGTATATGTGTATATTTATATATGTACACACATGCATGTGCATATACACACATATATGACATTTCTTTTCCCTCGCATCAGGCTGGATATATATTTTGGGGTGTAAGGATGGTACAATACTAGAAAAAACCTATAAATTCAATAAACCATATTACTAAACGGTATAAATTACCTTATTGTTTTAGTAGATGGAGAAAAAATATGGTATATATTTTAAAACACTCACTAAAACAAATGTCTTAAAAGGACTTTTTCTCAATGTGATCATTAGTATGTAACAAAACAAAAATTAATAATGGAGAAATACTAGAAGCTTCCCAAATTAGTAGTTGGGCAAGGAATGGGTATCCATTGTTTCCCTTTTATTTGAAATAGTGACAGAATGTTTCCATTAGACAGTAAACAAAAAAGTGGAGAAATAAGTAAAAAAGGAAGTAAAAATTATCTCTACTTGTTGATATGATAATGGTTTACTTAGAGAACATCATGGATTAAAAACCTAAACTCCAAAATTAACTAAAAATAATTAATATCTTCAGGAAAGTAGCAGAATATAAGGTAAATATACATACAACCACATATAAGCCTTTCTGTAAATTACCAATAATCTTTTGAGGGAAACATAAAGATTTCATTCAAAATTAACATGCAATGCATAAAATATTTGTCTGTTAATCTAATAAGACACACAGGATTTATGTAAATACTACTACAAAATACTCTTTACAGAAATATTGAATAGATATTTAAAAAAGGATTCATTGTAGTTGAGTTGTTGCAATATTAGTCAAAATAATCATTCTACATAAATTAATTTACAGATTTAATGCTATACTAATCAAACTACTGAAGGATTATTTTATGGAATTCAAAAGCATATTTTCAAAATTCATTCACAGTAGTAAAATGTCTATGATCTCCAGGGAAAAAATTAAAAATAGAAAACAAAATGGAACTGAAAGGAGCATAGCACTTCCAGATCTAAAACTACATTATAAAATGGTAATCATAAAATTTATTTGATACTGGTTACAAAAGAGAAAAGTACTTCAGAGGAACAAGTCCTGGCAGCATATGAACCCAGTAGACCAACTTCCAATAAACCCCAGAACATAAACTAGTGAGGAAAGATTTTACTATGTAAGTAGTACAAGAACTACTGGTAAAATTGGAAAGCAAATTGGTAGAAATGAGGTTTACAGCAACAATTTAAACCATAAGCCACAATAGATTCCAATTATATGTGCTACCTAAAGAAAATAATATACTTTATTTTAGAAAAGAACAAAGAAGACTGGAATGAGTTGTCTATTAGATCTTCTGTTGGGGGGAGAATTCTCTTTTTTAGGGATTTCTCTTTTTTTAGGGAATTCTCTTTTTTAATTTTTTTTAATATCTTTTGTTTTTATATTACATTTCCCAATGTATAAAGAACCAGTCTCCATAATAAAGAATAAAAAAGAGAAAAATAAAAATTCATTTGAACTACATAACCCATGCAGTATTCCATGCCCTTAGTCCTCCACCTCTGCAAAGAAGTAAGGGAGAAGTATCTTCTCCTTTCTATTTTGGGGGCGGGGCAAACTTGATCATATGATTTTGTGACATTAAGTTTGGTAATTTTATTATTTCTGTTCATTCTATTTATGTTGTATTCATTGTATGTATTACTTTGCATCATTTCATATAAGTTTTCTGGGGGAGAATTCTTAAAGAAACAGAGGATAGAAGCAATTATATAAGAAGAAATGTATTTTTGTTATATAAAATTCCAAAATTTTTGCACATACATAACAAATGCAACTAGAATAAAACGATAAACTAGAGACTTGGAGAAAAAAATCATTAGACATCTCTACTAAAAAGTTTATTGTATATAGGAAATTGATGAAAATGTTTGTGACCAAGAACCATTCCAGAATAGTTATGGCCAAATAACATGAACAGTGTTCAAAAGAAGAAATTCTATCAAAAGGCATAAAAAAGTTTGAAATTACTTATAATAAAAGAAATGCAAATTAACACAATCACTTAGGCTCATTAAATTTTCAAATAAAAAAGATGGAAGCAGTCCAAGTTAGAGGCACTGTGAGAAAGATAGAAGCCTTAATTCCCTATTGGTAAAGCTGCAAGTTTTAGAAAATATTAAAAAAATGTTGAGGAAAACTTCCCAAACTAGTCACTCATATTCTTTGACCCCATTGATCATGACATAACGTATATACCCCAAGGATGGGAAAGACTGATAGCTAAGTCTTATATACAGCAACTACCCATTGCTATACTTTTGTGGAAGCAAAATCGATGATGATGACAACAACGAAACAAAGCAACTGACCATTCATAGATTGAGGAATGAGGAGTATTTCGATGTGACGAAAACGTATTACAATATAAGAAACAATAAATACGAGGAATGCAACGAAACATTGAAAGATTTATAAAACCTGATGTCAAGAAAACAGAACTAATAGATCAATATTATTGTTGTTGTTCCAATTCATTTTCTTTTTTTTTATATTTTATTTTTTTTAATGTTTTACAATCATTTCCTTAAAGTTAAGATTTTATCCCCCCCACCTTTCCCCCAATACCCCCCTCCCTCCCCATGACAGCATACAATTCTGTTTAGGTTCTACATGTACTTTCCTATTGAGCACATTTTCACTATATTCATGCTACGTAGTCGAACTAAAATAAATGGAAGAAATCATATAACAAATCAACACATAATACACTGAAACCCACACACACACAAACATGATCTGCTACATTCTGCAAATGACTTCCACATTTCTTTCTCTGAGTGTGGAAGGCATTTTGCCTTAGAAGACCGACATTAGGATTTTTTTTTCTCAGTAAGTTCTTGTGTTATTACAAAGTTCCAAGTCTACCAGAAATGTTCCAATTCATTTTCGAAGAGGATCAGTGATATCATAGAAGTGGTCTTGACTTGTCTGCAAAATGGATTTAAGTGAGGCAGTTGTGTGAAGTCCTCAGCCTCACTCTCTCTTCCAGAATCTTCAAAGTCTAGTGGCAAGGCAAAAGTCCCAGGATGCAATGGATAATGTAATCTTGGTCTTTGACGAAGATCTAAAAGTCCGTTGAACAAAAATTAGCATTTCATCTAAATGATAAAGCATTCCCTCTGCTGAATGTTTTTAAGACTGACTTTTGCAAGGATTTTGAGGCAAAGGCATACATCTTTAGCTATGGATGTCTTTGTAAAAATTCATCAGTTTTATAAAAATGTTCATTTCTTTTTATTTCATTGAAGAGAATTAAAGTGGCTAACGTTAAGAAGTAGGAGAGGAGTATGGAATGAATTAAACTCATGGTGGGCATCAATACATAGTGTACGGGATGAGTAGTACTTCTGCTACCATAGTGAATGCAGTGTGGAAGCAGAGTCACTTCTGGACATTGTTGATCATCTGTGAAAATGAGAAATCAGGATGACATTGGTATTTGAAACGTCCAAACTTCATTTTATTTAACAGTTTTAGCCTCCTTTTATAAAAAATACTAATAACTGTTTAGTATTGTTGTTGCAACTAGGAAAGTAGACATACAGTTAATGAGGAATAGAAAGTCATCTGGCCCTACAGGAGAAAAGAGAAGATGGAGACAAGAGAAGGGAGGGATGACAGAAGAGAGGGCAGATTGGAGATAGGGAAAATTAGAATGCTTGGGATATTGGGGTGGGGGGAGGGGATAAAAGGGGAGAAAATTTGGAACCCAAAAATCTGTGAAAATGAATACAAAAAAATAAATAAATAAAAAAAAGAATTTGGACAGAAATAGAAAAATATTATAATTGATCAACAGGCATTTATTAAACACATCCTTTCTGCTAGATATTCTGTTAGACACAAGGAAAATAAAAAATAAAATAAAATGAAAAAAAAAACAGGCCAATATCTCCCACTGCATCTGGGACCATCTTCAGTCATCCTGATCTATATCTTTCCATTGGACTCAGATGGCTACAGAGGAGAGAGTGAAGCTGGCGACTTTGCACAGTCCTCCCTTACTTAAATCCAGTGCACTTGCAAGTCATGCCATCACTTTCCTGATGTCAAGACCTCTCCTGACTCCAGTTGCAGCTTTCTTTCTACTCTGCCATATTTCTTCTAAAATGAAAAGAGTGGATCAAATTCATAAGAATACAAGTCATTCCCCAGTTTATAAATGGTCAAAGGATATGAATAGGCAGATTTTGGAAGAAGAAATCAAAGCTATCTAGAGTCATATAGAAAAAAATGTTCTAAATCAGTATTGATTAGAGAAAGACAAATTAAAACAACTTTGAGGTGCTATCTCATACCAATCAGATGGGCAAAGATGAGAGAAAAGGAAAATTATGGCTGCTGGAGTAGATGCGGAAAAATCGGAACACTAATACATTATTGGTGGTGCTGTGAGGTGATGCAGCCATTCTGGAAAGCAATTTGGAACTATGCCCAAAAAACATCCCCTTGAATTGGACTAAATGGGCACAAAAGTCCCTGCCAGTTCTGAATTTCTGGGTTCCATGTTTGAAGATCACTTCCTGCTCTAGCAACATGATTCCCTCTGCCTTATTTCACAGTGAGGCTCCAATGAGGTGATAGATAAGAAGTATTTTCAAAGTCAAATCCCTCTTGAAATGTCAGCCATTATTATCATTGAGAGAGGCAGTGGGACATGAGGAATAGAATTCTGGGCTTGGAATCAAATAATGCCTCTTACATTAGCTAGAATAGATAGACGTCTGGATCTAGTGTCAGGAAGACCTGAATTTGAATCTGGCCTCAGATACTTACTAGTTGTGTGACCCTGGATAAGTCATTTCACCTCTGTTGCCTCAGTTTCCTCATCTGTAAAATAGGAATAACACCCACTCCCTGGGATTGTTTTGAGGATCCAATGAGATAGTTAATGTAGAAATCTTTGACAACCTTAATGTGCTCTATTATACTATGTGCACTATCAGCTATGTGACCTTAGGCAAGTCATTTAACGTGCACTTGTCTCAGACCTTATCTAGGTCATAGCTACCAAGTCAGCAAAGGGCTGAGTTGGAGAAGGAAGTTTCCTGTGCCACGTCATAAGTGGACAGAATTTTCTGTGAGAAAACTCCTTTTGTCAACAATGATCAGCAGCTACTATGTGACTTGGAGGACTAGAAACTTGCCCAAGGTCACATAATTGGTGTCATAAGTAGGACTTGAACTCAGGTCTTCCTGACCCAGAGGTCTTGACTCCTTGCTGTCCCACATTGATATATTATTTATAGTGACTATTCCCTACAAATCTTACCAAATGCCCAACTCCTACTCCCTTTCTTTGGATGGCATATTGACCATAGCTCTAGGCTTGGATTCAAGAAGACCTGAGTTTGAATCCTCCCTATGACACTTACGAATTAAAGGACATAACCTCTCTGATCACCAGTTTCTTCCTCTTCCAAATATCAACCTCACAGGATTTTCTTATCTTAAAAAAAGGCAAAGGTATCACACATACCCCATGTAGCCCACAACTCTCCCTAGTACCGCCCAGACCAGATTAAAATGTAACTGAGAAATAATGAACAAAATAAATTAAAATATAGTAAAACATAGACAATATGTTTTAAAATTTAAGTCAATTTAAGGCCAGAAGGAATCCATAAGTACAATTTAATGGTCTGAGTTTCTATTTGAAACTTAACTGGTTAAGTTCTTACAGTTAAGATCTTACAGATCAAATGTGATTTAACATGGGTTGTCCCAAAAGTCTTGGTGCACTTTGAAGCTTTAGTACCTTGAAACTGGGATACCTTGTATGTACAAAGTCTTTTGTAAACTTTGAAGTACTATACAAAAGTTATTTTAACTGCCAGGTGGTACTGAGAGCTATTCCCTGGGGCATCTTATGCTTGGCCCCAGTGGTTGGTGTTTGACTTGATAGGGCAAAAGATCTGAGTAATTGCTACATTCCCTGTTTCCTAGAAAGTCTGAGACTTTCAATTGCTTAGCTCCACCTCACTCTATGGGGTGTGCAACTTTTTGTCTAGGGGTGTGTGTGGATTTACAAATCTATCCGATAAAAATATATTCTGAACCCCCACCCAATGGGTAAACCCATCTCCTTTTAAACATGCTATATCTTCAATGAGCACTAGTCACATGACCATAACATACCAGTTCCCTAGGAAACCAAACACAATCATTTAGCATCGAGTTTTGGCATTGAATCAATGACAAAAATAAATAATACTAAATAACCAGATAACATAATGCTGATTAAAACATATTAACATCTGCTCTACAGTTGCCAAGTTCCAAGTTCTCCTAGATCCCAGAAATCTCTCCTTCAGACATAGAAGTATTTGGAACTTAGTTCTTTGAGCAAACACACATTTGGATTCTTCACTTGAGCAGACAAAGGAGTGCAATGGCAGGTTCCACAGGGCGTTAGGCTCATACTTCCCTTTCCTTCATCTATAAATTGGTAGTGTCTCTGTTACCAATCCACGATGGATTCATTCATTCATTCAAGCATGCATTCATGCATTTATTATTTGATTTGCTTTGTGCTACAGCCTTTTAATTATCATTATCCTTCAGTAAGTCAACCATAATCTTATTTTGGATTGTCTTCACTGACAACCTTCTCCAAGTGTTTATCCATCATGAAATTGGCATTTGAAAACAGTAGGCATTTGGAGCCCTTTTATTTGGAGGCACCTTGCCTTCTGGAAGACTTGGGTTTTTCCCTGTTCTCAGACTTCACAAGATAGCTTAATTTGAGCAGACTAGCTCTCCAAGAGGCACCTGCCCTCTTGCCTGCTTTGGGACATCTTGAACTTACACTGGAGTTCAGATTTTCCGGGGCTTGAGTTCCCAGGGAATTGCCCTCCACAGAATCAAAAAATGCCTTTGCTCCTATTCTGTGTATAAGGAATAACCCTGTACATGAGTAGAGAAGACAGGCCCTTAACATCGTGAGTGTGGACACAGGGAAAATCGGCTGCTTCTTGCTCTCAGCCCTAAGTGGCCATTAGGGATCCTCCTTTGAGTTAAGGTCTGGCATTACCCAACGTTCCCTGTTAGCATCCAATAAGATAATACTTTCTCAGTGCTTTGCAAACTTCATTGTTTTCTTCTTGTTCTTGTCTCTGTTCAGTGGAGTTCAGAGAGAAAGCGCCCAGGACAGGCTGCCTCTTGTTCTCATTCTGCAATGTTCACTGCTCTGTGGGCCAGGGCTCAGGTGAGAAATGCCTCCTTTTGGTAACAGACCAAACGTTTGCCTCAAAGCCATCTGTTGTGTGACCTTTGGCAAGTTTCTTCACTTCTTAACCTCCCAGGCAAGTCTTTAAACTAACTGCAGAGATCTGTCTTGGTAAAAAGTTTCCTTATCAGAGAGTACAACAGGATTGCTCATTCTTTCTTACTGCTATTATTATTAATGACCATTATTGTTTATTATTTCATCATTTGTTATAATATTTATTGCCATTGCATTTATCACCATCATTATTTATTATTGTATTTATCATTACTATAATGTTTATTGTTGCATTATTATTTATAACCTCTATCATTACTACTAATATATTTGTTATTTATTATTATATAAGTATGCATTATTATAATATTTATCATTCCTATTATATATATATTATTCTGATGACTCATGACATCAGTGTGTATTATATTTGTTATTACAACTTTTCTATTCTATTATTTATTATATTTGTCATTACTATTCAATTTATTACTGTCGCTATTATGTATTATATCATTATTTAGTATTGTCATATTTTAGTGATAGATAAATATTATAGATATTTATAGATAGTGATATTTATATTTATAGATAGTGATAGATAAATATAATAAATATTATATATAAATATATTATATATATAATATATAAATATATTATATATAATATATAAATATAATATATAATAAATATATAAATAACATAAAATATGAGCAATATGTGAGATATATTACATTTATGTATATATAGATATCTATCTATATCTGTATCTATATCTATCTATCTATCTATTTACATATAAATGAAGGAACCTTGGAGACAGAGGAGACTTTCCAGGAGAGCTATCATTTGCATTTATTCCCAGGGCCCTAGGAGCAACCTTGGCATCCTGGCCCTTTTCCAGTAGTAGAGTGAGAAGATGGGGCACAGCGAACAGTCATTCTTGAATCATGAACACTCTTCCTTAGAGCTGGCTGTATCTGGAGGAGAAATTTTGGTGACTAAATCTGAAGAACCCACATTCAAGGCTAGTCTTTCAGAAGAAGGAAAAGTAGACTCAGAATATTACATGGATGGTCACTATGATTTTCCTTCAAAACTCAAATTTTATGATTTTGTGAGGAAGAAGGTGGAGAGAATGCTCAAAGGACAGCATTTGCCATGAGTTGCTAGGAGATATCACTGAACATACCTTGAGAAAATCAGGCTTTGCGAGCTCCCCTTTTCCCATCAATTAAATACATGTTCTGCTAGGAAATTCAAGGCTTCGTGGTGATGTTTTAAATGTCACATTTCTGTCATCCAGAAGACCATGGTCCATAGAGGACTGCAAAACCTAAAGAAGGAAAATTCCAAAGGACCATCTTTCTTACCTCTTCAAACACTAAGGGGTAAACGTATTTCCAACTAGATGGGGCAGTGAGAGGTCAGCTACAGCTAGCTGAATTTCCATCCCTATTCCCTCCACACAACAGGAAATATGACCAAGAAAGGAAGAAAAATTATGAGAAAATAAAGAATGGAAATACATCCCCACAAAATAATTCTTACTGTAAACAGAACAAAACAACACAAAGTTCTGACACCTTGTCCAGGAGATAGATACCTTTTCAGTCAGTGATTGGACTTCATGACCTCTAACCCTTTAAAAAGCTGCTATTGTGATCATTTGAACCACTGGCATAATTGGCCCTCCTGACCTTCAGAAGAGGGCAGCAGAGGTCATGAGGGAGTTGGAGTCTCAGTAGTTTCATTCCACTTAGACAAATCTTGACCCTTGTACGCTTTCCCATACAAGGTTCTTCAGCAGTTACGGCCCAAGGTATCATGTCTTAGTAGGAAAGAGCCTTTCCAAGCATAGCTAAGCTGTTCCTCCAATGAGAAGAATAAGACTGTGTGTTATATAGCATTAGAGCTTGAAGGGACCTCAAAACCACCTCTGGGGATAAGTATACCCTCTGGAAAGCAGCAGGTGCACATTCACTGCTGGGACAGGGACATAGGGAGGGCCTCACTCCATCCTTACCTTACTCCTTGGTATCACCCTCATCTCCATAGTCTTCATCTTCTCCCACTCACCTGAATGGAGCCCTCCTGTACGTGTCCATCAAGAGGCAACAAGCATGTTCTAGAAAAGGCCTGTCCAAGTGTATTAGGTCTCTAATCTAAATCACTTCTTAAAGGGCCAGTGAATCCTATTACCTTTGTTTGAGAAGAGCCTTGGGGCCTAAGGACGACCTGAGCTGTAGTTATATCCTGTACATTTTTGGGGGCTGCCCAAAATTCTTTGATGGGTCACAAGCCCAAGAATGTTGTTCAGGCCTAGTCTTGAGGCAAAGAAACTGAGCTGGAACTCAGGAGACTCATAGGATTTGGGAGCTAGACAGATGTAGAAAGGGTGGCCATACAGTGTCAAGGGAAAATCAGAGGAACTCATCCACTCAACCATCAGAAGAACCAGGAACATGATACTTAAAGTAATGTCAATGGAAATAAGAATGAAATTATAAAAACCATATTCTGTGAAATTATAATGACCATACTTCATTCAAAGAAGAGCTAGCTATAAGAAGATACCACCCATGCCTGCTTTGTAAAGGTGAGGGACTATGGGTGTGGAGCATGGCATATAATATCAGGTCTTTTGGATATGTTAGTTTTAGTGAACAACATTTTTTCTTGATAAGAGATGGTTCTCTTGGAGGAGGGTGAAGGAAGGACAAAGTGGGAAATGTGGGTGCTAGAAAAACACAAGATATCAATAATAATTCCTTTTAAAAGAGATTTTTGAATTCAACCTCTTTGTTTTGCAAGTGAAAAAACAGAGATTTAACAAGGAGTAGCACTTTTCCTAATGTCGCACATAAAATAAGGGACAAAGCCAAATTTCCTGACTCCAGATTCAGTTCTTTTCCCTCTACCTTATAGTAGACCTGATTCTGCCCTGACTTTATTGTTGTATCATGCAATGGATGACATGGGAAATGCATGAAGGATGCACTGATAAAATCTCATGGAAAGTTTGGAGTGGACCCTCATAGTGTGGTGGGGAAACTGAGATTCCTTCATATGGGAACTCATGAGCAAGTTAGGGGGAGAATAAAAACTAACATTTATATCATACTTCAGAGCTGTTTACAAATTCTATGTGTATTTTGTCATTTAATGACCATAGCAATCCTATGAAGTAGGCACTATTATTATCTCATTTTATAGATGAAGAAACAGGCGAGATAAGTTAAGTGACTTAATAAAAAGCAGACCTTTCAAGAGCCTTTCAAGTTCAAGAACCTTGGGCAAGGCGCTTATGCCTGTCTGGGCCCTGGTTTGTTCATTTGTAAGATGAACAAGTTGGAATTAATGGCCTCTGAGGTCCCTTCCAGCTCTAGACCTTTGATCCTATATATGACCTTGAGCCAATCACTTCCTTGCCTTGTGCCTTAGTTTCCTCTTCTGCAAAAAAAGTGTTGGACAAGATGACTTCCAAATTACCTTACAGCTCCAAATCTGGGATCCTCTGTGAGACCTTGGACAAGTCTTTCCTCTCCCTGAGCCTCAGTTTCCTCTTCTGTAAAATGAGGGAGTTGGACTAGAGGATCAGTGATAGCCCTTCCAGCTCTAGATCTAGGATCTCATGTGTGACTTTGAGCAAGTCCATTCCCCAACCTGTGCCTCATTTTCCTTATCTGGAAAATGAGAGAAGTTATTGACCACTAGATGTATGAAGCAGTATTAATCTCATAGGTTTGATACAATTTATAAGTAAGAGAACAGAGCTTGTCTTGTGTCGTTGGGAAGAGGGTGACCTTGCCCATTTGATACTTTTCCAAGATGGAAAGTGGGGAGCAGAGAAGAAGCAGTGTACCTGGGTGCTATGAAGAAGGCAGCTTGGGTGGTGGAGTCAACATGGCAGAGTAGAAAGACTCATGTGTGCTATCTCCGAACCCACAGCCCATGGATTTCCTGTAGGAAGAACTCTCCACAGGTTCCAGATCACTGCAGGGCACCCAGAAACACAGTGGAAGGGATTTCCATCCCAGAGAGCCCTGGAGAGCGGTCCCCAGGGGTGCGTTGCACCCCAGAAAGCGGAGCCCACCCCTGTGCTGCCCTGTCCGTGGCCCCAGAGGAGCAGATCCAAGCAGGCTTCAGGGACAGAACCTCCAACAGCCAGGAAGGTCCCTCCGCCCACAGATGCTACAGGTCAGTGAGAGAGACGTCTGGGCTGGCCGAAAGGGGAGCGGGGTGTCTCCGTGGCTCGGGCCCCCTCGGGAGGAAGCGGTGGAGGCAGAGGCGGGGGCAGCAGCAGCGGCAGAGGCAGAGGCAGGGGCAGTGGCAGAGGCAGCGACGGGGCCCGGAGACTCCCCGAGCAGCAGGCAGAAGCTCAGGTCTCTGCATAAACCCCCTGAGGGAACTGAGTCTGGGAGGTGGCACTGCCTCCACCTGCTCCATTACTGAAGGTCTCTGCATAAAGCCCCTGAGGGAACTGAGCCTGGGAGGCGCCCCTGCCCCCACCCCAGCACCAGAACTTAAGCTCACATTGAATAGCAGCCACAGCCGCCTCGGAAAGCCCATTTGAATCTCAGATCCCAAGCACTAGCAGGGCAGATCTAGGTAGGGGTGGAGAAGAATCTCAGAAGTCAAGTAACTGGCTGGGAAAATGCCTAGAAAAGGGAAGAAAAATAAGACTAGAGAGAGCTTCTTTGAACAGGTGCAAATGTTCCCGCCTTTCAATTCTGATGACAGGAAATATTCTTACCATCAGGGAAAGATGTGGAGGGCAGGGCCTCAGTACCCCAGACATCCCAGGGGGATGTCCAGTGGGCTCAGGCCTTGGAAGAGCTCAAAAAGGATTTTGAAAAGCAAGTTAGACAGGTGGAGGAAAAACTGGGAAGACAAATGAGAGAGATGCAAGAAAAGTATGAAAAACGGGTCAATACCTTGGTTAAGGAGACCCAAAAAAATGCTGAAGAAAATAACACCTTGAAAAATAGGCTAACTCAATTGGCAAAAGAGGTTCAAAAAGCCAATGAGGAGAAGAATGCTTTCAAAAGCAGAATGAGCCAAATGGAAAAAGAGGTTCAAAAGCTCACTGAAGAGAATAGTTTTCTCAAAATTAGAATGGAGCACATGGAGTCTAATGACTTTCTGAGAAACCAAGAAATCACAAAACAAAACCAAAAGAATGAAAAAATGGAAGAGAATGTGAAATATCTCATGGGAAAAACAACTGACCTGGAAAATAGATCCAGGAGAGACAATTTAAAAATTATGGGACTACCTGAAACTCATGATCAAAAAAAGAGCCTAGACATCATCTTCCATGAAATTATCGAGGAAAACTGCCCTAACATTCTATAACCAGAGGGCAAAATAAGTATTGAAGGAATCCATCGATCACTGCCTGAAAGAGATCCAAAAAGAGAAACTCCTAGGAACATTGTGGCCAAATTCCAGAATTCCCAGGTCAAGGAGAAAATCTTGCAAGCAGCTAGAAAGAAACAATTCCAGTACTGTGGAAATAAAATCAGGATAACTCAAGATCTAGCAGCTTCTACATTAAGGGATCGAAGGGTGTGGAATAGGATATTCCAGAAGTCAAAGGAACTAGGACTAAAACCAAGAATCACCTACCCAGCAAAACTGAGTATAATACATCAGGGGAAAATATGGTCTTTCAATGAAACAGAGGACTTTCAAGCATTTTTGATGAAAAGACCAGAGCTGAAAAGAAAATTTGACTTTCAAACACAAGAATGAGAAGAGGCATGAAAAAGTAAACAGCAAAGAGAAGTCATAAGGGACTTACCAAAGGTGAACTGTTTACATTCCTACATGGAAAGACAATATTTGTAACTCTTAAAACTTTTCAGTATCTGGGTAGTTGGTGGGACCACACATACACATGTACACGCATGCACACACATACACACATGCATTCACATACAGAGACAGAGAGCACAGAGTGAATTGACTAGGATGGGACCATATCTTAAAAGAAATTAAGGTAAATGGTGAGAGGGAAAGGTAGGGGGAGGAAAGAGGGTGAAATGGAATGAGGTAAATTATATGTTATTCAAGAGGCAAGCAGGAGACTTTTTAGTGGAGGGAAAAAGAGGAGAGATGAGAAAAAAAAACCAAGAAGTTTACCCTCGTCACATTCGACTAAAGGAAGGAATAAAATGCACACTCATTTTGGTATGAAAACCTATCTTACAGTATAGGAAAGTGGGGGAGAAGGAGATAAGCAAGGGGGTGGATGATGGAAGGGAGGGTAATGGGAGGAGGGAGCAATTTGAAGTCAACACTCTTGGGGAGGGACAGGATCAAAAGACAGAAGAGAAACAATGAGGGGCAGGATAGCATGGAGGGTAATTCAGTTAGTCTTACACAACATGACTATTATGGAAGTCATCTGCAAAACTACACAGATAGGGCCTATATTGAATTGCCTGCCTTCCCAAAGGGAATGGGTGGGGAGGGAGGGATGGGGAGAATTTGGAACTCCAAGTTTTAGGAACAACTGTTTAGTATTGTTGTTGCTACTAGGAAATAAGACATATTGTTAATGAGGAATAGAAAGTCATCTGGCCCTATAGGAGAAAAGAGAAGATGGGGACAAGAGAAGGGAGGGATGATAGAAGAGAGGGCAGATTGGTGATAGGGAAAATTAGACTGTTGGGTGTATTGGGGTGGGGGGAGGGGCTAAAAGGGGAGAAAATTTGGAACCCAAAATTTTGTGAAAATGAATGTAAAAAGTTAAATAAATAAATTTTTATTTCAAATTTCAAAAAAAAAAAAAAAAAGGCAGCCTGGAGTTGGATGCACATTGGACCGAAGGGCAGGCCTTGGCTAGTCTTAGGCTTTAGGAAGTGACCAGTTTTGTTGGATCATGGCCTCACTCTCACCCATGTTTGACGTCAGGCCAAGCAGGATGGAAGAGGTTGACTCGCTACAGATGTGGTTGCTGTGGAACACAGTTAATGTTCAATCAATATTTGTAGATGACGATGGTGATAGCGAGCAACCATGCAAATGAGGAATAGTAGGATGGGCCAGAACTTAAGAGAAAGGCAAGTGAAAATGTCAGCCCAGAGAAAACCTCTCCCTGCTTGGAGTCTCAGTTGTTTTCCCTCAGTACCTTAAGCTTGACCCTCTTGGCTCTGTTGTCCAAGATTCCAGCCCTGACAGGTTGTATTCTCCATTACAAATTCTATTCTAGCCCTGACATTCTGTGTTGTAAGGGTCCTCCCAATTCTGACATTCCCTGTTCTAAGGCTCCTCTCAGTCCTGACATTCCCTGTTCCGAGGGCCCTCCCAGCTCTGACATTCTATGTTCTACATTCCAAAGTCCCTTCTAGTTCTAAAATTTTGTGTTCTAAGGACCATCCTCTTTCTGCCATTCAATGTTGTTGTATTCTAATATCTATTCAAATTCTGAGCCTAAGTATAAAGCTCTGTTGAACCCCCACTGTGTGCCTAACCCTGTGTTCAACTAGAAACTCGGGGAGACAGGAATACAAACCGATCACTCATGGTCTAGTCAGTAGGAGAATACTAGCTAATAATAGCTAACTAAATATGGCATTTTAAGGCTTTATGCATATTGCCTCACTTGATCCTCACAAAAACCATGGCAAGTTGATATTGTTATTCCCATTTTATAGATCAGGAAACTGACACAGACATAAAGCAAGTGACTTGCCCATGGTCACACAGCTAATAAGTATCTAAAGTTGGACCTGAACTCTGCTGTTCTTGAAGCAATTAGGTGGCATGAATAGAGTGCTGGGCCTAGAGTTCATACTCTATCCCCGTGACCCTGGGGAAGTCACTTTCTCTCTACCTGCCTCAGTTTCCTCATCTGTAAAATGGGAATAATAATTGCACCTATCTCCCAGGATTATAGAGAGGATCAAATGTGTGCTTAACACCTGGCACATAAATATTAGCTATTATTATTGCTGTTATTATTAACATAATGGCTGTGGCCCATAGCAAGTCACTACACTTCTGTTTGCCTCAGTTTCCTCATTTGCATAATGGGGATAATATTATCACCTAATTTTTAGGACTCGAGATGATATTTACAAAGAGCTTAGCACAGGACTTGACAAGAAGTAAGTACTTAATTTCTTTCCTTCTTGACTCTCCAGTGTTGAAGGGTCAATCAACTTAATGATAGAAGAGCAAATAATACCCTTTAATAAGTAAAGAGAAACAAGGAATTGAAGACATAGGTTGCTATTGCTTTCTGGGCCTATAGACTCAATAGCTGTAGAAGGTCAGAGGAGAGGAAGTTCTAGTAGAAGCACCTTGAAAGTGAAGTGGAAAGAAAGTTGGTTGTTGGAGTTTGAAGTCCTGAGCTGAAATTCCAACTCTGACATTGACCGTGGACAAGCTGCTGATATCTGGACTATTATATTTGGACTATCTACCTCCACAGGGCATCCTGAAGAAAGTACTTGGTAAAGCCTAAAGCAATATACTAGTGGCAATTATGAATGACTTCTCGGAGGAGGGTTGAATCCTGAACATGACACTTGTTCCCAGTGTGATCTAGCCCATTCATCTCATGTATCGTGGAGTTAGATTAGCTGGCCTCAGAGATCCTTTCTTTCTCTTATGTCTAAAAGAGGATAAGATTCACTTGACTTCACTGATATCCCAGAGCAGTCAATATTCAGAGCCATAATAAAATTGAGAATTGCAAAGGAAAGGGAAGACCTGATCTCTTCAACTGAGATTTAGATGGGATTTAGAATTGGGAATTGGAATGGGTCTATGCAATCGCAGGCTTATAGATTAGAGTTAGAAGGGATATTGGAGAGAGTCTTGTCCAATCCTCACATTTTATGGAGAGTTCAGCAGATGCCTAGAGAAATGGTTTGCCTAATTTTGCACAACAAATATTAGAAATTAGGAATCCAAGGCACACACATGTTGGTATTACTTTCTGGGCCTATAGACTCAATAGCTGTAAGAGACTAGAGGAGAGGAAGTTCTAGTAGAGGCAGTGGAAAGAATGTTGGTTTTTGGAATCTGAAGCCCTTACTTATCGACTATACACCATAGCATATGAGGCAGAGTTGTTGTGGTGTAAAAGAAGTCCTGAATTTGGAGTCAGAGGACCTGGGATTGAAACTTGGCTCAGCAACTTATTCATCAAGAAATTTGAGCTTGTAAAACTAGAAGGCCAGATACTTTTTTTCCCCTTAGGTTCTTTGGGTGAGAATGGCCTTAGACGAAAACACCTCATTTCACCTTGTGGGAAGACTGGTTTGGCTTCCCTTAGATATGATTAACTTGAACTTCATCACAAACTGTTAGAAATGTTTTCATCAAGCACACAGACTTCCCTCTCCCACATTTCTATTCATTAAAAAGCTCTATTACTTTCTGTGCCAAATTTAAATTCCACTGTTATCTCTTTAAAACATGTCTCCATGTCTCTTGTAACCCCTACAACATTCTGGTTTGTACTGGAGCTATTTGTGTGTGCCTTTGCCCCTTGCTGGCCTAAAAGTATTGGGTCTGATTTAGCTTGATTTCTTTCATGGCAACTAACAACAGAGGGTTATTCACTGAATATGTGTTTAATGCATGTTTATTGAATGAATGAATGAATGAATGAATGAATGAATGAATGAATGAAGAAAGAGATGCAATAAGAAGACATCAGTTTCTCAAAGTGATAGCCTCAGGATTCCTCTTTGCCTATGTTCATATCCTTAATTTCTTTCTCTTTTCTGATAGCTGTTTTTAGCATTTCTGTGTGTATGGCAAATGAAAGTGGAGATAAGAGGTATCTTTGCTTGTATTTATTGGGAAGCTTCAAGTGTGTCCTCATTGTATATGATTTTATCACATATTCATATATATCTATATAGATATAGCTGAGAGTTTTTTTTTCTTCATCCACTGAGGTAGTCTTATGGCTTTAGATGTAGTATTTTTAATAGGCAACTAGGTAGCACAGTGGATAGAATCCTGGGCCTGGAGTCAGGAAGTCTTGAGTTCAAATCCTGCCTTAGAGATTTACTAGCTGTGTGACCTTGGACAAGTCATTTGACCCCTATTTACCTCAGTTTCTTCAACTCTAAAATAGAGATAATAGTAATAAAAAACCTACCTCCCAGGACTGTTGTGAGGATCAAGTGAGAAAACATTCATAATTCACTTAGTACAGTGTCTAGCACAAAGTAGTCACTCAATAAATATTTGCTCATTTCTCTCCAACTTTCCCCCCAGCAATGTGATAAATTATGATGATTGCTTTCCAAATGTTGAACCATCCTCATATTGCTGGAATAAATTCAAGTTTTATTGTGGTAAATGATATTTTTAGTACTATTCCTGTGGAAAAGGTGGAGAGATTTGGTCTAAACCATAATTAGATGGATTTGAAACCAATTCAATGACCACGTTCAAAAGAAAGAGCCATCATTAACAGTTGAAAGTCAGCTTGTAGAATATTTCCACTGTAGTACCCTGCGGGAAGAAGGGAGCAGAATTTCTATTTGGCTCCATGCCGTTGACCATTTTTGTCAATGACTTGGATAGAGATATAAAGGGCACACTTACCATATTTGCACATGGTTTAAAGCTGGAAGGGAAAGCTGACACATTGGATGATAGAATCAAGAAAGACCTTGGTCAACTAGAACAGTGGGTAGAATCTGTAAAGAAGAATTCATTAAGACTTAGTGACAAATCTTAAACATGGGCTCAAAAAATCGACTTGACCTGGGAGATATAGACAGCATTTGTGTTGAAAAAGATCTGAGGATTTTAGTGGGCTATGAATTCAATATTCACCCACTGTATGATGTGACAACCAAAAATACTAACGTGACCTTGACCTACATTAATGGAGGCATAGGTTCCAGCAATAAAGATGTGTTAAACTCTGTATTCCAGAGTGTTTTGAGTGTTGCTGTTTGAGAATGACATTGAAAAACTAAAGAGCATACAGAGGAGGTAACCAAGATGATGAAAGGCTGGGGTTCTTTGTCATATAGACTAGCCAAAGGTATGGGAGATGTGAAGCCTAGGTGGAATTATATAGCTATGTTCATATACTTGATGGGCTTTTGTTTGAAAGAGAGATTGTTTTCTGCTTTGCCCCAGAAGCCAGAACTGTGATCTAGAAAGTGAGAGGGGCAAAGAGACAGATCTAGGCCTAGAATTTAAGAGTTAAAACTGTCCCAAAGTGGAAGGGGTTGCTTCAAGAGGTGGTGGGTGGCTTCTCCTTCACTGGAGGTCTTCAGAGGTTGGAAATAATTTTCCAGGTATATTACAGTGACGATTATTTGGGGCCATTGGTTGGCTTTAATATCAACTGAAATGTCTTCCAACTCTAGATCTTGCTATTCATAACAAACAATAATTGCTAAGGGAAATGACTCTTGGTAGCAATGAACTCTGAGGACTGTGTCATCCCTGAGGAATGTGTCGCTTTCTATACTACTACAACAGAATTTGAATTCTAACCCCAGTAAACCCTGAGCAGGGTGTGTTCTAGGGCCTGGGACCTGGACCTATCATACACAAGGCATTTCCTTCAAAGTTGATGACATTCTTTACCCCCTAGGACATATCACATAGTGGTGCTGCCTGGCCAAGAGTTGTACCCACGACTTTGCTACTCAAGGAGGCATGAAATTCATACAATCTTTAGCAGGCTTATGTTGGGGGTAGAGTAGATGTGTCAAGTAAACAGGAAGCCTTACAAGGGTGTCCCCCACGGAGATCCCCTGAAGGGCATGTCATACATAAAGAGACTCCTGAGGCTATGTTTCAAACACAAGGAGATGCTGAGGATCGTCTCCCATGTGGGAAGCCCTGAGAGTGGTGGTGGGACATATTCCATGGACAAAGAGCAATGACTCATATAGACAGGCCATCCTTTAAGGTCATACACACACAGCAGTGGCCTGTCCTAAGGGAATGTCTCCCAAAGGAGTACTCCCACCCATGATACATTCAACCCAGTGTTCTCTGAAGGGACTGTCCCACACAAATAGAAAACATTGAAGGGTTATGTCACCCACACAGACACCTCTCCTCCCCCTGGTGTCACATTCAATGATCTTCTTTCTGTAGTGAGGAAGAATTTTTATTCCTGCTCCCACCAAAGCAATTTCTGAAGTGTCCTCTAAACAAATTGCTGAACAGACCAGACAGGAATGAGCTCCAAGCTTTGGCCAGAGATGCAGACTAACCAACCAAAGGCTGAAGAATTTATGGGGTAAGAACAACAGCAAACAAAGAGGGGAAGAAAAAAAGGGAAGGGAGGGAAAAGAAAGGAGGAAAGGAGGAAGGAAGGAAGAAAAAGAAAGGAAGGAAAAAAGAAGAAAGGAAAAGAGAGAAAAAAGTAAGGAATGACAGTTGAAAGAATAGAAGAGAAATAAAGTGGGCTTCAGCTTAGTGTTTATGTCTGTGCCAAGATACAGTAGAACAGAGTGTCCCCTGGCAAACCTGCTGAAACTGGTTTTGGGCCAAACGGTTCCATTCCAATGACCTTTAGCTATCTGACTGTGTCTGCCTGCACAGACCAAGTGAACAAATAAATAAATAAATATTCTAAAATACCAAAAGAGAAGAGGTGGGGAAAGACCATTAACAGGAGCTGATCAAAGTCCCCATCCAAAGCCAGGATCTGGGGGCAGAGCACTGTTCCAGTGTTCAGCCCCTCCAGCTAACTTGACTCAGGACGAGGAAGCTGGCAGAGGCCATCCAGGAGGTGGCCCTGGAGAAAGGAGGCGGGTACCTGGCCATGGACTACAGCCAGGAGTGTCTCTGGTGTCTGCCCAGAGGAGGAAGGCCTGACAGCAAGACAAGCGAGTTGAGAAGTTGGAGTGGATGTCTAGTTGATATTGCTGGGCAGAGGGGGCCAGACCCAAAAACCAGGGAGATCTCCGATTATACTGAACAATGTCCCCCAATTACCAGATGGTGAAGGGACCCAGAGTTCTCCAAGAAGTTGAGACCTCCTAGTTACAAATTCAATCTGACCCACCCTTCGGGTGCAAGGCAGCAGAGAGAGTGATTGGGACATCCTGGGGAAAAAGAGTGGGGATTCAAAATCACAGAAACTTAACTACAGCTAAGGGACCACAGAGACTACAAAGTCTATTTACCTGAACATGAATTTCTTGTTACAACATACTGAACAAGTCGTTATCTAGTGTCTGCTTAAACCCTTCCAACTAGGGAGAGCCCACTTCCCTCCTCCAGGCAGACTACCCTACTTTGGGACAGTTCCAGGTTTCCCTGATATCAAGATTCCCAGAAACTCCCACTCACCTGCTCTTCATTCAGTTACCTGAGGTCAAGTAGAATAAGTCAAAACCAGTCTTTCAGTGGTGAGGTTGAGTGGATAGTGAGATAGACTAGGCATGCAGGGGTTCAAATTCTACCTCTTGCAACTTACTAGATATGTGACAACTGGGTGTATAAATGTCAGTTACTATCATATCATGGAAAGGGAGAGGTAGAATGGGGTAAATTATCTCACATAAAAGAGACATAAAAGAGCTTTTACAGTGAAGGGGAAGATGGAAGCGGTAGAGGGGAGCACACGAACCTTAATCTCATAGGAATTGGCTCAAAGAGGAAATAACATACACACTCAGATGGGTACAGAAATCTATATTACCCTACAGGAAAGTAGAAGGGGAAGGGTATAAGACAAGGGGGTGGGGATAGAAGGTAGAGCAGATTGGGGGAGGTAAAAGTGAGAAGCAAAACACTTGAGGATGGACAGGGTGAAAGGAGAGAAATTAGGATAAACGGGGAAAATAGGATGGAGGGAAATTCACATTAATCATTATAGTTAAAAAAAATTCCAACAGTTTCTCTGATAAAGACCTCATTTACTCAAATACATAGAGAACTGAGTCAAATTTATAGAAACAAGAACCATCCATTCCTTAGCTGAGAGGTTGTCAGAGAATATGAACAGGCAGTGTTCAGATAAGGTAATTAGGCTGTCCACTGTCATATGAAAGAATGCTCTGAATCACTATTGATTGGAGAAATGAAAATTAAAACAACTCTGAGCTGGCACCCCACACCTATCAGATTGGCTGGCATGAAAGAAAAGGAAGGTAACATGTTGGAGGGGATATGGGAAAGTTGAGACATTAATACACTGTTGGTGAAGTTGTGAACTGATTGAACCATTCTGGAGAGCAGTTTGGAACTATGCCCAAAGGACAGTCAAACTGTCCTTTGACCCAACAATGCCACTGCTGGGTCCATATCCCAAAGAGATCAAAAACAAAAAGAAAAAAAGACTTATATGTACAAAAATATTTATAGCAGTTCTTTTAGTGGTGGCAAAGAACTGGAAATTGAAGGGATGTCCATAAATTGGGGAATGACTAAACAAGCTGTTGTAAATGATTGTGATCAAATACTATTGTACTATAAAAAAGACAAGCAGAATGGTTTTGGAAAAGCCTGAAAAGGCTTATGTGAACTGATGTGAAGTGAAATGAGCAGAATTAGGAGAACATTGTATATAGTAATAGCAGTATTGTATCAACTGTGAATGACTTAGCTATTCTCAGCAACACAATGATCCAAGATAACTCTGAAGGACTTATGATGAAAATGATATCCATCTCCAGAAAAAGAACTGATGGAGTCTGAAAGCAGATCAAAGCAGACTTCTTCTTTACTTTCTTAAATTTCTTTTTTTCCTGTGTTTTCTTTCACAACATGACTAACAGGGAAATATGTTTTGCATGATGACATATGTATAACCTATAACAAATTACTTGACTTCCCAAGGAGGGGGAACAATGAGCAAAGAAAGGAGAGGATTTAGAACTCAAAAAACTTTTAAAACTGAATGTTAAAATTGTTTTTGCATGTAATTGGGATGAAATATTGAATTTACCAAAAAATAAAATAAAGAATATGAAGAACCCAAGGACAGCCACAACAAAAAACAATTCTTATCTGTAGAACTGGTGGAGGAGAATGGTAATAACATATAACGTATGTTCATCCTTCCTTGTCAAAGAAGACCATGCCATCAGAGAAATGATGACATGACTTGCACTTGACTTTGTTTTGAGTGAGGGAGGGCTGTGCAGGTCACCAGCCTCACTTCTCCTCCAGAACCATCTGAATTCAGTGAGCAGATATGCATCAGGCTGACTGGGGATGACCCAGGATGAGGCAATTGGGGTTAAGTGACTTGCCCAAGGTCACACAGCTAGTGAGTGTAAAGTGTCTGAGGTGAGATTTGAACTCAGGTCCTCCTGGCTCCTGCACTGGTGTCCTATCCACTGCACTGCCTACCTGCCCTTATGTTCTGGCTAACTCTGCACCACCTAGCTGCCCCTAATAATAATATATAGCATTTGTCTCCTGGATAGGTATTTTGAGTCTCAAAGGAGATAATATATAAATTGTCTTGCAAATTTGAAAGTACTATATAAATGTTAGCTATGATTACTATCATTGCCATTTCAAATGACATCCCTTCAAATATTAATTTCTTCTTAAAAATATGTTTATTTGATATTTTGTTTTTCCCAACTACATATAAAAACAATATTTAACATTCACTTTTTTAAAAATGTTGAGTTCCAAATTCTTTTGCTCCCTTCTCCTTCCCCCTCACTGAGAAGACAAGCAATTTTATATAGGTTAATCCATGTGCAATCATACAAAAACATATTTCCATATTAGTCATATTGTGAAAGAAAACAGACCAAAAAGAAATGAAGTAAAAAAAAAAATGTATGCTTCAATCTTAATGAGGCACAGAATGCAGGGCTGTGGATAAATTTGTGTGCCCTGCTGGGGAAGGGAGGCTGATAGCAGGGAGGGAGAATGCTAAATGAGCCTGTTAGGGGTAGACCTTCTCTATTGTTAATTCATAAGGTTATTACTTTTGGGGCTCCCTGTGCAGGCAGTTGAAATTGCTCTTATCTATGGTTCACAATTTCTTTTTTTGGAGGGGAGGGGGGTTAATGGGTGTTAGAGAATCTTTCTTCTTCATCATATGAGAGGTGTGTGTGTGTGTGTGTGTGTGTGTGTGTGTGTGTGTGTGTGTGTCTTAGATACCAAACATTTATCAGAGATATTCGATACAGACTTTTTTTTTTCCCATTTGACCACATCCATTCTTATCCTAGGTGCATTAATTTTGTTTGTGTAGAAGATTTTCAATTTCATGTAATCAAACTTACCTATTTTGTCTTCTGTAATAGCCTTTATCCTTTGTTTGGTTAAGAACATGTCTTATGCAGCCAAGATGGTAGATTAGAGGTAGTTACCCATCTGAACTCTTTTAACATTTCCCTCCAAATAACTTTAATATAACACTTCAAATCAAATTTGAGACTAGAAGATTCAACAAAAGGTCAGGTGAGATATTTTTCCTGGCTAGGAAAACTTAGGAGGTAGACAGGAGAGATATATGACACCAGTGCTCCTATGTGGCAGTAGCAGCTTAGGGAACTTTCATTGCAGAAATAGCAAGGGCCTCAGACAACTAGTCAGAAAGAGATTATAGGGGATCCTTTGCTGACACTGGGTACAGCTGGTATTGATTGGCAACTCTATTGCTAGTACACAGTTCTGTGTCATAGTTCTAGGGCAGAGAAGAGTTCAGGTGGTTGATGACAAAGGACAAGGGACTAGATTCTAGGGCCAATAGAATTGCTAGTACTTGCAGCAGAAGAAGAATAGGGGACCTGTTTACAGTTTTAAGGCAAAGAGGAATGCCAGGGCTTGCAACCAGCTATAAGGGACCAGGGGTCATTTCTAGGTAAAGACCAGAATGCCAACCAGGAGATCAGTGACCATACCTCTCCCAGTATCACACCACCATGGAAGCACCAACAAATTTGTAAATCCCCAGAACTAGTTCTGAAAAAAATTTGCACAACAAAGCCTGAAGCTTAGGACAGTGCCTTTTCATCCCAGATAAGTAGAGTCTAACTTTAACATAAAGTTCAAAATCAAGAAATAAACTGGAAAAAGGAGCAAACAACAAAGAAAATAACAATAATAAAAATAGAAGACAACGTAAACAAAATAATTCATTTAAAAAAAACTGACTTGGAAAGCAGATTGAGGGGGGAAGTTGAGAATTTTTGTACTACCTGAAAACTTATACAGAAAAAGAGCTTAGACATCATCTTTCAAGAAATTATCAAGGAAAATTTCCCTGATCTTTTAGAACTAGAGGGTAAAATAGCAATTGAAAGAATCCACTGATCACCTCCTGAAAGAGATCCCAAAATGAAAACTCCCAAGAATATTACAGCAAGATTCCTGGGATCCCAAGTAAAGGATAATATATTGCAAGCAGTCAGAAAAAAATTCCAATATTGTATAGCCACAGTCAGAATAACACAAGATTTATCCGTTTTTGCATCAAAAGAGTGGAGGGCTTGGAATATGACATTTTGGAAGGCAAAGGAGTTAGGATTACAAGCAAGAATCACCTAGTCATCAAAACTGAGTATAATACTTCAGGGGAAAAATGGACATTCAATGAAATAGCACTTTAAAGCATTCCTGATGAAAAGACCAGAGTTGAATAGAAAATTTTACTTTCAAATACAAGAATTAAGAGAATCATAAAAATGTAAACACAAAAGGATAATCATAAGGGACTCAATAAAGTTAAACCATTAACGTTACTATACAGGAAGATGGTATTTGTAACTCCTCAGAACTTTGTCATTATTAGGGCAGTTTAAAGGAGTTTACATAGACAGAGGGCCTGGATTTCTGTTGAAACAGACACACTCAGAGTTAAAATAAAGGGCTGGAGCAGAATCCAATATGCTTTAGCTAAACTAAAAAAAACACAGGAGTAGCACTCGTGATCTCAGACAAAGCAAAAGCAAAAATAGAACTGATTAAAAGGGATAATTAAGGAAACTACATTTTGCTGAAAAAAAAGTTACCATAGACATAAAAGTAATATCAAAAATGTTTCCATCAAGTTTCTCTGATAAAGGCCTCATTTGTCAAATAAATGCTAAGCATAGAAGTGAGTCAAATTTATAAAAATAAGAGCCATTTCCTAATTGATAAATTGTCAAGGAATATAAACAAGCTGTTTTCAGAAGAAGAAATCAAAGTTAGGTAGAGTCATATGACAAAATGCTCTAAATCACTATGGATTGGAGAAAGGCAAATTTAAATAATTCTGAGGTATCACCTCATACCTGTCAGAAATGACAAATGCTGGAGGATATGAGGGAAAAATAGGCACACTAATGATTTGTGGGTGGAGTAGTGAACTGGTTTAATCATTCTGGAGAACAATTCTGAACTAGATCCAAAGGGTTATAAAACTGTGCATACTCTTGGACCTAGAGAAATACCGCTACTAGGTCTACATTCCACAAAGATCAAAGGAACAGAAATATGACCCACATTCACAAAAATATTTATAGCAGCTCTTTTTGTGGTGGCAAACAATTGGAAATTGAGGGGATGTTAATTAATTGAGGAATAGCTGAACAAGGTGTGACATATTATTATGATGAAGTACTATTGTGCTGTGGGCAATGATTGGGGGGGAAGTTTCAGAAAAAAAACAAATAAATATGGCAAGACCTATATAAACTGATGCCAAGTGAAGTGAGAATGATTTACACAGTATCATTTGCATGAAAGGTGATTGAACTGATTACTATTTTTACTGTGTAGTGATCTGTACAAGATATGTTTACTATTTTGGCTTTTCTACATTTGTTTCTAATCTGTCTTCTAATACTTGGTCAGTTTTTGTAAATATTTCATGCAGTGCTGAAAAAGATACATCCATCCATATATATATATACATCTATATATACACATACATACATATACACATACATGCATATATACACATATATACACATACATACACACATGCACACACACACACACACACACACACACACATATATATATATATATATATATATATATATATATATATATTTTTTTTTTCTTTAGCAGTGCCATAGAGTAATGCATTTAGTCTTTTCTTTAGTTTCTCTGGAAACGTATTCAATTCTATACTTTTATTTTGCTTATCTTTCTGTTTGATTTGTCCAAAACTGATAGAGTGGTATTAAAATTTCCTACCTCTATTGTAAGACTGTCTACTTCTTGTAATTCAGTCAATTTTTATTTTATGAATTTAGATGTATTTGAAGTATACAAGTTTAATGTTGAAATTGATTTTTTTGTCTGTTTTCTTTCACAACAATGCAATTTTCTTTTTTATGTTGTAAATTATTTTTTGCTCATACAAATATCAGGATTGTTATCATGGTTTTTTTGTTCTCCTGATGAATAGTAAATTCTTCCATGTATTTTAACATATTTCATTGGTGGTCTTCTTAAATTTTTTCTTTCTTTTTGTCATAGTTATTGTTAACCCTGTTCTCTCCTAACAACAACAAAGAGCTTCCCTTGTACCAAATAAGCATAATAAAGCAAAACAAATCTATACTGTCCATGGCTGAAAATAATACAGATAGATAGGGCTCATTTTGTACCTATAGTCCATCACTGAGTCTCAAAACAGGCTAGAAATCAGACTTGTGAGAAGTGCAACATGACATAAAAGGAACATGGTCTGATCATCATATGGGAAGCCCCACTTCACACCTCTTCTTTCCTCTGAAGTGTGAAGATTATGTAAGAAAAAGCATGGCAGGAGATGGAAATATCTATTTTTCTTGCCCCACCCCTCCACATTCCTCTTCCTCTTCCCTCAAGAGACAGATACAGCAGAAGATAAAAGGCCTGAGGTCAGAGGGAAGGTTGCTCTACTTTGCATCGAAGTTCTCCACATCCATTTGGGGGACTGAGCTGTCAGTAGAGGGTAGAAGATGCCTTGTGTTGACCCAGATGGAAGTCACCAACTGGCCTCTTTCTGGCTATCCTCAGGGGATGAACTCAGCAGGAGACAGGAGATGAATAGTCAGGGGAAGGTCTCATTCCATCTTTCCCTGGGTAGGTTGGAAAAATGTTTCATCCTCAGTCCTCTGGCATTGTAATGGGTCATTGTGTTAGCAAGAGTTCTTAAGTCATGCAAAGTTATTTCACTTTACATTATTGTATCAATTTTATAAATTGTTTTCTTCGTTTTGTTCACTACAGTCTGCATAGAAAACTTCAAGTGCTTTCAGATTCTCCTGAGTCTATGCATTTGTCATTTCTTATGTCACAATAATACCCAATTATGTTTTTATACTATGATTTGTTCAGTTCCTGAATGCCACCATATATAATTTTGTACATATAGGACATATTAACACTCCTTCCAACACCCATACCACTCAGTTCCTCAATCTACTCACTTCCTATCACCTACTACTCATCCACCCCACCTCAGTCACACACAAAAATGGTCATACCATCGATCTTGCTATCACCCACTAATGTACTACTTCCATGCTCAAGAATTTCTAAATCCCTTTATCTGATGGTAATCTATTGATTTTTCCCCTCTCCTTCTGCCTCCCCTTGCAAAATCTTTGTCCACTCCATGACCTCCCAGCCCCTGACCCCTCCATTCTCCCCCAAGCCATCTACCCTGTACTAGACGCTCTCTTATTTTCCTCACCTTGAGCCTTTGGTGAAGCAATTCAACTCTATAGTGTCCTTTTCTCTATAGTCCCTAGACCCCCTTTCATTTCGCTAATTGTACCCCAAAAAACCTCAGCTTTGGATCGCTCCCATCATCTACCACTTTCCCTCCTACGCATTTGCTTCTGAAAGGACATGGAAAAAATTATGCAATCATTCTGACTGGATCCACTACAAATTTATGTTACACAACCTCATTTGTCTCATCTTTACTGCTGGGCAATCCTATAATACCTCCTTTATCAACTCACCATACCACTCTCTCAACTAATAACCTTGCTCTATATTTTACATTTGCCTCAAGCTCCCCTTTTTCCTCATTCATATCCTTCTGCCATTATTATCTTCTCTTCTGCCTGTCTCACATGATGAGGAAAACCTACTCCTTATCAAGGGTAACCCCTCTACCTGAACAAGCAATCCCATCCCACCACATCTCCTCCAACAGACTTCCCCCCACTCTCTTCTCCACTCTTTCACTTATTTTCAGTCTCTCCCTATATACTAGCTCTTCACCTAGTGATATATGATCATATCGGCCCTTATTCTCAAACATAAATCGTCATTGCCGATAACTATTGTCCTATATCTCTTCTGTCCTTTGCCACTAAAATCCTTGAAAAGATTAAAAGATTATTGACAATAGGGGCCTCCCCTTTGTCTTCTCTTTCTTCTTAACCCCTTACAATCCAACTTTATCATTCCCATAAAATTTCTATTTCTAAGGTAACCAATGACCTTTGTCATTGTTTCTAAGTCCAAGTTTCTAAGTCCAGTGGTCTTTTTCTCAATTCTCATTCATCTTGACCTCTCTGTAGCCTCTGACACCATAGATGACTTTCTCCTCCTTAATACTCCCTTCACTTTAGGTTTGTAGGACATTCAACTCTCCTGGTTTTTCACCTATTTATCCAATTGCATCTGTCTCCTTTGCTACATCCTCATCCAGATCATGCCCTCGAAACCTTAGGTGTCTCACACCCAAGTCTAGGACCTTGGAATCTAATTGTCCAACTCCATTTATGACTGTAATCCTAATCCTACATGCATGCCTCGAAGTCTAAAGCTAACCCTAACCCTCACTCTGACCCTAAATGTCTCCTTTGACACTAAACCTAACCCTAGCCATAACCCTCCAACTCTAATTGCCTCCAACTCTAACCGAAACCCTCTGACTCTAACCCTAACCTTAAATGTGCTTACAACTCTAACTCTAACCTTCTGACTCTAACATTAACCCAAATGATAAATCCTTCTATCCTAAGCCCTCTTGATTTCTCCCTCTATGTTGCTGCTGCTACTGCTCTACCTTTATTACTACTATTGCTACTACTACTACTACTACTACTACTACTACTACTACTACTACTACTACTACTACTGCTACTACTAGCTAACATTTATATAGCACTTACTATATGCCAGGCATTGTTCTAAGAGCTTTAAAATTATTACCTACTTTGATTCTTATGACAACCCTAGAAAGTTGGTGCTATTTTAACCCCATTTAACAGATGAGGAAACTGAGACAAACAGAGGTTAAATGACTTGATCAGAGTCACACAGCTTGGAAATATATGAAACTGGATTAAAATTCAATTTTCTTGTCTCCAAAGCTTTATCCACTGTGCCACCCAGTTGCCTAATATACCATTTCACTTGATGGTCTCATCAGCTCCCATGGGTTTAATGATCATCGCTATGCTGATAATTCTCACATTCACCTATCCTGCCCATGCCTCTCTGCAAATCCTCCAGTCGCCCATCTTCAACTGCCCTTTAGACATCTCAAGCTGGATGTCTAGCAGACATCTTAAACTCAGTATGCCCAGCTTATTATCATTCCCCCTAAATTCCACTCTCCCAATTCCCTATTACTATGGAAGACAATACCATCCTACCAGTTTCTCAGTCTTACAACCTAGGAGTCACTCTCACCTCAACTTCCCATAGCCAAGCTATTAGCAAAGCCTGCCAATTTTGCCTTTGTAACATCTCTCTAATATGTCCCCTTCTCTTCTCTGACACTGCTACCACCCTGATGCAGGCTTTTATCACCTCACAACTGGAATATGGTGGTAGTGACTGGGTGAGGAAGGAGGACATGCTTGTCTCAAATCTCTCCCTACTCCATTCTGTCCTCCATTTAGCCACCAAAATGGTTTTCTCAAAGCACAGATCCTGCCATATCATAGTCATCTCTTCCTCTCTTCCTCCACCACACACACTCCACTGACTTCCTATTGCCTCCAGGAGCAAATACACAAAGTTCTGTTTGGCATTCAAAACCCTTTATCACCTGCCCCTTTTCCCACTCACCTTTCCAGTCTACTCACACACTGGCCCCTTGACTGTTCTAGGAATAGGCAACTCCATCTGTTGACTATTGACTCTGGGAAAAAAAATTCTCTGACTGTCCCCCATATCTGGAATGTTCTCCTTTCTCATCTCTGCCTGGGCTCCCTTACTTCAAGTCCCAACTAAAATCCCACCTTGTATAGGAAGCCTTTGTCCTATATCTCTTCTGTCCTTTGCCACTAAAATCCTTGAAAAAGTTAAAAGATTATTGACAATAGGAGCCTTCCCAATCTCTCTTAATTCTGGTGCCTTTTACTTTGTTAGTTTTTTTCCTATTCATCCTGTCTATAGCCTGTTGTGGTCTCTCTCATTAGATGATGAGTTCCCTGAGGGCAGAGATTGTCTTTTGCCTCTTTTTGCATCTCCAACATTTAGCTCAGTGTCTGGCACATAGCAAGTACTTAATAAATGCTTATTGATTGACTTACTTTAGCAGTTTGATTAGTGAGGCTCTGAAGAAGTAGATTTCAATTTACAACAGATAGTACTGAGATTTCATTCTATTAACTTACCACAAAAAGGAGAAACTGATCTCTCCAATTGAGGCATAGTCATGTGAAGAGTGTGACATAGGTATTTTCAGAGCATTCCTGTGTATGTCTCTGGAGGTACATACTTAGCTACTTTGCACATTCTATACCTTTTTGGAATGAAATTTCTTTTTCTTTCTCTCCCTAATGGGTTTTGTTGGAAAACTAGATAAAGACTAATGCTTTGTCTGGGTTCCTGTTCTATTCCATTACTTTGTTGCTGTTATTATGTTGGTTTTAGTTGATACCTAGGAGTCTAGACAAAGAGCACTGCAAAAATAATGTTTTTGTTTCCCTTGTTTATGCCCATTCCTGAAATTTCTTTTTCTCATCTCATTGTCATGGATAGAATTTCCAGAACTATATGAAGCAATACCATTGACAATGGAAATACTGGCCATAGCCTCTTGTAATTTTTAATTACATATTATGTTAACTGTTCATTTTATTATTTATTCGTTTATTTGGTTTATTTATTTTCAGTTTTCAACATTCTCTTCCACATAATTTTGAATTTCAAATTTTCTCCTAGTCTCCTCCCTCCCCCCACCCCAGGACAGTGTGTATTCTGATATCCTTTTCCTCCAATCTGCCCTCCTTTCTCTCACTGCCACCATTCCCTTCACTTCTATTTTCCTGTAAAGAAAGACAGATTTACATACCCCATTACCTATATGTCTTATTTCCTAGTTGCATGTAAAAACAATTTTTAACATTCATTTTTAAAGCTTTGAGTTCCACATTCTCTCCCTTCCCTCCTCCCCATTCACTCTTATTTGAGAACACAAGCAATGTAATAGAGGTTATATATGTGTAGTCATGCAAAATACTTCCATAAGACTAATGTTGTGAAAGACTAATTATATTTCCCTCTATCCTGTCCAGTCCTCCATTCATTCTATTCTCTCCTTTGACCTGTCCTTCTATCAAAGTGTTTGCTTTTGATTACCACTTCCCCAATCTGCTGTATTCTATTATGCCTCCTCTCTTATCCCCTTCCCCCTGCTTTCCTGAAGAGTAAGATAAACCTCCACACTCAATTGAGTGTGTGTTATTCCCTCCTGAAGCCAAATCCAATGAAATGAAGGCTTACTTATCCCTTCCCATCTTCCCCTTCTTTCCCTCCATTGTAAAAACTTTTTCTTCCTCTTTTATGTGAGAGAATTTACTACATTCTACCTCTCCCTTTCTCTCTCCTAGTACATTTCTCTCAACAGTTAATTTTATTTTTTAGATATCATCCCTTCATATTTTGCTCACTCTGTGCCCTCCATCTCTGTCTGTCTTTCTCTCCATACATATACATACATATACACACACATATATGTGCATATATATAGACAGACATATATACCTATATTGCCTACAACTATCCTGATACTGAGAAAATTTGTGAGTTACAAATATCTTTCCATGTTGGAATGTAAATAGTTCAACTTTAATAAGTCTGTTATGGTTTCCCTTTCCTGTTTATCTTTCTATGTTCCTTTTGATTCTTACATTTGAAAGTTAAATTTTATATTCAGCTCTGGTATTTTCAACAAGAATGCTTGGAAATCCTCTATTTCATTGAAGTTCCATTTTTTCCCCTGAAGTATGATACTCAGTTTTGCTGGGGAGGCCATTCTTGGTTTTAGTCTTAGCTCCTTTGACCTCTGGACTATGATATTCCAAGCCCTTTGATCCCTTTGTGTAGAAGCCACTAAATCTTGTGTTATCCTGATGGAGTTTTCACAATGCTTGATTTGTTTCTTTCTGGTTGCTTGTAATATTTTCTCTTTGACCTGGGAACTCTGAAATTCAGCTACAATATTCCTAGGACTTTTCTTTTTGGGATTTCTTCCAAGAAGTGATCAGTAAATTCTTTCCATTTCTATTTTACCCTCTGGTTCTAGAATATCAGGGCAGTTTTCCTTGTTAATTCCTTGGAAGATGATATCTAGGCTCTTTTTTTGATCATGACTTTCAGGTAGTGCAATAATTTTTAAATTATCTCTCCTGGATCCATTTTCTAGTTGTTTTTTTTTTCAGTGAGATACTTCACATTGTCTTTTATTTTTTCATCCTTTTGATTTTGTTTTATAATATCTTGATTTCTCATAAAGTCATTAGCTTCCATTTGTTCCATTCTAATTTTGAAGGAATTATTTTCTTCAGTGAGCTTTTGGACTTCTTTTTCCATTTGGCCCACTATGCTTTTTATGACATTCTTCTCCCCATTGGCTTCTTGGATTCTTTTTCCATTTGGGTTAGTCTAATTTTAAAATTTATTTTCTTCAGCATTTTGGGGGAGTTTCCTTTAGCAAGCTGTTGACTCATTTTTCATGATTTTCTTGCCTCACTCTCATTTCTCTTCCCAATTTTTTCTCTACTTCCCTTACTTGATTTTCAAAATTCTTTTTGAGCTCTTCTATGGCCTGAGACCAATTCATATCCTTCTTGGAGACCTTGGATACAGGAGCTTTGGCCTTGTTATTTTCTTCTGGTTGTAAGTTTTGATCTTCCTCATCACTAGTGATGAAACAAAATATATCACTGAGAAAGTAATAATCTATAGTCTATTTCTTTTTTCCACTGTCTGCTCATTTTCCCAGCCAATTACTTGACTTTTGAGCTCTTTGGTAAGTGTAGGACTCCAGAAGCTCCCTCTGCTTCAGTAGTGGCTACCATTGCCCTGAGGCTGGGGCCTGGACTGAGGCCAGGAGTGAGACCAAGGCTGAGGCTAGACCTCATTCCTCTCCCAGTCAAGTGTGAGACCCTTCCCACTCTGTTTATTTTAAATAGATTCTATTGCCATGTAGGAGTAGGTAGGTGGTGCTGTAGTGGATACAGCATCAGAACTGGAGTCAGGAAGACCTGAGACCAAATCTGGTCTGAGATACTAACTACACCCTGGGCAAATTACTTAATCATGTTTGCCTCAGTTTCCTCTTGTGTAAAATGAGTTAGAGAAGGAAATGGTAAACCACTCTGGTATCTCTGCCAAGAATACCTCAAATGAGGACATGAGGATTTGGATAGAACTAATCCACTGAACAGTTTGCAGCTTATTCTTAAGCTCTTGATGGTTTTCATAGAAATGGGCATTGAGTTTTGTTTAAAAATCTTCTAATGCATCTTTCTTTTTCATTGAGAGATTTTACTGTATATGTCCCATTCCTCACTGTATACTAGGTATTCATTGAATTATATCCACTTCAAAATTGTTTATTTTCGGGGGCGGAGCCAAGATGGCAGAGTAGAAGGATGAAAGTTTATGAGCTCAGAAAGCACAGCCAATAGAATTAATGTAAAAAGAGACCCCCATAACTTCTGGACCACCGAAAGGTGTACAGAAACAGAGTGGAAGAGATTTCCGTTCCAGAGAGCCCTGGAGAGCCATCCCCAGGGTCCGTCATGCCCCGGAAAGCAGACCCCACCCCAGCGCTGTCCTGGCCGCGGCCCCAGAGAAGCTAACCCGAGTAGGCTTCAGGGATGGAAGCTCTGGCGGCCGGGAAAGTTCCTCCGCCCACAGAAGCTACAGGTCAGTGAGAGAGACGGCTGGCTGGCCAAGGGGAGGGGGTGTCTCCGTGACTCGGGCCCCCTCGGGAGGAAGCGGCGGCAGCAGACACGGGGGCAGGAAGCGGCAGAGGCAAGGGTGGGGCAGCAGCAGAGGCAGCAGCGGCAGCCCGGGACTCCCCCAGCAGCAGGTAGGATCTTCATTACTGAAGGTCTCTGCATAAACAACCTGAGGGAGCTGATCCTGGGAGACAGCCCTGCCCCCACCCCAGCACCAGAATTAAAGGTCACATTGATTAGCAGCTGGGCGGCGCGGAAAGCACATTTGAATCTCAGACTCCAAGCACTAGCTGGGCGGATCTAGGCGGGGGTAGACAGAAATCTCAGAAGTCAAGTAACTGGCTGGGAAAATGCCTAGAAAAGGGAAGAAAAATAAGACTAGAGAGAGTTTTTTTGAACAGATGCAAATGATCCCGACTTTCGGATCTGACGAGGAAATATTCTTGCCATCAGGGAAAGACGTGGAGGGTGGGGCCTCAGTACCCCAGACATCCCAGGGGGATGTCGGGTGGGCTCAGGCCTTGGAAGATCTCAAAAAGGATTTTGAAAAGCAAGTTAGACAGGTGGAGGAAAAACTGGGAAGAGAAAGGAGAGAGATGCAAGAAAAGTATGAAAAACGGGTCAATACCTTGGTAAAGGAGACCCAAAAAAATGCTGAGGAAAATAACACCTTGAAAAATAGGCTCACTCAATTGGCAAAAGAGGTTCAAAAAGCCAATGAGGAGAAGAATGCTTTCAAAAGCAGAATGAGCCAAATGGAAAAAGAGGTTCAAAAGCTCACTGAAGAGAATAGTTCTCTCAAAATTAAAATGGAACAGATGGAGTGTAATGACTTTCTGAGAAACCAAGAAATCATAAAACAAAACCAAAAGAATGAAAAAATGGAAGAGAATGTGAAATATCTCATGGGAAAAACAACTGACCTGGAAAATAGATCCAGGAGAGACAATTTAAAAATTATGGGACTACCTGAAAGCCATCATCAAAAAAAAGAGCCTAGACATCATCTTCCATGAAATTATCAAGGAAATCTGCCCTGACATTCTAGAACCAGAGGGCAAAATAAATATTGAAAGAATCCATCGACCACTACCTGAAAGAGATCCAAAAAGAGAAACTCCTAGGAACATTGTGGCCAAATTCCAGAACTCCCAGCTCAAGGAGAAAATCTTGCAAGCAGCTAGAAAGAAACAATTCCAGTACTGTGGAAATACAATCAGGATAACTCAAGATCTAGCAGCTTCTACATTAAGGGATTGAAAGGTGTGGAATAGGATATTCCAGAAGTCAAAAGAACTAGGACTCAAACCAAGAATCACCTACCCAGCTAAACTGAGTATAATACTTCAGGGGAAAATATGGTCTTTCGATGAAACAGAGGACTTTCAAGCATTCTTGATGAAAAGACCAGAGCTTAAAAGAAAATTTGACTTTCAAACACAAGAATGAGGAGAAGCATGAAAAAGTAAACAGCAAAGAGAAGTCTTAAGGGACTTACCAGAAGTGAACTGTTTACATTCCTACATGGAAAGACAATATTTGTAACCCTTAAAACTTTTCAGTATCTGGGTAGTTGGTGGGTCCATACACACACATGTACACGCATGCACGTACACACACATACACAGATGCACACACATACAGAGACAGAGAGCACACAGTGAATTGAATAGGATGGGACCATATCTTAAAAGAAATTAAGGTAAATGGTGAGAGAGAAATGTAGTGGGAAGAAAGAGGGTGAAATGGAAGGGGGTAATTATATGTCATTTAAGAGGCAAGTAGGAGACTTTTTAGTGGAGGGAAAAAGAGGAGAGCTGAGAAAAAAAATTGTTTATTTCTTCTGCTCTCTCTCTTTTTGATTCTCACTGTTGATCTATCTACTTAGAAAGGTGATGTTTATACTCTCCCTTTCTCTCTAAGTCTTCTTGCCTTATGTACTTTTTCTTCTGTTATAGGTAACACTGTATTACTTCTCTCTACACACACACACACATACACTTTTTCACTCTTTCTCCCATCTTCTGTCATTCATTTTCTGCTGTTCAGACCACTAGGTCTCTTGGTTGGGTCTTTTCAGTGACTTTATTGTGTTAAAGGAGAGTAGCAGTCTGGTTTGGTCCCTGCTAAGTGGAAACTCCAGAGTAGGATGAATGTACCAGAGTTTATAACTTCCTTTTCCACAAGGAATCCCCTTGTTCTCTGGGCAAATTGGTACTGCTCGTCTCTTTACCTGTTCAGATTGCTCACTTTCTCCATCAGAGGTGTGTGTGTGTGTGTGTGTGTGTGTGTGCGCGCGTGCGCATGCGCGCATATCTATTGCTCTCTCTGTTAAGAGATATTTGTGAGTTCAAACTAGGTCAAAGTTGAGGAGGAGTGGAATAGGAGGCAAAATAGACCAAGATTAAAAGGCAAACCTGGTGTCTATTATGTTAGACAAAGGACGGAGTGGTGGTATTTAGGGTCAACTACTTTTTTTTATGGGATTTCACATGTAGGAAAAATTCCTCCAACTTGCCTCATTTTATAGATCCATAAATGAAAGATCATCAAGAAAAATGGACTTGTCCAAGGTCATATGATTAGTAAGGGACAGATCTTGGACTCAGATCCAAGCAACCCACTGCCCAATGCTGGAATCCTCTCATCTTTGGCCAGATTCTCCTTTTCCTTGGGGAGGGAGGAGACCAGTGATTCTTTGCCCATATCCTCTCTTTACTCCTACCTCCATTTGGCTCAGCATCTATCCTACTTCCTGTCCTGTCTGGGAGAGTAAAGGCTCTCCAGCTCATCACTGAGAGCCCAGATGGAAAAGCAGGACGGGTCATGATAGTTTGGGTGGCCATGTGCGGAAGATTTCATTTATATTTAGAATTGTTCTAACCACAAAATTAATAGAAGCATAAATAAAGATGGAAGAGAAGAGATTAGAGCTCACAATTTGGTAAAAAGCATATTTCTGGTTTATTTGCTTTCAGATGTTGAAACCTTGCCCATTTTACTTAAGTAGTACCCCCTTCCCTCTGTTGCCATGGATACAGAAAAGTGGCAGTGCTTCCAAAAACATCATCCCAAGTAACCATTCTCTCCCCGTCCCTTACAACAACAACACAGGGGCTGCAGTCCAGAACAATGAGGCTTCCAGAGAGAAATGGGAGGTAAATTACAACTACTTCTTCTGCCTGCCAGTGTGGTCACTGGGGATGATCACTTAGAGGCTAAGGACAAAAGACCGGGGCAAGTTTTTACCTAGTTTTTGTTGGGGCCTTTGAAAATGGTCAGAGACTGAACCAACTTTCAGAGAAGGAAGGAATACTAGAAAAAAGAATGTAAGAACTGAGAGAAACTTTAGAACAGAGCATATCAGCTCTGGAATGAATGTTAGAACAGAGAATGACAGAGCTGGGAGGGACTTTAGGAAAGGAAGAAGGAAACAATCATTTACCAGACACTTACTATGTGCCCAGCACTATACTAAGTACTTTCCAGATATCTCATTTGACCTTCACAACAACCCTGAGAGGTGGGTGTTCTCATTATGCCCATTTTATAGATCAGTGAAATGAGACTGAGAGAGCTTAAGTGATTTGCTGAGCATAACACAGCTAATAAGTGTCCAAAGCCTATTTTGGACTTGGATCATCCTGACTCCAGGCCCAGCACTCTGTTCACTAGGATATATCCCACCTAGTAGCCTTAGAACTTGGAAGTAAGAGCTGAGAAGATTCTTAGAACAGGGAATGCCAGATCTAGGAGGGCCTTTAGAATTTGGAATGTCAAAACTGGGAAGGCCTTAGAACAGAGAGTGTCAGATCTGGGAGGAATTGTAGAATATCAACCAGAATGTCAGAATTAGAAGGAACCTTAGGAAGCATGTAGCACCACCCTCCCCCTCATAAAACAGATGAGGGTACCCAAGGCCCAGCTAGTTAGTGGTAAAACCAGGGCTAGACACCAGGTTCTTATATCTCAGTTCTCCATGTCAGTGGACCTCCTTACATCAGTGTTCATCCTTCCTCCTTTCCAGTGCTTTTAGCACTTGGTCATTCTCATTTTAGAGAACTTTTAAAATCAATTTATTCTATAGAATTGTGTGTTCCAGGGAATCATAATTTGTGCCTGGATTTCAGAATGTCAATGAACATGGATAGGGAAAAGAATGTCACATCTTTATTTCAGCATAAATGGTTTCCATTATAATCTCATGTCTTATTTTATTTAAAACCTTATTCTGAGAAGGGGTCCTTTGGCCTCACTAACCTGCCATAGGAATCCAGGAAACAAAAAGGTGAAGAACTTCTAGTTTAGACTAGTAATGAAATGTTATTTATGTTTTAGAATAATCCTTTACATGGGTCTAGAGATGGGAGAACTGTCATTCAAGTGATTTAAGAAGATAGGTATGGATTAGTGACAATGCCACTTACGTCACTCATTTGTGAAACTGATAGCTTCTTATGCACTAATCATGTGATTTGTGGTGAATTGCTTCACCCTTCTTGGCCTCTGTTTCCTCCTTTGTAAAATGAAGGATTTGAGCTAGTTGATGTCTAAGATCCCTTCTAATTCTAAAAGTCAATGATTCAGTTATGAATAATTCATGTTGGAAAAGATAGTTCATTGTTCATAGGGTTGCCATATGTGAAGTATGCTTGTGAAATAGTGTTGCCAGATGTAAATGCCTTTAAGGGACCTCATGGTGACTTACCAGATGTTGACTCTACCAGACTCACCAGCAGCCTGGATCTAATCTCCTACATGGATGGATAGGTAACTCTGTGGGACAATACAATATTCCCTTAAATAATTAGTAGATAATTAACGTTTTATATTTATATAGAACTTTATTTTACCTTTACCCTTTAGTATTTTGTTATAAAATAAAAAGTAATAAAGTAAATAATATAAAATAGACAAAGTAAGCAAATAAAATATCATAAAACAAAAATAAATACTAGAAGTTAAATAACAAATTATAAGTAAAATGAGAAGTAAAGCATTTTATTTCACCCCTTGGCATAACCTTGGGAATGTTCATGGAACATCAGCACTATGTGAGTTCTCCAAGGTCATCTAATTCAACCCACACCTGACTTGGAATTTCTCCTCCAACATCCCCTTAAAAATCACAGTGATGAAAAAACTCCCACCTCCTGAGGCAGTCCATTACAATTGTGGATTGATGAGAAGTTTTTCTTTATGTCGTGCTGTAGTACTAGATTTAAGTTCCTATGATCCATTTGGATCCATCTACAATTAATGCTCATGAGCCCCATTTTCCACTGGATAGCTTCCTGACCTACCAGAATTTAGCATATGACATCCTAGGAAGATCAAAGGACAACATATCACACATGAGCACAATGGAATATTGAGCCATAAGAAGCAATGAAACTAGGAAGATGTCTATGAACTGATGCAGTGAGAAGTACACAGTATTGGGAGAACAATTTATGCAATGACCAAAACCTGAGAAAAAAGAACTTTGAAAAACTTTAAAAGATAAAGCATGAATTGGAAATATTGCAAGTGACTTAAAATGTGGACTGAGGCATGCACTTTTGGAAGTGGTCAAAGTAGGAATTTGTTCTGTAGGAATATGCTTATTTGTTTTACTTTTCATTTTTTATTTCGTCTATTGTGGGACACAGTGGGAGGGAGAGATAATAAATTCTTGTAAAATAGACACTTATTTTTAGAGGACATTTGCTTTAAAAAAAGGGAGAAAAAGGAATTAAAATAAGCCAAAAATAGTCCTATCACCTCTATTTTCCCAAACTAGCTGCTCTTGAGCTCCCCTTCAACATCTTTGCCCTGAAATGGCATAGTGCCACCCTCTTGGGCACAGAGAGGCTGGATGAATTGCTGTGGCCAAAAAGCCTCCATCCATAATGGCCAATTTTCTGGTGTTGGGCCTTTTCACACTTAGCTAGACTATTTCTTAAGATAATACACAGGGAGAAACAGAGTGCATCACTGAACTTGTATTGAGATGTTTTATAGCTTGGAAATACCTGCTAAAGCTGATGCTATATGGTCACAACCCAATGCCACCTTCATATCATGGTGAAGAATCAGATGAGGATAGCAATGGAGGAACAATGATCCTAATGACGTCCATTTTTAGAGCACTACTATAAGGTAAGATAAGTATTTCAACTATTCCTATTTTGAAGATCAGGAAGATGGGACTCAGAAGCATTCAATACATTAAACAAACATTTTATTAAGTTTCTACTGAAAGTTAGAATGATATAGTGACTAGAGAAATGGACTCAGAACCAGGAAGACCCCTGGATTCAAGTCATGCCTCTAAGGCATTTTGCCTCTTTGACCCTAGGTCAGGGGTGAGGAACCCACATCCTCAAGGTCATGTGGGAACTTCTAGGTCCTTATATGCAGTCCTTTGACTGAGTCCAAGTTTTACAGAACAAATCCTTTTATTAAGGGAATCTGTTCTGTGAAGTTTGGATTAAGCCAAAGGACCACACTTAAGAACCTAGAAGGTCACATGTGGCCTTGAGGTCACAGGTTTCCCACCTCTGGCCTAGATAGTCACTTAACCTCCCAGTTAACTGACAGCTTTCTAAGACTCTAAATTATAGAGAAGTTACCTACTTATAGTGGTAGAGGGGATTTTCTCACCAGGGAGATCCAATCTGTATCCATATCCCTTAATATGTAAGCATTCCTGTGCTTAGTGCTAGTAGGTTTGACACAGATAGGATTCTCAAGAAACTTTTAATCCAATGGGGGTGGGGTGGGGAGAGGCATGAATGCAAATAATTATGATACAAGAAAGAACTTTCAAAGGAGAAAGCCGGGCTAAAACTAGGAGATGTAAATGTTTGAAAACTCAAATTCACAAGTACAAGAGGAGGGAGGAGCCATAGTATTTTTTTTTAATAAAAATTTATTTAACTTTTTACATTCATTTTCACAAAATTTTGGGTTCCAAATTTTCTCCCCTTTTTATCCCCTCCCCCCACCCCAATACACTGAGCAATCTAATTTTCCCTATCACCAATCTGCCCTCTCTTCTATCATCCCTCCCTTCTCTTGTCCCCATCTTCTCTTTTGTCCTGTAGGGCCAGATAACTTTCTATTCCCCATTAACTGTATTTCTTATTTCCTAGTAGCAACAACAATACTAAACAGTAGTTCCTAAAACTTTGAGTTTCAAATTCTCCCCATCCCTCCCTCCCCACCCATTCCCTTTGGGAAGGCAGGCAATTCAATATAGGCCATATCTGTGTAGTTTTACAAATGACTTCGATAACAGTCTTGTTGTATAAGACTAACTGTATTTCCCTCCATCCTATCCTGCCCCCCATTGTTTCTGTTCTGTCTTTTGATCCTGTCCCTCCCCAAGAGTGTTGACTTCAAATTTCTCCCTCCTCCCATTGCCCTCCCTTCTATCATCCCCGCCCCTTGCTTATCTCCTTCTCCCCCACTTTTCTGTATTGTAAGATAGATTTTCATACCAAAATGAGTGTGCATTTTATTCCTTCCTTTAGTCGAATATGATGAGGGTAAACTTCACGCTTTTTTCTCAGCTCTCCTCTTTTTCCCTCCACTAAAAAGTCTCCTGCTTGCCTCTTGAATGAGATATAATTTGCCCCATTCCATTTCACCCTCTCTGGGAGGAGCCATAGTTAAGCAGAAGTTCTTCTGTAAAAGATCTAAGGTTTATAGTGGACCATGAGCTGAATCTCAAATAATTGTGGCATAGCAACTAAAAAGGCTAACAAGAATAAGGAAGTGATATTCCCCCAGGCCAGATGATATTTGGAACATTGTGTTCAGTTCTCAGGGCCATATTTTAGAGAAGGTATTGACAAGTTGTACAGCTTCTAGAAGAGGCAGATCAAGATGATGAGAAAAACTATCTTATAGGAGAACTGAGAGTAAGCTTTCTGTCAGTGGAGATATTCAAAAGGAAATTGGATATCCGTTGAGCAGGTCTTAAAGTGTATTACTGCTTAGGTATGGTTTAGATTACAAATTCAACTCTTCATGAAATTCACTAAAGAAAACAAAATTTGACAGATTTGACCATTTGAGTTTTTTTCATTTTGTAGGTGAGAATCCTGAAGTCTCAATTTCCTTAGTTGTCGGCTTGGGATTAGATGATTTCTAAAGTTCCTTCTACCGTTGACATTCTATGTCCCATGTTCTGAGGGCCTTTTCCAGCTTGAGCATCCTATGTTCTATGTTTTAGGGTCTTCCCGGTCTAAGCTTAAATGTTTTATGTTCTAAGATCCCTGCCAGCTCTGACCTTCAATATTCTAAGGGACACTACAGCTCTTAACATTCTATATTTTATGTTTCTATCCAAAGAGGTTGTGAAATATGCCATTGAATGGGATGATGTTGGCAGGATACCTATAGCCTAGAGAGAGGGAATAGGTACACACACAGAGGAATGTATAATTACAAATGTATAATAGAATATATGATTATAAATAACTCAGTAGAAACCTAGGACTCTAGAATGCTCCATTCAATAACCAATCATTTTCTGAATACTTACTATGGGTTAAGTAGTTGACACCTTATAGAAGTTGAAGTGGAAGGTCTCTTATCTGCTAGCTCCTTAAACATCTGAAAAGTTCTTACTGGTTTAACACTTGGGACAGTCCTTTACACCTTAGGGCCCACAAAAGTGACTCCATGTTTAAGGACTCAGTGGATTGGTTCATGAGCCCCTTCAATATGTTTAGTTTTATCAGATAGCCAAAGATCATATTAGTTAAAAGGAAAATACATTTAATCAAACATAACAAATAAAATGATAAGAAAAATTCCTCTTCCACCTTGTGAACACATGGGATACATTACCCCCCCACTTATTTTACCAGCAGTAGGGAAAGATGCATATGTAGTAAAGACTTGTGGCTAGACAACATAGATGAATGGCACATTCTGAGGATCAACACGGCCACATGTAGAGGAAACACATATACAGGTACAGAGCAACTCACATTTCTAATACAGAGCTGGCTGTTAATGTTATCATGCTGCCCTCTGCTGGGATTTGTGTCTCTACGTTCCAGTTGGTGTGCCATCTCTGTTCTGGGCACAACATCTCTCTACTGGGTATCATAGCTCTGTTGGTCTTATGTTCATCAAGCTGTTCTCTCTTACCATCTAGTGAACTTCAGCTATCGGTCTTTTTTAGGAGCAGTTGTTTCTTCACTCTCTAGTTAAGTGTGGTAGCTGAAAAGCCTCTCCCTGCTAGGGAAGAGCTGAAGTTCTCTTATTGAAAAGCCAACATCTGAGGCCAGTAGAAGCTAGAAGAATGTCTGGGGCTAAAACTTTCTAATCTTTTTATTGCTTTTATTTATTTAATTGTTTTAATGTCCTTTAATTGCTTGTGTCTAACACTGATTTAAAATCCGTTGTTCTAGACAACTATATGATTTAGGGTTAGGAAATTCACTGTAACTCTTGTAACAGGTATATGTCCCTGTTGAGAATATTGAATTCTCCAAACCCATTTCAGCACCTTGGGTAAAAACAACAACAAGAACAAACAAATGAAAATTTACAATTTTGTGGAGACTGAGGTGCTGAGGTTATCCTTAATCTCAAGATTCTCGTCAATCAGTAACTTAACCAAGATCTCTGAAGACTATGTTTGTAGCACAAAATTGTGACAATGCCATGGAATAAGCACTGATTCATTCAGTAAGTATTAAGCCCTACTATGTGCTAGGGATACAAAGACAGAAACAAAAGACATCCCATCCGAAGGAACATACACCTATAGGACAGAAAAAAAAAAAAACATAAAGCTGACCAAGTAAATAAAAAATAATTTCTGAAGGTTCAAAGGAAAATGGGACACTAACAACTAGAAGATGAGACTTGAAGAAAGCTAGGGATTCTAGAAAGTGCCAGTGAGGAGAGAAGGCATTCTATGCATGGGGGTGGGGACAGCCTTGCAAAGACATAGAAGTAGGTGATAGAATGTCATATCTCAGAAATAAGAAGTAGAGGGCAGACCAGTTTGGTTAGGCATCTACAGACAAAAATAAAAGAGTGTCTGACATCAAGGAACTTCTATTATACCAAGGAAAACATCTTATACAAAAATAGGTAGGAAGTAAATACAAAAAAATTGAAGGAGGGAGAGATCCTAGCAGCTAGGATCATCAGGTTAGGTTTCATGGAGGAGGTGTTCTTTGAATTGAGGCTTGAAGGAAGGAAGCAAGGAATTTTGAGAGTCAGAAGTAACAAGGGAGTCATTGGAGACAATCAATACAAGGTAGAGAGAGATAGGAAATGGATGTTGTGTTTGATAAAAGCTAAGTAAATTCAGGAACCTTCTACTTCAACTTCTGTAAGGTATCAACTACTTAACCCATATTAAGTACTTAGCAAATGATTGGTTAGTGAATGGAGGGTTGTAGATTTTTCTACTGAGTTATTTACAGTCATGCATTCCTGTGTGTGTGTGTGTGTGTGTGTGTGTGTGTGTGTGTGTGTGCCTATTCACACTCTTCAATTTGAATAGATTGAAAAGAAGGAATATTCAGTAAGCATAAGAGGACAGCCTGGATCCAAATGATGGAGTCTGTATTTTATTCTAGAGGCAAGAGGGATCTGTTGAGGTTTCTTGGACAGGATAATGATACGGTCAGACCTGTACTTTGGGAATGACAATTTATCAGCTGTATGGGAGACAAATTGGATCTGGGAGACATTAGAGAAAAAGAGACCAATTACTGTAGGAGGCTATTTATTTAATAGTTCAGGTGAGAGATGATGAGTGCCTAAATTAGAGTGATAATTTTTGTGAATAAAGAAAATAATATTGTGTTGGCAGAACCAGATCTCCTGACGGTAAGCCTAGTGTGTCTTTTTTACCTAATTTTTTTAATTATTAAAAGGGAAATGGCAGTTTTTGGAGGGGCTGATACAGATTCAAGTGAGTGGAAAGAGAACAATTTATACGATGACTATGAAAACGCCTTTCAGTGGAGAAGACAAGATGACTTCCTTTCAGTTTCCTGGTCCGTCTTCCCTTCTTTCTTAAATATATCTGCCAGTCACAAAATTCCTTGGCTTTTGTACAAAGCCAACCTGCCACTCTATATCTCCCCAAGGGCTTTCCACAGGGTTCTGTATAGAGTGAATGCTTAATAAGTGTTTGTTGATGGATTCAGTTCCAACTGTGGTTATATCTCAAAGGAACGACTCTTTTGTTAAGAAATCATTATAAGTATGGTTTTGAAGAAACCAGGGAAGGCTTTTATGAACTGATACAGAGGGGAGTGAGCAGAACCAGGAGAGTGATTTATATGATGACAACAATACTGTAAAGTCACACATCCTTGAAGGACTTAGGAACTCTGATCAACACAGTGGAACCAACCATAGTTCAGGGGACTCATGATAAAATATGCTATTTACCTCCTTATAGACAATGGATGGATTCAGGTTGCAAACTGAGGCATATGTTTGTATACGTACACATATATGTATATATGTTTATTTGTATATACAGTCAATGCTCAACTTTTGGGGGTGGGAGTAGCTTTCCTAGAAAATGGTGCAAAAGCAAAAAATGTGCATGTTGATACATTGAACCTATCAGAAATAGAGGGTTTGGTTCTGACAACCACCAAAAAACTGTAATCTTTCATTAGATACTGCTGAAAATTCACTTTTCTTCATGTAATTCTTTATAACAAAATGTTAATTCCTATAATATGCACTTTTCTTAACATAGTAACCATGAAGTAACCTATAAAATGCAATACACAAATTAAAATTGGTAACATGCAAAACATTTTTTCTTGCTAGTAATTACCCAGAATTCTGGGACTTTTTATGCTAACATCTCAATAAAGATATACTGATTTCAGGCAATATTCATTTTTAATAGCACATAAAATCTCCAGTACCATAAATACTGTACAGCAAATAAAATTCTTGTAACTAAAAGATTTTTAAACCTGAATCTTACTTTTCACTGTGTCAGATGATGGTGTGAGGGTGTTGTATTTTATACTATGCTGCTGTAAATCTCTTGACCACCCTCCAAAAACCAAAGGAGAGGTTACAGGAACTTTAGTTGGGCCATCGGAAGATGCCAAGAGTGGTGAGGTCTTGACATCACCTCTGACACTCTGTCCTTCATGACTGTTGGATGACGTTGGAGATCACGAAAGACACAGCTTGAAATATTTAATCAGCAATGGCTGCCTGCGCTATTTGAGATCCTTAAGAGTCTTGGAGTATGGGAGCCTAGCAGAGCTGAGTTGATGTTTAACCTTGAGGCTGCGATGGACATCGAGGCTGTCTGTAGCCAGCTGGTTGGTTGTGCCAAGCCACACTTGAAGCTTGGAAACTTAAGAGTGGCAAAATCTTGGGAGTTCATTCATGCTTCTTGTACTGTGCATAGCCAGGAATATAATGTGAAAATGAAAGTGAGGATACTAATAAACTCACACTAATGCTTGAAATCCAGAAAGTTAAATGGCAATATTGAGGATGTTTTTTGGATATGGCCAGTGGTTTTGCTTGATTATATATGTTTTTTAATGGTGATTTGGTTTTTCTTTTGTTCTCAATGTGGGGAGTGGGCAATATCGAGTGGGAAAAAGAGAAGGCGGATTTTTGTTGAATGAAAAAAAGTGGATTTTTTTTCAAGAGAATGGAGTAGTTTAATTGGTGAGAGTGGTTCCCTGGAGACTTACCTGAGCACTCTTGTGGAGATGGCAGGTGGTGGTGAATGAAGGACATCCTTACCCACTTTGTGACTACCCTAGAGCCAGAAGTAAAGCAAGGATGGAAAAATACAGGCACTTACCACACTTATACAGCCTATTCTATCACACAACAACCCCATGAAATCATTACTGCAAATGTCATTATGCCCATTTTGTAGATGGGGAAATTAAGGGGCAGACAGATGAAATGATTTATTTAAGCAAGTCAGTGCTATTTCCTAATACAGAGAGTAAGAGTAAGTGGAGAGTATTTACTATTACCCAGAGTAAATAGCCAAGACTGGCTTCAAACCACCATCCCCACTGACTCTCAACCTAGACTTCCTTGCACCTTGTGCCACTCTATACTTAACCCACAGTCAAACTGTTAAACAAATATAGACACAGCCTTCCATGCAGGCAAAAGGATAACAAGAAAATGTATTTGAATCAGAAACTTTCTCCACTATGCTCTTTAAGTAATAATCTGAACTACAGAAAGTATTATATGAAAAGGCTCTATTGAACAGCTGTGGTAGTGCCATTGTAATTCTTAACCATAATGAGCTTACAGAGGGCACTGAATAAGCACATTAGAAGTCCTTAACTGTTCTACTCTGAGCCCTTGAACAAATGGGCAATTAAAGGAATGCTACTTCTTCAAGATAAAACCTTTTAAAAGATTTGAATTCAAAATGGGGCACTCATCAAGCTTGGGCTTGGGCTGAATTTAAAGGTTCAGGCAGCCTGGGAAATGCATTCCTTCAAGAACTCTCATTTCTATCACCTGGCTTCAATCCTGGGCTTTCTCAGAAAGTACTCTTTGTCTCCTACCCCCACCCAGCGAATCTTCTGGAGTCCGCAGGATCTGGCTCTTTTTGCCCTGCCCTAAGAGAAGCACTGAGAATATCAGAAAATAGTTTGTGTCTGGGGGTTGTACAGAGGTGGGCAAAAAGGCTTCTCAGCTCCTATGCTAATGCCCAAGGCAATGCTATCTACTGGACACAGAGCAGACTTTTAAGTCATGTCACAAAAAAGGCAAAACACAAAGGAGTACAAGAGTTTCTGATTGGTTAAGACAACTCTCCTTCCCTCTGCAGGGCGTCCCATCTTACTTTCCAGTACTGGATGACACTCTCAGTGCTACCTTCAAGTGTGGGGCTCCTTTTAAATGGGATTTTGCATTTTTCATTGCCAGAGAGTCAATACCACCACTCTCTTTTCTCCGTCCTATTTCTCATGGGACCTTTGCAGACTCTCTGTGGTCAAAAATATTCAGGTGGAGTCTAGGATGATCCCAGGTGCTAGTGATCTCCCCTCACCCAAATTTGTACTTGTTTGTAAAAACTTGGTATTTACTTCTCTGTATACATGTTTATCCTCTCAACCCCATTGGGGGAAAGTATCCTCTTTGAGGGTATGGCCTGTTGCATTTTTGTCTTTTTATCTCCAGTGTTTAGAACAGTGTTTCACACATGCTTGCTGTTTACTAAAGGCTCATAGAACAGAACAGAACAGAACAAGCTCCTTCACAATATGGCTTACTCCTTTGCTGCTCCTTCTGGCCTAGTGCCATCTGCTTGGTCCCAGGGCTTGAGAGGAATGTCTCTTCTCTCTCCAGTAGCTCCTTGCTGCCCCATAGCTGCTTTGCACCTCTTTATATCTCTAAGACCCTTCCCTTCAGGAGGCCATTCAAGGCTTCCACTCTCACAGGGACCCAATCTATGGGCTCTCTCAGTTGTAACCCTTCTCTTCCACCCTCAAACCACTCCCACTAACCCTTCATCTCTCAACCAGCATAAGATATGGCGTCATACTTTTATATAAGGATGTCTCTATGTAACACCCTTTTTTATCTCAGCAGTGCTTGTTTTATTCTGAGGTCGCAGTTAATGAGAATTTTAGGGAGCAGAGAGAGAAAATTGACCCTCTCCCTTCTCCTAGGGAGTCTGGGTTCTAATGATCACTATTAGTGGGTGTGCAAGCTAGAACAGGAAGCCTTATGAGAGGGTAGTAATGTAGCTATGGTAGTAACGTAGAACCCTAGGTTTGCTGTCTGCCTGACCTTGGGAAAGTCATTTCACCACTCTGTTTCTCAGTTTCCTCATATGTAAAATGACAATGTTGGACTAGATAGCTTCTGAGGTCTCTTCCAGTAGTAGATCCATAAGCCTGCATGATTCCTGTTTGAAATTTTGGTTATACCTTCAAGACAAGGTCCTAGTGGGCCAACAGCAACTGCCATATTGCCAAAACCTTGGAACAATGGGCTTGGGAAGCTTAGAAGATATTGCAGCCCAAAGCTAAGTCTGCTGGTAGATACGGTAAGATGAGAGGTTGCAAGCATGACCAGGGCTCTCCAAATTTCCAGAGTATGGAGATCCAAGCTTGAGGGGTGGAGAGGGAAGAGGATCAGTGCGTTGTGGATCTATGGCCAGGAACTAGAAGGTTGGAACTAGAAGGTTTTGAAAACTTTATCTGATGGTGAGATGGAGAAATATTTCCAGAGATTCCTATCTGACAAATTTCCTGACCCTCTACATGCAGCGAAAGACATATTCCTTCCCCTAACCTTAGGAAGTTTGGGAGACTGAAAGATCACTTCCGGGGATACATTTATGTGAAGTGCTCCATGAGAGTAGCTCTTTGCATTTTTCAGTGTATTTTTTTGGGTACAACAAACCATGTTGCAAAACGTTAATTGCCTGTGTAATATCAATTTAGAGTGTTGAAACTGAGTTAGGAAATTTCCCAGATAAGTGAGGTGGGGTGAGCCATTGCAATGTCTGTATTTTAATTATCCTGAATCTTATTTTATATCATGCCTTAGTTTCATTATGAGCTCACTAAGCTAGGACTCCTGTCTTGTCCAATTTCATTGAGGAGAGGTGCTTTGTAGGGTCAGTCAGCCTTTGCATGCACGTAAGAAGAATCTATTGCACATGTGTCAAAGAGATCTTGTGGGGACCCCTTTGGCTAATGGCTGCAGTAGGCTGCCATCTGGTGGGGAAAATGATAAAGTACACACCATTGCTTGCTCATGGTAAAGTGACATCCCTCCTCCCTTCACCCCTCAGTTCCACATTTTGTCAGGCTGGTAAATGCTAGATACAAGTTTATGTGGACTGGAGTAGCTATTGAAACTCCTCGGGTGTCACTTGATATATCCATCAAGTGGACACACAGTCCAGGCCCCACAGCCATCAATGGGGGTGGGGGTGGGGAATCACTGTGAAGGAGGAGCTCACTTTCCTCACCACCAACAACTTCAACTGCAGACCAACTACCATGAACAGGTAGGTTAAGCCCATGAACCTTGGGATCACTCCCCAGGCCTGCTTCCAGCTCAGTTCTCACAGCCATCAACCTGGGAAGTAGCTCTCATTGAGATTCAGCTTGGCAATTGTTTCTCTAGGAGCCCTATAGTCAGAGCTACTACAGATGCAGAAAAGGAAGCTATGAAACTAAATACCTTGGCACTGTAAAAAGGTTCAACATTAGAAGTAGATATATATTTTTTTATCAGTTGAAGTGATTATCACCTACTTTACTTCTGCACTCTAAGGACCATAGGATCTTTTAATCTGATTTACAGCTGAAACCTCCTCTATATATTGTCTTTCCATAAGACTGTGAGGTCTTGGAGAGCAGAGGCTATATATGTACCCCCCAAAATTAGCCCATAGTAAGTATTTAATGAATGTTTCTTCATTCATCCATTTAATTCTTTCTCCCCAATTCTATACCTCAGATGCCCCTCAACTTCATTTTCTACTCTCTCCTCTTTTGCTCCAGTCTCTGAAGGAAAGGTGGCCCTTTTCCTTGCCAAGGTCAGATCCCATAGTTATGCCCTTGCTTCCATTCCTCATTCCTTCCCTGCTGTCTACAGTCATGCCAAGATCAACGTTATCCTATACATACATATATGTACATATATGTATGTATAGATTTATATATATGTATATATGTATATATATATATATATATGTGTGTGTGTATATATATATATGACATACACATACATACCTGCATGAAGTATGCTTGCCACTGTCCCCTCAGTGTTCTCTCTCCTCCATTTCAGAGCCAAATTCCTAGAAAGGGCCATTTACACTTATGTTCTCTAGTTCCTCATATCTCATTCAATTCTGTTTCAGATTTAGCTGCAATAATTTTTTCCAAGACCAGCAATGATATCCTATTTGCTAAGCCCAATAACCTTTGTTCCCTCAGAATTTATTCTTCTTAACTTCTCTGCAGCACCTGGCACTATCAACCATCTCTCCTTCTTGATACTAACCCTATCTAGATTTTCATGACAGCGTTCTCTCCTACTTCTCCTTGTACCTAATTACTCCTTCTCAGTCTCATTTCCTGGGTCTTCAGCCAGGTGTCTCACTCTCTAGATTGGGGTATACTCAAGGGTTCTGTCATGGACTCCTTTCTCTTCCCTCTTTGGGTGATCCCATTAACTCCCATGGTTTTAATTACCATCTCTCTATATAAGACAATTCTTATGTATACATATCCAACTTCCATCTCTTTACTGAGCTCCAGTTCTATATCAACAACTGCTTGATAAAAATAACTGTCTAGAAGTCACATAAATATCTCAAACTCAGTGGTTCAAAATGGAATTCCTTCTTTTTATCATGAAATCCACTTCTCTTCATGTGTCGAATTCTTGAACCAGCACAGTCATTCAAGTCACCCACCCTTGGAGACATCCTTGCCTCTTCCCTCTCCAAATTACTCTGTATATATTCTTATAATTCACTGGTGTATGTGCTGTTCCCCTTGGTAGAATGAAAACCTTCTGAGGGCAGGAAGTTTTATCTCTGTGTCCTCAACAAACAGCACTGGAAAGGTATTGAATACATACTTGATGAATTAAATTGAGGCAACATGGAGTAGTGAATGGAATGATGGAGAGGGAATCAAAAAGATCTGAGTTCAAATCCTATCTCACACTATTATCAGTTATGTAACCCTGGACAAGTCTCTTCATCACTTTCTGTCTCAGGTTCCTTCATCTGTACAATGAAGAGATTGAACTCAATGACCTCTATGTTGCTTTCCTCTATATCAATAACTTTATGAATTGAATTGAATTGCTTCCCCTACTTTTTGAAGGATGAAATTACCACTCTGACACATTACAAATTTATCACATGTTCTATTTATTTAGTTTTTAAATTTGGGGGGAGGGAGAATGCTAACAGATTGTGAATGTACTGAAGTCTGAAATGAGGTTTTATTTTATTGACTATGCTTTTTGTGTTTATTATTTTAACAGTCAAAAATTCATTAGCAAGCTCTAGTGGTCACTTTTTACTTATATTGATGATGATGATGATGATGATGATGATGATGATGATGATGATGATGATGATGATGATGATGATGAAAGCATATAGTTTTAGAAAGAATTAATGTAAACATTTGATTTAGTACTTCTTTTTTTTATAAGAGCACATTCTATAAGCTAAGACAATTACATAAGTACTTAAATGTATATCTGTGTATTTGAAGAAAGACCAAACTCCTTCTCTGGGTCTGGGTCTCTCAAAGGCTATCTCATGAGACAGGTTCTGACAGGTTATAGTAGTAAGTCACTTTCCTCACCCTCCTCAACTGTAAATTGAGAGGATAACAATGGAAACAACCTCCCAGGGTTATTGTAAGGACCAAATGAGGTCATATTGGTAAAGCCCAGCACACAGAAAGTACTTAAAAATGCTTAGTTTTTTCCTACTTTATACCAAGCTGGCACATCTCTAAATGTGGACCTGGTGTCCAAAGACCAGTCTAGTTAATTTTGAGAGTCTTGTGATCATGTTAGCCACAGGATGATGCATTTTGACCTATAGCAGTTCCCCAAGGCACTCTGTTATTATCAGAGTAACAATATTAATAGGTAGCATTTAAATAGCACCCCTATGTGTCAGGTTCTGTGCTAAGATAAAGGCTTTTTAAATGATATCTCATTTGCTCTTCAAAACAACCCTGGGAGATAGGTGCTATTATTGTCTCCATTTTAGAGATAAGGAAACTGAGGCAAAGTGACTCACCCAAAGTCACATAGCTAATAAGAGCCTGAGGCTGGATTCTAACTCAAATCTTGCTGACTCTGTACCCTGAGCCCTACCCATTGTGCCTCCTGGTTGCCCATGTTAGGGTCAAGATCTATATCTGTGGAGGCTGTACCCTCACTGACAAATTTGAAGACACTGAAATACAGATGATGGGGAAAATCCTATAACTTGCAGGTACCTAATGATGATACAGAGGATAGAATTGGACCTGGCAACAGGAAGCCCTGAAGTCAAATCTGGCCTCAGATATTAGTTGTGTGACCTTGGGCAAGTCACTTAACCTCTGTTAACCTCAGTTTCCTCACCTTTTGAAAAGAGATAATAATAGCAACTACCTCTCAGGATCAAAGGAGATAATGCTTGTAAAGAGCTTAGCACGTGGTAGGTGCTTAATAAATGCTTAGCCCTTTCCTATTATTAACAAAAAATTAACCAAGGTATGAAATAAAATTTGCTCACATTGTTATAGTCCTTCCAAAATCACTTCCACACACACATTTTTAAATAAAATGTTATTGATTGTTTATATCATGTTCATTTTACTGCCTGTCCTCACCACACAGAAAGCCATTTTTTGCTAGTAGGAGTTCTTAAACTTTTTTGAGGGGGAGGGGGGAAGTGTTCTGGACTCTTTTAGCAGTCTGGTGAAGCCTATAGACCCTCCTCAATTTTTAAATGCACAAAACAAAATGCATGAGGTTACAAAGTGAACCCCTTATGTTGAAGTACAGTTATTCAAATGTGGATGGATCCTAGGTTAAGAACGTCCATTTTGTAATAAAGAATAAAACAGAGGGGAAAATTCCAGAAAAAAAGTGATCACTATATGAAAACGTCTATTACTTGATACTGTGCTCCCCAACATATTTCCTCATCTCAGCAAAGAAGGAGGGGTGTCCTGGGTTTTGGGGCAGATAATGGCAGAGGTGTCTTCTATCTTTCTTTGGGGCCAGATTGAGCCAATGAGAATTTCACATTTCAGTTTCAATTGTATTTTTGTCATTCTTTCCATTTACATTGTTGCTGTCATAACTTTTGCTTCTGTTTACCTCTTTTAGTATCACTCCATAGAAATCTTTCCATTCTTCTTTGTATTCATCACAGTCATCTGTTCTTAACAGTCAATCAAATAACATTAGCACTTAGCATTTTTAAAACCTCAGCTCTGTATCAGGCACTGGGAGTACAGATGATGTGAATGACACCATCTCTACTTACAAAGAGGATACAGCGCAACACAAGAGACAATAAGGACATACATGACTACCAGGGTTATGCTGGAACTGGGTCTCAAGAAGAGACAATTGTTAAATTTTCAGGGTGGGTATTTATACATCAGAAATCAGCAAACAATACAAGTGATGGCTTGATTTTTTTGTTTTCTTGATTACTTAGACTTCAAAAGGTGATGGAGAAAATGTTAATAATGCAGATGAAACTGAGAGGTATATCATACACACATTTTTCCCTCTGGAGAGCCGCTTGTTAAACATTTACCACCACATCCTTATATAAAAGCATGTCTGGTAAAATTCCATTATAGCTATGATTCACACCATACAGAGCCATGTCTCCAGATAATAGACATCTACTTTGCTAACATTTAAAAAATTCTACTATCAATATTTTTCTTTTCTTTTAAAAAAAGTTATACTTTTATTTATTTTATTAAATATTTCTCAATTGCATGCAAAAATTTTTTAGCATTCATCTAAAAAAATCTTTGACTTTCAAATTCTTTCCTTCCCTTCCCCCACTGCTTGAGAAGGCAAGCAATATATCAATTATACATGTGAAACCATGCAAAACATATTTCCATATTAGACATGGGAAAAAGAAAACACATAGCAAAAAAGAAAAGAAAAAATTTTAAAAGTATGCTTCATTCTACACTCTGAGCTGTGATGGAATGTTATTATGCTATAGGAAATGAGAAGTTTCAGAAAACCCTAGGAAGACTTATATGAACTGAGGAAAATGAAGTGAGCAGAATCAAGAAAGCATTGGACATAGTACAGTGTAACAATGATCAACTGTAAGACTTAGGTGCTCCGATCAAGACAATAAACCAAGACAATTACAAAGAACCCATGATAACACCTCCAGAGAGAGCACTTAGGAACACAGAGTGGTCATCTTGTGTTCTCAAAGAGGACCATGAAATCAGGAAGGTGATGCCATGATTGGATTTAAGTGAGGGAGGGCTGTGTAAGGTTACCAGTCTCACTTTCTCCTCTGGAACCATCTAAGTCTAGTGGCAAGATATAGATCAGAACGACTAGAGATGGCCCCAGACGCTACGCTGCTCATACTCAGAAGAAGGCAACTGTAACTGGTATATCAAGCTCATAGAATCTGAAGGGAAGCAGAATACAAGATTAAAAAGGTAGGAAGGGAAAAAATTGTGAAAGGCTTTAGACACAGCACAATGGGCTTCCTATTTGATCCTGAGGTTAATAGGGAGCCACTTGAGTTGTTTGAGCACAGGGAATATTCAAACACTCTGTTGTTTAGGGTTTGGCTGTTATTATAGCTCAATCATTTTTGAGTTACATTCGACTCTTTATGTCTCCATTTAGGGTTTTTCTTGGCAAAAATACTGAAATGGTTTGCCATTTCCTCCTCCAGCTCATTTTACAGATGGGTAAATGAAGGCAAACAAGGTGAATTGACTTGCCCAGAGTCACAGAGCTAGTCAGTGTCTGAGGTCAGATTTGAACTCAGGAAGATGAGTCTTCCTGACTCCAGGCCCAGCACTCTAGCCAATGCAATGCCACCTACCTACCCTTTGTTTATGGTGGTCAGACCTAAATTAATTTTGGTAGTTAACCAGAGAATGGACTGAAGTGGAGAGAAACTTGTGGCAGAAACCAATTAGGAGACTATTGCAACAGTCGAGGTGAGAAGTGATGAGGGCCTGAACTAGAGTGGAGAAAAGGGAAAACATGCCAGAGATGCTGTAAAGAAAAAGGTGACAAGATTTGTTCACAGATTAGATTTACAAGGTGAAAAAGAAAGCAATCTAGGATAACACTGAGATTGTGAACTTGGGTGACTAGAAGGATAGTGGTCCCCCTTGACAGCAACAGGGAAATTTGGAAGAGAAGAAAGCTTGGTGGGGAAGGAAGAGGATGAATTATGTGTGGATATAGTATTGAGTTTGAGATACTTACGAGACATTCAGTTGGAAATATACCAAAGGCATTTGATGATGAGAGACTGGGGCTCGAGAGACAGAGGGCAGGACATATATAGATCTGGAAATCATCTGCAGAAAGATGCTCATTGAATCCATGGGAGCTAATGAAGTCACCAAGCAAGAGATTATAAAGCAAAAAAAAAAAGAGAGATCAGAACAGAGCCTTAGGGACTGTCCACAATTAGTAGGTGTGTCATGACTAAAGATCCAATAAATGAGACTGGCAGATAGCTAAGAGGAGAACCGAGGGAGTAGTTATGAAAAATTAGTGAGGAGAAAGTGTCCCAGGAAACACTTGGAGGCGTGATGTCAAATGACATTCAAGCAGGATGCGAATAGAGTAGTCCATTAAATATAGCAATTAAGAAATTATTGGAGAGAGAAGTTTCAGCTCAACAATGAAGTTGGAAGCCAGATTGTAAAAAGTTTAGTATTAAGTGAGAGGACAGGAAATGGAGACACCAGCTATGGATAGCTTTGTTAAGGCATTCATCTGGAAATGAGAGGAACAATATAGAAAAATGACTAGTGGGGATGGTAGCATGGAAGAGATATGGGCACGTTTGTAGGTATCAGGAAGGAACGATTAGATAGGAAGATACTGAAGAGGAAGAGTGGAGATGAAAATGGGAACAATCAGAAGGTGGCAAAAGCATGTAGAGAGGTTGGCCTTGGTAAGAGTCATATGTAGATGGGACAGAAGGAGGAGATGGTGGAGACCAACATTAGAGGAATGGAAGATGAGCAGGAGGAGACAAGAAAGAACTGCCTGCAGATGACTTTGATAATTTTGGTGAAATATGAGGCAAGGTTCTTAGCAAAGAAGGTATAGGAAAAAGGGGGAATAGGAAGAGGCATAGAAAGTTTGAGGAGGGAAAAAAGGGTTTGAAATAGCTGGTGTGGTGAGCGAAAAGAGAAAATATGTAGAAGAGACTAGAGATAAGACAATACATGCAATTTACAACCTCACCAATTTAGCCTTTTGAAGCAGATATGACTTGTTGGCTGGAATAAATGGGAAATGGATACGTACACAGATGCTAATTGTCACTATTTTTAAAAAGAGAACTTTAATCAAGGTAGAATAGTTATCCTGATGAGGTCAAAGGAACCTAGAAACCACTGTTGCCATTGGGAATTGTCCAGAAATGTAAAGAAATGTCTTGGTTATGATTTCTCCAAGTAGTAAAGCTGGGTGGATACTGGAAGATATTATAGTAAGGCATCCCCACATGTGGCTCTGACTTGGTACCCTTGAAGCCCCTTATAAGTCTGGTATGCTGCGATTCTTTCTATATCGGTAGAGTTACCACAAGAAGGCTGCAGGTGAGGCACCCTCTATACCCACTAAGACTAGAACAAGGAAAAGAGGATATCTATTTTAACAGGAAAATTTTTTCAGATATCAATTTAGAGAGAAGGTTTAATGACAGGAAAACGACTTTATTTATAGTGTAACAACAGCAACAGCTAGCATTTGTGGAGTGCTTACAATCTATTATCTCATTTTATTCCCATACCAATCTTGAGAAATAGGTGCTATTATCAACCCCATCTTACAACTGAGGAAACTGAGGCAGACTGAGGTAAGGCAACTTGCCCAGGGCCATGTAGCTAGTAAGTGATTGAGGAAGAATTTGAAATCTGGTCTTCCTCAGCCCAGGTCCAGGGTGCTCTCCACTGCCCCCCTCCTCCCCCCACCCAGCAGCCTCTCACATACAGAACCCTGGATTTCAAGTCAAAAGACATGGTTTGAATTCCAACTCTTCTATCAGTGTGACTTTGGACAAGTCACTTACCCTCTCCACATCAGAATGACTTCATCTGTAAAATGAGGAGGCTGGATTCAGTGATCTCTTTCAGCTGTGACATTCTGTGATCCCAGGCCAGATAGCTGTTTGCTCCGGATGATTTAGTTTTGATTGCAGTAGATGCAGGGGATTTGACCACATGACTGAGCAAGGTCCCTCCAAGGTCTAGGTTTCCATGGATTTTTGTTCTGAATTATTTAGGGCTGAGGGCCCAAGGAATCTGAATCACACTGTCTCCTCTTGAATTGTGTTTATAGCAAGTATGTAAGGTTTCCAAACATCTGCTAACTTCTCAGAGATAGGAGTAATGGGCCACTTTTGCTTTTGGTTTAATACTTTTTTATTTGTGGAAAGAAAAATAAAGTGGGTCACTTCCAACCTCACCCCCATCTCTCCTCCCCACACACAAATAGTTGTGTTTTTTCTTTCACTGTGCTGTCCAAGCCTAAGCAGGAAACAAAAAGTTTTTGGGGCTTACTCATTCAGGAGCACTTCATCCATCATCTCAACAGACTGACTGATCACTCATTTGAGAGTCATTGATCATGGGGCTCCCCTTTGTCCAATTCTGCCCAATGGCCTGACTAAATCGACCCCAACTCAAGTGAGGGAGGCCTCAGGAAGAAGCAGGATAGTGAGGTGGAAAGTGCCATGGGTTTGGGCCCAGGATACTTTCCTTGTCTTCTTAGTTCTATCAATTCTGAGGAATCTCAGTTTATTTATCTGTGAAGTGGGGATATTCATGATGACATCTATTTCCACAGTGCTTAAAATTGTACAGAGCTCTTTCTTCATGGTAACGCCTTCAAAACAACAGTATAGGCATTGCAATCTCCATTCTGTGAAGGAAGAAATTGAAGTTTAGAGAGGTCAAGTGGTTTGTTTATAAGGACTTTTAAGAGCCAGACCTACAGCCTAGGTCCTCCGACTCACTCAACTGCAACAAAATACCTAACTCTTAGAACTGTTGAGAAGCAAGCTCTTTGCATTTTATTATTATCCAAGATTAGGAAACTGAGTCACAGAAAGTGGATATGACATTAATTTAGGTTGTCTGTAAAATCTTAGTGCAATTTTAAGCAGATTTCATCTTAGCTTAAGGCTTAAAAACTGCAAAAAGATTTCAACTCCCCAGAGTATTTTCTATCTCCAGGCTGGACAGCAGACTCAACAGGGCTAAGGGATGTGGCATCTCACTACCCTCCAGAGTTCTTGATTTGACCCCTGGTGGTAGAAGGGAGTCCTATACTAAGGTATAATTCTGACAAAGATCCATTTTAGATCTTCATCCAAGGGACTGATTAAACGTTAAGTAGTAAAACTAGGAAGGGATAGAACCTGTGGTACTCTGTGATAGAGACAGCTAGTCTTTTGGTACAGAGAGCAAAAGACTTAGGTTCAAATCTTACCTCTGGTGCTTCTTTTAAGTAAGTCATTTAATCTCCCCTGGCCTCAGTTTCAGGAACCTCTGTTTGATCGTGAGGAAATTCCTTCCCACCTAGTGTCAGTTTCCTTCTGTAAAAATGAGGGTATTGGACTCAGTTGTGTCTGAAGTCTTTTCCTGCTCCTGAGCTATGACCCTGGGCAAAACTGTTACCCTGCCTGGGCCTCAGTTTCCCCTTCCATAAAATGGGTAGGTTGGACTCAGTAGCATCTGAGGTCCTTTCCAGTTCTAGATCTCAAATCCTATGAGTGACCTTGGGCAAGTCCCTTCTCCTACCTGGGCCTCAGTTTTCTCCTCTATGAAATGAGGGGATTTGACCAGATAGCCTCCGAAGTCCTTTCCATCTCTACATCTAAGATTCTATGATCTAATTATTTCTAGTCCTTAATCAAAATTCACTGAACACTGTTGTTCAGTCGAGACTGTGAAATGCTTTACTGAATTCAAGATGTATAATAGTCATCTGATCTTCCAAACAAGTATGCTACAATGGACCTGTCATCTCATTTATGGAGTATTCATTGCAACACAATACAGATCCCAAGAAATCTCTGCCTACCCCTCCCATGTGACTTCTACCCTTGTCATCTCAAATTCTTTCTTCCCAGGAGATCCATTGGACACACTAAGGGCCTTCTGTTGACTCTCCTTAACATGCATAGCTAGCAATGAAACTCCCAGACCCTCCCCATATAGCCAGACTACTGTCATTTCTGTTCCTACATCTCTCTGGTGACTGCCCTTATGTCACACCTTCCCCCTTCATGACCTACTAACCATGAATTCCTTCGCTGCCCTTTGGGCATAGATAGGAATAAGACCTGCACCTGTGATTGCATTGTTATAGGGAATTCCTAGATGGGGAAACTCTACCAATGCAGGTCCACAGCTTCTCTGCCACAACTTTATGTCTTCAGATACTATAGTATCCCATGACTCACAATCATCTGATTTCACAGAAGGATCTCAATGCTAATATGACAGACTTTTGTTTTAGAGAAAACACTGCACAGGTATCTATCAAATTCTATGTGCATCCAACAATATCTTATAATCCAAACAAGAGATGCTCTGCCATCTGCTTGGTTTTTTTTGTGTGGATCATTATACTGGACTCTTTTTGGAGGATTAGAAGCCTCTTGAAGGAGACTCTGCAGTGTTCTAGGACTTGTGGTAATCGGCCTAATGTCATTCACAAACAGGTAAGCCACAGTGGGGATTCTTTCTTTCTATGTGTGGGTTGAATTATGTGGCTTCTGAGGTCCCATCCAAATCTCCAGTTCCATGATTCTGTGTAACCATGAATGTCTGCTTTAGAATATTGTTTGTAAACCAACCCAACCAACCAAGTGACCCTAGGGGAAAAAAAGAAAATGAAGTTAATATGGCAGGATCCACTTTCAGTCAACCCATATTGACTCCCAGTTATCCCCACATTCTTTTATAAATGCTCATGAATCATTTCATCTGCTCTAGAGTTCTCCCAAAGATAACTATCAAGCTTACTGGATCATAGGATTCACCTTTGGAAGAGCAATCAGGCTTGATCTGCTTGGCTGTGGGGGAGTAGGATGAATAGGTTATAGGGAGGCAGATTTCAGTTCAACATAAGAAACAACTTTGTACAAATGAAAGCTGGTGAACAATAGAATGGTTCATCTTGAGTAATAATAATAGAGTACCCTGTCACTGGGAATATTCATACAGAGGTTGAATGACCATGTTTACAGGATGCTATACAAGTAATTCATGATCTGAGTAGGAGTGGGACTCCAGGACCACTGGGAGCCCTATTAAGTCCTTCAGTTCTATAAATATGTGACTCTTTTTTTATGAACAGTGGGATACTTATTGAGAAGCATCATGATGAGATACAAAAAGCTTTGGTCTTGGAGTCAAAATTCCGGTTTTCAGTTGTGATTTAGGATGTGAATGTGTTCTAACAACTCTAAAAAATCTAGCTATGATGTTGTAAATTAAGTAGGTAGTGTAGTATAGTGATTATACTAGATCTGAAATCAGGAAGACTTATGTTTAATTCCTGACTGTGACATTTACTTGTGTGAGCATGGACAAATCACTAACACTCTCTGAACCTCAAAGTCCTTATCTGTAAAATGGAGATCATCTTTCTAATACCTTCTTCACAAAGTTGTTATGAGACCCAGATGAGGTCATATATGTAACACACTTTGCTAATTTTATAGTGGTATATTGATAACTTTTGTTCCATGTTGGAAGATTCACCCTTTAGCTCTGTCATCGTGCATTCTAAGGCCCTCGTAGATCTGACATTCTCAGTTCTAAGGTCCCTTCTAGCTCTAACATTCCTTGTCCTAAACTCCCTCACTCAAAACAAAGTCAAGCTCAAGTCATATCGTCATTTCTCCAATGGCATGCTCTTCTTCGTCAACGAAGGACAAAGACGACAACTACAACTCAACCCTGACATTCTCTGAAATTCCTCCCTGCTCTGACCTTCTTTGTTCTAAGTCCACCTCCCCCAAACCCCTCAGCTCTTTACATTCTCTGTTCTATGATCCCTCTCAGCTCTACCAGTCTTTGTTCTAAAGTCCCTCTCAATCTAACATCGTTCTAAGGTTACTTCTACCTCTGACATTCCAAGCTTCAACTCAGTCTGAAATTCTCTGTTCTAAGATTCCTGTTAGCTTGGAGATTCTCTGTGCTAAGTTTCCATTTAGTTCTGACAGTCTCTCTTTGAAGGCCCCTTCTGACTGTGACAGTCTCTGTTCTAAGTCCACCTCACTCCACCCCCAGCTCTGATATCCTCTGTTCTGCGAATCCTCTCAGTTATAGCATTCTACATTTTGAGATTCCCTTCCGACTTGGAAATTCCACCCATTTTAAAAATAAAATAATTATCCAAAAATATCAACATTTAGACCCCACAGAAAGTATTAGAAAGAAGAGACCCTATTTGGATGGAGGCTGAAATTTCAGAATGTTGTAACTTCTTCCTATTCTTCCCCCACCCTTCAAGAGAGAAGACAACTTCCTGTTTATTGGGGGAAAAGAGGATTATTTCAAAGGTTCAAAGACGGCCTCGGACCCTGAAGCGTTCTTATAAAAGAACATCTCAGCCATTTAAGCGCAGATGAATTGAGAGCCATGTGGGTTATATTTCCCTTAAAATACACATGGCTTTTAACAACTCCAGGGAACAGGGCTTCAGGCAAAACAGACCTTGGCTTAGTATGAACCCCAAACATTTGAGAAAGTAGATCAAGATGTTCCACAAACACCAGAGGTGGCCTGGGGCTCCTCTCCCTAATGAATTTAGTATAATTGGTATTAATGATAACAATAGCAACTTTTCCCAAGTAGCTGTCATCCTAGAAGCCCTAAAGCCCTTTACAAGACACCCCAAGAAGCTCTGCTTTCCCCTTCAGAGCATGGGGCACCTTTATGCTCCCAGTCACTACCCAGATGGCCCAACATAGTTCTTCCTTAGGCAACCAGAGCTTTCCCTATGGAGGTTCCATTACTGGACAGGAGAAAGCCTATCCCCCTCAAGAGGGAGGAATGGGGCTACGTGGGGGGAGGAGCCAATAGAAGCAATAGTTTCTAGTTCTAGTGTCAACTTCTAAATGCTAGGTTGTCCTTCAATTTGAAAAGGCTACAAGCCAAGACCAAAGTGGAGGGAGTGTTGATGCATGATTTTCGGTTTGCAGATGATTGTGCACTCAATGCAGCCTCTGAAGCTGAGATGCAACAATGTATGGGTCGATTCTCTTCTGCCTGTGACTATTTTAGCCTAATAATTAACACCAAGAAAACACAGGTGTTCCATCAGCCACCATCACACCACCCATATGTGAAACCATTGGTTACAACAAATGGAGAAGTTTTGAATGCTGTGGATAAATTCACTTACCTTGGTAGTGTACTTTCCAGGGATGTATACATTGACAATGAGGTTGATGCATGCATTGCCAGAGCTAGCTCAGTGTTTGGGAGGCTCCAAAGAAAAGTTTTGGAGAGAAGAGTTATTAGACACTACCAAACTGAAGGTCTATAGAAGTGTTGTGCTGATCTCATTTGTTATATGCTTGTGAAACATGGACAGTCTACCAGGGCAACGTCAAGAAACTGAACCACTTCCATTTGAACTGTCTTAGGAAGATTCTGAGGATCACCTGGCAGGATAAGGCACTGGACACTGAAGTCCTTGCTCAAGCTGAACTGTCAAGTATTCAAACTATACTTCAGAGAGAGCAACTCCGATGGGGTGACCATGTTGTTCGAATGCAAAATATATGCTTGCCAAAAAGACTACTTTATGGAGAACTTGCATGGGTCAGGCAATCACACAGTGGCCAGACCAGAAGAAACAATACAAGGACATTTTCAAGGTCTCTTTCAAGAGCTTTGAATTTGACTGTGCAACATAGGAGACAGTGGCACAGGACCACTCAGCATGGCGTGCCCATGTCAAAAAGGGTGCTGTGCTCTTTGAGTAAATCAGAATTGAGACAGCACAAAGTAAATGCAGATATGTAGATTTGGGATATCCACCCCAAATATTCAGATGCACTATTTGTGCCCAACCTGTGGTAGAGCATTCCGAGTCTGATGTCTGATCAGCCCCAGTTAGACACACGGAAATTTCACTTTATCATGAGGATGTCATTTTGTTCCCCTTTGAAAATGAAGGACAACAGCCAACCAAATGCTAGGTTGTCCATTCCACTGTAAGTAGGGTAGGGACCACGGAGAAGAAAGCCAATCAGACAGGAATTTGAGTCAGTGATGAATGGGATATTAACACATCTTTCCAAATAAATCAGAGATTTGGGGATTAGGAAGGAAAAGGGAAGAGAATAAGCATTTATAAAGTGCCTACTATTTTATGAGCACTGTGCTAAGACTTTTTCAAATATGAAAGGTCTCATTTGACCTTCACAAGAACCCTGGAAGGTAGGTGCTGTTATTATCCTTATTTTACAGGTGAGGAAACTGAGGTTGAGTGACTTTCCCAGGATCACATGACTAGTAAGTATCTGAGACTGGACTTCCTAGCTTCAGGTCTAGGATTCTATCCACTGAGTCATCTAACTGCCAGAGGGACAGAGATAGATAGAGACTCAGAGGAGAGAGTAGAGGAAAAGAAATGGAGAGAGAAATAGAAACAGAGACAGAGGAAAGGGACAGAGAAATATAAATAGATGCAAGAAAGAGATAAATAGAAATTAAGAAGATGGAGATAAAGGTGCAGAAAGAGTGAGGGAGACAGAGAGGAAGAGATGGAGACAGAGGAGAAGACAGAGAGTGACCTGGGCTCAAATTCCAGCTGTGATACTTGTGTGACACTGGGTCAACTTTCAGCCTCGATATGTTTCATGGCTTTCTAAGTAATAGATCAATTTCAATGTTAGCAGAGGGTGTTTCCACAGTAGGAGTTCCTGGTTTCCACCTATAAACTTTGGGGGGTGATAGACTGGCTGCCCTCTAAGGTCCCTTCCACGTTTAAGCCTGTGATCCAGCAATTTTCATCTGTTAGATAATTCTGTACTCAGCACAACCTTGTGAACCCACTGGGTGATTCTTCTTATCTGACTGCATGGCCACCCTTGTTCACAAAGCACTGGTGTCTGAGTCAGTATTTGAATTTGGTCTCCTGACTCTAAGCTCAGCTCCCATTTAAGTACTAGTACAAGAAGTGGAAGGGCAGAGGTCATGTCTTTGGGCAACTAATGGTGTTGACCCACAAGCAAAACTAAGCTTAGGTCTATATGGTCTATACTAACAAGAAAGTGGATAGTGAGCCTCCAAGAAGTAGTCCAACCAAAGATCTGCTTTGGATCCCTCCGAGGAAAGTTTGTAAAAGCAGCAGGCTGGGTAGCAAGGTAAAATAAGGGTGAGGGTTAGAGCAAGGCCAACTTGTCTTTCAAGAAGGCCAACTCGTCTCTCACTCTGATCTTCCCAGTGCTCAAATGGAATCAATTTAAAGCATGTTAAGGATGCAAGCTAAGTGACCTGAAGCTGGGAGAGGACTGGGCTCGAGTAGTTTTTTTTTTTGAGATTTCAGAAACGCTTTGACTTGGTCCTGGGTTAAGGACCAGGCACAAGGACCTTGTTGCCTGTGAAGGATCCACATGGAGAATAACAATTCACATCTAGAGGATACATGAAAGCTTTATTCCAACAGCCCTGGGAGGTGGGCTGAGCCCAGAAATAACCATAACAGTCCCCTGAATATTAAATGTTAAATAACAGTAGCTTAGAAATTTGTCCCAAGACTGTTTCTAATTAAACTCTGTGAATGAATGAAAAAAAAATAAATGAATGAAAAAAAAAATAAATGAATAAAAAAAAAATAAATGAAAAATAAATGAATTTATTATGTACTATGTCTTTAGTGGGGGCAGCTAGGGGGTGCCATAGTGCACAGAACACTGGACCTGAAGTCAGAAAGACCCATCTTCCTGAGTTCAAATCCTGCCTCAGATATTGACTAGTAGTGTGTAAGTCATTTCTACCTCTTTGCCTCAGTTTCCTCATCTGTCAAATGAGCTGGTGAAGGAAATCTAGTATCTCTGAAAACTCCAAATTAGGCCATGAAGAGTCAGACATGACTGAAACAACTGTACAACAACAAAAATGTGCCAAGTGCTGAACAAATGAAAAAGAAATGATAAACTTTTCCCTCAAGGATTTGATTCTGTTTGCCTCAGTTTCCTCATCTGTAAAATGATCTGGAGACGGAAAGGGGTTTCAGGAAACAACTAGTTCAACCACTTCATTTTACAGAAGAAAAAGCATAGGCCCAAAGGGAATAAAGTGAATTATCCAAGGTCACACAGAGAATTCTCAATCTAGCTCTGGAAGAACCTTTAGAGCCCAGCTAGTTCAGTCCCTTTATTTAATAGAAGAGACAGCTGAATGAATAAATGAATGAAGAAGCACTTATTAAGGCCCCATGGGACACACATGACAAGAGAATGTCCCTGCTTTCAGGGAGTTTGCATTCAAACAGGAAGAGACAACACTTCTAGGATCATGGTGACCATGGAGGAGGGTCCGGTCTATGGAGCTCCCAGTTCCAGAGATTGTGGAAAAGGCCTTGACGCAATTGATCAATGCCCTCCTTTCAAAAGCAATGTTTGTTTTTGGTGGTATTAGTAAAAACAAATTCAGTCTGAGAGAGTAAGACCCTCAGGGTTTCTGGCCAAAACAGAAAAGATTGGTATTTACATTCACTATGAGCCAAACAGAGCCCAGATAATGACCAAAGGGAGCTTGGCCCAGGACCTATAGCTGGTCAATCCATGAGAGCCAGAGTGAATTGGCTTTAAGGCAAGGTCCATAGAAGACAGGAGGGAAGAATGACCCATGAAGCATGATCATAATAGCAACAGACATTCTTTATAGCAATGTGAAAATTGCCAAGCACTTTTTGTACCTACCTCTTCCCAAACATTCCAAGAGCTAAAGCTGTGACCCTGTCTAGGGCTTGGGGAAAAAAATCTGAGCAGGTGTTGTTAATGTTATTTCTTTCATAAAATGAGAAGAGAAGTTTCTTCTTGGATAAGTGTACACATGCCCCCTTCAGGACAGGTATGGTGGAGGGAAGCAGAGAAGGGAGGGAAATCAACAGTGGGGTGGAATTTTTTCTCAGTTTTAATTTTCATTTTAAAAATGCACATCTGATGATAAGAATGTGTCTGCAAAAGCCTTTAACTCTAGCCATAAGGAGTGCAAGGGTTATTAGCCCAACTTGACAAATGGGTAAACTAAGGGTCAAAAAGGAGGGCCCTAAGAAAAGAGCAGAGCTTCTTTCAGATCCTATCCTTGGCCTCCAAGACAATATGACTCCCACTATACCAGGCTGCTTCTCATTCCCATCTTTTGAAGGGGCAAGGAAGGCGAATAGAAGGAAGGGAATTAAAGCTGAGATTTCTTTGGTATAGGCCAAAGATTCTGGATGAGGACGTTCCCTCTCCCAAATTCCCTCTTCCCCTCTCTGAAACTTACAGATTCATAGAATTGCTTGAGCACTAAGAACTTAGGTGACATGTTTAGGGTTCCACAGCTAGGAAGTATCAAAGGCAGAATTTGAACCCAGGGCTTCCTGACTCTGGTTCTCTATCCACTATACCACATTGACTTTCGGTAGGGGGAAGGGGAAGAAAGGGCAGGCAGTCCTCTAATTTTATTGGCATAGTCTATTGGTCCTAAAAATCCCTCTTTCTCAGTGAAGGTCAATCTTCTTAGCACCTCCTGGTCTTGGACAGTTACAAGGGACAATGAAAGGTTAAGCGATTTGCCCTGTGTCACACATCATTATCTATCTTACCCTCCAAGACCTTCAATGGTTTCTTAATGCCTTCAACCCTTAGTGTGGCATTCATGGCCTTTTCCAATTTGGCCTGACCCTTTGAAGTTGAAGAGGAGAGAGTAGAAGAGAAAATAATATCCTATTGGTTTCTCATTCTACCCAAACTCTTCTATCAATCTATCAACCATCCTCTGAATACATTCCTGTAATTTCCTGACTACAGGCTCTGGTTCACACTTCTCCAGTGCTGAACTGTTCTCTCCCTTACCCTGCCTATTGGAATCTTCCCTTTTCTCTTAGTTCCTTCTCTTTGAAGTCTTCTCTGCCCTCCCCCAAATCAGAAGGGTCTCCACCTCCCCAACCTTGTGGCATTAATCGTATTCTATTCATTGGTACACTTCTTATCTCCTCCTACTAACTTGTGAGTTCTTTAAAGACTCTAGAAGATGACCAATGACATGATGAGGGTGATGACTGGTGGGTGAATTGGATTTAAGTGAGGCAAAGCTGTCAGCCTCCCTCTCTCCTCCAGAGTCGTTGAAGTACAGTGGTAGGACAAAAGCCAAGATGGTTGACCTTTGAGAACTGGGTCCTATGTGTGAATCTCATCTAATGCCTAACACTATTTCCACAGAGTCTGTGTTCATCCTTTGTTTTCGAAGATGATGATGACATCAGAGAAATGATGACATGACTTGCACTTGACTTTGTTTTGAGTGAGGGAAAGGTCACCAACCTCACTTTCTCCTCCTGAGCCATCTGAGTCCAGTGACCAGATATTAATCAAGATGACCGGAGGTGGCCCAAGATGAAATGGGGGACTTTGGCCTTTTTGGACTGGCCTTTCCAGGTACTCACTTAAAGGGAGGTAATGCCCATTGAGTGAACAGATCTCTTTAAGAAGTAGTGAGGGTATGGCCCTTTTAATGAACAAAAGAAAAAATTAACTAAATCAACAGAAACTGTTACTAGTGACAATCACTCTAAGCCAGCAATTAAGTGGAGTTTGGGAATGGACCTATTGTTGTCCAGCACATGGGCATCAGAGTACACTGAGTTTAAGCTTTAGGGAAGAGGAAGAAAAGGAAGGAAGGAAGGAAGGAAGGAAGGAAGGAAGGAAGGAAGGAAGGAAGGAAGGAAGGAAGGAAGGAAGGAAGGAAGGAAGGAAGGAAGGAAGGAAGGAAGGAAGGAAGGAAGGAAGGAAGGAAGGAAGGAAGGAAGGAAGTCATTTCAACTTTCTGAGCCTTGGTCTTCTTATCTGTAAAATGGAGATAATACCAGTTATATCTACCTTACAGTATGGTTGTGAGGCTCAAATGGAATGCAATATGTAAAAGATTTTGCAAACATGAAAGCACATTTATCTCTCAGTTATTATTCCAGGCATGGAGGACAGATTGTGCAAAGGTACATGGGCAGGAACAATAAGTAGGCCAGTTTGCCTGAAGGGAAGGAATATGCTTATAATAAACTTAGGAAGGTACTCTAGAGTCAGATTGTGAAGGGCAAGAAATGTCAAAATGAGAATGTTGTATTTTACCCCTGAGGCAATAAGGAGCCACTGAGGAGTTTTGAGTGGGGGAGTAACATGGTCAAACTTGTTCTTTGGAAAGATTCTTCTGACAGTCATGGAAAGATTAGAGTGGGAAGCAGAGAGACAGTTGGGAGACACTTGTAGTAATCTGACTGTACCTGGTAAGATGATATTTGAAATATTGGACTCAGTTTGAGACACCGAATGTAGGAAGACAATTGACAGACTAAAGCACAAGTCTTGGTTGGGGGCTGGAATATGATAGCTAGACTCAATTATTTGAAAGATCATCACACACAAGGGAAAGTAGACTTACTCTGCTTGACTTAGGAAGCAAGGTTCAGGAGCGGTAGTTGGGAACTCGAAAGTCAGATTTTGGCTCAATACAAGTAAACCCTTCTAATTAGAGCTATCCAAAACGTGGAATGGGTGGCCTTAGAAGGGAGTGAGTGGCTCATCAGCACTAGAGTCAGTCAGGTGATGGAGGCAATGAGGTGTTGCAATGAATAGAAAGCTTTGTGTAGAGTCAGGAAGAAATGAGTTCAAATTCCACCTCAGACATTTACTAGCTATATCACCCTGGGCAACTCACTTAAGCTTATTTAAGCTCCATCTGCCTTAGTTTCCTCATCTGTAAAATGGGCATAATTATAGGATTTGTCTCACAAGTTTGCTATATCACATGTGATAGTATATGTAAAGCCCTATATCTATAGCTTAGTGATTATTATTATTAACACTGGGGGTGTTCAGTCATAGTCTGAAAGAACGCCATAGAGGAGACTTTTATCTCTATACAGATTACACTAGATGACCTCCAAGGTCCCTTCAGACTCAGGGATCCTATGATTTTGTGTTTGTTTAAGCCCTCCTTGCCTAGATTATCATTAATAGTCTCTAAACTGGTCTCTTCAACTCCAGTTCCTCTGCAATCTGCCTAATGCACAGATCTAACCTTGGTACTCCCTTGCTCAAAAATCCTCAGTGGCTTCCTATTGCCTGTAGGGTGAAGCCCAAACTCCACAGCCACTCCTGATTAATGGGGAAGCAATATAGTATGAAGGAGCACAAAGCAAATTAGAAATTTTTAGAGAAATAAAATTTTATTCTATTGAATCATAAAGTAAACTAAGTCAGCAAAATGTTGCCAATTATAGATTTAATAGAAACTGCTTTAGTAAATGTAGAAGGATTAATTGAAATGAGTACATTGTGTGCAGGCAAATGATGTTTTCAAACCATTTCTCTCTGAAATTTTCTTGACATTTTATTTGAAGAGCAAACAGAAGTAAATAAAAGTTAACTTAAGGACATTATTTCCAAAAGATAAATTCTGAACTTGAGTCATGCAGTCTTAGAATTGGAAGTGATCTTAGAACAAAGAAAGAGCTGGGAGGGACCTTTGATGGCACTTAAGTTCAACTCCTAGTTTGAAATATTTATTTTCTTGGGAGGGGGGTGCACATAGCAGACATTATTTTTTTTCAATTTCCCTCGATATATTTTTATTTTATTAAATATTTCCCAATTCCATATAATTTTAACATTCATTTTTAATTTTAATATTTTGTTTCCCAATTACATGTAAAAATTTTTAACCTTTTTTCTTACAATTTTGAGTTCTAAATTCTCTTCCACACTTTTCCCCTCCCCTGTGATTGAGAAGGCAATCCTGGGTCATCTCCAGTCATCCTGGATTCAGATGGCTCTGGAGGAGAAGTGAGGCTGGTGACCTGCACAGCCTTCCCTCACTCAAAACAAAGTCAAGTGTAAGTCATGTCATTATTTCTCTGAAGGCATGGTGTTCGGCAACGAAGGATGAACACAACAACAATGTGTGCAATTATGTAAAACGTTTCCATATTACTCATGTGAAAAAAAACACAAACAAAATAGATACCAAGAAAAATGAAGTAAAAAAAAACCACCTAGTATTCTTTGATTTGCATTCACATTTCATCATTTCTTTCTTTGGAGGTAGATAGTATTCTTCATTATAAGCCCTTCAGGATTGCTTGGATCTTTGTATTGCTGGGAATAGCTAAGTCATTCACAGCTGGTCATTGTATGATATGACATGTATGACACACTCTTATAGTGTGTACTGTTTTCCAGATTCTGTTCATTTCATTTTGCATCAGTTAATATATCTTTCCAGGTTTCTCTGGAAACATCCTGCTCATTATTTCCTTTAGTACAGCAGTATTTCATCACAATTATATACTACAACTTCTTCAGCCACTTCCAAATTTATGGACATCCCCTCAATTTCCAATTCTTTGTCACCACAAAAAGAACTGCTATATTTTTGTACGTATAGGTCCTTTCTTTCTTTCTTTCTTTCTTTCTTTCTTTCTTTCTTTCTTTCTTTCTTTTCTTTCTTTCTTTCTTTCTTTTCTTTCTTTCTTTCTTTCTTTCTTTCTTTCTTTCTTTCTTTCTTTCCTCTTTCCTTCCTTTCTTTTATCCCTTTGGGGATACAGTCTAGTAGTGGTATTAGAGAACAAAAGGGTATGCACAACATTTTACCATTTATTTAAATTTTCTTTTTTGTTTAGAATTCTGGCCCTCCTTCCCCTTCCTTGAGAATGCAAGCAATCTTATATAGATCATACATGTGAAGTCATACAAAACATTTCCATTTTAGACATGTTGGAAAAGAAAAAAACAGACCAACAAAACCCTAAGAAACAAAAAGTTTAAAAAATATATACCTTGATCTGCACTCAGACTCCATCAGTTCTTTCTCTGGAGGTGAATGATATTTTTCATCATAAGTCCTTTGGAATTGTCTTGAATTCCTGTGTTGCTGAGAATAGCTAAGTCATTCACATTTCTTCATTGTGCAATATTGCTGTTACTGTGTACAATGATTTCCTGGTCCTGCCTACTTTACTTTGCATCAATTCATATAAGTCTTCCCAGATTTTTCTGAAGCCATCCTGCTCATCATTTCTTACAGTACAGTAGTATTCCATCACAATCACATACTGCAACTTCTTCAGCCATTTCTCAATTGATAAGCATTTTCTCAACTGATAAGTATCCCTTAATTATCCAATTCTGTCACCACAAAAAGAGCTGCTATAATTTTTGTACACATAAGTTCTTTTCCTTTATCTTTGATCTCTTTGGGATACAGATCTAGTGGGGACATTGCTAAGTCAAAGAGTAGGCACAGTTTTATAGCCCTTTGGGCATGGTTCCAAATTATTCTCCAGAATGGTTAGATCAATTCACAACTGTGCCAACATAACATTAGTGTCTTAATTTTTCCACATCCCCTCCAACATTTGTCATTTTCCTTTTCTGTCATATTAGCCAATCTGCTAGGTATGGGGGGAGGGGTATCTCAGAATCATTTAAATTTGCTTTTCTCTAATCAGGAGTGATTTAGAGTATTTTTAATATGACTATAGATAGCTTTGGATTTTCCTTCTGAAAGCTGCCTGTTCACATTCTTTGACCATGTATCAGTTGGGGAATGAATAATATTCTTTCAAGCTTGACTCAATTCTCTATCTATTTGAGAAATGAGACCTTTGCCAGAGAAATTTGCTGTAAAATTTCCCCCAGTTTTCTGCCTTCCTTCTCATGTTAGCTGCATTGGTTTTGTTTGTACAAATCTTTTAGATTTTATGTAATCAAAATTATCCATTTTATATCCTGTGATGTTCTTTATCTCTTGTTTGGTCGTAAATTATTCCCTTACAGATCCAACAGGTAAATTTTCCCATGTTCCCTTAATTTACTCATACCACCCTTTATGTCTAAATCTGAGCCTATGTTGACCTTATCTTGGTATATAGTGTGAGATATTGGTCTATGTCTAGTTTCTGTCAAATTTCTTTCCAGTTTTCTGAGAAATATCAAATGGTGAATTCTTGTCTGACCAAAAGCTTGGAACTTTGGGTTTATCAAGCATTAGAATAATGTGTTCATTTATTATTCTATATTGTGTATCTAATCTATTCCATTGATCCACCACTCTATTTCTTATCTGGTTCTGGATGATTTTGCTGATTAACATTTTGTAATGCAGTTTAAGATCTAATACTGCTAGATTAGTTTTCTTCATATTTTTTTCCCATTTATTCCCTTGATGTTCTTGACTTTTGGTTCCTCCAGATGAATTTTGCTATTATTTTTCCTAGCTATATAAAATAAATTTTTGGTAGTTTGATTGGTATGACACTGAATAAGTAAATTAATTTAGGTAGAACTGTCATTTTTATTTTATTGGTTCAGCCTATCCATTAGTAGTTAATAGTTCTCCAATTGTTTATATCTGATTATTTGTGTAAAAAGTGTTTTGTAATTGTGTCCATATAGTTCCTGGATTTGTCTTGGTAGGTAGATTCCCAAGTGTTTTCTGTTGACTGCAGTTATTTTAAATGGTATTTCTCTTTCTGTCTCTCTTCCTGCTACACTTTATTGGTAATATATAGGAATGCTGATAATTTATGTGAATTTATAATATATCCTATAATTTTACTGAAGTTATTGCTTCAACTAGTTTTTTTCATTAACTCTCTAAGATTTTCCAAGAGCAATATCATATTATCTGCAAAGAGTTATTATTTTGTTTCCTCATCACCTGTTCTACATTTTTTCCAATTATTTTTCTTCCCTTAATTGCTATAACTACCATTTCTAGTACAATATTGAACAATAGTTGTGATAACAGGGTTGCCTTACCATTGATTTTATTGTTAAGGCTTCTAGTTTATTCCCATTACAGATAATACTTGCTCTTGGTTTTAGATAGATACTATTTACCATTTTAAGGAAAGTTCCATTTATTCTTATACTCTAGTATTTTTTAACAGAAATGAGAATTGCATTTTGTCTAAAACTTTCTCTGCATCTATTGAAGTAATGATTCAATTTTTGTTGGTTTTGTGATTAATATAGTCAATTATGCTGATAGTTTACCTGATATTGAAATAGCCCTGAACTTCTGGTGTAAATCCTATCTGGTCATAATGTATAATCTTTGACATATAGTGCTTCTCATCAATATTCATTAAGGAAATTAGTCTAGTGTTCTTTCCTTGTTTTTGCTCCTCCTAGTTTAGATATCAACAACATATTTATGTTACAAAAGGAATTTGGGAGGACTCCTTCTTTACCTATTTTTCCAAATAGTTTTATAGTACTGGAATTAATTATTCTTTAAATTTTGTTAGAATTCATTTGTGAATCCATCTGGTCTTTGGAATTATTTCTTGGGTAACTAATTGATAGCTTGTTAATTTTCTTTTTCTAAAATATGATTATTTAAGTGTTCTATTTCCTCTTATATTATTCAGGACAATTTATATTTTCTTAAATATTCATTCATTTCACTTAGATGATTAGATTTATTGACATATAATTGGGCAAAATAGTTACTAATAATTGCCTTAATTTCATGTTCGTTGGTGGTGAATTTAACCTTTATATTTTTGGTACTAGTGATTTGGTTTTCTTCTTTCTTTTAAAAAAAATCAAATTGACCAATAGTTTGTCTATTTTATTGTTTATTTTCTTTTCATAAAGCCAACTTATCTTTCCTATATTAGTTTGATGATGATTTTTTACCTTTCAACTTTATTAATCTCTCTTTTGATTTTCGGGATTTATAATTTAGCGTCTAATATGGGATTTTTAATTTATTCTTTTTCTAGCTTTTTTTTGTAAAATTACATGCCCATTTCATTGATGTGTTCTTTCTTTATTTTATTAATATAGATATATACACTTTTCTCCTCTGTACTGATTTGACTGCATCCCATAAATTTTGGTATGTTGTTTCATTGTTATCATTCTCTTTGTTTCTATGATTTCTTCTTTGACTCACTCATTCTTTAGGATTAGATTATTTAGTTTCCAATTAATTTTTAATCTATGTTCCCATGGTCCAATATTGAAAATAGTTTTGATTACCTTATAATTTGAAAAAGGTTCATTTAATTTTTCTGGTTTTTTTGCATTTGGTTGTAATGTTTTTGTATCTTAATATATGGTCAGTTTCTGTGAAGGTGCCATATACAGCTGAGAAAAAGGTATATACTCTTTTTCTTCCCATTCGATTTGCTCCAGAAGTCTATCATGTCTAATTTTGCTAAAATTCTATTCATGTCTTTAACATATTTATTGTTTATTTTATGGATAGATTTATCTCGTTCGGAGAGGGGAAACTTGAGCTTCTCTATTAGTATGGTTTTAGTCTTATTTCTTTTTACAACTCGTTTAACTATTCCCTGAAGAATTTGCATAGTATGCCATTTGCTGCATGTATATTTAGTATTAATAGTTCTTCATTGTTTATAGTATCTTTTGACAAAATGTGGTTGCCTTGCTTATCTCTTTTAATTCAATCTATTTTTTTGCTTTCTCTGAGTTTGTGAGTGATGGCCTGCTTTTCTTTTTTTTAACCTCAGATGAAGCATAATAGATGCTGCTCCAATCTCTTATTTTTACTCTGGGGATGTGTCTCTATTTCAAATGTGTTTCTTGTAAACACCATGTTGTTCGATTCTAGTTTTTAATTCATTCTGTTATCTGTTTATATTTTATGAACGACGTCATTTCATTCACATTCAGTTATAATTATTAACTGTGTTTTCCCCTCCATCCTATTTTTCCCTGTTTATCCTCTCTCTCTCTCTCTCTTTCTTTCTAACTTTTTATTTCCTCTATCTCTTCAAAAGTCTGTTTTGTTTCTGACTACTGCCTCCCTAAATGTGCCCTTCCTTATATCAGCCCCCTTTCTTCTCTTATCCTTTGCCTGTCCTACTTTCCTAAAGGGTAAGATAAATTTCTATAACCAATTGAGTGTGTTTGTTCTTCTTTGTTTGAGCCAATTCCAATGAGAGTACCTCTTATTTTCCCTTCCATTGTAAAAGCGCTTTTTTTTAATGCTTCTTTTATGTGAGATAATTTTCCTCATTTTTTCCTTTCCTTTTCCCTTTCTCCAAGTGCATTTCTCTCTCATGCCCCTAATTTATTTTTTTTGAAACCACCCCAACATAGTGAACTCACATGTATGCTCTCTATCTGTGTATACTCCTAACTGTACTAATGAAGATAAAATTCTTAGGAATTACAAGTATTCTATACCCATATAGGAATGTAACCAGTTTAACATTATTGAATCTCTTATGCTTTCTATTTCGTGTTTGCCATTTTATGCTTCTCTTGAATCTTGTATTTGAAAGTCAAATTTTCTATTCAACTCTGGTCTTTTTTTAAGTCAGAAATGCTTGAAAGTCCTCTATTTCACTAAATATCTATTTTTCTCCTGAAGGATTATACTCAGTTTTGCTGAGTAGGTGATTTTGGGCTGTAGATCTAACTCATTTACCCTCTGAAATATCATATTCCAAACCCTCTTATCCTTTAATGTAGAAACTGCAACATCTTGTGTGGTCCTGACCGTAGCTCCATGATATTTGACTTGTTTCATCATGGCTGCCTGAAGTATTTTCTCCTTGACCAGAGATATCTGGAATTTGTCAATAACATCATTTTGGGATCTCTTTCAGGAGGTGATTAGTGGATTCTTTCAACTTTTATTTTGCCCTCTGGATCTAAGATATTGGGTGAGTTTTCATATTTTTTGAAATATGATTTCTAGACTATTTTCCTGATCATTGCTTTCAGGTAGTTTAATAATTTTAAATTATCTCTCCTCAATCCATTTTCTAGGTCAGTTATTTTTTCTAATGAGATATTTCATATTTTCTTCTATTTCTTTATTTTTTTGCTTTGTTTTATTGTTTCTTGAAGCTTCCTGGAGTAATTACCTTCCACTGGCCAATTCTAATTTTTAAGGTACTATTTTCTTTAGTGAACTTTTGAACCTGTTTTTCTATCAGGCCAATTAATTTTTAAGGACTTTTTCTCCTCAGCGGATTTTTGTGCATCTTTTACTACTTCACTAATTCTTGTTTTTAAAGTAGTGTTTTCTTAAATATTCTTTGTGCGTCTTTAAAAAAAAAATATTCATTTTAGTTTTCAATATTCATTTCCACAAGATTTTGAGTTCCAAATTTTCTCCCTTCTCATCTCTACCCCTACCACAAGACACTGTGCATTCTGAATACCCCTTTCCTCAATCTGCCCTCCCTTCTATCACACCCTTCCATTCCCTTATCCTCATTTTTTTCTCCCTTCTTATAGGGCAAGATAGATTTCTATACCCCATTACTTGAATTTCTTATTTCCCAGTTGCATGCAAAAACAATTCTCAACATTCGTTCCTAAAACGTTGAGTTCCAACATCTCTCCCTTCCTCTCTCCCCACACATCCTCACTGTGAAGGTAAGCAATTGAATATAGGCTACACATGTGAAGTTATGCAAAAGACTTCCATAATAATCATGTTGTGAAAGACTAACTATATTTGCCTCCATTCTATCCTAGCCATCATTTTTTCTATTCTCTCTTTTGACCTTGTCCCTCCCCAAAAGTGTTTACTTCTAATTACTCCCTCCTCCCATTTGCGCTCCCTTCTATCATCCCCCCTACACCCCACTTATCTCCTTCTCCCCTACTTTCCTGTAGTATAAGATAGATTTTCATACCAAATTAAGCGTGCATGTTATTCCCTCCTTAAGTCAAATGTGATGAAAGTAAGTTTTAATTTTTCCCCCTCACCTACCCTCTTTTCCCCTCCATTGAAAAAGCTTTTTCTTGCCTCTTTTATGAGAGATAATTTGCTCCATTCCATTTCTCCCTTTCTCCTCCCAATATATTCCTCTCTCAACCCTTAATTTTATTTTTTTAAATAGCATCCCTTCCTATTCATCTCACCCTGTGCCCTCTGTCTATATGTATATGAATGATCCCTCCAACTACCCAAATACTGAGAAAAGTTTCAAGAGTAACAAATATCTTCTTTCCATGTGGGAATGTAAACAATTCAACTTTAGTAAGTCCCTTATGATTTCTCTTTCCTGTTTACCTGTTCATGCTTCTCTTGATTCTTATGTTTGAAAGACAAATTTTCTGTTTAGCTCTGGTGTTTTCATCAAGAATGCTTGAAAGTTCTCTATTTCATTTAATGACTATTTTTTCGCCTAAGGTACTATACTCAGTTTTGTTAGGTAGGTGATTCTTGGTTTTAATCCTAGCTCCTTCAACTTCTGGAATATCATATTCTAAACCCTGTGATCCCTTAAGGTAGAAGCTGCTCGATCTTGTGTTATCCTGTTTGTATTTCCACAATACTCAAATTGTTTCTTTCTTGTGGCTTGCAATATTTTCTCTTTGAACTGGGAATTCTAGATTCTGGCAACAATATTCCCAGGAGTTTTCCTTTTAGGGTCTCTTTCAGGAGGTGGGGATCAAAGGATTCTTTACATTTCTGTTTTACCTGCTGAGTCTAGAATATCAGGGAAGTTTTCTTGATAATTTCATTAAAGATGTATTTTTTTGATCATGGCTATCAGGTAGACCATTAAGTGTTAAATTGTCTCTCCTGGATCTATTTTCCAGGTCAATTGTTTATCCAGTGAGATGTTTCATATTCTCTTCTATTTTTTTCATTCTTTTGGTTTTGTTTTGTAATGTCTTGGTTTCTCATAAAGTCATTAGCTTCCATCTGCTCCACTCTAATTTTTAAAGAATTATTTTCTTCAGTGAGCTTTTGAACCTCCTTTTCCATTTGGCCAATTCTGCTTTTTAAAGCATTCTTCTCCTCATTGGCTTTTTCTACCTCTTTTTGCCATTTGGGTTTATCTATTTTCAAAGATGTTATTTTCTTCATCCATTTTGGGGGGTCTTCCTTTAGCAAATTGTTGACTCATTTTCATGATTTTCTAGCATCGCTCTCATTTCTCTTCCCAATTTTTCCTCCACCTCTCTTACTTGATTTTCAAATTCCTTTTTGAACTCTTCCATGATCTAAGACCATCGCAGATTTGTTTTGGATGCAGAAACCTTGAGTTTTAGGTCTTCCTTTGATGGTATGCCTTGTTCTTCCTCATCTGAAAGGATGGAAGAAAATACCCTTTCACCAAATAACTAACCTTCCAAAGTCTTATTTTTCCCCATTTTGGACATTTTCCCAGTCTATTACTTGACTTTTGAGTCCTTTTGTCAAGTCCTTTGTCAACTTTAGGGACTTACAAGTTCTCAGTTCCTCCAAGGTGGCACAATCAAGGGAGAGGAATTTACTCCTTTCCTCACCTATGCTCTAGTCTGGGAGCAACCACATGCATTCTTTTCTGCTCAGGATCTGCAAGCTAGATTCCGTCTCTAGAGACTCCACCAGCTCCACCACACCAGCACTCCTCCTCACCCCAGGGATGCCACTGAGGGCTGATATCCAGATCAGCCACTCGATTTCCTCAGAGTTTTTAGACTTGAGGGCTCCAAAAGTAGAAGCTGCTGCTGCAGTGACTGCTGTCACCCTGGGGCAGGGGCTGGGGCCAGACTTTACTTCCTTCTCGCCCAGGTGAAAGAGCTTTTTCACTGATGTTTGAAGCTGTCTTTGGCTTTTGTGGGCTGAGAAATCTGGGAACCAAAGCTGCTACTGTAAACACCTTCTTTAGGCAGAATGGGAACCTAAGTCTTCTTGAGCCCAGGTCCCAAATGCTGTCATTCCACCCCATTGTCCCTCATATGTTAAGTAGATTTTCCTGACTGTAAGGAAGAGAATGAGTGAGGTGAAGCATTGTCTCTGAGTGGGACAGAGAGCCACTGAGCTCAGGGAAGAAGTGGTCTCTTAGTAGCAGAATGCTCCCTTAGCTAACAAGGCACTCAGAGAAAAGTGGAGCTGTCTCATAAAGCAAGAACAGCTCATATTTATCTAATACCAAGCACTTACAGAACTCTTACAGACAGTAAATATTTCATTTAATCCTTGAAACAACTGGGGGAAGGTCAAGAAGGCAAGGATCATCCCCATTTTTATAGATGAACTGAGACTGAGAACATCATCCAGTGACTTACTCAAAATCACACTGCTAGTAAGTGATCTAGGTGGACCTTGAACCAAGATTCCCTGCCTTTCTAGTCCAAGGCTCTTTCTTTTATTTTCATATATATATATGTGTGTGTGTGTGTGTGTGTGTGTGTGTGTGTGTGTGTGTGTGTATTATATACATATATATATATATGTTTGTGTGTGTGTAATTATTTTTTTCATTTTCAACATTGATTTCCACAAGAAATTGAATTCAAATTTTCTCCTCATCTCTCTCACCCCCCACCCCAGGACAGCAGGTACCCCATCTACCAGTTCCTCCAAGTCTGCCCTCCCTTCTATCATCCCCCTTCTTCTATCCCTCTTCTCTCTATTTTTCTGTAGGGCCAAAAAGATTTCTATACTCCATTGCCTAGACATCTTATTTCCCAGTTGCATGCAGAAAACAATTTTTAACATTCATTTTTAAAGCTTTGAGTTCCTTATTCTCTCCCTTCCTTCCTCCTCACCCAGCCTCATTGACAAAGCAAGCAATTAGATGTAGGTCATACATATGTATCCATGAGAAACACTTTCATAACAATTATGTTGTGAAAGACTAACCAGTTTTCCCTCTCTCCTGTTCAATGCTCCATTTATTCCATTTTCTCCCTTGACCTGTCCCCCCACAATACTGTTTGCTTCTGATTATCCCTTTCTACAATTTGTTGTCCAAGGCTCTTTCTTTAGAATGTTCAGAGTTAGAGAGGACCTCAGAAACCAGCTAGTCCAACTCTCTCACTTTATTTCTTTTTTCATTTTTGTCTGTTTTTTTGTTATTAATAGTTTTGTTTATTTTTTGATTTTGACATTCATCTCCATAAAATTTTGAGTTCCAAATTTTCTCCCCATCTCTCCCTACCACCTCACAACACCTTGTATTCTGATTACTCCTTTCCTCAATGTGCCCACCCTTCTATCACACTCCATGCTTCCCTTAGCCCCATCTTCTTTCTTTTCTTGTTGGGCAAGATAAATTTCTATACCCCATTACCTGTATTTCTTATTTCCCAGTTATATGCAAATAACAATTCTCAACATTCGTTTCTAATACTTTGAATTCCCACTTTTCTCCCTTCCTTCCTCTCTACCCATCCCCACAGAGAAGACAAGCAATTCAATACAGGCTACATATGTGTCGTTTTGCAAAAGACTTCCATAATAACCATGTTGTGTAAGACTCTTCTTTTTTATTCTATTCTCTCATTTGACTTTGTCCCTTCCCAAAAGTGTTTACTTCTAGTTACTCCCTTCTCCCATTTGCCCTGCCTTCTATCATCCACCCACCCCATTTGTTCCCTTCTCCCCTACTTTCCTGTAGTGTAAGATAGATTTTTGTACCAAATTTAGTGAGAATGTTATTCCCTCCTTAAGCCATATGTGAAGAGATTGAGCTGCACTTTTCGCCTCTCACCTCCTCCCTTTTCTCCTCCATTGAAAAAGATTTTTATCTCTCTTATGACTGAAAGTCTGCCTCATTCTATTTCTCTCTTTCTCCTCCCAATATTTTCCTCTATCACCCCTTAATTTAATTTTATTTTTATGTATATCATCTCTTCTGATTCAACTCAGCCTGTACTCTGTGTGTGTATGTATGTATGTATAATCCTTCCACCTACCCAAACACTGAGAAAAGTCTAAAGAGTTACAAATATTATCTTTCTATGTAGGAATGTAAACAGTTCAGCTTTAGAAAGTCCTTTATGATATCGCTTTCCTGTTTACCTTTTCATGCTTCTCTTGATTCTTGCGTTTGAAAGTCAAATTTTCTATTCAGTTCTGTTCTTTTCATCATGAATTCTTGAAAATCCTCTATATCATTGAATGACCATTTTTTCCCTTGCATTATACTCAGTTTTGACCATTCAATGACCATGAATTCTTGAAAATCCTCTATATCATTGAATGACCATTTTTTCCCTTGCATTATACTCAGTTTTACTGGGTAGGTGATTCTTGATTTTAGTCCCAGTTCCTTTGACTTCTGTAATATCCTATTCCAAGCCCTTCGATCCCTTAATGTAGAAGCTGCCAGATCTGGTGTTATCTTGATTGTATTTCCACAATATTCAAATTGTTTCTTTCTACCTGCTTGCAATATTTTCTCCTTGACCTGGTAACTCTGAAATTGGACCACAATGTCCTAGGAGTTTCTCTTTTCAGGTCTCTTTGAGGGGGTGATTGGTGGATTCTTTCAATATTTCTTTTGCCCTCTGGTTCTAGAGTATCAGGGCAGTTTTCCTTGATAATTTCATGAAAGATGATGTCTTGATTCTTTTCTTATCATGGCTTTCAGGTTGCCCCATAGTTTTTAAATTGCATCTCCTGGATCTATCTTCCAGGTCAATTGTTTTTTTCCAATGAGATGTCTCACATTATCTTCTATTTTTTCAATCTTTTGGTTTTCTTTTGTAACTTCTTGGGTTATCATATAGTCATTAACTTCCCTGAACTCCACTCTCATTTTTAAGGAACTATTTTGTTCAGTGAGCTTTTGAACCTCCTTTTCCTTCTGTCTAATTCTGCTTTTTAAAGCCTTCTTCTCCCCATTGGCTTTTTGGATCTCTTTTTTTCTGATTGAGTTAGCCTATTTTTAAAGGTGTTATTTTCCTCAGCATTTTTAGGTTCTCCTTTAGCAAGCTGCTGACTTTCTTTTCAGGGTCTTCTATGGCCTGAGCCCATTTTATGTTCATTTTGGAGGTACTGGAGGCAGAAACCTTGACTTCTTCTGACAGTATGCATTGTTCTTCCTCATCTTAATGGATGGAAGGAGATACCTGTTCACCAAGAAAATAATCTTCCATGGTCTTATTTTTTTTCACTTTTTTGGGCATTTTCCCAGCCAGTTACTTGACTTCTGAATTCTTTGTCAAGAGAAGGGTCCTAGTGCTCCTCTTCTCCCCAGGACCCTGCTCAGGGCTGAGATTCAGATCAGCAGCTCAATTCCTCCAGGGGCTTTAGGTGGGGGTGGAGCCACCACTGAGGTTCAGATCCCCTGCTCACTTTCCCCAGAGGCTTTAAGCTGAGCTGCTGGAACAATGGACCCAGGTTGCTTCCATGGCCACCATAGCCACTCATCGCCCACTGCTGTTGCTGCTGCTGCTACCGCCACTTCTGCCACCACCTGGAACCAGTCATGGGGGGACCTCTGCTCCCCTCTTGCCCAGTTGGGCAAGCCCTTCCACACTGACCTTTGCAGCTTTCTTTGATTGCTTGTGGGTTGAGGGATCTGGGACCCTCCCTGCTAGGAATTCTTTCCCAGAGGCCTGTTCAAGTCCTATTCCTCTCAGTGCCACATGGCCAGGGCTGGACTCCTTGGGGTATGGTCTGCTCTGTGTCCAGTGCGATAGACCTTTCCTGTTGGCCTTCCAAGTTACCTTTGGCTGGACTTCTCTTTCGCTCTGTCGTTCTGTGGGTTCTGCTGCTCTAGAATTTGTTGAGAGTAATTTTTTACAGGTATTTTGTGGACTGTGAGGGAAGTGTTAGAGTATATGTGTCTTTCTACTCTACCATCTTCTCTCTCATTTTATATATGGAGAAACTGAGGCCCATGGATGGGAAGGGACTTGCCCAAGGTTCTGTAGGTATTCTTATCTATAATAAGTAGTTGAACTGGTTCTCTGACACTGAACATGGTTCTCTTTCAATGAGAAGACCTTGTTAATTCTCCACAATTTTGCTTCCCAATTGGGCTTAGACCTAGAAAGGGTCTGGAGAACCCTGGAAGGTCAGGAGCTAAGGGTAGTAGGGCTGAGAGAAGGTTGTACTTTTATATGATCCAAGTCACAGTATTCAAGATTTGGAAGGGCCCTTACTGGCCAACTTGTCCAACCAATACATGAAAGGAATCTGTATTATAACCTCCCCAGTAACTGGTCATTTATCATCTGCATAAAATCTTCCAAGGAGGGGGAGACCATCATCTTTTGAGGTAGTTCAGTTTTCTCATGGACAGTTTTTATTGCTCTAGAGTTGGGATTAGGTTGAGCTTTTTTTGGTTTCCTTTTGTTTTTGGTTGTTTGGTTTGGTTTGGGGGATTATCTATCTCCCTGCAATCTGATCCTAGCATGCCTAGTTCTGCCCTCTTGGGCCTTGTTCCCTGTGACAACCCTTCTGTGGATGTCTAGACCTCTTGGGCCTAGTGAGGGTTACAAAGGTTTGATGGAGGGATGGAGATGGGAGGATGTTAAGGAAGTCTGGGTCAGAACAGGCCCTGTTACCAGTCCACAGGATCAAACTGGGTTGAACAGTGAGTTCGTAAGTGCCCAACTAATGTGTTCATGCCTGGCCCCAACTCTTTTGCAAACCTGCCAGAGGGCTTCAAACCTTTATCTTAAATATTCTCTTTCGAAGTTACATTACATAATCGTCTCAGCAATAAACCTTTCAAGTTATACGGCTTTTAGTCAAAGCAGATCTCTCTGCCTTGTTTTCCTGCCAAAGCTCATGACTCCTGCCTGTCTCATCCAATGAGCATAATAACAAATCTCTTTTGCAGGATGCCAGGCCCTGCATATCAGCCAACTGTTGGGGGGAAAGGGGGAGGGTCCAGGAAGAGAAGAAAGTCTCCAATGATGTCCCCATCTATTCTTCACCTTTCATGATGGCATTGACAGGGTTACAAGACCCCTCTCCTTCCCTTTAAATTATGGAAATTGACTTGACCATCAAAGACTAGGCTGCCATTTTATAAGACAGTCCCCTTTTTTCTTCCACCTTACTTCTCCAAATCTATCCCACTTGCCTACTTTCCCCTCCTGCCCTGTCCCTATTTGCAAGACTAGATTAATCTCTTATAGAAAACTCCCATGATTGGGCATCAACTTGCCCCTACGTTGTGTTGTGAGCATGCCCATTCCTTGGCCAGGTGACCACTTCCAAATTTGAAAGTTCAACTTTGACTCATCTTAGAGGTAACTTAGAGGTCAGAAGAATACTAGGGCTTTCTGTTCCCCAGTTGGGCCAGATGCACCACTACTCCCCAGGAAGTCACTCTGATACCACTTTGCCAACCTTGCCCCCCAAAAGGGATTGAGACATGACTGACATGGCAGCTTTTGCCCTACTGTATCAACTTCCTGACTCTGGCCTCAAATGTGATGGGTCCCATGAGCATTCTGTTTCTGTCAGTGCCTAATATTGACTTCATCTGGTGGACTGAATCCTATCACCCAATGGAAACCAGACCTGAGCTCCCAGTAAATCAGCCTGGTGGAGCTCTCTTGAAGTAAAGATTGTACCTTGAGGCCAAGGATCCAGAGCTCACTTCAGAGCTGAGTAATTGAGAGATGTGAGATGAGGTCGAAATTAAAATATAGACTTGCCTTGATGCTGAGTTCCTGGAATAGGCCCCATCCACAAATTTCAGTGACAGGGATGGAGCATGAAGGGAGATTGTTACAAGAAATGAGACTCAGTCATCTGCCTTTTAGCTGGGAAGATTTGACTGTGTAGCCCTGACCCTTGATCCCTTTGGATTTTCCATTGAATTACGCCAGCTCCATTTGGCATCCTCATCTCTACTTTCATGTGGGGACACAGCTCTGAGGAACTAGACATGGCAGGTGGGCATTCCCAGTATATTACAGAGACCTTGCATGAGAAGTAAGACACCTGAACCTAAGCATTGGCCCTGGCTCCTTTTGTGATCTCCTGACTAGATCTCTCCCGTCTCTGGGTTTTAGTTTCTCTTTGAGAAAATGAGAAAGTTAGATCAGATGATCTCTGAAGTGCCTCCCAGTTTTGACATTCTCTGTTCTGTGAATTATCTGATAGGATAATAAATGTCCCCTCTCTTTTAAGGTCTCTTCATTTATAACAATTTATATTCTAAAGGGCCTTTAGTTCTGCCATTTTGTGTTCTAAGGGCCCTCCAAGCTCTGCCATTTCCTATTTTAAAGCCCCTCTCAGCTCTGACATTCTCTGTTCTAAGATTCCTCCAGCTCTGACATCCCCTGTTCTAAGGTCCCTCCCAGCTCTGATATCCCCTGTTCTGAGACCCCTCCTAGCTCTGCCATTTCCTGTTTTAAGGCACTTCCTGCTCTCAGTTCTATGATCTAGGAGTCCTTTAATCTCCATTCTATTTTCTAAGATTCCTCTTATTTCTGACATTCTCTGTTCTAAGGCCCCTCCCAGCTCTGACATTCTGTGTTTCAAGGTTCTCTCTGACTTTACTATTTTTTGTGAAGTTCCTTTCTAGTGGAATGTTTAATGACTATCAATCATAGCATCATAAATAATGTGAGGGTTAGAGTCAGGAACACTGGTTCAAATTCCAACTCAGATATTTATTAGCTGTATGACCCTGAATAAGTCTCTTAATTCCTCTGAGTCTCAGTCTTATGCCCATGAAATAAAGAGTCATTGTTAGGATTAAATGAGAAGAACAGATCAAATGCTTGCTAGTAGGTAAAACCCTTTTGGATAGCAGCGGATCATTTCTAAGAAGACCCTTTGGTCTTTTTAAGTTCAGTGCCTGGCACATAGTAGGTAATTAAGGAATATGCTTGTCAATTGACCGATTCATTGCCCAACCAAACAACAGCCCCTAACTCGATCCTTGATGGGGACAGAAGGCGCAAGTCTGGTCCAACTGCTTTGCAGCCTGGCCCAAGGAGGGCACAGAAACATGATGGCCTATAGTGCGAGGTAGAGTCCTGCCCTGTCTTCCCTGTACCTGACAGCTGACCAAGGACAAAAGGGGCATTTTGCAATGTTCTGGCATCCAAAGAGCATGAGATGTAATGATTTAGAAACACATCTAAGCCTGGGCCAGCCCTCCTCTCTGTTGCTGAAATCATGTTCTGGACAGAGATCTGCTCCCCATTCCCTCAACAGCTGTCCCCCTACACCCTGCCAGAGCAGCCGGAAGCCTGTGTTCCAGGTTGTAAAAGGAGTGAATTGTATGGGAAGCCCCTTTGTTGGGCCCTGAGTCCCAAATGGGGAGGTTGAAGGGGGCTCCCAGAAGAGAGGAAGGCCTCTGCAAGGTTCTGCCTGGAAGTGCCCAGGGCCAGTTGTCCAAGACTGCTCCTGCTGGGCCACCTCCCGAGGGGATCATGTTAGGGCCCAGGTCATTCTCAGGGAAAGGTTTTGTGGGGGCAAATGGGCAGCCCCAAGGCCCCACTTCCAAATGCTCTCAGGGAGTGCTTGAGGTAAAAGCTCAATCATCAGGCTCTTGGGGTCACTGCCAACTGGCTGGGATGGGCCTGGGAGGGAGGGCCCTGCTCAGAGGAGCTCAGCTGACACAACCCAGCTGCAGTTGTGGGAAAGGGATGCGAGAAGTAGAGTACCCTGGGACTTAGACCTGAAAGGGAGCTGTGAGATCACTGGACCCAACCCCTCAGTGGATAGAGGAGGAAACAGGCCCCCAAACTTACAGGGACTTGACTAAGGTCATGTAGGGTCAGAGGAAAGATCAGGGTTGGAGTTGTAAGTCTTATAAGTAATGGGTATCTGGAGCTGAAAACACCCCATCTCTCCAACCCTTCCACTCCCAATTCCTGCCCCTCTGTGTCTGAGAGTCCTTCAGATTTCCTTAGACTGAGAAAGACCAAGTTCTGTGTGAGTAAAACAAAGAATTGGATAGCCAGTCTAAGGTTCCTAGTCAACAACAGAGAGTTGGAACGGCCCTTAGAAATCATCTCCTCTAATTCCTTCATTTTACATAGGAGGAAACTAAGGACCCAAGAGTTACATAACTTGCCTATAGTCACAGAACTAATAAACATTGGAGACTTGGAAACACTGAAGTAGAGAATTTTAGAATTGAAAGGGATTTCAGCAGTTATCTAGGATACCTGTCTCATTTCAGTTTTGCTGACCACTATGGCATCACTCAATTCCCTGCTCTCCCACCCCATGCCATCACTGCTACACAGAAAATGGATCAAGGGAAAGAAATTTGACTCTAGAGGCAGACAACTTAAGTTCAAGTTCTGGCTTTGTTCCTTACTTCCTGTGTGACCCTGAACAAGTCATTTCTCCATGGATCTGTTTCCTTCTCTGTAAAATAGACTCAATGGCTTCCAAAGATCGTCTTCATAGGACTAGAGCTAGGATCCCATATGTGACTTTGGACAGTTCCCTTTCCCTCCCTGGGCCTCAGTTTCCTCAAAATAAAAGGGTGGACTCAATGACCTCTGAGCCATTTCAGCTCTAGATCTAGCTACATGAAAAGGGAAATGAAGCCCAGAGAGGAGACAGCCTTGAGCAAAGTCACATTGCCCACATGCTGTAGGTTGGATTCTTGTTCAAGTCCAAGTTGGACCATATGGCCTTTGAGGTCTCTTCCAATGCTGGGATTCTGTGATCCTAGAAAATATTGCAAAACTTTTATTGGAACCCTGGCCTTCAGACTCCAAGGACATTTTTCTTTCTACCACTCTGCTGACAGGTCATGTGCAGGATTGGGAGCAATTGGAGAGAAGGTGGAGACACTTTCCTGAATCCAGATTTCTTTGGAGCTCTCAAATTACCACCTCTCCCTCCTCTTCCCTCATCCAGCACGGGGATAAGTATCTGGAAGGAGGAGTCAATGGAAGGGAAGAGGGAAAGGGGAAGAATGAGGAGGCAGGGACCATGAACCTTGGGACCCTGTATGATTTGACAGGTGGTTTTCTGTACAACTTTTTGTGCCTGTTTCTGCCTCTTTGCCCTGAGGATCACCAGGCCTAACCAACTTCTTGGCCTAGGTCAGTCAAGGGGGATAGGAAAGGCCAGAGGGAAGAATGTGATTTCTCCTTCCTGACCCTGGTTTGAACCCCTCAATCCTCATTCTGTCAACAAACTCCATTATCAAGTCTCAGCTATCATTTCCTAGGCTAAAGTCTCACAGAGAGACTTTCTCCCTGGATTTGGGGGCAGGATACCTGGCACTGGGTTCATAGACAAAGGTGTGGTGAAGAATGGGTCAAGCCCAGATGATGGGTGTGCCAGGCAATGGAAAAGGGCTATAGGTCTGTGGGGCATGGAGGAGAGAAGGTTTAGGAGTAACAAATAGAATGGAGGTAGATTGAGGGGCTCCTGGGCTTGGGAGACAGAGGGCACTAGTCTTCCAAAGCTAATTCAGACTTCAGAAGGAGCCTATACCAGGGCTAAGGACCCACCAGAGCTCTCTTGGGACAGAATCTTCCCACCTCAGAGCTCCTCTTGGCTCAAACTGCTCCCTCTTTAGAACTCTTTTCTTTAAGAAGCTTCCTGTCTTAGACACTTGCTAACCCACTACATTCTTATTCAAAAAGCCTCTTATTCCATAACCCTACTTCTCTGAAACTTTCCTACCCTGAAACACCCTCTACCTAAGAAATCCTGCCCTACTTCAGAGTCCTCCCATACCTAAAATATCCCACTCTAGAAACTACATGACCCAGAATTCTTCTGTATCATAGCCTTCTTGTCCCAGACATCCTGAACCCCAGAACCCTCTTGGCAGAACCCTTCTGTTCCCAGCCACTAATGCCCCAGAGCCTTCTTACTGTAATCTGCCTCTGCTCTAGAATCATCCTATTCCATAACTCTCTTGTCCCAGGCTCCTTTGTCCTCCTGACCTAAACCTCTTCTGTTCTAGACCCCTCTTGTCCCAGAGTTTTCCTGTCCCTGAACTCTCTTGTTCTATTGACAATCCCAGATCCTTTCTATCTAAGATCCTTGCCTCCAAATCTCCCTTCACCAGAAACTTTTTGCCCTGATTCTGTCTAGCTAGAGAATGTTTCTGCACCTATACCCTACTGCTCAGAACTTTCTTGCTAAAGAGTGCTATAGCCTCAGAACCCTCTGGTTTCCCCCTACCCAAGTATTGGCTCATTTGGCATTTATTTTGTGCCCACTCATTTTCTGGGAAATGCACCATAAAATTTCTGGGCAAGTCTCAGATCTCCTATTCTCACTTGAGCTTTGCCAATTGTTGACATTGTTGACACAGTAAATAATAAAAATGGTGGAGAAGCAGGATAAAAACAATTGTCACCCCTCATCAGCTAGGCTTGGGGAACAACTACTCAACTGAAGTGGGAGGCAGAGTAGGGAACATCCCTTAGGTAAATGGGAGACTCCTGGGCTCCATGCCCCAGAATCCTCTGCTCCAGAAAGTGGTCCAAGGCATCTGAGAAAGTCTATGAAGCCTAATCCCAGGTCTTCTGGAAGTTGGTCATTTAAGATTTATTAAGGGTCTCCTACATGCCAGGTACTGTGCTAATCACTGGAGATACAAAAAGAGGCAAGAGGTCAACTGCATCCTCAAGGAGTTAACAATCTAATGGGAGGGATAACAAGCAAACTCATGTACAGACAAGCAGGAGATAGATAGAGAGAGAGAGAAGGAGAGAAAGAGGAGAGACAGAGAAAGAGAGAGAAGAGAGACAGAGATGGAGAGAGAGAAAGAGAGAGAGAGATGATAGGAAATAACAGAGGGATGTAAATAATAGCTGAGACTTATTGGTAGGATCATAGATCTAGAGACAGAAGGGACTTGGGAACCATAAAATCCAACCTCCTCATTTACCAAATGAGAGAACTGAGGTCCAGTGACTAGATCAAAATCAGCAACTCAAAATCTACCCAATAAGTAAGATGAGATTTGAGCCTATATCTATCTGACTCCAAATGCTGTCTGCAATCCACTGTACCATAGTAAAGTCTTTACCCTTCTTCTCTCATTCAATTCTCACAATAATCCCAGGAGGTAAAAAGTAGAAATATATTTATCCCTAGCCCCAGATAAAGAAACTGGGGCTCAGAAAGATAAAATGACAACTAGTGGTGGAGCCAAAACCCAAATTCTGATTCTCCCAAATTGTAACTCTCAGTCTGGTGCTAGGCAATGTTTTCTTGTAAGAATGATGGAGGGAAAAGAAATCCAATATGAGTCATCCATGTGATGTGGCAGCCAGAAGACTTCTGCTGTGCATTAACGGAGGAATAATATCCAGAATAAGGAATGCGCTAGTTCCACTGTCTTCTGTCCTCATTGAAAAGCATCTGGGGTATTGGGTCTAGTTCTGAAAGCCCCATTTGGCAAGTTGGATTGTTCACAAGGTTGCAGAAGATACTAGAGAGCAGACTGTAGAAGGATCAGGTGAAGAAACTCAGCGATATTTGAGTCAGATAAGAAGAGATTCAAGAGAGCTGTGCTTCTGTGTTTGAAGGGCAGTCACATGGAGGATGGATCAGGAAGGGTGGGCCTGGCTCCAGAGGACAGAACCAGAAGAAACGGGGTGGAAGGAAAATTGCAGAAAAGAAGATTTTTGGTTCATTTTGAGGCAAAATATTAAGTATCTCACATAGAAGATACACTAGATCTATTTTTGCTCGGTTCTCCAGGGAAGGCCTTGCCTTGCTTTGCATGGAACTAGGACCCGTAGGCAGATACTACAAGGAGGAAGATATAAAATAGAATATAAGGCGGAGCTTCTTAACTATGTGAACTGTCCAGAAGTGGAAGGAGTTGCCTTAAAAGTAGAGAACTCCCTATCACTGGGGATCATCAGGCAGAGGAGAGGTGACCATTTGCCAGGCACCCTGTAAAGGAAGTTCTTATCTAGGTATAGGTTGAATTGGATACACTTGAGGCTAATTTCCACCTCTGAGAGTCTGTGATGTTGCAATTTCCATGAGAATCATTCCATAGGATGTTACAACAGGAAAAGGCCTTAGAACATAGACTAGCAGAGTTGGAAAGGGTCCTATCCTTTTGAAGATGTATAGGCTGAGTCTTCAAGAAGACAGGTGACATACCCAAAGTCACACAGAAAGACAGTGGCAGAACCAGGATTTGAACCCAAGTTCAAGCTGCGAATTGTAGGTTTCAAGCTACAGAGCAACCTTCTGCTACAACCGCCCCCCCTCAGCAAGTATAATAAAAACTAACTTTCATTCTCAATCCTCATATATGTGTGTGTGTGCATGTATGTGTGTGTATGTATATATTGGAAATCTACTTGAAGAGCAATTGGAGAGACCTAACTGCCCACCAAACACTTCAGCCTGAGCTGAAAGGAAACTTGGTGTGGGCATCATCTGCCAAGACAAAGGGCCCCTTAGCTACTTTATTCTTTCCTCTTTAAAAGTAACTCTAAGTGATAGACAGACAGACAGGCAGACAGACAGACAGACAGGCAGACAGGCAGACAGGCAGGCAGACAGACAGACAGACAGACAGACAGACAGACAGACAGACAGATAGATAGATAGATAGATAGATAGACACACTGATTAGAAAGGGGGAAAATATAACAACTAGGGGAATTAGAAATGACCTCTAGATAGGAGCAAGTTGTTTTAAGAGATTTCTATTACCTTCCTGGGAACCAGAAGAGTTGCCAATGAGATCACCAAGACTGAGAGAACAGAGAGAGGAAGAGAGGGCACCAGAGAGAGGCAAGGGGAATGTCAAACGCATACAGTCAAAAACATGGATAATGAAAGACTATAATGTGGAAAGATTCAATTGTCCTATTTAGCTCCGGAGAGAATAACCAGGAGCAATGGGGGGGTGGGATTTCTGAAGGGGTAAATTTAGGCTGGGTGTAGGAATGTATTTCTTAACAATTAGAGCTGTCCAAGGTGGAATGGTCTGCAGCTGAAGGTGGTAGGTTCTCTATCCTTAGAAGGTTTAGAACAGAGGCTAGACTAACCCTTGTCTAGTATATTATAGGGGGGATTTCTTTAAAGAATAGGTTGAACAAGGTGGTCACTGAGGTCCCTTCCAACTTGCAAATGATTTAATTCTGTTCAAGAAAGAAAAGGATTGGTCTGACACATTAAAAGGGTGGGAGATTATGGTTACGTGGAGGAATTCCAGAGTTCTGGATTGTGTTGGTCATGTGGGTGATGATGAGATACAGGGAATGGTACCCCTCTATGGGATGGTGTCCCTGTGATGGAGTGAAGGTCATGAGAACTGAGGAGGTTGATGAACTGGGAAGCTAGGAAATTTGGGAGGATACCCTGAGAAATCCCCAATGCTATAGGCAGGGTTTAGTGAAGAGAGGAAGACAATGAGCTAGGTACTGAACTGCTTGAGAAAGGAGGGGGAGTCACCTGTGGGAAGGCAGAGAACAGCTTCTAAGATCTACATGGGGTTGTAGTTGGTGGTGGTGGTGGTAAACTTATATAGAGCAAATCAAGAAGTCACTGAGCAAATATGGCAGGAGAGAGGCCTGGAAATTTTAGGGAAGAGCCAGAAACATATCCATTCCCTCTTCTGGTAGTGTTTATGTGTGTGTGTGTGTGTGTGTGTGTGTGTGTGTGTGTATGTGTTTGTGTGTTTGTGTTGGGGCAGGATATGAGAGAGAACTTGGGTTCAAATACTCACTCTGCTGCCTGTGCTACCTTACAAATCACTCTCCTTGTCTGATGCCTCAGTTTCCTCATCTATAATATGAGGGAATTAAACTAGCCAAATCTCTTCCTCCCCCACAACTCTAAATTCTAGAATCTTAAGCCTCTGTGAGTGTATAACTGTGGTAAACTAAGAAACCTGGGCAGTGGGTGGAGTGTGTCTGTCCACTCTGGCCCCAAGAGTGGGAACATGCATTTAGGTTAACTTGTTCTGGCCTTCCCTGGCCTTGGAACTTTCCCCCCTAAATGGCGCTGGAAAACTGAAATTTCCCACATGTACCACCAGCCTCCAAATTAGGTCCCCCTCCCTTTTTCTTCTTGAGCAAATGACACCCAGACCATACTAAGGCCAGGGTAGTAGGAAATCCACTTGGAGGGGAATTTGGGAGACTTAGTTGCCTACCGAACATCTGACAAATGGCTGCCTGGATTGAGAGGAGACTTGGTGTGGGCATCAACTGCCAAGACAAAGGGCCCCTTAGCTACTTTATTCTTTCCTCTTTAAAAGTATCTCTAAGTGATTGAAATATTGCTCTCCACCACAAGCAGTATGAAATTTCATGGCTCTTTCCAGTTACGTAATGGTTTCCATGGCAATGGAAACCGTTGAATAAGCAATATCACTGTTTGCTAGTTATATAGCAGGGCTTTTTTCATGTCTTTCCCCCAATTTTCTACAGGTTCTGTGTTTTCCTATGTCTTATGTTACTCCTCCCACCAAAAAAAGTCTTTCCTTTTCTTTGAAAGAAAACAACAGCAAAGACATAAAATGAAAAAGGGTTTTTTTTAAGTTTAAGTTTTTTTTAAAGTTAAACCCAGACAGTAGAAAATTTTACCAGCTTTGCCTATCATTACAGAATCACAGGATCTGGAAGAGGCTGTCTTGTTCAATCCTCTCTGAGTGGACTCATTCAGCTTCTTTTGGAAAAAAGTCTGGTGATGATAAACTCATTACCTCTTTGAGGCAGCCCCTGTTACCTTCATGTAGCTCTGAATGAGTGATAGGATATTTCTAAAGGACAGAGATAGACAAATAAATGTGTGTGTGTGTGTAAGTGTGTGTATACAAAATTATATATGATTATTATATACAATGATATATATATGCAAACATCTATATTATATTTCTCTATTGTATTATATAATATATAATATGTTTCAATTATATAGGTTATATAATATATGATATATATTATAATTATAACTATTATATATAATACTGAATTATACATTAATATATTATATCTAATATATAATTATATGTATAATATATTATAGATGACATGTTGTATGTATATATTACATAATATGTATAATGTATGTAATTATATGTATATTATGTATATTATACATATAATTATGTAATATATAATAGACTATAATCTAATATATTCACATATCACTTATATATCCTATTATATTGTCTACTAAAAATATGATTATACATCATATGTGATACATTATTATCTTGCAAAACTATGCTGTTTCTTCTACCCCTAAGGTTCCAGCTTGCTAACTCAATCAAAGTATCACCTTCTTAAAGAAGGTATTTCCTGATATAAGGAGGTCTTCAATTGTATGCAGTTCCTTTATGACTCTATAGTAACAGGGACAGAAAAGGGGAAAGAGAGTGCTAAGAATCACAGTTTTGAGGCCATCTATATTCATTAACTTGGCTGTTGGGCTTCCAAGTGCGAGATTCCTATCCAACTATTAATGGGTAGGCATTCTACCAAAGGAACAAAATTATGTCTTTACATTTTTATTATAAAGAAAATCCAAAGGCAAAAAGAGGTTGCTGTTAAATGAAGGATGGCGGCTAGGTATGGTGGACCATACCTGTATTTCCTTCTACTAGGATGGCAGCTGGGTGGTGCAGTGGCTAGAGTACTGGACCTGGAGTCAGGAAAGTTTAAATTCAGCTTCAGATGTTTACTAGTTGTGTGACCCTCATCAAGTCACTTAACACCTGTTTGTCTCAGTTTCCTCATCTGTAAAATGAGGGAAATAATAGCACCCATCTCCCAGAGTTGTTGTGAGCATCAAAGGGATAATTATAAATTATTTTCCTATTTCTTCTGACTTCACTTTGCATCATTTCATGTCTTCCTGTATTTCTCTGTACTCTTTGCATTCATTGTTTCTTTTCAAAAATTTTTATTATGCTTATTTTACACTTAAATACTAAAACTTAAATATACAATAAGAAAAAAACATGATAAACTTAAATACAAATTAAGAAAATTAAAAAAACATTTCATATGCACAGCAGAATGTAAGAGAGGATTCAAAATATACAGCAATAAATTCCCATTTCAAGAAAGCTGATATAGTTCTTATGAGCCCTTATGAACTACCTAATTACTAATAACAATCTCAGATATGTGTTTTACATTTCCTTATATAAAAGGTAAATAGGGAGCCAAGATGGTGGAGTAGAAAGATGCATATATGCTAGCTCTTCTCCCACAATCCATTAAATACCTGTAAAGAAAGACTCTCGAGAAACTCTAGAGCATCAGAAGCCATAGAACAACAGAGTGGAAATTTTCAGCCCAAGGTGACTTGAAAGGCTGATGGGAAAGGTCTATTGCACCGGATGAGGATCAAAGTCAAGCCCAGCCTTGGCTGGGCTGCATGGTGCCTGGAGGAGGACCTGAGTAGGCCTCAGGGGCGGAATCCCCAGCGGCAGTTTGCAGATCCCTCAACCCACAGGCATCAAAGGTCAGTGAGAGGATTTTTTCAGTTGGTTGAGAAGGGAGCAGGGTATTCCCATAGCTCTGGCTTCAGGTGGCAGCTGCAGAAGCCATATCTCATGGCAGCAGCTCCCACAGCAGCCGGCATCCATTGTTGGATTGTAAAACCCCTGAGGGCACTGAGCAGCTGATCCCAAATGATGCCCAAAAAAGGGAAAAATATAAGACTATAGAAGGTTACTTTCCTAGTGAACAGATATCTTCTCCCATCCTTTCTGATAAGGAACAACAATGCTTACCATCAGGGAAAGACATAAAAGTCAAGACTCCTGTATCCCAAACATCCAAAATAAATATTCAATGGTCTCAGGCCATGGAAGAACTCAAAAAGGATTTTGAAATTGAAGTGAGAGGTGGAGGGAAAGTTGAGAAGAGAAATGAGAGACATGCAAGAAAATCATGAAAAGCAGGTTAACAGCTTGCTAAAGGAGACCCAAAGAAATGCTGAAGAGAATAACACATTTAAAAATAGGCTAATTCAATTGGCAAGAGGTCCAAAAAGCCCATGAGGAGAAGAATGCTTTCAAAAGCAGAATTAGCCAAATGGAAAAGGAGGTCCAAAAGCTCACTGAAGAAAATAGCTCTTTAAAAATCAGAATGAACAGATAGAGGCTAATGACTTTATGAGAAACCAAAAAATCACAAAACAAAACCAAAAGGATGAAAAAAAATAGAAGATTATGTGAAATATCTCACTGGAAAAACAACTGACCTCGAAAATAGATCCAGGATAGACAATTTAAAAATTATGGGACTACCTGAAAGCCACAACCAAAAAAAGAGCCTAGACATCATTTTTCATGAAATTATCAAAGAAAACTACCCTGATATTCTAGAACCAGAGGGCAAAATAAATATTGAGAGAATTTATCTGTCACCTCCTGAAAGAGATCCAAAAAAAGAAACTCCTAGGAACATTGTAGCCAAATTCCAGAGTGACCAGGTCAAGGAGAAAATATTGCAAGCAGCTTTCAAAAGAAATTGTTTCAAAAAAACAATTTGAGTATTGTGAAAATACAATCAGGACAATACAAGATCCAGCAGCTTCTACATTAAGGGATCAAAGGGCTTGGAATATAATATTCTAGAAATCAAAGGAACTAAGACTAATACCAAGAATCACCTACCCAGCAAAACTGAGTATAATACTTCAGGGGACAAAATGATCTTTCAATGAAATAGAGGACCTTCAAACATTCTTGATGAAAAGACCAGAGTTGAAAAGAAAATTTGACTTTCAAACACAAGAATCAAGAGAAGCATGAAAATGTAAATAGGAAAGAGAAATCATAAGGGACTTACTAAAGTTGAACTGTTTACATTCCTACACGAAAAGACAATATTTGTAACTCTTGAAACTTTTTTCAGTATCTGAGTAGTAGGAGAGAGAATGAGAGAGAGAGAGAGAGAGAGAGAGAGAGAGAGAGAGAGAGAGAGAGAGAGAGAGAGAGCACAGGATGAGTTGAATAGGAAGGGATCATACCTAAAAAATGAAATTAAGGGATGAGAGAGGGATATATTGGGAGGAGAAAGGGAGAAATGGAATGGGGCAAATTATTTCTCATAAAAGAGGCAAGAAAAAGACTTTTCAATGGAGGGGAAAAGGGGGGAGGTGAGAGGGAAAACATGAAGCTCACTGTCATCACATTTGACTCAAGGAAGGAATAAAATGCACACTCATTTTGATATGAAAACCTATCTTACATGAAAGTGGGGGAGAAAGAAATAAGCAGGGTGGGGGAACGATGGACTGGAAGGCAATGGGAGGAGGGAGCAATTAGGGACAAGGTCAAAAGAGAGAATGGAAGAAATGGGGGGCTGGATAGGATGGAAGGAAATACAGTTAGTATTACATAACTATTATGGAAGTCATTTGCAAAACTACTCATATATAGCCTATATTGAATTGCTTGCTTCCCCATGGGGATGGATGAGGAGGGAGGAAGGAAGAGAAGTTGGAAATCAAAGTTTTAGGAACAATTGTTGAGTATTGTTCCTGCATACAACTGGAAAACAAGAAACACAGGTAATGGAGTGTAGAAATTTATCTTGCCCTACAGGTCAAAAGAGAAGATAGGGATAAGGGAAAAGAGGGATGTTATAAGGGAGGGCATATTGGTGATAGGAGTAATTAGAATGCTTAGCACTTTGGGGTGGGGGAGGGGAGATATGGGGAGAAAATTTGGAACTCAAAAGTTTTGTGGACATGAATGTTGAAAACTTAAAATAAATAAATTTTAAAAAAAAATAAAAGGTAAACAGTCTGTCCTCATTGAGTCCCTTGCAATTAGTCTTTGGTATGTACCTTATATTTCTCTTGGCTCTTGTATGTCAAATCTTCTATTACATTCAAGGTTGTTTTTTTAACAAAATCCTGAAAGTCTGACAATTTATTAAATATTCTTTTTTCAGTCAGGATTGTGCTTAGCTGTGTTGGGTATGATCTTTTCCGCCAGAACTCCAGTACTTTTGCTCTTCAATATACAATGTTCCAAGACCTGTGGTCTTTTAGTGTCACTGCTACTAGGTTTTATGTGATTTTAATTGTGGTACCACCATATTTAAATTTTTTCTTGTTGTTTTTAATAATTTATCCTTGAACTGGGGGTTTCTGAATTTGACTATGATGTTCCTGTGGGTTTTCCTCATATGAAATCTTTTTCAGGTGGTGATGGGTGGATTTTTTCTATTTCAACTTTCCCCTCTTATTCTAAAGCTTCAGGATAATTTTCTTCAATTATTTCTTGTACTATTGTATCAAGATTCTTTTTTTGCATATAGCTTTCAGATAATCCAATTATTCTTCTATTTTTCTCTTCTTCATCTGTTCTCCAGATCAATTGTTTTTCTTTTGAGATGGAAGTTCTCTTCTACTCTTTTCATTCTTTTTATTTTGTGTTATTATTTCTTGGTCTCATAACTTCACTCAACTTCCCTTGCCTTATTCTTATTTTCAAGGAGCCACTTTCTTCCTTTCGATTCTGGATCCCCTTTTCTAACTAGTTGCCTTTTTTCAAAATCTTTTTGTTTTTCTTGGAATTTTTTAGTTTTTATTCAATGTCTTTGATTTTTAAAATCTTTTTTAAATTCTTCTATGAATTCTTTTTGGGTAGATGCCCATTTGATGTTACTCTTTGGGAAAGAAGAGGGTTACTTTGTTTCAGTATTATCCTCTGAAGATGAACCTCAGTGTTCTTCATTCCCATAGTGATTCTTTAGGGTTGAATTCTTTCTCCTTTTCCGGCTCATTTTTTAAAAATTTATAGCAGCTTATTTTTTTTGTAATCACCTCTAGTCCTTCAGTATGGTGTCTCTGGCCTCAGATCCTCCTTCAGCTCTCCCCTCTGTCCTGGAACCAAAACCAAGACCTCTAATCTCCTATGAGTACTCACAGCCAGTGTCATCCCTGCCCTACTAATTCTGCACTCACCAGCATGTGCTGGTTTGTTCTTTCTTGCCCAGGGCAACATCTCTGCAGCACAACTGAGTCTGGCATTCCTTGTCAGCAGAGGTTCCCTCCGTCTTCCCTGGCTCAGATGCCCAACTTATCTCACTGTCCTGGGGGTAAAAGTTCCTATGACTGGGGCTGGGGATGCCTTAAAACCCAGCTAACCCCAGGGTTCACCCATTTATTGTTTAAATGGAACTAGCCTGTAGGTGTTTATTCTTCACAGGGACTGAACATCATCTTGGAATTTTTCTTGAAATTTTCTCTGATTGACCCAGAAGGACTCCTGTTCTGCCTCTGCTCTTATTTATTTTTACCACTCTATTCTTGCTCTGAGGCACTGTTTTATCTCCTTTGTGGGGTAAATCTGGAGAGCTAGGAATCTAGGAATCTGACCTACTCTGCCATCTCCCTAGAATCTTCTCCCTGGATTCATTATTTCTTATAACACAGTAACATTCCATTACATCTTGTATCATCACTTGCTTAACTATTCCCCAAGCAATGAGTACCTACTTTATTTCCAGTTCTTTGCTGCTGCAAATATTTTGCATCTATGAGGCCTTTCTATCCTTTATCTCCTTATGGCATATATATATATATATATATATATATATATATATATATATATATATATATATATAAAGAAATTACAAATTACTTTGTTGGGAGTCATTTCTTAAATCATCCATCTAATTGCAGTAAGATCATTGAGTTCTTAGGACAAATACCAAAATTATTACCAAATTAGAATAAAGAATAAAAATGTATAGATATGGCATAAATAAGAGGTGTTCAACCCTAAACTATTTAAGCAAGTTGTTGATACAAAAAAAATGGAAAAGGATAAAAGAACGAATGCCAGCACTGTCTATTGCCTTTCCCGAAGGAAATTTTGCTGATCTAAATTAGTTGCCACAATAAAGAGAACAAAGGACCCTAGAAACCACCTCAATCAGTGAACCTTTGAATTCTTTATGATCAGAAAGACATGATGGCCAAGGACAACACCAATTTGAGATATAAACTAATTTGTAAAACCTTATAGAGGGAAGTGATGGGAAATTATGTGCTGTATTGGCTCATAAAATAGGGAGAATCAGTAAAGGGAAAAACAAGTTTATAGAAAATTGGCCAGAAAGTCACTGAAAGCAAATCATCCTCAGGGCATATAAGAATGAAACTGAAAAGACAATGATTGCATGCGGGAAAAAAAATGGAGATCTTTAAAGATTTCGATTGCAAGCTCCTTTCTCCATGAGTTATTATGGAATCAACACATTTGAACTCTAACATCACAGCCCTTGTTGTGTAATTTGAGAAAAGAGAAGTAGCACTAAGGAAAACAAAGATGGCAAGAAGAGCTGGATTGGACCAGCTCTAGACCACACCAGGAGGTCTGATTTGTACATGACACATTTTCGAGGTCACTGAGGAAGTGGTTCTCATGATATCTCAAAGAAGGGGGAATAACGAACACTTAGAAAGAAAAATCCAAATCTTCATTATTACCAAGGACAGGCAGCCTAGAAAACATTGATAGCTACTGAGCCACATATCTCATCTCAGATCTCTACAAAATCTTTGTGAGGATAATCAGACGTATTGGAAGCATCCCTGCTGAATGTCTGAGAAGGGAACACAATTGACTGAAGGGTGTGGAGAGCACAATTTCCCACCGTACTTCTTTATCAACCATATATGTATATGTATGCATATATGTATGCGTGTGTATAAAATCTTTTGTTTCAGGAGAGGATTGAAGTCTCTCTTAAAATCTTAAAGTCTCTCTTCCAACAAGTTGTCTCCCATGCACAGTTCCAAAATCATACCAAATTTCTTAAATAGCATAACAAGAGAAATAACATTGTTCAATGACCATTTGTTATTGGATTTAATAATAATTAATCGTTGTTTAATTAATACCAATTATTAATAGCAATGATTATTCATTTAAATTTATTGTTATCAATATAAAATGAAGTATGAAACAGGGAAATTAATGTTCACCAAAGGTGTTTGTCACTGTCATGGAAGATATCCATAATACAAATGCAAATGATATTTTTATATAGATGGGTTTTACCAGATATTCCTGCTTGTAAATGGCCTTGTTCTGATTGTGGAACATTGCAGAACTTTCTAGAGTATGTGTATCTGTCTGTGTATATGTGTATATGCATATGTAGATCTGTGCATATGTATATGCATGTGCATATGTGTACGTGTCTACGTATAGGCATGTACCTGCATATATGCTTGTGTACATGCCTGTGAGCATGTGCGTAGGTATGTGTATGTGCATGTATATGTACACATACATGTGTGCATATACAAACACACATGTATGCACATATAAATAACACATACACCCTTTGTTTTAAGTCACATTCTTTTCTGAATATAACACTCACCTTTCCCCTACTCTTGCCATAAAGATTAAAAAATAAATAGGAAAACAAAGCATTTCAGCAAAACCAACCCAACACACAGACTATTATATACAATATTCCACACCAATACCTCTCATCCCTCATCTCGACAGTAGAAAGAGGCAGGCACATTTTCTCAACTCTTCTCTGATTCAAAGCTTATTCATAATAACTGCCTCGGTCACTTTCATTTTATTCTTGTTTCCATTTACATTACATTACATTTGGTAGTTATTCTCATATTATTTTTCTGGTGCTGTTTACCTAGTCTCATATAATTCCCCCATTTCTCTAAAGTCTTCCAAAAATTGCCTGAAAGATCATCAAATACTTTTTTTCACATAGCAAAACCTTATTTCATGAAATTCATAGACCACAATTTGCTTAGCCATTCCCCAATCAATAGGCATTGATTTTGCTGCTAATTCTCTGCTACCATTCAGTGAATAGGCCTCTTTAAAGCGTTGCTGTGAATATTTTGGCATATACAGGAGCTTTTTTTCTGACTTCAAGCTCCCTGGGTAGTATGTCTGGCAGTAAGCTCTCTGGACTAAAGACTATGGATATTTTAGTAAAAAAGAAAAACATAATTCTAAATTGCTTTCCAAAATAATTGGAAGTCTACCAGCCATTGGTTGAGCTATTGTAGCTCTACCAACAGTGTATTCATGGGTCTGTTTTCTCCTAGCCCTTTTAATATTTCTGGTTTTGTCATTTTTGTTGTTTAATGAATGTCAAATGAAATGAAACCTTAGAGTTATCTTGATTTATATTCTTATTTTTAGGAATTTGGAACAATCTTTCAAATGTTTTTTTTTTGGGGGGGGGGGTTGACACAAAGAAGACTTTTTTAAACATACATTTTTATTTTCAGCTCTTAATTCTCTCCCTCTCCAGCCCAGAGTTGGGCCTCGAGGTCACATGTGGTCCTCTAGGTCCTCAAGTGTGGCCCTTTGACTGAATCTAAACTTTACAGAACAAATTGGGATCAGGTTCCACAACCTCTACTCCAGTTCCTTCCCCACCCATTTATAAGGCAAGCAATAATTCATATGATTCTTAATAATTTGCCATTCTTTTGACAGCTATTGTCCCTTGACATTATAGATTGTGGAATGATTCTTATATATTTATGTCGATACTCCATATATCTTGATATCCGATCCTTATTAGAGATATTTGATGCAATCTCCCCCACCCTGCCAATCAACAGTTGTTCTTCTTTTCCTAGGTACATTAATTTCTATCTGCACAAAATTTTTGATTTCACATAATCAAAATGATCCCTTTTTTCTTCTGTCATTTTTCTCTGTACTTTGCTTGCTTAAAATTCTTCTCCTACCCATAGTTGTGAAAGATATCCACATCTATTTTTTTCCAGCTTTTTAGATAGTTCTTGTAAAATTGGGAGCTCTTCCCCAAATAGTTTATATGCTCAAGTTTATTGGACACTGGGTTATTGAGTTAGATTGCATCTGATTTGTGTTTATCTAGTCTGTTCCACTGATTTACTTTTCTATTATAAAACCAATAACAAATAGTTTAGATGATTACTGCTTTATAATCTAATTTGAGGCCTGGAAATACTATTCCTCTTTCCTTGCATTTTTTCTCCTTCATTATTTCTCTTGAGATTCAAGATCTTTTGTTCTTCCAGAAGACTTTTGTAATTATTTTATCTAGTTCTGTGAAGAACTCTCTTGGTATTTTTATTGCTATGGCACTGAATATGTAACGTAATTTAGGTAATATTAGTGTTTTTTTATTGGTAAAACCCAACCATTAGCAGTGAATACCTCTATAATTATTTGTCATTATTTCTTTGAAGAGTGTTTTGTCATTATATTTATGTCTTGATTGTGTCTTGTTAGGTTGACTCCCAAATATTTTGTGTATTTTGTAGATATTTTGAATAGTATTTCCCTTTCTACTATTTCTTCTTAGATTTTGTCATCGCTATATAGCATGTTGATTTTATCCCATTGCTTTCTTGAAGGTATAGTCATAATTTTTTTGTTGATTCTCTGGAATTTTCTGAGTAGACCATAGTGTTGTCTATAAACAGGGATTATTGTGTATCTTCTTTTCCAATATTTCTGCCTTTAATATCTTTCTCTTTTCTTAGTTCTATGGCTAGTATTTCTGGAACTATATATAGCAAATAGTAGTGAGGGAGAGAGAACTTTGCTTTACCCATATGTTTAGTGATTTTTATGGGAAAGTGCTAGCATTTCCTTACTGAAAATAAAACTAATTTTGTGTTTTGTGAATGTATGTGTGTGTGTATACATGTGTGTATCCCAATGCAAGTCTTATACACAAAAATATATTTATACACACACAGAAATGGGGTGTGTGCTGGGCAGAATAGGGACTTTTTTTATTAGATGAGCTCATAGATGCAGAAACTCTACTAAAGGAGGTCTGTACCTTCTGTACAATTAATAATCTTAGAGACAGATTAGAGGCAGAAAACAGAACACTAAGATATTAAATGACTTGTTCAGGGTCTCACCACCAGTATGCGTCAGAAGAAGGATTGGAATCCAGATTTTCCTGGCCGTAAAACCATCCCTTTGTCCATGGTATCATGCTGCCTCTTGATTTTATTTATCACATTAAAATGGTCTATTTAGGACTATGCTTTTTAGGTTTTTAAAAGTCTTTGTCAAAGACATTTTTCTGGGCTGATCATGTGTTTTGGGTTGCTTTGTTCTTAATATGATTATTTATGTTGTTTTCATAATGCTGATATAATTATGCAAATTTGACCATTTTGTTTTTAATATGATTAATTATGTTAATTGTTCCACAATGTTAACCATTCTTGCATCCTTGGTATAAATTCAAGTAAGTCATAGTAAATAATTTGGGGGGACATTCTAGTTTTCTTACTAGAATCTCATTTAAAGTGTTTAAATCCCTCTTCATTAGTGATATCATTTCATTCTTTGTTTTATCCTTCTCTGGTTTAGCTATAAGATCCATGTTATAACTCATAAAAGGAGTTTAGAAGGTTGTTTTATTCCTCATTTTTCTGCAACTAATTTTTGTAACATTGGTATAAATTGTTCTTTAAACATTTAATAGACTTCACCTGTAAATCTGTTGGGACCAGAATTTTTTTTTTTTTCCATTATGGCTCATTCAATTTCTTTTCCTGAAATTGAGTTGGTTAAGATTTCTATTTCATATTCTGTTGTTTTTAATATTTCATATTTTTCTGGGTAGTTATTCATTTCTTTTATATTTTCAATTTTATTAGAATATAATTATGGATAGTTTCCTCTGCTTGCTGTGATTTTTTTGTCCTGTTCTTGTTTTTAAAAATGTTTTGTTATTTGATTACCTTTAGTCTCTTTTTGGATCAGTTTAATGAAAGAGTTATCTATTTTATTCAAAATCCATAATTATGCAGCCAGAGTTCATCCTAACCCCTGTGGATACACAGGAAAAAACTGGTGAATATCAGTCTATGCTATGCAATTGAGTGAGCAGTTCCTTAAAACTGGTACATAATGATTTCTATCTCAGATGATTACTGAACTTGGAAAAACCAAGAAATTGAGAGGAACACTGTGTAGACTCCATGATGGAGCACTCTGGGAGGGTATGAACAAAAATGGCTTATGATGAGGAGGTGAGGTTAAACTGAGTTCTGCTCCACGGGGAAGAATACTTTCACTAAGGAGATCACTGAGTTATGAAAATGAAGAAGTAAACAATGGCAATAATTGATGTTAATTGTAACAAAGTGCATTACATATATCGTTTCATTTTGTACTGTTGGGTATTACAGTTATCTCTTCATTCAGTCTTTGATGCAGCAAGCAAAGACAAAACAAGTGTTTTGTCAAAGAGTTTATGGTTACTGGTGTATCAGCAATATACACACAGGTAAATGGTGGCAGGATAGGGGAATTAACAACTGGGGAGATCAAGAAGAGCCTTAAAGGAATGCTGAAAGTACACGTTAAGCACAGGAAACACTAAGTTAGACAGGAATCTAGAGTGTGGTAGGGGAAGTATTAGGAAATAAGTCTGGCTTCAGATTAAAGTTAGGCTTTAAATTCAAAACAAAGGGATTTCTATTTTATTTAGTAGGAAGCCACAGAAGCTTCTTGATGAGTAGAGGAGTTACATGGTCAGATTCTGCTTTAGGAATATAATTTTGTTATCTGTGTGGAAGATGGAATGGAGAAGGAAAAGGCTGGATGCAGGGAGACAAATTGAAGAGGCTACTGCAATAGTCCTGGTGAGAGGTGATGAGGGATTGTACTATCATGTTGGCTGTCTTGGTGGAAAGATGGAAATCAGAAATGTGGGAGAGATAGATGTGTTGTGGAAGCTTCCTATGAAGGGAATTTGTAAAGAGGGGTATGTCTAAAAAAATGATCATAAGTTCCGGTTTGGGCCTATAGCATTTGAGAACTCTATGATGCATGTAGTAGGACATGTATGACCAGAACCCAGGAGAGATTGGAGTTAGAACTGACAGTTATTGGCATAGAAATATCTGAGCCCATGGAAACACATGAGTGTTCTTAAAAGCAAGGCTAGGATTTGAACCCAGGTCCTCTCAATTCAAATGAAGAATGAGCATGTAGAAACAATAGAAGAGTACACAGGACAGAATCTTAGGGTATATTCAGGTTTAATGGGGAGGGGTATGGATGAAAATCCTCAATGAGACTGAGAAAGAGTAGTCTGACAGATAAGAGAACCAAGAGTGAGCAGTGTCCCCAAAACTTGGAGTTTGTTACTCAGTCATGCCAATCATGTTCATTTCACTGTGATTCCTTTTGGGGTTTACTTGGCAAAGATACTGTAGTGGTTTGCCATTACTCTCCTCAGCTCTTTTTATAAATGAGGAAACTGAGGCAAACAGGGTGAAGTGATTTGCCTAGGGACATACCACTAATAAGTGTCTGAGGCTGGATTTGAACTCAGGAAGAGCAGTCTTCTTAACTCCATGCTCAGTATTCTATCCACAGCAGTGCCATCTAGCTGCCCCAAACGTAGGGTGGATAGAGTATCTGGAAGGAAAGGATAGACAGCCGTATCAAATGATGCAGAGAGGTCAGGGAGGATGAAGACTGGAACTCTGTATTGACAGTAAGTGCCATAAGGGTTAGAATCCTATCTTTTCTAATATGTCACTCCTATGATGCCCAGCACAGTCTTTTGTACAGAGTAAGCCTTCAATCAATATTTACTGAATGAATTTTGTGTGGAGCCAAAGTTCATCACCCTGTCATTTTGCCTTCATGGTACTCAGTTGCCCTCTGAAAGTGCATAAAGTAAGTCAGTGTCCATCTCCAGCACTTCACACAGGTGTCATCACTGTATCCAGCCCTGGGAAGGTTGCACAGTATGCTAGACCTCTTACCAAACTAGAAACCAGCAAACTAATTCTAGTCCTAGATCCACTACTCAGGTCTCCCTGACTCTAGGCCCAGAGCTCTTTGTAATGTATCACCTAGCTGTCTTACGACAAGTCCTCTGTATAAAGGTATATGTTTAGGGACCAGGAGACCTGGGTTCTAGTCTAGCTCTGCCATTGGTTTGCTCTGTGACCTTAGACAAATTACTTTCCCTTTCTGGGCTTCAGCTTTCCCACTTTTAAATTGAGGCCATAGGACTAGGTGAAATCAAGGGTCCATAAACTCACCCCTCTTTGTTTGTGCCTGAATCCTACCAATGAGTAGGAGTTTACTACCTCAAGAAGCCATATACTAGAGTGTTTTGAGTCAATTTGGGCAAGATCAATTTCACCTCCTTTCAGTGATTTGAAGCCAGATCTCATCATCCTCTTGAAACCTGTGCCCTCTACCTGGGAGATGGCTTCATAAATGTTTGTTGAGAGTAGTGTACATGGCTTGAGGAGAGGAGAAGCTGTTCATCCAGACATTTTGTAGGTTGTGATAGGGAATGAGAGGGTCTGCACACGGTAGTGATGGATTTGTTGAGATTCTGTATTATAAATGTAATATAAAAATAAATATAATGACTTAGTCAATATGAAGAATTTCTCTAATGTAATTTGGCACATACTTAGTAATGGAGAAAGTGAATGGTTGAGAGAATCCAGGGTTGGTTTTACAAAGCATGAGTAATAACAGGATGAGAGGACAAAGGATTCAAGGGTAGAGAACAGAGAACAGTGTAGACTTGATGAAGACTGAGATTATGAAAGAAGGAAACTGAGGTCAGGGCTGAGCTGATGCCACAGAAAATGAGAAGAGTTACCAGAAGTTATAATGAAGATGAAAAGCAAGTTTTGGAGGAGCAAGTCAGTGAGAAAGATGGAAGGACAATAGGTTGTAGCCTGAGAGAGGAATTACAGCATTCTGAATCATGGAGACTGAAGAGTTATTCTTGATAGGGAACTGAAAAGTCTGTAACTCTTGGACTTAGATAGGGGCCCTTTGATCAGATGGCTCAAGTGCAGCTTTGGTCTTGAAATTGTTGATTCAGTTGTTGGTGAATTGTTTCATTTGTGTCTGATTCTTCATGGCCCCATTTGGGGTTTTCTTGGCAGAGATACTGGAATGGTTTGCCATTTTTTTCTCCAACTTATTTTACAGATGAGGAAACTGAGACCAACAGGGTTAAGTGACTAGTCCAGGGTCACACAGCTAGTCAGTGTCTGAGGCCACACTTGAACTCAGGAAAATGACTCTTCTTGACTCCAGGTCCAGCACTCTATCTACTGCAGTGCCCAAAGGAAAACAAAAATAGCATGTCACTATGTTAATTATCCAGCAAGGGAGCTAAATTAGCATAATGTAATATCTGAATTGACCACCAGGTCAGGCCTCCTCCATTGCTCATGATCATCAGAAGTGTTGAACCTGCAAATGCCTAAGCCAAAGGCTGCTTCCCACTCCTCCAGTCAAGCCCACAACACAACTGGATCAAAGCACTTTTGATTCTCTCTCACTATTAAGGTATCAATTGAATCTAGGGTGAAGAATGGTCAAAATATGAACATTTGAAATTTGTTATATATGTGCACATGTGACTGTGTATGTATGTGTGTAAAAATTTCATCAGACCCCACCCCCCACTTTGTGGTGAATTCCATTCTCATTTCACTTCTCAAGGCAATCATAGATTTATAGACTTAGTGTTCTGTGATCATATAGTTTATCATTCATAGAAATTGAAAAAAAGGAAACTACACCAAATACTTCTGTACAGAAATCTTCACTTTCAGTTGTCTCTTGGCCTTGCCACTAGTTCAATTTCAGCTATTCAGGTACAGAGGGGAGGGATATCAATATGGTACACCTACTGCTTACCTATCGTATACCTCCAATGGGGGACATACAAGGGGTTTTCCTATCTCACAAACAATTAGCAGCAACTTCCACCAGCTGAACCAGGCTTAAAGTATCAGGTAGTTTCAAGCAATTTGGGATCCAATTCCTGGTCATCATATCTAGGCAGGATATAAACTGATGAAGGCTGCCATGGCTTTCCCCATTAACTTCCCTCCTCTTGGTGCCTGAAGGAACCTATGAGCCATGGTTGCTGCTGGATTTCCACTGTTGGTCAAGGTGTCTGCATCTCCACAAATAGTTCCAAGTCACATTGTTTATTCCCCTCTCTCCTGCCCTGGAAGTCTAGATCTCAAATTCAGAGGAAGGAAGACAGGAATTAAAAAGGACTCCCAAAATACAGATAGCATCCCTTTATTCTATCACATGTTCAGTGGTCCCTTCTAGCTCTGGCATTCTGTGTTCTAAGTTTCCTCCCAATTCTGATTTTCTATTTTCTAGATTCCCTCTAGATCTGATCCCTTCCAGATCTGATATTCCGTGGTGTCCAGAGATCTGTAATCTTGATCTTCATCTGAACAGGGACAGAAACCAGGACACTTGCTTGTAACCTGAGGATACTTGGAAACCTATAATGTACAGCTAAGTCATGGTTATTCATGTTAATGATTCACACAGAATGACTCTAGAGGCTTGCTGCATGAACTTGACCTACCCCCCAATCTGTACGCTACCCCCTTCAAAGGCCTTGGCATAGGGACCAGGGCAGTTGGCTGGATAGTACTGAAATCTGACACTACCCTTATAGTTGCTTGGTGAAGGTTAGTTATACCTCAGAAACAGAGCTGTACATCAGGGACGGAGTGCAAAGTCCCTGAAAAGGAAAACTGGGGGCAAGAAGTCACTGACTCCTCACATGGCCAATCTTCATGATGAGGACAGGATGAAAACTAACTTATGCAGAACAATATTACATTCTCCCCTCCCTGCCTTAATTTATGTATACACATTTTCATATATTTACAGATGCATAAACACACACACATACACACACACAGTACAAAGTAATGATGAGTTCTGGAGTGATTGCATGTCTCCTTGGGTAAGATATAGGGCTCTGGGGAACTCGCCCTTGGTAGTAGCAAGGATACTCCCACGGCTATAAGCATCAGAGACCTGATGGCTAGCACTGGGATACAGGGGATGTTTTCAGTTGATGATAGAAGCATCTTATTTACCTACCGCCTGACTTCTCTCAGACAGCAAGGTAACCTTATTTCTAATTGGAATATATGAACATTTCCATGGTATGATTAGGTGAAGGAGAATATATCCTGTGGTACTTTGCCAGGCCCTTGATATCTTCATGTATGGAAAGAGAAAAAAATTTTAGGCTTCCATTCTAGATCAAACAGTGTATGTTTGAGGGCCTCTTGTAACTTTAATATTCTATACTTGAAGGCCCCTCCCAGCTCTAACACACTTTATTCTAAGTTCCCTCTTATCTCTGGCATTGTATGTTCTAAGGTTCACCTCAGCTCTTACAATCTACGTTCTAAGTTCCTTTCCATCTATACCACTCTCTGCTCCGCCTTCTAAGGATCCTTCGATCTCTGACATTCTATGCTCTAAATTTACCTCCCACTTGGCAATTCTTTAGTCTATGTGTTGTAACAGAAGCTGTATTGTACTGTAGTCATAGCAGATCTGGGTTGGAATCATGGCTCAGCTACTTATGAATTAATTATGTGACCCTAGATGAGTTATTTCATGTCTCTGGGCCACAGTTTTCCTCATCTGTTAAAGGAGGGCATTGTGAGCTCCAAGATTCTAGTTATTTGATTGTATTCTGTTTTTATATAATATTAGATATTTTTTTCATAAGTGGATCTATGAATTTACTAATGTAGACATTCACTCTTCCATTAGAGATCCCAGACTCTGTATTTCTCATTTTAGCCTCTAAGTGGTATTGATAGTCACTTAATCCAGTTTGACTCTGAAGATCTGGGTTTTGGGGAGTTCTCCAATAACCCTGGTAGTGCATGCTTAGTTAGGTGGAAGTTAAGGGCCATGCTCCTTACGATTTTCAACAACAGTTGAAGGAGAGATAACAGTCTCTCCTTCAAGTGATACCAACTTACTTCCAGATTGTATGTGGATTTAACAAATCAAAATTCAGCTCTGCAGCTGCCATCCACTGGAAAGCCTTGCCTTACTTCCTAACTCATATTTCACTCAGCCCTAATTATGTGACCCTGGCATAATTGGAGTCAACTTTCTATAGAACCAGATAAGCATGCTTAGAAACCATATGCAGTTTTTACTTGGCAGAATTGATAAGCAGATAGAACCAGAAATTCCTAAAGTGGGCAATACCATCCCCTAGGGGGTGCTAGAACATCCAGGGGGGTGATAGTAGCCTTGGGTGCAATTGGGGGCGTTGAATAAAAATAAGGGTGTGGTGGAAGTATAAGGAAAGAAGAGAAGAGAATTTTGAAAAACTGTGTGTTTCCTCTGTTGTGTAACAGAGTTAAAGTCATAGTGATTATGTTATTTTCCAAATAAACACACAAAATGAAAGTTATAACCAATCAGTGGTCAAGTTCACCAATAAGACTTAACAAGCAAGTGTTGGCAGGTAAGCTTCTCTCACATTGTCAGAAAGTCTAGTACATATCAGCAAGAATATGTGAATGTAATGACCTGTTTACAATATGATATGTATGGACATATGACATAATATTGCATCATCAAAATTGTATTGTGTGGAAAAAACCCACAAATTTACAACAAATTGTTGAATTTAAAATGTATCATTTTAAAAAATTATATTTTTGAAATGATGCAAATTTCAAAAAGAAATACTAAAGGGTTAAAGAAGGTAGATTTCCAGGGGGTCATTGAGTAATTATTTATTTAAAAGGGACAGTAGGCCAAATAAGTCTGGGAACCTCTGATAATAGACAATGCAGACTGCCAATAAAGTAATTAATAAGGCATCTTAAGCAGCTTCTAGCAGGCCACTCTTCCAGGCTGAAGAAGTCCTTCAGATTCTATGAAAACAGTTTCAAACACAGAAGCTCTAGGAAATCTACAGAATCGGAGTTTGTTATGTTCCTCCCAGCTGTACCCGCTGTGAGCAGGAAAAGAACCGACCTAATTCTGATTCTACAGGCTTGTATAAATCAGGAATCTGATAAACCTGGTCAGCAAATGAGGAGACAAAAATTGTGATTTCATTATCTCTGCTCAGCCTGGAACATAGAACTAAGGATATTGTGGGAAATGGGACTCTGAAGGCTCATGGTTATATCAGTCCTCATTGTTTCATCCGGTCAGCCAATCACAGGGCAGGCTGAGTGGACTTGAGTCCAGACGAGGCAAGGACAAACCTGTTACCACCTTTGCCATCCTGTTGTGGTTTGGGGTCCTGGTGTCCCCAAAATACCAACATGCTGGGTCCTGCCAAATGAATTCTACTCAAGCCTTCCTTCAGTCAAAGTAAAACAAAGTTTATTAAAAATTCGTCATATTGGGTTGACTCTTAAGGAGCCTAAGTATTTGTAACACTTGTATTAACAAGGGGGCCAAAAACAATCTGAGCTAGGTTGAGTCTGAGAACCTTCATGGAGGCAAGATGGAACTTAGATAAAGAAAAGACTGAGGGAAGAATCCAAGTGTCGCCAAGTAGCCTGGGGTTCCAGGTATGGTCACCTCGAAGCCGCAGTTTCCCCAACCCTGGGCTAGGGCAAGTGATTTGTAGAGTGGAGAGTACTTCCCATGGAGCTGGGTATGCACATTCCCACATAATCCTTTGATTACACAGTATTATGTTATATTATTCTCAAGCTTCAGCTGTAATTCAAAAGCTCTTATTGTATGCCAGGCACTAAGTGCTAAGTCCTGGGGCTACAGTGAGAGAAATGAAACAGCATCTGCCTTCAAGGAGCTTATATTCTAGAGGGGAAGAAACCATATAAAATATGTAAAATGTGTACAAATTACAGATACAGTGTCACTGAGGAGAAAGCATTGGCAGCTGGAGGATCAGGCGAGGCATCCCACAATAGGAGAGGACTTGGGAGTTGAGCTTTGGAGGAAACTTACTACTGGGATTCTGGGAGGCAGAAGGGGAGTCATTTTTCATTTTGTTTTTGTTATTATCCCAACATTAGGTTATTAAAATGTGCTTGACCTTTGAAAGTTACCAGGTATGGAAAAAAGGTGGACTGTTAAGGACTTAAAATGCAAAACAGGAGAGTCTTCATTTTATTTTCTTGAGGAGGGAAGTAGCACTTTAAGAATAACAGTTTGGTAGCCTGAGGAAAAAGAATAGGTTCTGCCCATGAAGTGAAAACAGCGCTGAAAAAAACAATGTAGTAGATAAATGTGTGCTCTCTCTCCCTCCCTCCCTCCCTTCCCTCTCTCCTCTCTTCCCATCTCTTTGTCTCCCTCCCTATGCGTCTCTCTCCTCTCTCTCCTTTGCCTCTCTCCTTTTCCTCTCTCCCTTCCCCCATCCTCTCTCCTTTTTCTCTCTCCCTCACTTCTGTCTCTATCTCTACTTCCCTATTTCCTTTTCTTCTTCCCCTCCTCACTTAGTCTCTCTCCCCACCTCTTTCTCTCCCTCTCCCTCCCTTCCCCCTTCCTCTCTCTTCTTTCTCCCTTTCTTTGTCTCCTGTTCTTTCTCCTTCTTCCTCACTTTTTGTCTTTGTCTCTCTCCTTCTGTCTCTCCCTCTCTCTCTTCCTCTCCCCTCCTCCTCTTCCCCCTTCTCTACCTCTGTCCATCTGTCTGTGTCTCCCTTTTTGTCTCTGTCTCTCCTAAAAATCTTATGTCAACTGCTTAGTGCCAGATGGAAAATACCAGGCACTGTAATGGAAGCTTCCCCATACTTAGGATTTGATACTGAGCAGTAAATCTGCAAACCAAACAAACAGGCCAACATCTGCTAAGCCCAGTTTGGGTTTGCCACTTAGGGATAAGGGACTAGGAAAACAGTTTAGTCATTATTCTGCCTATTAACATACAGCTTTGTAAAAAGACAAAAGCAAGGAGTTTAGATGGGAGGTCATATTGAGGGAAGAAGCCAAGTGGCTGAACTAATGCCTGGCTTCTTTCTAAGCCCTTTAGATCAAAAAGAGAGACCTCCCTGGTGCCCCTTCCCCCTCTCTCCCATAGATGACTGTTTGTATAAAAACCTCAGGCTTCAAAGTTTGAAGTCCAACTGGCTAACTAGACAAGCCATTACATTAACCCAATGATGTCCTCTGAGAGTCAACTACAACATGGCTCTCTAGGACTGTATATTTTATTTTAGACCCTGCCAACTTCAATTCCAATTTTAGAAACCCTGAGGTAGCCCATTCATACTTAAAGAGCAGAGGTTTCTATGTAGTAACATTAATGCTAACAGGCAAGGATTAAATAACTCTCCATTTTTCATTTAGGTCAGCTTGGCCTTCTAGGCCTCTAACACTTTGGAAAGTAGGATCTTAACAATCAAAGGGAATTAGAGAAAGATAATCACATCATTTGTATCACTGCCTTTATAAAGGTCTCTTCTATTTTTACAACAGACATGGATTTTCCAAGGGGGGAGGGGGAAACCAGGCCTATGATTTCAGTGGTACAATGAATTCTTAAAGAGGAAATTCATAGAATCATAGCTTTAGTGCCAGAAGGGATCAGAGAGGTCATTGAGTTCAACCACTTCATTATACAGAAGAGGAAATTGAGGCCAGGAAAGGGAAGTGACTTGCTCAGAGTCACAAAGCTATGAAGTATGAGGCAAAATTTGAACCTAGGTCTGACTACAAATCCAGTGTCCTATGCACCTGCCCCTTCCCCAATTCCCTCTGGCAATGGAGGTCTTCACCTGCTCTGAAATTATAGTCTCAGAGAGTTGACTGATGGATTGTAGCTTGCCCAGCACTATATACTCAATATGTATCACAAGCAGGACTTGAACTCAGATCTTCTTGGTTCCAAGTCCAGAACTGTCTCCACTGTACCACATTGCCTCTAATAACATTTTTTTCGGCCAGATCTCTTATTGCACGGATATAAGAATCCCTCTCATGAAGACACTCCCTTTATTAATCCAGATCTTTATGTGTTTTGCCCTTAAGTTTCAGAGTAGTCTAGGGCCCCAAAAGGCTCAGTTACTTGTCCAGGATTACATAGTCAGGATACATGTGAGATGGAACTTGAACTCAGATCTTTCTGACTGCAAGGTCAGTTCTTGACCCACTATGCCCACCTGGACTTTAATGCATTGAAGTGCATTAGAGAAAAATAATTAAATAATAAATGTGTATTTCATAAGAGTCCTTTGTACAAGTATAGCTATAAAAGAATTTCTTCAAATAATTTCCTGGGAGTCATTCAAATATACTATCATAACTCTCTGTTACATGAACACAGAGAATTGATATCTTTCAAATCAAGTTATCCATCAATTATATGTGTATACCTGCTGTGTGTATGTGAGTGATGCTTTTGCCAGTATGTTGAATTACTGAGTTTTTCTGTTATAGGATAATAAGTCAAAAGAGGATGCCAAAAGGTCCATAAACATGATAATAAGAAGAAAGGAAAATGATTTGGAATGTCAATTTCAATCCTTTCTCATATTTGAAGAAAGTCCATTGGGATGAGGCCTCAGAGATAAGTAGCTGCTAATTTTTGATTCCAACATAAAGAAAGGCAGAGGGGCACCAGAGGTTCTGCTTGTCCCAAGGTACCTAAGAGTTTTGCCATAATATGCACCACACCCACGGAGATGGTTAACAAACTTGGCCTTGACAGGGCACGACCCCAAGCTGAGTCCTTTGTCTCTTGACCCAGGAGAGTTTTGGTCCCATTTGTCTAGGGTGCCCTGGAAAACCTCCCCTTGAATGCTCCTTGGATTCCCCTTATGTGATCTGGGTTTCTCTTGAGGTCCATAGAGATACTCCCCACCCCTGATTCTATCAAAATTCCTTTCTCTTGGCTACTGGCTACTCCCATCAAGATTCTCCCTCTGACCTCCCCTATCAACACCATCCCCGGAGTCCCAGACTACTTAGCAACACTTGGATTTTTCTATCTGTCTGTATGTGAGATCCTTCTTGTCCCCATGAAGGTGCTCAGATTCAATCTAGCTCAGATTGTATCTGATCAACTTGTTAATACAAGCATCACAAATGCTTAGGCTCTTTAAGAGTCAACCCAATATGGCAAATCTTTAACAAACTTTGTTTTACTTTGGCTGAAAGAAGGCTTGGGTTGAGTTCATTTGGCAGGACCTGGCGTGTTGGTATTTTGAGGTCCCCAGCACCCCAGACCTCAACAATATTACATTCTGTTGGACACTGAGCATCTGCTCTAAAGAGACACTTTCTGCTAAATGTTCCTTTTTTCTTCTCTTCCTTTCTCAGTTTTCTGGCAGATGGAGGAAGGATCGCAATAATTTCCTTCCATCCTACAGCCTTCCTCTGGCTTTGCCTAGAATTTCAAAGATGGAATTTGTCAATGACATGGTAGTGACTGCGCTGAATATCTCTGTGATGAAAGCCAACATTCATACAACAGAGATGGTTTTCTTGCACCTGCTGTGACAACAGTAACATGCTTATTGGGAGCAGGGTATAAAACTTTCGCTATTAAGGCAAACACATAGGGATTATAGTGTCAGAACCTGCTTGTGTAGAGACTGGTCATCTGTATGAAATCTAAATTCTGTAGGTAACACAAAAACAGCAACATTCCCTCCTAATTCGGGTTGTCTTTTTTTGGTTTCTGTATTGTCACTGAATTTTTCTTATCAATGCCAAGTCCCTATACTTGTGCTCTTGTTCTCATATCACCCCTTTACTATTGCTTCTCTCAGTCTCAAATCTATTCTGTATTTCTTTCTTTGATTTGGTTATAAACCCCAAAGCAATTTTATGATATTGCAGTAGTTGAGTACAAAGTTCCCTGGTCTTCTGTATCATGATGTTGAGTTCCTTGGTGTCGTACCAAACACCTAGAGCCCCTGTTTGAGTGGGCAACCCATGTCTCTTTCTAAGAGACATAAGGCTCAGGAAAGTCCCTCTTTTAGGGTAGAGCGCTGAATCCACCAACTCACAAATTCAGAATAGTCCCCAATGCAGTGCATGAGGCTAGCATTTCCCAGGAGATTTTAGGGGTTTTTTTGGCCAGAAAGCTGGATTCTGGAATCCTGGTGGGCAGGAAGCTGTCCTCTCTTGGCTAGAAAGGCAGATTCCAGGCCTCTCAGACTTAGGATTACCCATGAGGTAATTCCGAAGGTTGACACTGCCAGGGAATTTGCCTTCTCTCAGTAGAATATCAGAATTCAGGACTCGACAGGAACTCCGACTATTAGGCTACATATATAACATATATAAGCCTAGCCATGTGCTTCTGCAGTCATTAAACCAACCCCTACTGCTGTCCTCTAGGAATATCCCCAAAGGAAAAGGAAAGTCAAAACTTAAAAAGAAGCCACATCTTGCCTTATTGGATCGGAGAAATGTTGTGCATTTTAGGTAGAAATTTATTTTTTTTATCAAATTTCATTTATTTTTATGTTTTTTAGTATTTTTAGAATAAATGAGCACTGGATTTCATCAAAAGACCTTTCTGCACCTATTAACACAGTTATGTTATTTCAATTGTCCTACTTATGAATGTCAGTTAACACAGGAGCATTTATCAGAAGCCTTCTCTATACCAAGTATTATTCTAAGTGTCCCCGCATACAGAAGCAAAAAATGGGACTGGCCCTGCCTTCCAGGAGCTAACTTTCTCCTACAGGGGCAACATGTGTTCCCAGATAAATAAATACAAGATACATGTAAGTTAAAGACATAGTGACTAACAGATGAGAGAATCAGGAATGACGTCTGACATTTGAAATGAGCTTGAAAGGGACCTAGGGTTCTTCAAGAGGCCGAGGTGAGGGAGAAAGATATCTTGCATGGACAACATCAATGAGTCCAGTCTGGAAGGTAGGGTACATGAGAGGAAGGGGGAAACAAGCATTATTAACCACCTGCCTACTATGCACCAAGCACTGTGTGAAGCATCTTACAAATAGCTCATTTTATTGTGAGGCTAAAGAATTAGTCTGAAGAGCTAGGCTAGGCTAGAGATGGATTGTAAATTGCTTTAAATAGCAGAAGACTTTGTAATTTTAACCTAGAGGCAATAGGGAGCCCCTGAGACTTCTTGAGCAGAGGAGTAGTATGGTCAGACCTGGGTTTGAGGAATGTCAATTTGACAGCTGTGTGGAGGATAGATGCGAGAGAAAACTGAAGGCAGGGAGATGAGTTAGGAAACGATTTCATTAGATCACATAAGAAATGATGCACCCTGGGAAGAGAGAAAGAGACAAACAGGAGAGACATGGAGGACATGGAATCAATTAGAATTGAAAACTGATTCTAGGGTAGGGAGAGAGTCGGAAGAGCTGAGGTTATGAAAATGGGTGACTGGAAGGATGGGAGTGGGGATCATATGGAGAAAAGATGAGTTTAGGGAGAAATCAAATGAGTTCTGTTTATGATGGACTGAATAGAAGAGAAATATGGACTAGACAGTTGGAGGTGCAGGACTGGAGCTCAAGGGAGATATGATACATAGATCTGGAAGTCATCTGTATGGTGCTAACAGTAGAATCCATTGGAAACAATGATGTCACTACTGGACAGAATCCAAGGGGAGAAGAAAGGAGAAGGCCTTGGACACAACTCTGGTAGACTTCCACGTGTCCTGGGGCAGATCTGGATGATAATCCTGGAAGAATGACTACAAAGGATTGACCAGAGAGGTAGGAAGAGAATAGGGCAGAGAAGGTTCATGGAAACACAGGGAGAAAAGTGCATACAGAAGGAAGGGGATGTTGGTCAATGTCAGACATCACAGAGGTCAAGAAACATAAGGACTGAGCAAAGGTCTTATATTTAACAATAAGAATATCATTGATGACTTTGGAAGGAACTATTTTTGTCAAATGGTACAGATAGAGGCCAGAATTTTGGGGTTTGATGGAAAGAGAAATTCAGGACAACAGCTTAAGGACATGGTAAAGTCAAGTGAAGGTTTTGAAAGAGATGAGGATGATGGGTGAGGTCGAGGTATGTTTGAAGGGAATAAGGTAGGTATTAGTGGACAAGGAGAGATTGAGAAATAGGGAGATATTTGGAAATGTTCAAAATGACTATGAGGTCTATGTCTTTTGACCTAGAGACACTACTGCTAGGTATATGTCCCAATGACCAAAAGAAAGGTACCATATATAGCAAAAATATTTGTAGAAACACTTTTTCATAGAAGTGAAGCTGCAGTGGGGAGGAGTATCTATCTATAATGGTTAAGGAAGGTCCCTCACCAGCAGTTCTTTAGACCAATGAATACAGTATGGTTCCCCTCCCTGCTCAAAAGAAAATTCACTATTTTTGTAAATATTCATCTACTTTGTTTAACTTTTCAAGTTTGTTGCCATTTAATTGAGAATAATTATTTCCAACAATTTCCTATATTTGTTATGAATTCTCTCTTTTCACTTTTGATTTTGATAATTTGGTTTTTATCTCTTTAAAAAATTCAACTTAAGTTATATTTTTTTTTCTATTTTCATCACTTTTTCAAAGAATCAGCTCTGAGCCTAATTTACATTTCAAAGCTTCCCCCCTTTTTTATTTTCAGTTTTGTTTATCTTTTCTTCAATTTTCAGAATGTCTGTTTTTGTTAATGTGAGGGGCTTTAATTTGTGGGTTTCTTTTTTTTTTAAAAAAAAAGCTTTTGTTTTTAGGTTTCCTCTCCGGTGTCAATTTATTCTGAACCTTACTTCTGACACTGCTCTCTTAAGACCATTCTAACGCTTTGTCTTCATACTCGATTACCTATTTTTTCTTCCATTTTCTGAGAGATGGATTGAGAGAGAGAGAGAGAGAGAGAGAGAGAAAGAGAGAGAGAGAGAATGAATATATATTCCAACAGATATGCAGATAATTGAATTACATCATTATTATTATAAGATGACTGTGCCAAGCTTGTAGTCTGTTTCCTGAACTCATCTATGTCCTCTTTTTGTCTAGGTGGTTTGTAGTATAATTTGATGACAATATCACTTTGTTTCTGCCTCCACTGATCATTACCTAAACACTCTCCATCAAGCTGTCTGCTTCTGGTTTCTGGATTTCCTCATTTAAAAATTAATTTTACTTTCATTTTAATAATTATTTTAATCTTATTATTAATAATCATTGTGTTATACATAATTAATTATTGATTTTTGATTATTAATATGTAGTGTTACCTTGCTCCTACTTTACCTATATAATTTCTTTTAGTTAGTCAGCAAGCATTTATTAAGCACTGATCTTGTGCCATGTATGGTGCTAAATCTTGTTAATACAAAGAAAAGCAAAGACATGGAACCTGCCCTTAAGGAGTTCACGTGATAAATGCTAATGAGGGTGACAATAGGCAAATAACTATCCATATACAAGTTATACACACAGTAGATGGAAGGTAATCTCAGAGGGAAGAAACTTTGGTGGGGGGAAGAGTGTGTGGGAAAGGTCTCTTGAAAGGAAAAGGATTTGAGATAAGACTTGTAGAAAGTCAAGGAAGTCATGGGATGAGAGTGAAGACAGCCAGTACCCTGAGTATGGGTGGATGGTAGGTGGGTAGAGGGTACGGTCACCCAAATTTAGGAGATGAAAAAACAATGCAAAAATCAGTGTTGTTCTATCACAGAGTGTGTGGAAGGGAGTGAGGTATAACAAGACTCTCCCCTTCCAGGGTTATGCTTTATTTATGGATCTTGACCTGCCAAGTCTCAGAGATGCTTATAAGGCCAATTTTGTCTTCTTATGTTACGTTTTTTGTTTTTTTTAGTTCATCTAGCTGATAGCTGGTTTTGGCAACTGTTGTACAGCATACAGCTTTAATTAATAAAGAACTTTCTATAGGTGGGACCTGGGACGCAGCTATGGACTTCCAGGACAGCCTTCCTCTAATAGGCAGAACCCTTTCAAGGAATATACAGGGGCCAGTTTAGCACCTGCTCGTCATCAGATTCGAAGACATCAGGAGACCGTTCCTTCCACATGGACCACCTTTACCTAGAGATCATCAACCACATATTTATTCACAGGTCAATAGAGAGAACAGAGGAAGCTGGGCTTATCCTGCTTGCTTAGGAATCCTATCTAAGGATATTCTGGCTAATGTTTAACAACCAGATCTGTGGGGAAGAAAATGTGCCATGACACATTTTTCAGTATCACCGCATCAACATTTTCTCCATCCCTTTCTTAAGTCAGTAGTCAACAAAACAATCCATTAAGTTCTAAATGTTTTACAAATATGATCTCATTTCATCCTAGCAGAATGTTTGGATTCAAAGCAACTGATCTAGCAGATAAGCTGAGCAGAGGAAATTTAAGGCACATATATCTCTTAGGGAAAACAAAAAAAAAAAGGAGAAGTTCGAATATCATACTTAGGAAAACAATCCAAAAACTTTCCCCCAAATAGTGAAAGCAGCCAGCAAAGTACTGATTAATAGAACTCACAAATTACTGATAAAATGAAACAGCATGTTTAAAATACTAAGACATTTGGCCATCAAATTTTAGGTTTTCATTGCCAACTAATCAAGAAGAATTTATTAAATACTGACCCCTTGATCTCCTCCCTCTCAGGCTATCTCCCATGGACATTTGACATTTTGCTTTCCTGTTTCACTGTAGGGAGTCTCTATTGAAACTGCTCCTAAATTGCTTCTCAGATAAGAGCGTTACTAGCGGCTTTGTGTTTGCCTCAGGGATCTACCACCTGGAGTGGGAGCTGGGGAATGGAGCCAGTAGCAGACAGTTACAGGAGATATCTGGGATAAGGAGAAGGTAGGACTCAGCATACAGAGCTACAGCAACCATACCACACTGCCTTCTGTCTTCTGCTTCCTTGCTAAAGGAGTCCCTGCAAAAAGAAACAACATTAAGTAACTGAAGAAAAAGAGAGGACAAGGAAGAGTTAGGCAACATCTAGTAGAGGGATGTGTTAGAGCAAGGAGCAAAGCCTTTATACTGTATTCTAGAAGCTGTACTTTGTATGAAGTTCTTAAAGAGGAAAATGAATGACCATATGAATAGCTAGACCATGACTGGTGCCCTAGAGTTCTGATTGGTCTAGATTGGGGGGGCAGAAATAAAGAGGAACATTTCCTTTGGCTGGTGGTGCAGTAGATAGAGTGCAAGCCTGGAGTCAGGAAGACCTGAGTTCAAATCCAGCCTCAGACACTTATTAGCTATGTGACCCTGGGAAACTCACTTTCCTCATGTGTAAAATGAGTTGGAGAAGGAAATGGCGAAGCACTTCAGTATCTTTGACCAAAAATCCCAAATGGGGCCACAGAGAGTCAGATACAACTGAATAACAACAAATTCCTTTTGGAAAGGGTGCCAGGAAATCACAAGTCTTCCTCTCAGCACCTCAAAAAGAATAAACCACATGAAGTGTAGCCTTCTGATGTTCTGATTTGGAGGTGCTTTGACTCTGATGGGCAGGGATCCATGACAGCTTTACCACCACAGGTACAGAATCACCCGCAGTGCCAAAAGATATCTGGCACTAGGATAATCATGATGGATGATCACCAGGAACCTTTGCAGCTCCTACTCTCTCCCACCCTCTTCCCCCAGCTGTCTACTGCTGACCCTATTTCCCAGCTCCCACTTCAGGTGGTAGATCTGGGACTCAAACATCAAGAGTTTCCAGTAACATTCTCTGAGACTCCACTCAGGAGTATTTCCAATAGAGACCTCCTACAGTAAAATTGGGAGAAGGTAAGAGTCAAATATCCATGGGGTAAACAAATTCTGGGAGGGAGAAGACCCAGGAGTCAGGTTGTCTGAGGAAAAAAAAACAATACCCTAAACAAAACAAAAACATAAAAGGGAAGAGATAAAGAAAATAAACAAAAGAAAACACCAAACAAAATACAGAAATACTATAGGTACAAGTGATCCCCAAGACAAAACCTGAGAAGAAAAGAATAATTCTAGGATTAGTGCAACTAGAACACTTGAATAAAATATAGAATGGCCTCCAGGTCTGCATGGGTGGTTAGAGGACCTTATAAAAGGACTGAAGGAAGAGGTAAGGAGTCAAGTAATTCAGAATAGGTATTGAGAAACTTTAATAAAGCAATGGATACTCTGAAAAAAATATATAATAGAACAAACAGAATTCAAACCAACAAATTTTGTTTGTATAGTAAGAAATAGCAGCATAAAGTCAAAAGAGAGAAAAATTAAATGATATGAGATGAATTCTCTAAAAAATAAATGGCATCAGAAATAGTATGTGAAAAGATGATATAAGAACATCAGGGCTTCCAGAAAGCATAATGAGACAAAAAACCTGAACATCATATTTCACCTTATACCTATACCATTGTGCCTTCTGGAATTCCAACTCCATGATTAACAAACTTTTCTCCAATTTAGACTTCTTCTTCTCATGTTCCTTCTATCTTCTGGCATTTACAGAGACTACCCCAAATGGACAACACATTCTTGAGCATTTCTATCATACCCTGTGTTCTGCTCCCCCAACACAATCTTCCTGGTGGGGGAGTTAGAACTTATTGCACCCCACTGCCACTCCCAGAATCTTTCTTTACCACCATTATCCAGCAACCTTTCTTCCTTTGAAACACATCTTAGCCAGATTTATCACCCAATTCAAATCCTAATAGCAGTACAAGTCCCCATATCGCTCTCCCTCCTGTCTCAAAACTATCTGTACCTGGATCATAGGTATACTGTGATCACTGGATCCTGCCTTGTACCAGGAGACTTCAACATGTATGTTGTTCCCTCAAAGACCTTAACTCATCAATTCCTTACTGAACTTCTCCATTCTACATGTAGGGATGAACATGCTCTTGATCTTGTAGAATGCATAAAAACTATGAAATCATTTTATTGGATCATAATCTCTTATAATTCTTTCTCTCCATGTTTCTTACCCAAAGAAATGCTGGAGGCAACTTGTACCAACTCAGGAGAGCAGGTTGTTAAATTTTCGGTGTGAATATTTACACCTCACAAACTAGCCAATACTGTAAGTCAGGCCTTGATTTATTCTTTTATTGATTTTTCTAGACCTATGAAAGTGATAGTGAAAATGTTAAAAAAAAAATAATGATGAAATTTAAAACTGTGTTGTGCATTGTTGGAGAGCTAGTTCTTAAACATTTTATTACATATCCCTAATCTTTTCCTACCTAGACTCCTTCTTATCCTCACTACAACATCTGCTCTCAGGCCAGCCCCTTTATCCTGACATGACTTTGTTACCTTCCTAAACCTGATCTTCTTAGTTAACAACAAGTCAACTCCATAGTACTCTACACTCCGATACCTTGTACCTCCAATATAGGCTCATGTCTTACTAGGTGGTGCAGTACATAGAGCACCAGTGCAGGAGTCAGGAGGACCTGAGTTCAAATCTCACCTCAGATACTTGACACTCACTAGCTGTGTGACCTTGGGCAAGTCACTTAACCCCAATTGCCTCATCCTGGGTCATTTCCAGTCATCCTGATGGATATCTAGTCACTGAATTCAGATGACTCTGGAGAAGAAGTGAGACTGGTGACTGCACAGCCCTCCCTCACTCAAAACAAAGTCAAGTGCAAGTCATGTCATTATTTCTCTGATGGCATGGTCTTCTTTGACAACAAAGGACAAACACATGTCTTACCAAACCCCAACTCTGGAAAATTCCCATCATTTATCTCTCCTATCCCTATTCAATGTGTGCCTGGATAAAGCTGGAATCCAGAAGTTATTCCATTGAGCTGACAAGACACACTATAAACTTATGGCATCAACTGGGTTCCCATCCCAGCAAAGCAATTCTTTTTCTATTTCATAAGTGATTTTCTGTCCCACTCTTCATACCTTCATACCATTTAAAGTCCTTTACAATCTATGGCTTCCCTTTTTAGACTTATGACTTATTACTACCCATTAGTAAACTCCATGACATCCAGATTGACATTCTGTTATCCACAAAGAACAGTCCATTTCCCACCTTTGTGCCTTTATGCCTGAAATGAACTCTTTCCTCCCCTCTACTTCTTAGAATCTCTAGCTCCCTGCAAGTCTTAGTTCAGGCACCACCTGCTGTATAAAACCTTTCCTAATCCCTACAGCTGCTAATGCTTAGCCCTGCCCCAAATTACCTTGCCTTTATCTTGCATATGTGAACACATGTCATGTTCCCCTCCTTACATACCTCCTCTTTAATTGAATATGAGCTCCTTGAGAGCAGAGGTTATTTCATTTTTATCTTTGTATCTCTCGAACCTAGAATAATGCCCATCACATAGTAGACACTATAAATTCTCTCCAGTTGAGTGATCACTAGCCTTATCACCATCACAATACTGTCATCATTATCAAGACACTTAAAATACCACCACTATTAGAACCATCATAAACACCCTCATACTGATGCCGTTTTTCATGTCTTATCACTATCATTATCACTGGACATCATATCACCATTACTATTACAGCACTCTTGCCATTAGCATTGTACCATTGCCAACAGCATCACTCTAATATCACTAACATCTTCAACATGACATAAGAAGCCCTAATCACTGTCACATTAATACCATCATGGGGACAATGGGTACCATTAACACCATCATTACTGCCACATCACCATGACGATCATGATCACCACCAGAAGATCCATCATTATTTTCTCATTGCTTCTGTCAATATTGTTACCAAAATACCAGTGAGACTGTCAAATCCCCAATCCCCTCAGATCACTGCTATCACTGTCAAATATTCACCATCATTCCTGTCACATCCCTACCATATGACCTGTGATTTCATCCATTTAAAGAATTCCTACTGAGGAAACTCCCTTTTCTGAAAGACACCTGAATCTTCTCTGCAATTCAGTCTAGAGAGTTTTCTGGGTGCACTGGTAGGTGTCCAGGGTCATACGGCTAAAGTGTGGCAGAGTTAAGAGGTGAACCAAGGTCATCCTGACTCCAAGGCCAGCTTGCCACCTACCATGCCACAGTAGCAATAAGAACAACTCCCTTAAAGCCCACCCCATCATTCGCGTTGTGATGAAAGGGCAAAGTAAGGGAATGCCAGCCAGGATGATGTACAGCAAGGACTCTGTGTACCCTGAGATCATTATGATAGCTGTAAAAGCCTGGCAGGCACGCTGAAATGCTAGCCAATTGAGCTCTGTTAATGTTACTGATTAGGTTATCACCACAGCCAGTATGATGGAATAGCTCCTATGAAGAATCTCAGAAATATGAATATGAATCTCAGGGCAGCATAGGGGTCCTACTGGAACCATCGTGATGATCAGCTCAACATGGAGCATGGAGGATCACATGTTCTTATGCCATAAGAAAGCAAGTTATAGTGGAACAGTGATAATCCACCCACTGGAAATGCTTCAGGGTTGATAGAGGTGACCACTAGAAAATCCAAGCTACAACTGTGCATGAAATCAACTGAGGATAAGAATGCTTTTATTATGTGCTACTACAACATCACTGAGCAAACACATTCCCCCTTTTGCTGAGAGTTAAAAACCATTTAAGGACTTTCATTTGATAGCTTATGCTGTTACTGTTGCCATGGCAAGAATCATGATATAAGAGGCAGAATTCTTTTGGACAAGTGTCAAGTATCACTATGACAGATGTGACTTGACAAAACCATTGAAGATTTGCAAAAATCATTGAAACATTACATCAATATCTAGCCAGTGTACACAGTGGAAAACTTGAATGTCCTATCGACCAATTAAAGGCAACAAAAAAAGGAACACATGAAAATATGGGAATCTGGAAGGGAAAAAATATATTAGACATTATCTATACCCTTGTTGAACAATTAAGAACAAAAGCCCCAAAATTAAGATGTAATGCAAAGAAAAAACAATTTAGTATTGATCAAAAATTATATTTGCTTGAGGTTCCAAGAAACCAGAAACAGGATTTAGAGAAATGCAAGTTGGATCAAACACACAACAGAGAGTTTGGACCTTGTTTAGATCAAGGTGATTGAAACTGGCTTCTCTGTAAGACTGAAAAGTAGTGAGTCAAGATAAGATTCCCTAACTATTAACTCAGATGCTTTACAGAGGTGTATAGATAGCACACAAAGTCATTTAGCTTCGTCGCTGATGTGAATCTGATCCTATCTATCTGAACTCAAGTCATAACATATTTATTACCACAAGATAAGAACAGTAATGACTCTTCTAAACATGAGCCAATTATGTGTTTCTATACTTTATGCAAGGCATTCTCATGGTTTGCATTTTTCAAAAAAATCTACACTCACATATGAGAAGATAAAATATTAAATGAGGAACAAAAATTCAAGTTATGTCAGTAAGCATTTGCTAACTTATCAGGCCCATTACTGTGTGCCAGGCACTACATTGAGCACTAGGGATAGGGATAAAGGCAAAATCAGTCCCTGTCCTCTAGAAGTTCCCATTCTAACAGGGATAACAACATGCAAAGAGTTAGTACATACAGAAGAGATACGGAATGGATGGAAGGAATTAGAACATAGAGGATAGCAGAGTAAATGGAAGGCAATCTGAGAGGAAAAGGGTCTAGCAATTGGAAGGACTGGACGGGTCTCCAGAAGAGGGTGTTGTTGTTTACATCCTTCGTTGCCGAAGAAGACCATGCCATCTGAGAAATGATGACAGGACCTGCACCTGACTTTATTGTGAGGGAGGCCTGTGCAAGGTCACCAGCCTCATTTCTTCTCCAGAGTCATCTGAATCCAGTGATTCATCAGGATGACTGGAGATGACCCAGGACACACTTGGCCCCTTTAGGCCAAGGTATATTCAGGTATTCACTTAGGGTGAGGTAACACCCATTCATTGAATGGGTCTGTCTAAGAAGTAGCCAGAAGAAGGTGAAGGTTGAGCTGAGTGTTAAAGGAAGCTTTTAATTAGAGGCAAGGAGGGAGAATGCCCCAGGCATAGCTCATAGTCAGTGCAAAGGCAAAGAAAAGGGAGATGAAATCATTGAGAAGCAACTGAATCACAGAATGTGGGGAAGACTAGAAAGATTGAGGGAGAGGCAGAAAGGTTGTGCCAACATGCAAAGAGAAATTCATTATCTACTGATCTGGTGATTGTTTGACAAGGCACTAGAAAAGCACCATTTTACTTCACTAATGGATTATTACAACGCCTTTGACTCACCTCAACACTTGTAGCTTGGTCATACTGTAAATATCCGGAGTGTCATGAAAGTCTATTAAAAAAGACTATTGAACTAGGGCTTTTGAGACACCTTTTATAAATAGATCCAAGCACGGTAAGACCACTCAAGTACTTGCTATCCATATGGAAAACTGTCATTTATTTAAATCAACTCAATAATGTCAAGAGGTCAGTTAGGTGACACAATGAATAGAGCCTCTGATCTACAGTCAGGAAGACCTGAGTTCAAATCCAGTCTAAGTCACTTCACCCTGTTTGCCTCAATTTCCTCCTCTGTAAAATGAGCTGGAAAAGGAAATGAAAAACCACTCCAGTATCATTGGTAAGAAAACCCCAAATAGGGTCTTGAAGAGTCATACACAACTGAAACTACTGAACAACAACTGAAATGACAAACAGCAACAATAATATCAAGAACAAGGAATATAAAATGTAGCATTTTTCAGGAAGAAGGGTTAAATCCAAAATGGTTCTGTCTAGTCTTAATATATTATTGCCACTCCTTGATAGAACAGAATATGACTTAAGCAAAAGAGAGAGTTATAGCAAAACATCATCTTAATCATCTCACATGCATATATAGCATCATTAAACGAGGCCTCATAGAAGCACAATAAAGAGCTTCTTCACTTCCTTGGAACTTTCTCCAATCATATAAAAACATAATTTGGACTCAAGAAAGGTGAAACCTTAATGCATTCCAAGGAAGAATGGAGTCTGATGGCTTTTAGCTCAAGCCTAGATGTCAATTTAAACCAGTCAAGAAAGGTGAAACTTACAAATATCTTAGTCTTCTCCAGCAAGATACACCAACCCCAAGACTATCTGGGAAAAGACAATGCTGTACATACTGAAATCAAAATCAAACTTTTCGAACAGTAAACACCTGCTTAATGCCAGTCTTAACATACTGAGGTGGATAACATCACTCATACAATGTTAATGAAACCTAGCTCATTCCCTCAAGGCAGCCATATAAATACTCCTACTTCTTCATTAAAAAGGAAGAAGAGGATAGATCAGATGTATTAAGAGTGCCCAATAATCAGATATATTTAAAGAAATATTAGGGAACAACCAGTCCTTACTTCACAAAGCAGTTGGTAAGGCTATATAAACAGTGGCAACTAGGTGCTATAAAGTGTTAGATGTGGAGTAAGATCTGAGTTCAAATTCAGCCTTAGACGAGGAAGTATAACTATGTGATACTGGGTAAATCACTTAACCTCTGTCTGCCTCAGTTTCCTCAACTACAAAATGGAAATTACAATACCATCTACCTCCCAAGGTGGATAGGAGAGACAAAAGAGATACTTGGGAAGCAGTTGGCACAGTACCTGGAATACAATAGGCACTTAATAAATGCTTGTTTTCTTCCACTTCCCCTATATGCTAATGGATTTGTTGAACATAACTGAAAGTGTTTGGGTTTTTTCCTTCATTGGTAGAGTCTATGCTCTACCTATAGGCTAAGAACCAAGAATCATGACACCCATATGAACTCAATCAAAAATATGCAGATGAAGAAACATCAAACAAATGACCTAATTGGGCACATTTGTTAATAGAATCTGGTGGGTTTATGATAGAGATTGTGGAATGAGCCATTGCTATGAGAAATTACAGGAGACTGGACATATTGATCAATGCAGATTATGCATGGTAGAAACTGTTGCATAAAATAAAAGGTTGTAAAAAAATTTTTTTCTCAGCCCTCCACCATTTGGTATCTCCCCATTGCCTTGGTGGTGGAGCCGCCCTTCAGTACCCTGTCCTCCAGTCTGCTCCAGACTTGGAACGACTAAAAAGGCTGGGTGCTGGCAGTGCTCCCACTTTCTCCATCTCTCTCTCCAAGCCCTGGGCAAAAACGGAGGCTGAAGGATGTTGGATGGTGATTTTGAGGCCTATATCTGTGTTAACTGCCGGGATGAGACCAGTAAGGCAATTACCATGGATTGTGGACATACAGTGTGCATGCCTTGCTTCTGGAAGAAATCCTCTTCATCTTCATGTTGCATTTCATGCTGGGAATTCTCCCAGCTGCAAACTCTTCAACATGACATTGTCATGCACCCTGTGGGATACACAGGGAGGAACTGAAGATGATCTGTGATAGGAGCAAGACCCTGCTGTGTGGGACCTGCTCTAAATCAGAGGATCATGAGTACCACATTCATTGGCCCATTGCTGTGGCTGCTCTGTGCTATAGGAAGAAAATAATGTTATATCTGAAAATCTTGAACAACTGGCTAAACGGCATCCAGAAACTTCTATTTAAAGAGGAAGAAAGAGCCCCGGCATGGATTATCAAATGCAATGACTACAGAGATGTTTCTAAAAAAACATTTTGGAAAAAAGTTACATGAAGGGGAAACAGAAGAAATCAGAAAAGGACCAACTTAGTCAAGAGGAGATAAAGGAGAAATTCAAAGAGCTTTGTAAAAAACTAAAGGACACAGAGGTTATCCAAGAATGTAAAATCCTGGAACAAAAGAAGGAATGGGAGGCCATAATGTCCAGAAAAAGCAGAGTTTTAACAGACATAATCACTGAGCTGCAGGAAAGGAGTCAGAAACCAGACCTGGAAATGTTACAGGATATGATAGAAACAATGGAAAGGAATTTTACAGAGTACAATGTGAATCTTTTCATTCCAAGATTTGATACTTCTTATATCACTGTGGTAGCTGACTTTTTAAAATTCTTTCACAGATTTAAACTGCTGGAGAATTGCAATTACTATGACTTGTCTGAAGATAAAAAGAGGACAATCACATTTCTAACTGATTCCTCAGGAGAAACATCAACTGTTTACACAACTGGTAATGTTAAAGCTGAGGCCACCCATGGAAGAGAATTCCTAAGACATCAGTTTGAGGATGCAATAGTAAACAAAGAAGGATGTACCCGTAGGATCACCATTTTGAGAGGTGTTATTTTTTGGGAGAACTAATGTAAGCCTCTTTACCTCTACTCCAAAAGCAGTATGTGCAAATGGACATGCATTTGAGGTTGGGGTATTTCTGTATGTTTTTGAATCTATTGTATTTAATAAACCTCTCTCTTTGTGAAAAAAATTTTTTTTTTCTCTCCTGGAGAGCTAGAAATACATGATCAGATGGTTAGAATCATGCACCAGAAACTCATTATCCTTTAAAAACTAACAGGTCACACAAATCCTAATATTACTGATATATAGCCAAAAATATATTTGAGAATTTGACAAATAAATTATTTGGGAATTAGAGTATCATTACAGATAGAACTGTTGACCACACTGCCCAGATATAACAGTGACACATGAAAATTTAAGACCAATGTTTTGAATTGATATCACTTTACCAAATACTCAAAATTACCAAAGTACATGGAATGAAAAGCATTAAAAACATAGAGTCCTAGTATGGGAAATGGGATGAAGTACATGTGGTCTCTGTGATCTTGCTTTCTATTGGACTTGTGCCAAGATGCTTTCAGTGAGCCTACAGAAAATGACATCTCAACACTTGTACTCCTTCATCACAGAGAGATTTTTTTTTGTATCTAGCAATAGCCTGTAGGGAAAGAAAAAAATCAAGTAAGTAGGGGCCTGGGCTGAAATAAGAAGGGTTAGCAGGAGAGCTTGAGGATAAAATAGTTTAAAGGAGAACAAATCATGAAAAGAAAAAAAATGAGACAAAATGTAAGATACAGGGACGTGTAGAAAAATAATAGTAAAATTTATTTGGGTAAACAAAAAGTCAAGAACTTTAAAGGATCATAGCTTTAGAGCTTGAAGGGGCCTCAGAAGTCCCATGTAATCCAGCTCCCTTATTTTACACATGAGGAAACTGAGGCCTTGGGAGATCAAATTATTTCTCCAAGATAAGACAGCTTCAGAGGCAAAATCTGAACGCAGATCATTTCACTACAGTGGCAGTGCTCATTCTATTGTACTATATTACACCAATGTTACAAGCTCTTGGATTATTCAACAAAGTAGTTTGCTTTAGGGGCAGGTAGGTAACATGATGGATAGAGTGCCAGACTTAAAGTAAAACCTGAGTTCATTATCTATTCTTAGACACTTACTAGCTGTGTGACTAATCACTTAACCTCTGTCTGCCTCAGTTTCCAGAACTGTAAATGGGGATAATAGTAGTGCCTATTTACCATAGTTGCTGTGAGGTTCAAATGAGATAACCATTATAAAGCACTTAGCACAGTGCCTGGCACAGAATAAATGCAATATAAATGCTATTTATAATTTACTTATAAATTATATAGTATAAATATATATATATATATACATATATTTATGTATAATTTGTAATTATATTTATAATGCTATTATTATTTAAAATTATTTGATGCTGGTTAAAACAGTGATGCATTTGATACTGGTTGAACAGTAGAACTGACTATTTAAGTCCAACCTAAGAGCAAATGAACACAGTAGTACCGTGTCTAATAAACTCAAGAACGCAAGCAACTGGACAAATTACTCTCTATTCAAATTATTCTCTACTCTCTATTAAAGATGAACTACTTAGAAAAATGGAAAGCAATTTGGCAGAAAATGTGTTTAGATTAGCATTTATACCATATAGCTTCAAATGAATGCTAAGATTAAAAAAGGTATACAATTTGTTCTTTGAAAACAGCAAATAAAAGAAAGCATCTTTCAATTCTCTAGCTAGGGGGAGAATTCTTCATGCAATGAGAGATAGGAGAGGCAAAATACACATTTTTGAACATATAAAATTAAAGTGTTTTGCAGCAATAAAATCAATATTGTCAGAATAAGAAAATCATGCATAGTGGGGAAAAATACAATTGATAAATTGCTGATTTCCAAGATACATTGGGTGTTGACATAAGTATATAGAAGGGGTAGCACTATCCTCCAATGGAATAGTCAAAGGATATGGAAACAACAGCAATGACAGCAAAAACGCAAACAACCATGAACCATACGCAAAAATTGCTAATGATAAAATGAATGCAGATCAAAACAAATCTGAGGTTTCAGCTTATGCCCATCAAATTGCTTGAGATGATAAAAGATGGATGTCTTTGGATATCCATGGATCCATAGATTTTATATACATATGTATATTATATATATATATGAATATCCATGTGTGTGCATGCATGTGTGTGTATATAGCCACACATATATCCATTGGGATTAATGCCATCTTAGTGTTTGAGGGGCTGTGGGAAGACAGACACGCTAATACAGACTTTTGTTAGAGCTAGGAATTGATCTTAGCTCTGGCGAAAATATATGGAATTATGGGAGAAAAATTGTTAGACTTTTCTAAGGAAGTATATGGCAAAAGAGAGGTCCTAGCCCTACCAAGATATCTATGTATTGGGATTCCCTAAAGGTGGAAAAGGTTATCAGTAACAACACATAATGAATGCTCTACCAGATTTTCATGGCACTTTTAACTTTGAAGATTAAAAGGTTAATTCTGGAAACATATTCAGTGCAGATTGCAACGATGTTATCAATCCCTAATGTATTTACGTTTTATGCAAAATTCATGTTGCAGCCTGTAATTGAAAGAAAGTGTGGTATGTGTTGGCAAAAATCTTTGTATTTGCATGTTAGCAGAGAAATACGACTAAAGAAACTGAAGAAAAAGAAATGAGATTTTTTTTTTCTATTTAATTATGAGGCTGTGCTCTGGGCAAAGACGACCTGGACATTTCACTGTAAGTATTATCAAAATTAATAGAAGCACTCTGACTGTTGATCTGTAGAAGCAACACTAGATACTGTTCCTGGTGACTTAGTTTTCTCCTTAATGTCTGTAATAAAGAGCCCAATTCACATTTTTCAATCATGGCCTGGCTTTCTTATAGCTGTTTGTTTTGCCAGTTGCTTTCTTTTCCTTCCTGCCTTTTCCATTTTGTCTTTTGACATCTTTCTTTGATGTGTGGGGGTCACAAACTGCCAGATCACTTGCTATGTAACCCACTAGGAGACGGGTTAATGTTTCCCAGTGGGGATGACCCTTCTTCACCTCCTAGATCATACATTTGAAAGCCTAATTGATGTTTCAGAAGATGAAGATGCTACAAGCCCCATATTCCTCATCAGAGGATGGTTTCAGCCTGGTGGGGCACTTTTACTCTTCCATGGCTTGACTAAAAATATACCCCAGAACTTATTCTACTCCTTTTGTGTTTATCAATTAGAATACTACTAAGATGTAGCTATCCCTTGCACATCCCCTCCCCATTGTGGTTTTGATATATCACGGGTCAGCATAGGAAATTAAATGGGAATTTTGGGGGACAAAACATGAAGGCCACCATATGACAGAGAAAAAAGTTTAGAAACTCAGAAATGCATAAGATGTATGTATAGTATTGCAAAATATCAACATATTTTATCTTTCAGTACCATAATAATTCAGAATTCTTCTCTGTTATGGAGAGAAAGCCAAAAAATTTTTTGCATGAATTTTTCCAGATCACAAAGGACACCATGCCCCCAATACCCATGATGCGGAAGGGATAACTGTATTCACAACAGCACTTTTATGGTAGCAAAACATTGGAAAGAAAGTGAGTATCCATTGCTCATGTCATGACTGAGCAAAACTGAGATATGAGTTAATACAATGTAAGGAAAGATTGCTATGAGGAAATGCAAGAACTTCGGGGAAAATTAGATGAACTAATGCAGAGTAAAGAAAGCAGAAGCAAAAGAACTTCATATATATCGTATGTGTGTGTATATACAGTAAATAATGGGAATCATAAACTAACGCAAAAAAGGAAGTAGGACAATGAGTAAATATAATGGTTGATCTTGCTCCCAGAGAACAAGTGATAAGATACCCCTCCCTTCTTACGGTTGAGAAGTAGTTAACTGTATTTGTGAAATGTTGCATACACTGCCAGATTTGTCTCCATATCAAATGGCTTTTGCCTGTTTTATTTTGTTACAAGTAAGGGCTGAAAGTCTGAAAGGGGAGGGGAAAATGGGGTACTTATCCAGAAATTGATCTTAATGTACAGACAGAAGGTCTTATTTTTTAAATCTTATTTTTTGAAAAGGTAGACAGAGAAGGAGACAGTTGGCCAAGTGGCAAGGCATGGTCATCACTATCATTCTTTCTGACCTTTTTAAGCCTCACTCTTAGATTGTCCGAATCTCACTTCATTCTTCTCAGAGACCCAAGATCTACTCTTCATGGCCTTTGACTCCTGATGTTAAGTCCTTCAGAGAACACTGAGGCCTCAGTTCTCTGGCTTCAAACCTCCCTTTGGGTCACAACCTTGTACTATTTATTCCTAGACATAATTTGAACCTGTTCCTATACCTTCCTGCCCATCTCCAATCCCTACCATGGTTGATAACCCCATTTGACAACGGAAAGAGTAGAAACTGTGGCACACTGGAAGGAGTACTGGGATTGAGAGTCAAAAGACCAAGATTCAAGTCCACCTCTGTTGCTTTGTGACCTTTGGTAAGTCCCTTTCTCTTCCTCAACCTCAGTTTCCTTTAGACTTTGAAGTCCCTTCCATCCAAATCTAGGAACCTGTGAACATTTAAAGTCAAGAGGACCTGAGTTTGAATTCTGATTCTGCCACTTGCTGCTACCAGTATAACAACTTCCATGAACCTCAGTTTTCTCCTCTGTGTAATGAGAAAGTTGACCTAGTTGGCCTCTGAGGTTCCTTCCAGCTTAAAATTGAGGAACTTATGCTTGACTTTGGACAAGTCATTTCCCCTCCATAAGCATGTTTCCTCATCTGTTAAATTGAGGGAGTGGGACTCAGTGACCTCTGAGGTTTCTTCTAACTCCACCTTTGAACAAGTCACTTAACCTCTGTGGGACTCAGTTTCCTTGTTGTATATCTTCAATCCTATGAGTCTGTTTCACCATGTGTAAAAAGACTGATTTGAGCTAATTAGTCTTTAAGATCCCTTCTACCTATGCTCTTGAAGCAAAGGGATATGGGAACATGGAAAGTGGGGGAAGGGCTTGGGAAAACATCACTTCATTCCAAGCTGGGGACTAGTCCTAGCCTTGGTGAAGTCATTTCCTCAAGGTCACATTAGCAATCAGTTGCAGAAACCTGCTTGTTTCTTGATGGGAAAATACGATTAAAAATAATTCTGTTGACCTGTGTGTTTTTTGTTTTGCCCTATTCTAAAACAGACTGTATACAAACAGAATAGAAAAGCAAGAAACTGTCTATGCTTTTGAATAAGCCAACACTATTTAAATAACACAAGGTAATCATCTCATTAAACCACAGCCAAGGGCTGCTACACACTGACCTTTCCTGGTGGATGCCCTCCTCTTCCTGAGGCTGCCAGACACTAAAAGCAAACGACCCTCCACAAAGTAGTATCCTCCAAGGATCAGAAGGCTGGTCTTTCCTGCAGGTGTTAATAAAGCATCAGATTCTGTGCCCATTGGAAGGAAGAGAGGGAAAGGGGGAGGGGTGGAGGAAGGAGAGTTCCCAACAAAAAGACTGTGGTAGACTGTGGTTTGAAATGAAGAGGAGATCTAGGGAGAATTCTGGGACCTCAAGATAAACCTAGCTCTCATTCCTCTCATACATTAAAGTTACAGAATATTTTCTCAGATCATCTGTGAATAAGAAAGGGAAGTATTGTCTATTATCCTCATTTTAGAGATAAAGCCCAACAATTAGCTTATAGTCACAAAGCTAGGAAAGATAAAATCTAAGGATTGGTTTTTAGTGTAAATAGACTTTATTGAAATCACTGCCTCTGTACTGAGATCAAAAATTGTGTCTACATAAACACAAGTTTTAACATTTCACAACTTCTAAAAGAAATGTCAACAGTTCAATGATCATGAATATCATGGTTGATAATCATATTTTCGAAACATTTTAATTTTTTATGTAAATGGTATTTATTTTTTTCAATTATATGTAAAGATAGTTTTCATCATTTAATTTTTATATGATTTTGAGTTTCAAATTTTTCTTCCTCCTTCCCTCCCTCCTTTCTCCCTTCACCAAGATAGTAAAAAATCTGATATAGGTTATACATATGCAATCATGTTAACATATTTCCACATTAGTTATGTTGTAAAAGAAAGTGGAGATTAAAAAGCCCTCAAGAAAAACAAAGAAAAGTAAAAACAAAGAAAGTGAAAAAAGTATGCTTCAATCTGTATTCGGACACCATCAATTCTTTCTCTGATTCTGGAGAGTATTTTTCATCATAAGTCCTTCAGAGTTGTCTTAGCAAAGTCATTCACAGCTGATCATCTTACGATATTGCTGCTACTTTCTACACAGTATATTTTGCTTTGCATCAGCTTCTGTAAGTCTCTTCAGGTTTTTCTGAGAGCATCTCACTCGTCATTTCCCATAGCACAATAGTATTCCATCACAATCACATGTTCAACCATTCCCAAAGTGATTGATTGGTATCCCCTCAGTTTCCAATTCTTTGCCTTGAGAAAAGACATGCCACAAATATTTTTGTCCATATAGGTCCTTTTCCTTTTTGTTTTTTATCTCTTTTGGAATAGAGACCTAGAAGTGGTATTTCCAAGTCAAAGAGTATGCATGGTTTTATAGCCCTTTGGGAACAATTCAAAATTACTCTGTAGAATGTTTGAATTAGTTCACAACTTCACCAACAATGCATTAATGCCCCCTTTCCCTCCACATCCTCTCCACCATTTATCATTTTCCTTGTCTGTCCTATTAGCCAATTTAATAGGTATGAGGTAATACCTCAGAATTGTTTTAATCTGCATTTCTCTAATCAATAAACAGTTAGAGTATTTTTTCATATATAGATAGCTTTGGTTACTTTATCTGAAAACTGTTCATGTATTTTGAATATTTATCAGTTGAGGAAGGGCTCCTACTTTTATTAATTTGACTCAGTTTGTTATGCTTGATAAAGATCAGAGAAAGTTCAAAATTTCTCTCCATCCTATTTTCCCCCTGTTTATTCTATTCTCTCTCTCCTTTCACCCTGTCCCTCCTGAATTGCTTCTAACTGCCCCCTCCCCCAATATTCCTTCCCTTCTATCACCCCCCCATTTTATCCCCTTTTCTTCCTACTTTCCTATAAGGTAAGATTTCTATACACAATTAAGTATGTATGTCCTTCTTTGAGCCAAGTCTGATGGGAGTAAGGTTCACTCATCTGAGAGATCTGGAACTTGACTATAATATTCCTAAGAGTTTTCATTTTGGGATATCTTGCAAGAGGTGATGAGTGGATTTTTTCCATTTCTATTTTACCCTCTGCTTCTAGAATATCAGGGCAGTTTTCCTTGATAATTTCTTGAAAGATGATGTCTGGGCTCTTTTTTGATAGTAGCTTTCAAGTAGCCCAATAATTTTTTAATTATCTCTCCTGGATCTGTTTTCCAGTTCTGTTGTCTTTCCAATGAGATATTTCACACTGTCTTCTATTTTTTATTCTTTTGGTTTTGTTTTACTGTTTCTTGATTTTTCATGAAGTCATTTGGCTTCCATTTGCTCCATTCTAATTTTTGAGGACTTATTTTCTTCAGTGAGCTTTTGTACCTCTTTTTCCATTTGGCTCATTCTATTTTTTAAGGAGGTTTTTCCTTCAGTGAATTTTTGTGCCTTTTTCCATTTAACCAGTTCTTCTTTCTAAAACATTATTTCCTGATTGACTTTTTCTATTTCTTTCACCATTTGGGTTACTCTGTTCTTAAGGTGTTTTTTTTTTTTCAGTAGTTTTTGTGTCTCTTTTATTGACTCGTTTTTCATGATTTTCTTACATCAATCTCATTTCTCTTCCCGATTTTCCCTTTACCTCTCTTACTTGATTTGCAAAATCCCTTTTGAGTTCTTTCATGACCAGAGGCCAATTCATATTTTTCTTGGAGACTTTGGATGTAGGAGCTTCGACTTTGTTGTCTTATTCTGAGTGTGTTTTGATCTTCCTTGTCACCATAGTAAACTTTCTATGGTCAGAATTTTGTTCTGTTGTTTGCTCATATTCCCAACCTATTAGTTGATTTTAACTCTGTTAAGATAGGACTCTGCTTCCAGCATGGAGGGTGTACTGAGCTAAGCTTCAGAGGTTTGTGTAGCCATTTTCTGAGATACTTATAGGGACCTGTAAGTTTTCAGTTCTTCCAAGATGCTATGATATAAGGAGAGATATTTACTCTCCTCCTGGCCTATGCTCTGGTCTGTGAGTGACCACAAGCACTCTTTTCTGACCTGGATCTGTGATGAGGGTCCCTCCTCCACTGTGGCCACAAGCTCTGGTGTGCTGGTGCTCCTCCTCACCCTGAGACTGCCACCCAGGATGACAATCCAGATCTAAGTATGGGCAAAACAAGAGAGTCCTGCCCCTGATGGAAGCAAAGAGACCCCTGTAATCTTCCTTCTGACCAGTTGTTCAACCCCTTACTGTCTATGGTCTGAGAGCTCTAGAAGCATCCACTGCTGATTGAGTGGCTCCCAAGGCATGCTCCTGGTTTCCTGTGGCTAAGGATATGCAGGCACAGTCTGTGCTGGACTCACTCCACTCTCACCTTTTACTTTTGATCTTCTAAGTTGTCTTTGAGGCTGTGGACTGAGAGGTCTGGCAACTACCACTGCTGCCACTGATTCAGTCACTCTGAAGCCTGCTTTTCTTTTGCTAGGGTCTGTTGGATACTGGTGCAGTCTGCTCTAGACTACACTCTTCTCTCCTCCCAGTGTGATAGATCTTCCTTGCTGACCTTCTAAGCTGTCTTGGTCTGAAAAATTGTTTCATTCCATTTTTTGATGGGTTTTGTTGCTCTAGAATTAGTTTAGAGTCATTATTTAAAGGTATTTGGAGAGGTTTGGGAGAGAGTTTAGGTGAGTCCCTGCCATTACTCTGCCATCTTGACTCTGTCTGTCTAGAACTATTTTCAATAAACTGCAAAACACTGATTGATTTTTCCTGTACAAAGTACAGTGTCAGCACAAAAGGGAGGCATAAATATTTAATTTATGAAATCAGGATAAAATGTTTAGTATTAAGAAAAAATTAAAATGCTTTCAGATAAAGGTCATTATTGAACCAAGGTAAAGAACACAAGTTGAACTTTTAATTCATCTTTTAGAGCTGTCCTCTGAATAACTTCAGTTCAAAACACTTAATTCAATAGTGTGAATATTCCTTGAACTAAAAGATTGGCAATAATGTAGTCCAACTGTCTCTTTGCTTCACTATGTGGGAGATCTTTTATACCATAATACTGAGGGGCAATTTTTGCCAACCATTCTAGTATGATATCTGTCCATGTCCAAATATAAGTCTTTGCTATAAGGACAAATTCATTGTAAAGTGTCCATTGTGACTTGTGGTCCAGAACAGTTGAAGAATCCAACCATACTCCTTGGTTGTCCTTTATAGTTAAGTAATGTCCTGTTCCTTCCAAATGCACCACCTTCAAAAAATTCCCAGTGACCCAAGCTTTTCTTGTGTTAATGTAGTAGTTTCTGTTTGTGAAGTCTGTACTTCTACAAGACAAATTAAATCTGCCCATGATTCATGACAGCTGCTTGCGTACATTGTCTGCAGACATCAGAGACCTGTAGTTAATGAAGTTGTCATAACACGACTGAACCGACTCATGATTTTGTTTAAAAGTGTGGTAAACGTTTGGCAGTGTTGGATGATCTCCATCCATGTGGGCAAACCTAATCTTGGCTTCATCTACTGCCGTCTTGGCCTCTATGGGGTGAATAAAACACTGTGGACATAGCAGTAATAGAAAGGACCTCATTAAAATAACTGCAGTCACAATTTGCAATAATCATTTTATTGAGCTATGGATCCAATAGAAATTCTGCCATCATGTATCCCAATTCAGTCAAGTCTCCATCATCATTTAAAGCAGCTAGATAATTCAAAAGCTCATCAGGAGATGGTGCATCCACAAAATCAAAGCCATTTATACCATGTTTTTTCAACTGCAATGCCACTGAACCCAAATTAGACCTCAAAATTTCAGACTAAATATTGCCCTACATTTCATTTTTATAGTCTTTCTCTGTACAAAGCCTAAAACATTTTCCAGATCAGATATGATCAGCTCTTTTAGAAGCTTTGATGCTTACTCTCACCAGGAGAGACTCCATTCTAATTCAAGGATTATGCACTTTTTGTTTTGCAAATCCACAATCAATGACAAACACAACACCATCTATTGTTAAGGATGTCTCTGCAATATTGGTAGACAGAACTACTGGTCTTCTTATTGTTCCATTTTGGTTTTCTGGAGGGAGAGGTTCAAAAAATATTGTTGTTGTTGAGATGTAAGAGTAGAGTACAGAGAAATGATGTTAATATCACCAGCTTCTGGACCTAAATCACCAACCTCATATTTTATTCTCTTACGAGTTTCATCAAGTTCCTCTTGTCCAGTAAGAAAAAGATCTCCTTCCTTTTCTTCACATATGTGAATTTGTATCATAGTTTGAATCACTGCTTTGAGGTAATTTCTCTCTGGTTCCAGTGTACAAAAAAGGAAAACATCTCAACATGGTGTAAAAATCTCAGTATGGCATATATCACGACACCTTTCTTGCACTTGAGTTAGTGAACTGACCCCAGACCTGCCTGGATTTGAACCTGTGGTTTTGGGGAATCCCAGATATGGATCAATATGGACCAGGGATAGTTAAAGGGGGCCAATTATGGAAGTAAATCTGAAACTTCCCTGAATCTAAAGTAGCGCTCATAACAATAACTTTTAAGCATGAGCTTTACCTCACAACTTCTTTCAGAACTCCCATTAGAATATCTCTGGCCAAAGTCCTTTCATCAGCCTCATCAAGGATTATAACACTATAGCACTCTAGAGGGAGAATCATTCATAGCTTCTCCAAGTAACATTCCATTTGTCAGATATTTAAGGATCGTTTTTGCACTACTGCAATCTTCACATCTAATGGAGTGCCTAACTTGCTGGTCTGACATCACATTCACATCTGAGTCACATTCAGTGCAGCAACTTTCCTGTCCTGAGTGTAGCCCCCCCCCCTTTGCTCCTGGTAAGGAGTGAGTGGACTCAACACACTGGTGGGGGAATCTGTGGTTTTACCAGAACTGGTATCAACAACTAGCATAAAGGACTGATGCCTAACTGGAATATCTGTAAACCTATCCTTATATTCCCAGGCAGGAAGTTGAAACACTTCTTTAGAATGTCATAGTATGGCATAGACTAGTGAATGGATTACTACACCATGGAAAGGATGTGAGTCTTGCATGTCCTGTATGTATTAAATGAGCAGAATGTGTTGAGTATGCTGAATGTGATGCTTTTAAAGGTGGCAATCCAGTACTACTAACCGTAGCATTAGTAGAGCCACCTTTTTCTTCTTTTTTTCTCTTTCTTCCTTATTATTTCCCCTGTCATATTTTCTGTCACAATTTTTGAAATGATCTTCATGATCTGGGGGTCACTGTCCCCTGTCAAGGAGTCCAGAATTTATTGGCCAGATAAGGGCCCAGTGGAGAGGAGGAAGGACATTTACTAAGCCCTCCTGGGGGATAATGAGGGATACTGAGACTGACCCCAGACCTGCTTGGATTTGAACCTGTGGTTTTGGGGAATCCCAGAGCTTGAAGGGAGACCTCAGCAGCTCCAATGCAGCCCTGTCTTTAGAAAGTAGGGAGCCCAGGTGTTGTCCTCTGTCCTTCCCTAGAGTATCATCCCTCTCTCAGCATCCTGTGAAGTTTTGCCGTACTATCTAATAGGTAAAGTGCTGGACTTGGAATTTGTAAGTTTTGACTTCTAATACTGTCTCTGACACTCACTAGCTGTGTGACCCTGGGTAAGTCACAAAACCTCACCAGACTCAATTTGCTCATCCATTAAATAGCAACATACACAATAGCATCAACAGAGTTGTTAGGATGATCACAATATTTGTAAAATTGAAAACATTATGTAAATGCAAGCTATCATTATGCCCTTGGTGCCTAGAAAATGATATCACTATCTTCAATAATAACATTGAAGATCATTACAAAATCTGTTTCTAGAGCTTAGTACCCTTCCTGACATATAGTACATGCTCAATACATGCTTGCTGATAAATTTATTGATGGAAATAGCATCTTAAGATTTACTGTATATATTTTTTTTCCAAACAACCCTCTGAGATGGAGTATAAGTATTTTACAAATGAGGAAACTGAGGTCAAGAGGACTGTGATTTGCCTAAGACCACACATATAAGAAAGAGTGGAACCAGGAACAAAATTCAGATCCCCATACTGCAGGTCAAACACATTCTATCATGCCACCTTTCTTGCACTTGAGCTGGTGAAGTGGTGCCCTATACTTTGATTCCCCTAGGCTCCATGAGGGTGAGGAAAACATTTCTACCACCTATCATGGTACCTTCTCAACTTTTCCCTCACGAACACTCCCATTCCTCCACAACAAGGAAGCACCAGTGGCATCCTTGAAGAGACTTCTTGGGGTATTTACAAAAGAGGAGAGATCTACAGGTAGAAAGTGGGAAGTTCAAGGTTATACAATAGTTGCCCTGCTTCTGTAACAGATAAATTGGACCTACATTTTAGCAAATCATTTGATCAAAGCTCTCATGTTATTTGTGTGAAAGGGTGTGTGTGTATGTGTGTGTGTGTGTGTGTATGTATGTATGTAAAGGATGGAGAAATGTGAAATAATATGATTATGTGGAATTGCTAGACCCAAAAAGCAACCATTAATGATTCAGTGATGCGGGGGGCGGAGCCAAGATGGTGGAGTAGAAGGACGCACGTTTACGAGCTCTGAAACCAAAAGCCCATAGAATTAATGTAAAAAGAGTCCCCCGTAACTTCTGGGTCAATACAAGGTGTGCAGAAGCAGAGTGGAAGAGATTTCCATTCCGGGGAGCCCTGGAGACCCGTCCCCAGGGTCTGGCGCACCCCAGAAAGTGGACCCCAACCCCAGCGCTGCCCTGGCCGCAGGCTCAGAGAAGCTGATCCAAGCAGGCTTCAGAGACGGAAGCTCCGGCAGCCGGGAAAGTCCCTCCACCCTCAGAAGCTACAGGTCAGTGAGAAAGAAGGCCAGGCTGGAGGAGAGGGGAAGTACGGCGTCTCCGTGACTCTGGCCCCCTCGGGAGGAAGCTGCGGTGGCAGAGACGGGGGCAAGAAGTGGCGGAGGCAGAGGTGTGGGCGGCAGCTGAGGCGGCAGTGGCCTGGGACTCAGGAATCCCCCAGCAGCAGGCAGGATCTTCATTATGGAAGATTCCCGCATAAAACCTGACGGAGCTGAGCCTGGGAGACGGCCCTGCCCCCACCCCACTCTATTACTGAAGGCTTCTGCTCAAAGCCCCCAAGGGAACTGAGATTGGGAGGCGGCCCCCCCACCCCGCCCCACCCGCTCCACTCCTGAAAGTCTCTGCATAAAGCCCCCGAGGGATCAGAGTCTGGGAGGCGGCCCTGCCCCCACCCCAGCACCTGAACTAAAGCTCACTGATTGACAGCCGGCAGGAGGAAAGCCCATTTAAATCCCAGAGGCCAAGCACTAGCTGGGCGGATCCAGGCAGGGGTGGAAAGGAATCTCAGAAGTCAAGTAACTGGCTGGGAAAATGCCTAGAAAAGGGAGGAAAAATAAGACTATAGAGAGTTTTTTCCAACAAATGCAAATGATCCCGACCTTCGGATCTGATGATGAGGACGTATCCTTGCCATCAGGGAAAGACGTAGAGGGCGGGGTCTCAGTACCCCAGACACCCCAGGGGGGTGGCGGGTGGGCTCAGGCCCTGGAACAGCTCAAAAAGGATTTTGAAAAGCAAGTTAGACAGATGGAGGAAAAACTGGGAAGAGAAATGAGAGAGATACAAGAAAAGTATGAAAATCGGGTCAATACCTTGGTAAAGGAGACCCAAAAAAATGCTGAGGAAATTAACACCTTGAAAAATAGGCTCACTCAATTGGCAAAGGAGGTTCAAAAAGCCAATGAGGAGAAGAATGCTTTCAAAAGCAGAATTAGCCAAATGGAAAAAGAGGCTCAAAAGCTCACTGAATTTAATAGTTCTCTCAAAATTAGAATGGAACAGATGGAGTCTAATGACTTTACGAGAAACCAAGAAATCACCAAACAAAACCAAAAGAATGAAAAAATGGAAGAGAATGTGAAATATCTCATGGGAAAAACAACTGACCTGGAAAATAGATCCAGGAGAGGCAATTTAAAAATTATGGGACTACCTGAAACTCATGATCAAAAAAAGAGCCTAGACATCATCTTCCATGAAATTATCGAGGAAAACTGCCCTGACATTCTAGAACCAGAGGGCAAAATAAGTATTGAAAGAATCCATCGATCACCACCTGAAAGAGATCCAAAAAGAGAAACTCCTAGGAACATTGTGGCCAAATTCCAGAACTCCCAGCTCAAGGAAAAAATCTTGCAAGCAGCTAGAAAGAAACAATTCCAGTACTGTGGAAATACAATCAGGATAACCCAAGATCTAGCAGCTTCTACATTAAGGGATCGAAGGGCGTGGAATAGGATATTCCAGAAGGCAAAGGAACTAGGACTCAAACCAAGAATCACCTACCCAGCTAAACTGAGTATAATACTTCAAGGGAAGATATGGTCTTTCAATGAAACAGAGGACTTTCAATCATTCTTAATGAAAAGACCAGAGCTGAAAAGAAAATTTGACTTTCAAACACAAGAATGAGAAGAAGCATGAAAAAGTAAACAGCAAAGAGAAGTCTTAAGGGACTTACCAGAAGTGAACTGTTTATATTCATACAGGGAAAGACAATATTTCTAACTCTTAAAACTTTTCAGTATCTGGGTAGTTGGTGGGACCACACATACACATGTACACGCATGCACACACATACACACATGCACACACATACAGAGATAGAGAGAACAGATTGAACTGAATAGGATGGGATCATACCTTAAAAGAAACTAAGGTAAATGGTGAGAGAGAAATGTAGGGGGAGGAAAGAGAGGGGAAGGGAAGGGAGTAACTATATGTCATTTAAGAGGCAGGTAGGAGTTTTTCTTAGTGGAGGGAAAAAGAGGAGAGCTGAGAAGAAAAAAAAACAAGAAGTTTACCCTCATCACATTTGACTAAACGAAGGAGTGAAATGCACACTCATTTTGGTATGAAAACCTATCTTACAGTATAAGAAAGTGGGGGAGAAGGAGATATTGCAAGGGGGGGATGATGGAAGGGAGGGCAAAGGGAAGAGGGAGCAATTTGAAGTCAACGCTTGGGGAGGGACAGGATCAAGAGACAGAAGAGAAACAGTGAGGGGCAGGTTAGGAGGGATGGTAATCCAGTTAGTCTTACACTACACGACTATCAGGGAAGTCATTTGCAAAACTACACAGATATGGCCTAAATTGAATTGCCTGCCGTCCCAAAGGGAATGGATGGGGAGGGAGAGTTGGGGAGAATTTGGAACTCAAAGTTTTAGGAACAAATGTTTAGTATTGTTGTTACTACTAGGAAAGAAGACATACAGTTAAGGAGGAATAGAAAGTCATCTGGCCCTACAGGAGAAAAGAGAAGATGGAGACAAGAGAAGGGAGGGATGACAGAAGAGAGGGCAGACTGGAGATAGGGAAAATTAGATTGCTTGGGGTATTGGGGTGGGGGGAGGGGATAAAAGGGGAGAAAATTGGGAACCCAAAAAATTTTTGAAAATGAATGTAAAAAATTAAATAAATAAAATTTTGAAGTGTAAAAAAAAAAAAGAAAAAAAGAAAAAAAAAAAGAAAAAAAATGATTCAGTGATGACTTGGAAGGAAGTCTCTAATGGAGTGCTCCAGGGATCTGTGTTTACCATTGTACTACTTAATTTAATTTTTAATCATTTTCTTAGATAAAGGTATATGACATCCTTATCAAATCTTCAGCTACATAACACAATAATACATAACACATTGGATGGCAGATTCTGGATTCCAAAAGATCTCAGTAGTGTAGACCATAGGGCCAAATTTAAAAAAAAAAAGATGAAATTCAATGAGTATAAATGGAAATTCTTACACTTCGGTACAAAAAAAATCTATAAGCACAGGAAAGGAGAAGAATATTGAGAGAGCAGTTTGGGTAGAAAAAGATATGTGGGTGTTAGGGGAGTGCAAGTTCAATATGAGTTGACAGTGTGATATGACAGATAAGAAACCTAATGCAATCTCAGGTTGTGTTATGAGGCAAAGTCTTCAGAAATAAGTATGCAGTGGTCCCACTGCACTTTGCTCTGTTTGGAGCCTACCTAGGAGATGATGTTCCATTTTGGTCACCATGATTTAGGAAGGAAAGGCAAATGGGCCATTCTCAAAAGAGTCCTAGGGGAACGGAAGGTCACATTATTGTTGGGAGCTTCTAGAATTAGAAGAATCCTCTGTCTTTTGGCCTTTGCAGTCATTTTCTCTTGAATCAAATTGAAATTTCTACTCCTCCTTTAAAGACCAGCCCAAGTACTACTTCTTCAGTCAAGCTTCCCCTCATATCCACCAGGAATAAGTGACCTGCCTTGGAATTGACATTTACTAATCTCAGATGGACTTACATTACTCCCTCTCATGAACTCTGTGTTGCAGTCAAGGTGGCTTACATACCGTTTCCCATTCAGGACTCTTCATCTTTCTCCTCTGTGTCTCCAACCCTTATGACCTCTAGAACTATTCTTAAACTTAGCTCCAGGACATCTTCTAGCAAAAAGCCTTTTTTGATCCCCCTACAGCCCACCCTAAGTGGTAGTGTTCTCATGACCCCCATCACTTTGTTTTTGCTTTTTGCATGTATGTTTGGTATTTACTCAAATCCTACCTACTTGAGGAGACTTTTCCCAGTCAGCTGAACAGCTAATGGCTTCCTTTCCAAGACAATCTTCCATCTACTCTCTTTCTGTCTTGTATGTGCCTAGTTATTTACTTAATGTCTCCTTAATTAGAATGTAAGTTTCTTGGGAGCAGTGATTATTGAGGCAGTTTGGTGATGTAGGACTGAGCCTGGAAAGAGGAAAATCTGAGTTCAGATCTGAGCTTGGACATTTACTAGTGGTATAACCCTGAGCAGGTCACTTAACTTCTCTGTCCACCTCAGTTTCCTCAACTGTAAAATGGGAATAATAATAACACCTACCTGGCAGGGTTGTTGCGAAGATCAAATGAAGTAATATTTATAAAGTGCTTAGCACAAGACCTGTCACAGAGGAGGCATAATATAAATGTTAACTCCCTCCCCTTCACATCTCCAGTTTTAAAAATGAATGTTAAAATTATTTTTACATGTAACTGTGGAAAAATAAAATACTAAATTAAAAATATCTGCTCTATCTCTAAAAAAAAATAAATGCTTAACAAATTCTTGTTGATTGATCATTTGACACATACAAGTCAACAAGCACTCTTTAGATGTTGTTTCCACAGGACACTGTAAGCACCATGAGGGTAAGCCCCCTTCATTGTTTCATTGAAGAACAATGTGGTTTTGTGGAGAGGATGCTGGTCTTTGAGTCCAGAAAACCTGGACTCAAATCTTTGATCTTAACTTACTAGTTATGTGATCCTGAGTCAGTTCCTTAGCCTCTTTGTGCCTCAGTTTCCTTCTCTGCAAGAAAGGATTAATTTTTCTGACCTTGAACCTCTAAATTTAAAATCTCATGGTCTCCAGTGCCCAGAACAATGCCTGACATATTATAGGCAAACCAAAAGTGATTGTTGAATGGGATTAAATAAAGTCTAGGAATTGAGTCTATATGTAGACTGGGTTAGGGTACAACCAACTCATCAGAGAAGGTTAGGTCAAGGAACATAGTTTCTTTATGGTAGGGGCAAAGTCCTTAGATGGCTGCCAAAATCTCTTCCAACTCACAGATTCTCTAATTCTGTGAATGGTCACAACACCACATTCCGGGTGATATCTTCACATCCTTCCTTTCTGACTCTCAGTTTTCACACTTGTAAAATGGGGCCTATTAGTCTTGTGCTGACTAATTCATGGGGCTGCTGGGAGGCTCAGATGAGTTGAGTGTTAAATATAATACCATCCTATAGTAATTTTCACTTTACATCCATGTGCCTCAGTTTCCTCCGCTGTAAAATGAGAATGTCAGACTAGAAGGTCTCTGAGGTCCTTTCCTAGTCTAGATCTAAGATCCTATGTGAGATCTTAGGTGAATCAATGCTTTCCCTGGACCTCAGTTTCCTCAACAAGTCAACTCAACAGGCAAATCTACAAGCACCTTCTATATATCAAACACTGTGCTAAACCCTCGAGATACAAAGAAAACCAAAAACAGTCTCTTCTTTCAATTAGCTCATCGTCTAATGGGAAACCCTCCTTCACTTCAAATCAAAGTTAACTGCAAGTCATGTCATCATCTTGATGTCGTGGTCCTTTTTGAGAAACGAAGGACAAACACAAGTCTACTGGGAGAGAGAAGAGATAGACAACTATGTACAAAGAGGACATATACAGGGTAAGCTGGAGATAATCATAGAGAGAAGGCACTAAATGAAGGAGGACTAGGAAAGGCTTCATACGGAGAGGACTGTGGCTAAGACTCAGAGGAAACCAGGAGGCCAGAAGACAGAGGTGAGGAGGGAGAGAATTCCAGACATGGGAGACAAGACAGTGAAAATGCTCAGTGAGGGAGATGGAGTGTCTGGTATGAGGGACAGAAGGGAGATCAATATCACTGGATCATAGTATATATGGTGGTTGGGGTTGGAGAGAGATGCAAGAAGATTAGAAAGGTAGGAAGGGGGAAGGTCATGGAGGGCTTTGAAAGATAAACAGAGGATCTGACATTTGATTCTGCATGTATTAGCAAGCCACTGGAGTTGATTGAATGGTGTGGGGGGGTTGGCAAGTGGGGTATGTGTGACATGATTAAATCTGTTCTATTTGGATGATCAATTTCATAGCTGAGTTGAGGATGGACTAGAGTGGGAAGAGATTTGAGGCAAGGAGATCTTCAGCAGGGTGTTGGAATAGTTCAAGGGTGAGGAGATGGCCAGAACCAAGCTGATGGCAGTGTCAGAAGGAAGAAAAAGGAGCATGTGAGAGATGTTCTGAAGGGGCAAATGGTAGAACTTGGTAACAAATTTGAGATAGGGGGTGAGAGAGTGAAGAATTGAGGATGTCATCTACATTGTGAGTTTAGGGGACAGGAAAAATGGTCATACTCTCTATAGTAAAAGAGAATTTAGGAAGAGGGGAATGTTTGAGAAGAAAGACAATGAGCTCAGTTTTGGACATGCTGAATTTAGGACAAGACATCCAGTTTGAGACGTCCAATGGGCAGACGTTAAACTGGAAGGCAAGAGGGAAGGATAGAGTTGGACAAACAGATCCAACAATGATCTGCATAGAAATGAATCTATGGGAGATGATGAGATTACAAATGGAATAATCTAGAAAGAAGCAAGAAGAGGGCTCAGGAGGCCCAGGACAGAATTCTGGGGCATGCCAACAGTGAGCAGGCATGACCTGAATGAATACCCAACAAAGGAGACTAAGAATGAACAATCAGGCTAAGGGAGAACCAGGAAAGAACAGTGTCACAAAAACTTAGAGAGAAGAGAAGGTTGAGATGAAAATGGACAGTGCCAAAGACTGCAGAGAGGTCAAAAAGGATGAAGATGGAGAAAAGGTCATTAGATTTGATAATTAAAAGAGCATTGAGAACAACAGAGAAAGTAGTTTTGGTTGAAGAATGAAGCAGGAAATCAGTCTGCAGAAAGTTAAGAAGAGACTAGGAGAAAGGAGATTGAAGCATCGATTGTAGATGGCCTTCTCAAAGAGATAGATAGTATATGGTAGGTACTTAATAGAGGTTTATTGCATTGAACTTGTACATGTACAGGGATTTGCTTGGCAGGGAGAGGAGTCATCGCTTCTCATGATACAGGGCTGAAGGAGAAGGTATACGAGTTCTGGGAGGTGAAGAACAGGACAAAAGAGGAAGATGTCAGAAAACAGCCTTGAATTTTTTCAATGAAATATGAGGCAAGTTTCTCAGGTGAGAGGTGCAGGGAGGGGTAGCCATGGGAGGCCTCTTAGGTCACTTCTAGTTCTCCAGAAATGATCTATGAACTTGGCTCTAGGGAGCAGAACTAGGAGGAATGAGAAAAAGGAATAGATAATTAGATTTAGGTTCAATAGAAGGAACCATTTCCTTCCAGTCTCAGGGTGGAATGGACTGCCAGTGTGTTCCATCTCTCTGAAAGTCTTCAACCTTTAGTTTTTAGGGATGAATGTTTTTTGGGGGGAGGTTGTAAGCAGGATTTCTGCTTAGGTACAGTTGATCTATCTGCCCTCTGAAATCTCTCCCAGGTCTGAGATTCTAGAACTCTAAGATGAATTGATCAATTAACATGTATTTATTAAGTGTTTACTAGATGCCAGGCATTGATGGAATGCTGGAGATACCCAGACAGAGGGAAAACATTCTCTCCAGGAGATTTTATTCTAAGGAGGCCAATTACAGATATGTAGTAACACAACAATGATTCTCTTATTTTTATGTATTCTTCATATATACATATATATACACATACACAAATATGTGTATATGCATATAATATATACATACGCATGCGTATGTATATATACATACATATATACACATATATGCACATATACACACATATACACACATATATATGTATACACATACACACTCAAGTTTATTATTGCTTTTACTTTCCCAAACAAGAAAAAAGGAGATGTGGCAAGGTCTCTAGTCAAACCTTATTGCCCAAGTCTTATTGTACTCCCAGGTATACCCCATTCTACCCAAATAAAATGGACTTTATAACAGGAATCCAAAACTATTTTAGAGGCCATCTGTTCATTAATCAGCTAATTACTTCATCAATTTACTGATGTGTTTGCTGTTAAACAGATCTAGAAAGGGCCTTAATGATGCCCTTGTATTACAGAAATGGATGTTGAGGTCCAAAGTGATCAGGTAGCATATTCAACAATGGCATCAGCGTTGGTACTTGAACCCAGATCCAAAGTTCCTCTCCTTGTGGTATGGTATTCATTATAAGTGCAGTAGAAATACATTGGATAATAGTGGGAGATTTGAATGGATAAATAAAAGTGGCACCAGACTACAGAGGTCCTTGAATGCCAGACTAAGAAGTTTGGACTTGATATAATATGCAATAGGGAATCATGATAAGCCAAAGCTTGACATGAAATTAGCAGAAAGGGACCTTGAGTCAAAAGGCCTAGGTTCAAGTCTTGACTGTGTGGCAACTGAGCTTCGTGACCTTGGGCAAGTCATTTCACTATTTTGAGTCTTTATTCCTTCATCAGATCACTGGGGATACTTCCACCTTCATTATCTACTTCTTAAGTTTTTGGTGATGAAAGTACTTGGCAAACATGAAAGAAATGAATGATGATAACAGGAATAATAAAAATGAAAGCAGAGTTTTAAGAAGGGAAATTGACCTGGTAAATTTCATAAAGCACATGAGACAGTAGAGTTTGGAAGGACAGAGAATTAGGAAAGAATAATTAGAAAGTCACTGGAATAATCCAAGTGATGAAGGCTTGGAGGGGTGGGTGGGAATGGAAAAGATGAAATGAATGGGAGAGATTTTGTATAGTAAATTAGCAGTTTGTAGTGGCTGACTGGATATGGGATACCAACTACCTCATAGTGTTCTTGGAAAGGGGAAAAGGGAGGAAACATTTTGTGAACTTGGTAGAAAATATAAGGGATCACTAATAATTCTATGGGGTCTAAAAGTGGGATAGGAATTAAAAGTTCAACTCTACCACTTAACTAGCTCTGTGACCACAGTCAAACCCCTTCCCTGGGCCTTTGATCATCTGTAAAACTGATGATCTCTGGGGTTTCTTCCAGCTTTAAATACTATGATACTATGATTCTAGGGTTGTCAGCCCATTATTGGCTCAACTTTAAGAGACCATCATGAGGTTCACATGCTTTCCTGTCAGTGAGCTAGGGATGCTTTGCAGGTAATTACCTATGCAGTATAGCCATGGAGTAGGTCAGAAACTGACAAGCCTATAGGGGCTTCTCCACTGGTGAATTGACTGAAGAGCAGTTTCCATTCCTAGGTGCTCCTGGACCTGTTGGAAGGAAGGCCTTTCCTTTGTCTGAATGGTAAGCTGGGGCCCTCCTATCTCTCTCGTGCTTACATATCCTTCTCAGACACTCCAAGGCAATTGGGATTGTTGTATCATCTCATAAATGGAAAAGCTCAAATGATATATTTTATTTATTTATCACTAGCACCCTGAAGACAGGCCTGAGTCCCAAAGACTGCAGCAAATAAATAGAAAAAAAATGATGAACTACTTAGTCCTCTCCCATTAAATAAAAACTTGCTAAAGGAGATTACTGTTTGATGAACATTAGATGGAAATGATGTCTCACTGAAGATTTGCACAACTAAGTCAAGGTTATTGGATTCAGAGCTGGAAAAGATTCTAGAGATCATATAGTCTAACCCCTTTATTTTATATGGGAGGAAACTGAGGACTAGGAAAGGAGGGGACTTCCCCAAGGTCACACATAAGATCCTAGATCTAGTGCTGAAAGGGATTTCAAAGAACATCTAGTCAATTCCCTTCATTTCACAAAGAAGGAAACTGAGACCCGGGGGAGAGAAGGAGAACTTCCAAAATACTAACATTCCCAAAGAATGTGCAGTCTTTATTTGACCTTCTAAATATATCACTCTCCCCTGGAGATACTGAACAACTGGGTTGCCCTTATCCTAAAAATTAGGATATGTGAATAAGAAGATTCTTTAGAATTTCCCTATTTGGACACCAGTTTGTAAGTCATGTCTCCTAGTGTTCCAGTTAGTGTCATAGAGTCAGGGTGAACAAGAGGTCTACTGGTTAGGAGGGGTTGATGCATCCCAGGAGACATGCCCCCAAGTCATATCCTTGGGAAATCATCTAGGATTCAAACAGGGCATGCTCTTACTTCAAATCAATGGTTCTTTTCACTGTACCACAGTGGCAATTTGGAAATTTAATTGTTCCTTTCATTTGGGGATTTCATATTTCCACATTGGTCTTTGTCAGATAGGCAGCCATAGCCCAGGGTATGCCACCCAGCATGGTACCCAGAGTATACAGACAGCGCTTCCCCTTCCTTTTCCCTAATAAGGACACAGCATGTGACTCAGCCCCACCAGGGTGCAAAGTTCCATCAGGCCAGTGGAGAGTTTCAGACCTGCCTCTGCTCGGGATGGAACCTTCCCTCATCCATGTATATTTTCATAAGTATGCCTGTACATTCATCTGTTCAACAAATATTTGCAAATCTCCTACTTGGTAAATGTTGAGCATTGGAGGAGATGCAAACTTTCGATGATAGTGGCAAGTCTCCTATTAGTAAGCTTTTGCTTTCCTTATAATAATTCTGTAAAGTGGGTAGAATAAGAAGTATTATTTCCATTTATATTATTTATATATTTATATTATATTATTTGTATATTTGTATTATATGGGGAACTAAGGCATGAGATGGAGGATAATGTGTCTATAAAGATACTAGTGGTGCTATGGACATTATTTCCCTCCCCCCATTTTACATATTAGCAAACAATTTCATGGAGGTTCGATGATTTGTCCTTGGTCATATGGCTAAGAAACAACTGAGTTTGACCTCCAGTTTCCTTACTCCAAATACACTCTTGCCACTCTAACCACATTGCCAGGTATGTCCTTGTATGGAACACAGTATTCTTTGAGAATTTCCATTCTTTGTACTACTTTATCTTTCCAAGCACTGGATATGTTCCTATTTGAGGGTCTTGGGGACCTTTGAAAAAGGTCTAAGACAAGTGGTCTCTGGGGCCAACAAGACAGTCTGAAGTCATCCATGGCAGCCCTTAGGGAGTTTCCCCACCCAGATTCAAGAGAAGCAATGATGGTAGTAGCATCTTGCTGGGCCAGCCTAGGTGCTTGGGAATGAGGAGACAAGGAATGAACTTCCAGGTGGAGCATTGACTGGCTGCTGTCTGAGCTCTCTACAGACTCCTGGGCAGCTGAGCATTTGTAGACTGCTAACCAGTCCTTTCACTATCCTTCAGTGCTCAGACATCCAGAGTTAACCCATGCATCAGCCATTATACCAATGAGAATCAATTAGTCAGTCCATCATCAAGAATTTATGAAGCATCCTCAGTGCTCCAGTCACTGTGCTAAACTCTGAAGAAAAAGTCAAAAAACAGCCCCTGCCCTCAGGGAGCTTATATTCTGATGAGAAAGTCAACATATTTTGATCAACTAGTTACAAGTCAAGTACAGATTAGATGGAAAGTAACCACAGAGGGGATTGTACTCACAGCTGGGGACCAGGAAAGATCTCCTGGAGGAGTTGGTGCATGAATTAAATCTAAAAAGAAGGCAGAAATTCTAAGACAAAGAGGTTAGGAAGGTGGCATTTTAGGCATGGTGGATAGCCCATATGTAAAGACACAGAGATAGGAAATGGAGCATCATGTGCCATAAATAGCATGTAGACAAGTATAGCTGGACCATAGAGAATATATGGAAGAGATTAATGTGTTAAAAAATTAGAAAGATAGGAAAGGGCCAGAAAGGGAAGAGGCAGATTTGAATGACAAACAGAGTAGTTTATATTTGGTCCCAGAGGTAATAGGAAGTTAATGACACTTAACTGAGTTGGAAGATAGCATGATTAGTCAGACCTAAGCCTTAGGAAAACCACTTTGGTAGCTTAATGGAGGATGGATTGGAATGGGGAGAAATGACACAGAGAGGCTATTGTCAGGATGAGCAATGATGAGAGCCTGAACTATGTGATCAGAGAGAAGGAGAGATACACACAAACACATATAATACAGAGATATGTCTCTCTCTCTCTCTCTGTACACATATATATATATATATACACACACATATCTATAATATATAGGTATGTATATATGTATATATGCATGTGTGTAATATTAGAAAGAAATTATAATATTTGTCAACTTATTGGATTGAAGTGGGTGAGACAGAGAGAGCATAGTCAAGGATAACATTAGGTTGTGTACCTTGATGCCTGCAGGGCATCTCCTTTACTTCTTAAGAGAAGTAAAAAAGCTAGGGGATAAGTTTGGAGGCAAAGATAATAGTTCTATCTTGGATCCACTGAATTTGAGATATCTCTAAAACATTCAGTTTGAAATGTCAACAGGGCGTTAGTGATGTGTGATTGAGTCTCAGGAGAGACTCAGGAGACTAGCTCAGGATGTATAGAGATCTGGGAATCATATAGAGCTGATAATTGAACCCGTGCAAATTCATGAGACCAACAAGTGAGAGTATAGAAAGAAAATAGACAAAGCTTCTCTCTTGGGGACACCTACAGTTAGTGACTAGGACATGGTTGAAGATCTGAAATGAGACTGAGAAAGCTGTAGGACAGGTAAGAGAAGCACCATGAAAGCACAGACTCATCAAAACCCAGAGAGGAGAGAGTATCCAAGAGTAGATGGTCAAGTGTGTGTGTGTGTGTGTGTGTGTGTGTGTGTGTGTGCTCATTCTTGGTTGCCGAAGAAGACCATGCCATCAGAAAAATGGTGACATGACCTGCACTTGACTTTGTTTTGAGTGAGGGAGAGCTGTGTAGGTCACCAGCCTCACTTCTCCTTCAGAGCTATCTGAATCCAATGACCAGATATTCATAAGGATGACTGGAGATTACCCAGGATGAGGCAACTGGGGTTAAATGACTTGCCCAAGGTCACACAGCTAGTGAGTGTCAAGTGTCTGAGGTGATATTTGAACTCAGATCTTCCTGACTCCTGTACTGATGCTCTATCTACTGCACCACCTAGCTGCCCCTCAACTGTGTAATATACTATTTGAGAAGGAAGAAAATGAAGAAGGGGCCAATAGATTGGTCAATTAAGAGCTCATTTGTACCTTTGGAGAGAGCAGTTTCAGTGAATAATGAAGTTAGACTATAAAGGGTTTTAAGACAAGATGAGAGGAGAAAAAGTGGAAGCAATGAGTATAGAAGGCTTTTTCTTTTCTTAATTAATTAATTAATTTGTTTTCAGTTTTCAACAATCACTTTCATAAGTTTTAAATTTTCTCCCCTTCCCTATCTCCTCCCTCCCCGAGATGGCATGCAATCTTATATGGGTTTTACACATACATTCTTATTAAACAATTTTCACATCAGTCATGTTGCATAGAAAAATTAAAACGAATGGGAGGAACCATGAGAAAAACCAAAACAAAATAAAACATAACACAAGAGAATAGAGTCTGCTTCATCCTCTGTTCTGATTCCATAGTTCATTCTCTGGATGTGGAGGGCATTTTGCCTCAAAAGTGTATAGAAGTCTTTTTCAAGGAGGTTAGTTGAGAAGGGGAAAGAAATTTGCAGGATGGTTGTTGCCAGACTAGGTAGAATCTAGTGAGTGTTTTGTTTTTTAGGGATGGAAGAAACCTAGGTATGTTTGTATACAGCAGGAAGTCAGTCCACAACCTAGGAGAGATGGAAGATTAGAGGGAGAGTAGGGATGATAATGGAAAAATTCTTCTAGAGAAGATGGGGAGGGGACAAGGTCAAGGCACATGTGGAAGGGTTGGCCTTGACAAAGAGAAGGACCACATCATCATCAGAGACTGAAGTGAAGGAGAAAATGGTGGGAGATGATATCAAGGAGATATGAGAGGAGGAGGTAGAAAAGAGGGTTCTTGGTGAATGGTATTAATTTTTTTCAGTGAAGTATGCAGGGAGGGGGTACAGAGCTAAGACGGCACAGTGAAAAGAACTACTTACCTAAGCTCTTAGACAAACTCCTTCAAATACCTCTAAAAAGAGAATCTGACCAAATTTTGGAGGTACAGAATCCAATAGGAGACAGACTGTGGCAGATTCACAGACCAGGACAGACTGGAAGGTTGAGGGGAAAGATATGTTCCCCGGAGGTGGAGGAGCATACAGCACACAACACAGCGTCCTTGCCATGGCTAGACTGAGCAGGAAAGCCCCAGGGTGACCTCAGGCAGCAGGAGCACAGCAGGACTGCAGAGTGGCAGCCCAGCGTGGGAGATCAGCAGAGCCAAGTGAGTGACAGCCGCTGAGGGTATCAGCCCGCGGATTAGACATCTATAAGTCACATACTTGAACTTCTGGGAGCCAAAATGGCAGAGTGATCAATAAATGCTCTCTCCCTCTCCCCTCATTGACCTTGAAACAACCATAAAATATTTCCTCAGAAAAATCCTGGATCAGTGGGATGAGCAGAAGAAGCAAACAGTCTCGTAGCACCTGAGGATAGAAAAATCACTAAAGAATATTCCTCTTACTTTGGTGGAGGAAAGAAGCTGTCCCAGACAGCCAGAGCTCCAGGGGAGTGGAGCCTAACACTAGGACCCTGTCATACCTCAGCATTCCAGGGGAAATGGGAAGACAATAGAGCAGCAGGGATCACCAAGGGCTGAGCTTGCCTTTGCTCTAGCTCAGCTGAGGAGATCTCCTGTGACCATACCACCCCTCCCCCACACTTAACAAGCTAGCTTCAGTGCTGAACTGGGGAAACACAAACAGAATTCACCTGCCTTTGCTTTCTCACACTGACCAGCTCAGCACCAAGTTCTTCAGGGTCTACCTAAAAGAACCAGAGGCCACAACACACAAAACTTCACCATCGTGGGCAAGAAGCAACGGCGGAAGGAAAAGACCATAGAATCTTTCTATGGGGACAAGGACCAAAACACGAATACCAAAGAGGTTAGTATTGAGACTGTACTCCCATCGAAAACTTCAGACAGGACTATGAACTGCTCGCATGCACAAAGAGCTCTCCTAGAACAACTGAAGAAGGAATTAGAAAAAAAACTGGCCAACAATTTTAAAAGTAAGAAAAAAGAATTCTATGAAGAGAACAGCTCTTTAAAAAGGAAAAGTGAACAAATGGAAAAGGAAGCACAAAGTATAACTGTAGAGAGTAATTCCTTAAAAGGAATAATTGGACAGATGGAAAAGGAGATGCAAAAGTTAACTGAAGAAAACAATTTGATAATAAATTAGATTTGGGCAAGTAGACACTAATGACTCTATGAGATGACTCTGTGAGACTTCAAGAATCAGTCAAAAATCTAAAGGATGAAAAGATAGAAGAAAATGTAAAATATCTAATGGGAGAAACAACTGACCTGGAAAATAGATCCAGGAGAGAAAATTTAAAAATTATTGGACTACCAGAAAGCCATGATGAACAAAAGAGTCTGGACATTATCTTCCAAGAAATCATCAAGGAAAACTGCCTAGAAGTGCTAGATCCAGAGGGCAAAATAATCATCAAAGGAATCCACTGTTCACTTCCCAAAAGGGATCCCAAACTAAAAACACCAAAAAATATTGTTGCCAAATACTAGAACTATCAAGTGAAGGAGAAAATACTATGGGCAGCCAGAAAGAAACCATTCAAGTATCAAGGAATTACAGTCAGGATCACACAGGACCTTGCAGTTTCTACATTAAAAGATAGAAGGAATTGGAATATGCTATCCCATAGGGCAAAGGATCTGGGTCTACAACCATGGATCAATAACCCAGCAAAGTTCAGCATAACATTTCACGTAAGGAGATGGATATTCAACAAAATAAAGGATTTCCAGACCTTCCTGAAAAAAGGTAAGAACTCAATAGAAAATTTGATCTTCAAATGCAGGTCTCAAGAGAAGCACAAAAAGGTAAACAGGGGAAAATAAAAACTTGTTACTCAATTTAGGCAAACTGTTTACCTCCCTGTAAAGGAAAATGACACTTGTTAATCTTGAGAATTGTACATCCATTATGAAATATAAAAGGGATATACATAGATAGAGGGAATGGGTATAAAGTAAATGATGTAATGATAAAAATGTTATTTAAACATGTGAAGGGATTGTAACAGGAGATAGGAAAAGGAGGAAGCAGAAAAAGGCAAATTACATCATAGGAAGAAATACAAAATTATATTATACTAGAGAGAAATAGGGGAGGGAGATGGGCATTGTTTGAGAGGTACTCTCATCTGATTTGGTTCAAGGAGGGAACAATAAACTTAAGTATATAAATCTAACTAGCTCTATATGCAGTAGGAGGGGAAGGAGGAAGAAAGGGGAGGGGAAGCTAAAAGAGAGGGAAGAAGTAGTAATGGTAAAGGAGAATAAAAGGGAGGGGACCTGAAAGAAGGAGGGAAGAACTGCAGGAGGCAGCGGTCAAAAGTGAAAACTCTATTGAGGAGGGAAAGGGACATGGGAGAACTAAAAGCACAAACACAGGGTAAAATAAAAGGTTGGAACAGAATATATTGTGCTTCTGTTAATGTAAGAAAAGCAGGGGTAGCAATCCTAATTTCAGACAAAGCAAAAGCAGAAATAGATCTAATCAAAAGAGATAAGGAAGGAAACTATATCCTGCTAAAAGGCACCATAGACAATGAAGCAATATCATTACTAAACATGTATGCTCCAAGTGGTATAGCATCCAGATTCTTAGAGGAGAGATTGAGGGAGTTGAAGGAAGAAATTGACAGCAAAACTATACTAGTGGGGGACCTCAACCACCCCCTCTCTGAATTTGATAAATTTAACCTTAAAATAAACAAGAAAGAAGTTAAAGAGGTGAATAAAACTCGGGACAAAGTAGATATGATAGATCTCCGGAGAAAATTGAATGAGAATAGAAAGGAATATGTCTTTTTCTCAGCGGTATATGCTACATATACAAAAATTGACCATGTTCTAGGGCATAAAAACCTCAAAATCTAGTGCAGAAAGGCAGAGATAGTCAATGTATCCTTCTCTGATCAAATGCAATAAAACTTATATGTGATAAAAGGTCATGGGAAAATAAACCAAAATTAATTGGAAACTAAATAATCTAATCCTAAAGAAGGAGTGGGTTAAACAACAAATCATAGAAACAATCAAGAACTTCATTTAAGAGAATGATAACAATGAGACAACCTACCAAACATTATGGGATACTGCAAAAGCAGCTCTTAGGGGAAGTTCTATTATCTCTGAATGCCTGCATGAATAACATAGAGAAAAAAGAGATCAATGACTTGGGCATGCAGCCGAAAAAGCTAGGAAAAGAAGAAATTGAAAATCCTGAAGTAAATACCAAATTAGAAATACAGAAAACCAAAGGAGAGATTAACAAAACTGAAATTAAGACAACTATTGAACTAATAAGTAAAACTATAGCTGGTTTTATGAAAAAAACTAATAAAACTTATAAAACTTTGGTCAATTTGATTTAAAAAAAGAAAGGAAACAAATTACCAATACCAAAAATGAAAGGTATGAACTCACCTCCAAAGAGCAGAAAATTAAAACAATAGTTAGGAATTCCTTTGCCCAACTTTATGCCCATAAATTCGATACTCTAAATGAGGTGGATGAGTATTTTAAAAAATATAAATTGCCTAGATTAACAGAAGAGGAATTTGAATACTTAACCCCATCTCAGAAAAAGAAATTGTACTAGCCATCAGTGAACTCCCTAGGAAAAAATCTCCAGGGCTGGATGTTTTTGCAAGTGAATTCTATCAAACATTTAAAGAACAGTTAATTCTAATACTATATAGACTATTTTAGAAAATTGGGGAAGAAGGAGTCTTCCCAAATTCTTTTTATGATACAGATATGATTTTGATACCTAAACCAGGAAGACCCAAACCGGGGAAAGAAAATTATAGACTAATTTCTCTAATGAATATAGATACAAAAAAATTTAAATAAGATTTTAGCAGAAAGAATTACAGCAACTTATCATGAGAATAATACATTATGATCAGGTAAAATTCATACCAGGCATGCAGGGCTGGTTCAATATAAGGAAAATTATTAGCATTGTTGATCATATCAGAAGCAAAACTAATAGAAACCACATGATAATCTCAATAGATGCAGCAATAGCTTATGACAAAATACAACACTCGTTGTTATTAAAAACCCTGGAGAGCATAAGAATAAAGGGGACTTTACATAAAATAATAAGCAGTATCTACCTAGAACCTTCAGCAAGCATTATATGCAATGATAAACTAGATAAACTAGATGCATTTCTAATAAGATCAGGCATGAAACAAGGATGTCCATTATCACCACTATTATTCAATATGGTACTAGAAAGAGATAGAAAGCATTATGAAGGCAAGATTGATAATTTTGATTACATTAAACTGAAAAGTTTTTGCACAGTCAAACCCAATGCAACCAAGATTCAGAGGGATGCATAAAACTAGGAAAGAATTTTTGCAGCTAGTGTCTGTGATAATAACCTCATTTCTAACATATATAGAGAAATGAATCATGTACAAAAATACAAGTCATTCCCCAATTGATAAATGGTCAAAAGGTATGAACAGGAAGTGTTCAGAGGAAGAAATTAAAGATATCTATAGTCATATGAAAAAATGCTCTAAATCACTATTGACTAGAGAGATGCAAATTGAAACAACTCTGAGATACCACATGACACCTATTAGATTGGCAAACATGGAAGGGCAGGAAGATGATAAATGTTGGAGAGGATATGGGAGAGTTGGAACACATTCATTGTTGGTGGAGGTGTGAGCTCATCCAACCATTCCACAGAGCAATTTGGAACTATGCCCAAAGGACTACAAAAATATGCATATCCTTTGACCCAGCAGTACTGCTTCTAGGACTGTATCCCCAAGAGATCAGAAAAATGGGAAAGGGTCCCACATGTACAAAAATATTTATAGCAGCTCTCTTTGTGGTGGCCAAAAACTGGAAATCAGGAGGATGCCCATCAATTGGGGAAGGGCTGAATAAATTGTGGTATATGAATGTAAGGAAACACTATTGCGCTATAAGAAATGATGAACAGGAAGACTTCAGAGGGGCTTGGAAAGACTTATCTGATGCTGAGTGAAAAGAGCAGAATCAGGAGAACTTGGTGCACTGCGATGACCCCAGTGTACAAGAGGTTTTTCTGGTAGACTTGGAACTTCATTACAATGCAAGGACTTAAAAAAATTCCCAATGGTCTTTTAAGGCAAAATGCCTTCCACATCCAGACAAAGAACTACAAAATTCAATCGCAGAATGTAGTAAGCAGATCATATTCTTTTGTATTATGTTTTGGTTTGTTATACGATTTCTCCCATTCATTTTAATTCTTCTACACAGTGTGACTATAGTGAAAACATATGTAATAAGAATGTATTTACAGAACTTATATAAAATTGTATGCCCTCTCGGGGAGGGAACAGGGATGTAGGGGGCAGGAGGGGGAAAAAAATCCAAATTATACAGTAGTGATTGTACAACACTGAAAAGAAATAAAAAATAATTTTAAAAAAGAAGTATGAGGGGAGATTATCAGCTAAGAGAGTGGGAGAAGGGTGCTATGGGAGATGTGAGGTGAGAAGAAAAGATTTGAAGCAGCCTTTGTGGTGAATAGAATAGGGAATTTATTGAGAGTGAATCATGGGATTGTTTCACCTCAGTGAGAATATAATTGAGATTAGGCAGGCTCGTTTTGTGGTGGACTTAGTGAATTAATCAGTGAATTAATGAACATTTATTACACTGTGTTAAGTGCTACTCCTGAAGGTTTTTGTGATTTCCTCTAGTTTTGTGAGTAGGAGTGGAGAAGTTGAATGGTGGAAATAATCCCGAGAGGGGCTTGGGAAGGTGCAAAAAGCAATAGAACAAGGGAGCAAGGAAATGCAGTATGGACAATGGGGGAGAGTTGATCTGATTTGCTAAGGGGTTGTTATTAGGAAGGGAGGAGAGCCTTAGCAGAACAGGGCTGATGCCCCAGGGAAAGGAGTGAAGGGTGAAGTGGCTGTAGTTCATAGTGAGGACAAAGAGGAGGCTTTCACCGAGTACGGAGAGATGGAGTGATAATAGATTGTGATCAGTAAAGAAATTTCAAGAGTTCTTAAACATGGAAATGGAACTTGTGGGTGATGGCAAGTTCCAGAGTATGATGATCACTGAGTTATACATGTACATATGTGTGCGTGTGTGTGTATAAGTCCCCTAGAACCTAATGTGCACTGTAGTAGGACATCATAGTCCTTATCAAGCTATGCTGTAAGGGTTTTAGGTTAATTAATTCATGAACATTCATGTTCTAAGTGCCTACTATATTCAGGTCCCAGTGTCTGATGCAAGGGATACAAAGATGTATACATGGATACAAAGATCCAGTCCCCACTTTGCTGTCAAGGAGCTTTATAGTCTAATGGGAGTAGTGGGACAAGTATACACATAACTGTGATATGAGGGAAAATGGAATAACTGTAAGGGGAAAACCAGACCAAGTTCCTTGGAACATTTGAAGAGACTTCGTTTTTTAGCTAGGTAAGGTGGTGTAGTCAGAGAAGGCTTTCTGTTCATGGAACAGGTGACATTTGGGCTGGGTCTTGAAATATGAGTGGTCCTTCAGTTGGAGATAGGGCCATTCCAGGCATGGGAAAGATATAAACAAAGTCCTAGAGTAGGGAGGGACAGAAGTCATCCCCTCTCATCACTTGCTGGAAGTCCAAGTGATTCACCAAGAGGTCCATGCTATACATTCCTCTCAAGGCTCCATTCCTGATTTTTCAGACTTATATCTCCGCCATGCCACACTACCTTCTCACCTCAGAAGATGACACAACTCCCATGCTCCCCTCTTGTGACTGGTCAGTTCCTCCTAAGGAAAGTGCTCGGGCCAACCGTAGTCACTCCTTCCTTCCTATGTAGGCTCCATGCCTGACTCTTCCAACTTCTTTATCCACTGTACCCCCTTATGGGTACCTTCTCTGCCTTCCCCTCCACTCCCCTCCTCTTGCTTCCTTTTTTATGAGTAGCCTCTCCCACCTCCTGTTAGAATGTAAGTCTTTGAAGGCAGGGACTTGACTTTCTTTTGCTTGCATTTATAATCCTAGTGCTAAGTACAGTACTAGTATATAATAAGTGCTTTATAGAAGCTCATTGACTTGATTTGGAAAAGGGAAAGGGCTATAAAAGGGATGAATGGAGTCAATTTCACAGCTCTTACAGTTGCACTAGTCATCGGTGGTCAGGTCCTTGGAAAAGGAGTCAGAGTACATGTCCAGTTCCTTGAGAAGTGCCCCCGTTCAGCAAATCAGAGCTTCCTCTGGCCCATTCCATTCTATATTTCCCTGTCTTGAAAGATGAGCATGAAACTCGAACCCCAGAAATCCATGGGGTTCCTAGCCACTCCTCTAACCTGGGGGAAGGATGAGACAGATCTGTACTCCATTGTCAAGAGGGTGGAGACATCCTTATCACCTCTGTGACAATATTTTCTATTGTTATTTTAATTGGTTATTATCAGCTACAATAAAGGACTTTTCTGTCAGCAATTTCTCTGACTAGCTGGAAGCCTTGTCCCTGGATAGTTAGAGGTGGAGTAGGTGGTTTGTCCTCCACCTGGGTCTCAACCATTTATACAGTTCACTCTCATATGCCACCCTAGTCCATGGACTTACCTATCCATGACCAGCTGAGGATTTTAACTTAAGTACATCTCCTCTATCCTTTTTCCTGTTTTTATGGTAGTGATTATTACAATGGGACCTCTGAAGATTCTCCAGGTTTTCCATCATGGGCACCTGATATTCCATCATGGGCTAATGTTTGATGAGGCTGAATGTTGAATTCCCCCTATATCTATCTGTGCTCTGGATACTGGCCTGAATTTAAAATTATCCAAATGCTGAGGGAAAAAAGCCAGACATCACCTCATTGGTGTCTCGTCAGAAGTGGTGCCAGTTGTTCTTTATTTTCAGGGAGGGGTGAGTGGTGGCAATGGGACTAGGGGGGAGATGTGATCAACAGAGTCAGAGTCTTCTTCCTCTTGTGCTCAGCTCCCCCTATATTGGTCTGTGAATGCGAAACAAGGACCAGTGTCCTGGGATTGTCTTTATCTGATGTGGGCTTTCTGTATTACACTGTAACTACACAAAAGGTAGATGTCTTCTTTGGGGTAATAGAGAGAGCTGTTGGGTTTGGTGTCAAGAAACCAGGGTTCATGTCCCAGATCTGCCCCTTATAGTTGTGGGACCTTGGGTAAGTTATACTATTATATAGTTTCTGAATTGGAAGGATCTCAATGGACATCTTGTTCAACTGATACCTGAAGTAAGAAAATCCTCCATCCACCCTGAAAAATGGACATCCAGCCTCTCCTCAATAAGGAACTCACTGAGTACTAAGGCAATCCATTCCACTTTGGGATAGTTGCTATCATTAGAAAGTGTGCCCCAAATCCACCTCTGTAATGTGTGCTCAGAAGACAAGCAAAATAAGGCTGCCCTTAGACTAGATGACATATCATGACCCTTCCACTATATGAAGGCAATTATCATAACCCTTCTACATCACCACAGACCACTAGACCACAATTTCAGACACAGAAGGAACCTTGGCCATCTACTTCAATGCTCAGCCAAAATGCTCATAATAACATCAGACCAGTGATCACCCAGTCTTTGCCTGAAGATCTCCAAGGAGAGGGAAACCATCCCTTCCTGAGGTCATCCATTCTTTATGAAGGTTTTTCTGACATCAAATTTAAATTTGCATTTTTTACAACTTCTACTTCATCAGTCCTGGATCTTTCCACCAAGAGCAAGCTGAACAAGGCTACTTCCTTATAAGCATTCCCAATACCTTCATACTTTCCCAACATGACATGGACTTAAGGCACTCTACCTTCCAATATGATCTCTTCTGCATGTGCTTTAGCTTATTGATGTCCCTTTTAACCTGTAGTGTGCAGAATAAAATCCAGATGTGCTCTGATCAGGGAAGAGTAAAGGGAGATTATCACTGCCCTATTTAAGGGAATTTTGCTTCCAAGGAAGCCCAGGATGGCATTTGCTTTTTTGGCTGCCATAGCACACTGCTGACTCATAGCGAACTTGCACTCCACTGAAACCCCTACATCTTTTTCAGCCAAATTTCTGACTAGGACTCCCTAATCCTCTTTTGTGAAGTTAATTTTTGAACCCAAGTGAAAGACTACATTTTTTTTTTTGGATTACAACTTAGTAGATCAAGACTAATATTGTTTTATCCTGTTAAGACTATTTGGGATCCTGTCTCTGTCATCCAGGGTTTTAGTTACCTCTCCCAAGTTTGTTACTTGCAAAATTGATGAGCATACCATCTATACCTTTATCTTAGTTACTGATTTAAATATGAAATAGCACAGGACCAAACACAGATCTCTGAGGCACTCCACTGGAAATCTCCTGTCAAATGGACTTTGAACCAATACCAATTAACTTTGACTCTTTGATTCAACCAATTCTATAGCTACCTAATTTTACTATAATCTACTCCCACATTTCTCCATCTTTTCCACAAGAATCATTTGAAATACTTTATCCAATGCTTAGCTCAAATTTAAGTAAGCTATAACTGGAACATTCACCTGACCTACCAGTTTGGTAATCCTCCAAAACAAAGGAAAGGAGGCTAGGATGGTATGATTCATTCTTGTTGAAGAATGCCAGCTCTTTGAAATCAATGCTTCTATCCATATTCACTAACCATCACTTTAAGAACACTTTCTAAAATTTACTAGGAACCAGAGTCAAGTTTGCTAGCCTATCATTTGCAGACTTGATTTTCTTCCCTTTTTTGAGAAGTGGAACAAAATTTTTCTTTCTCCAGTTCTGTTACCACTACCAATTTCCATGCTCATTTAGAAATCACAGAAAGTACATAAGTAATCGTATTTGTCCTTTCTTTAGCACTTGAGAGTACAGTTTACTTGCACCAGGTGACATTTTTATTCTATCATTTCTAGTGCCAAGGACATTCTCCTTTGCACAGAAAGCAAAAACCAAAATAATAATTGAGTAGCTCTGTCTTCCTTCTGTTGTCAAGTTACCTTGTGTACCCCAAGAGCCAGTCTTATACTCTCTTTTATCCTCCTCTTCCTCCCAATGTAATTTTGAAAAAAAAAACCTGCCCTATTTGTAGTCCTAAGCTCTCTAATCAACAACAGCTCACTTTAAGGGTTAGCCCTATTGACACTCTACAGGACCATGTCACATCCTTATATTCCTTCTCTGTTACCTTCTCAGTTGCCATCTTGTGTACATATCTTTTTTTTTTAAATCTGCATGAGTTCATGAGTTCCCTGTGTATCCACATTGGTCTTTTCAGACCCATGTCCCCCTTTCCCCAATAAAATGGTTTCCCTTTGTGTCTTCAGAATTTTAGACTGAGGGTTTCCTATCCATCTTGAGCTGACATCCTCTGTAGAATTTTGGTTCTTTGGTAGTACCAATGTGTCTTCTGGACTTTTTGAAGTCTACCTTCCAAAATCTAGGGTCAAAGTCAGACTTTGCCATGTTTTTCCCTGATTTTCTATCATAAACTCAAGGAAAGAGTACCCAGTTTGCACCAAAGTTCCCATCCACAACACCAATCTCTCCATGTTAGTGAGAACAAGATCCAATATAACATTTCCCCTTACTGAGTCTTCATGTTGTTAAAGCTGAAATAATCATCAAAGAACATCAAGAAATTATTAGCTGGTCTTCTTTTTGGGAAGGCAAGACAGGCAGATGCACATAGAGAGATAGAGAGACAAAGAGAGACAGAGAGAAAGAGAGACAGAGACAGAGAGAGAGAGACAGAGACAGAGACAGAGAGAGAAAGCACTCCAGTGTATATCTGAATGATCTGTCTCCCATAACTTCTACGTCGTATCTCTGGGCCACGTTTATGAGTTTCTCATATTCGTCATCTATTTCCTTTTTCTGTTCTGGTGTTCTATAGCATCCAAATTATATTGCTTCTGTTTCTGCCTCCATTGATCTTCACCTAAATGACTTCCATCCATTCCTGGATTTCTTCCCATAAATATACATTGGCAAGATACAATGTTGGTACCAGCACTAACAAATCTTCTATTCTCCTGTTTCCTCCAAATAAGGAGTACCCATCCAGAGTCCCATTCCGTTTGTGTATTTGACCTTACCATATCTCAGTGATACATATGAGGTCAAATTTTCTTTCTTTCATTAGGACCTCTAATTACTCTTGCTTATTGTCTAAATAGATTTCTGCCATTTGAGGAGGGACATTTGAAGCTGTGGGTTTTGCCACATCCTCTCCTGTCCGATGCTGTCTATTCTGAACATTTTGGTATCTTACCTGCTGATCTTCTTCTTTGCAACTGGTCTCTAAGGCATCTAGCTTGGTGGAGGTACAAAGCAGTTTTCTCCCTCTCCATTTTTTTTAGTTTAAGGGTCAACTGAAGACAATGGCTGTGAAAATGCTTTAGAGAAGGTTGGAGAACTTTGGACTTAATTAGATGCCTATTATTAGTAATATTATTTCTAAGAGGAAGTATAGTATAGTGGAGAGGGAGACGACCTTGAAGTTAGGACCTGAGTTCAAGCCCCGACTCTAAAATATACTGGCTGTGTGACCTTTGTCAAATCATTCAACTTCTCTGTGCTTTAGGTAACTATCTAATCCTAAATGGTAGGGAAAGTCACGGTTTTAGTTACTAGTAATTAGTGCATTAGTAAAGGGAGTTTTCTCATCTCAGAGTTCCCAATACCAATGAAATAACTAGCCCAGTACAAGTCCCATCCCATTGTTCTGTAGCTCTGGTCACACGACCTCACTGAAAAGTACCTCTCTATAGTTACCAGTATTTATTAAACTCTGTGCTAAATCTAAGACAAAATCTAAGACAGTCCCTACTCTCAAGACTCTTATTTGCTAATGGGGGAAGACAACGAAAAGACAATGGAACCCAGTAAAGTAGGACTGACACATATGGAGAAAAAGCTTTTCAAAAGTCTCCAAAACCCATAGAGGATCATACATGTTGCCGAACCCTGGTAATCTGGCAAGAATAAATTGCAGGGATGAAGAACAAATGCAACAGTGGTAGACATATCTCAAAGTTATCTAGTAGAAAAGTGAAGGGGTTAATTTTGAGAAACTTTATTACAGCAAAGTCACAAGAGAAAGGATAATGAAGAGACTGATAAATACTAGTGAAATTGTTGAAAGAAAAAAAAAGGACCAAACAATTTAAAAAAGAACTTTACAAGAAACAAATAATCCACAGCAAAGGAAATAGTTTTAAAAAGCCTCTGGGAAAATTGAAAATATTGAAATGAATTATATGATGGTTCCAGATATGACAATGGAACAATTCCAGGAATCTCCAAAATGGTTCAGAAGAGCAATAAAATAATTAAGTGAAGAGATCAAGAAATAAGAATAGAAATTAGGGAATAAAGGGAAAATAAAGGGAAAAATAAGCAAGTCTAACAAGAGAGTAGGTAATTTTGAATAAATGAAAAATATTCTCCACAATAGTTGATTTCATGAAAAAGAGAACTACACAATTGGAAAGCAAAAAATTGGAGGCAGAAGAAATGAAATGAACAAAATTTTAAAAAGTAAAAAATTGGGAAGATGTGGGAGAGTGCTATGAAACATGAACACTGAACTTAGAATTGAACATGAAGAGACAATATAAGGATTATAGCTTTTCCAGAAAAACTAAACAGAAAACCCCCCACTATACTTCAGGGAATCACAAGAGAACACTGCCCAGAAATTCTGGAAATGGATGGCAAACAACAGATCAAAGAGTACAAAGAACACCAACAGAAAGAATTCCCAAACTTAACTCCCTCAAAAACAATGTGGTCAAAATTCCTACAATACCAAATAAATCTTGCAGATTTGGGGGGGGGGGTGAGTGGGTGAGTCTTTCATGAAAAGAACAGGAGAATAAATCAGAATAATTCAGAATTACTTCTCATGGATGAGAAATCACGGGAATGGTTAAATTAATACCCAAACCCAGGGTATTCATGTTGAAATAGGTCTTTATTATTTTACTTCTAAAAGGTTTATTGATGACTTTTAAAAATAAAATAATAAAACCTATTTCAAAATAAATAAAAGCTAAGTTGGTGGATGACTTCCCCCATGCGTCCTCATTACTCTCTTGAGACAGCTCTCTCTTTTTCTCCTCATTAATTATTTTTATTTATGACTTCTTGAGAGCTTCCCATTATTTCTGGGCTGGCTTCTCCTATGGAACCTTGGAACATGGAAGCCTACCTATCTTTGGTTTTTGGAACCCTTTGAAACCAGATTCTCCCAAATCTAAAGTAGATATCAAGTTACGCCCAGATTTCCCTTCATCTATCACCAACTCCAAAATGGAGTAGTCAGTTTCCCCTAAGTTCCTCTAGTTTCTCCCCATCACTTCTGTTCTAGTGACCAATTCCTCTCTGTTAGTGACAATTAGATCCAAAATCGAATTTTATCTTGTTCATACCTCTGTCTTTTAAAGAAGGAAATTTTCATCAAAACAATTGGCAAAATTATTAGCTGCTATGCTTCTGGCAAAGGAATGTGCTAGGAAATCTTTGAATAATTAAAGTCCACTTTTTACTATATCATCCTCTTTCCCATATTTGTGATCTGTTTCCTGAATTCCTCATTCACTTTCTGTTCAAGTGGTCTGCATTGTATTTTGATGACAATTTTTATTTCTATTTACATGGATATTCACCCAAATGTTCTCCACCATGTTTCATGTCTATGATTCCTGGATAAGGCAGTAAGTGGATACAATTTTGGATTTGGAGTCAAGAAGATGAGTTCAAGTCTTGCCCCAGATACTTCCCAATTATAAGATCTAGCAAGTCACTTAATCTCTCAGTTGTTTCATCTGTAAAATGTACATAATAATTGTGTCTCCCTCCCTGGATTTTTGTGAGGTTCAAAATTGCAATGTTCTAGCTATTAATAATTCATATGGGGCAGTTAGGTGGTGCAGTGGATATAGCACCAGTGCAGGAGTCAGGAGGACCTGAGTTCAAATCTCACCTCAGACACTTAACACTCATAGCTGTGTGACCTTGGGCAAATCACTTCACCCCAATTGCCTCATCCTGGGTCATCTCCAGTCATCCTGAGGAATATCTGGTCACTGGATTCAGATGGCTCTGGAGGAGAAGTGAAGCTGGTGACCTGCACAGCCCTCCCTCACTCAAAACAAAGTCAAGTCAAAACAAAGTCATTTCTCTGATGGTATGATCTTCTTTGGCAATGAAGGACAAATACACATTAATTCATACATGAATACATATTCTTAATCTACAATGTAACCAACCCAGTATTTTTGGAATAATTTGAGTTATGCCTATCTGGTGCCACATACTAACCTTGTATTCCCATTCAGCCAAGTTTTAGCAATTTTGATTAGATTAATCTTTTCTTCTTGCATTAGGTTCCCTAGCTTATCTTGCTTGTTGCCCATTCTTTGTACATGCATGTGTAGACAGCAGAGGCCATAGGTTTTAGCATCTACTCCTTCCCAGGATTTTTGTCTTCTATCAATAATCGCATGTACTGCTATTTTTCTATCTATGTGATAACTCCTCTCTATGGTATTTGCACAAACAGTTTCCTCCCTCCATCTTTCTTTTAAGTTTATAGTCATTTTGTTCAGATTTGAATGACTCCAAAATAAATACATTCTTACCAGTCCTTGGCAGGTACACTGCAACCCTGGGCAAATCCAACATTCCTATATATAAAACTATGACTCCAAAATCCAAATGCTATTCCCAGCCTCCATCTTCTTAATCAGTTATTCACTACCCAATTTGCCTGCTGGCAGCGGTGATAACAACACCACCTGTGCTCCTACAGTCTTCAATTCCTTTCCCAAGAAGTCATAATTATTGGCAATGCTTTCTAGCATCCTTCTAGCAGTAGGATTTGTCACTATATACATCACCGGAGGTGGTTAGTCATCCAGTTTCACAGGTCTTAGTAGGCTTTCTGTTACATCTTGGATATGTACCCTAGGAAGATAGTAAATTTCTCTGTTTTTATCATGCTGACTAATAGCTGTTTCAGGCTCCCAGGAACGAGTTACCAACCACCAACATTTACCCATTTTCTTCTGTCTCTTACTGAATGGTTTCTGAATTGCCAGATCAATGGATCTGCATCATTTCTTGAAGCCAAGTCACTGCTTTCCTCTCAAAGCCATAAGGATGGTCCCCTTTAGGAAGAGTTCATATCTTTTTCTTTTTTAACTTGTTTCCTTTCTATTTATTTAATACTTTCTTTTCCCCAATTGCATGTGAAACAGTTTTCAACATTCACTTTTAAAATTTTGAGTTCCAAATTCTCTCCCTGTCTCCCCATCCCCTCCCATTTAGAAGTAAACAATTTGATACAGGTTTTAAAGGTGTAGTCATGCAAAAATATGTTTCCATACCAGTCATGTTGCAAAAGAAAGTTCAGAATAAAATAGAAGTCCAAAAAAAGGATGTTTCAATCTGTATTCAGACTCCATCAGTTTTTCCTCTGGGAATGGATAGCATTTTTCATCCTTCAGAGTTGCATTGGATCATTGCATTGGTGAGTTGATCATCTCACAGTATTGTTACTATGTACAAGGTTCTCCTGGTTCCGTTCATATAAGTCTTTATAGGCTCATGTTTTTTTTCTTAGCCTCAATTGTTCAGTGTTTCTTCCTCTCTTACTCTTCTGGGTTATACTCGTCTCCCCCCTTCCCCACCTTTTTGATATAGGCCAGGATTCCAGAATCACAGAACACAAGACTTAGAAGGGACTTTTGAAGTTATCTAGTTTAACCAATACATGAAGAAAATCCCTGCAATAATATACTCAATAAGTAGCTGTTCAGTCTCTGTTTAAAGCCCTCCAGGGAAGGGGAACTCACCATCTCCCAAAGCACAGAATTCCACTTGGGAATGGTTCTGTTATTAGGAAGCTTTTCCTTCCCTCAAGTCTAAAGTTTCCTCTTTGCAAATTCCACTTACTGTTCCTAGTCAAACCCTCCAGGAACTAGTAGAATGAGTCTAATTTTTCTTCCACATAGAAGCCCTTTAAACACTTGAACAGAGATATCATATCCCCTCCTACCCCCAAATATCCTCTTCTCAAGTCGTTCAACAAATCGTCATATGTCACTGACTGGGAGACCTTCATTATCCATTTTGTCCTCCTCCAGACACTCTCTAAAACTGTAGTGCCCAAAACTAGCCCAATACTCCAGGTATGGTAGAGGACAGAAGGAGGATTATCTCTTTAGTCCTGGAAGCACTGCCTCTCTTAATGTAGCCCAAGATCACAGTAGCATTTTGCCTGCCATGTAATAATGCTGAGTCATAATGAGCCCCAGTTCACTAAAACATTGAGATATTTTTCAGACAAATTTCTACTTGGCCAAAAAGTTAGTATTTTGGGCTAAAATATAAGACATGAGTTTGATCCCTATTGAATTTCATTCTGTTGGATTCAGCCCAACGTTCTACCCTGTCAAACTCTTTGGGATTCTGACTGGGCTGGACATCTCAACTTCGTTTCTTCTGAAAATCTGATGAGTATGGCAACTATGCTTTTTTCCAAATCACTGATAACACTAGTAACTAACCCAAGGACAAACATCGATACCTAGGTCCCTAGACTGATTTTCTTCCTCTTCAGAATGCTTTTCTTAATTATTTTGCATCACTTTGAAGTATATCTATGGGAGTGAGATTTCTAGGTAGAAGATTATGAACAGTGTGTGGGAAACCTGTAGCCTCGAAGCCACATGTGACCTTCTAGGTCCTTGGGTGCAGTCTTTTGACTGAATCCAAGTTTTACAGAACAAATCCTTTCATTCAGGGGATTTGTTCTGTGAAGTTTGGATTCAGTCAAAGGACTGCACTTGAGGAGCTAGAGGGCCACATGTGGCCTTTAGGCTTCCAGTTCCCCACCCCTGAAACTTCAGTGACTTCTCTTGCATAATTCCTCATTGGTCAATTCACAAGTCTCTGTCTATCTGTCTTCCCACAGCCCCTCCAACATCACCTACTTCTGTTTTTTTTTTATAATCTTTGCTAACTTAATGGGTATAAGATAAAACTTCTGTGTTTTTTTAATCTGCATTTTGCTTTCTGATTGTTTTATTTCCTGGCAAACTTCCCCACCCATAGTAGCCTAGGGAATACAGAATAGCCTGAGCTCTTCACAAGTTATCATTTAGTATACCTTTATTTATCTTTCAATTAATAATGTACTGAGCTAATGTGCTGGTATATTCCCAAAGCTACACTCAACTTTGTGGTTTCCTACAGAAATGTCCTCTATTTTTGGGTGTCCCTCATATTCACATAGGGATGCCTTGATCGCCATTTGTCTGACTATGAGCCTAAGTAACCTGACCCCTGGAAGGAATGTGACCTCTTCTCATTTCTGTCTGTGCAATTAACCATTGGTCCAAAGAACATCTTGTCAGACCCATGGAACATCTTGTGAGGCCCACGGAACATCTTGTCAGGCTTATTTCCCATAGAGTGACTTTGATGTCCAACTTCTCAACAAAGTTGTTTTCCACTATTATCAGTCTCTCCTCTAGTTACTGTTTCCCAAAAATTGCTCCTTTACTGGCCTCTCCTGCATTGCCATATTGTCCCATTGTTCTGCTCCTGCTACCCTCTCTTCACAGCAGGTATCCTTGTAAGTCACTTTAGCCTTGGTTTCCCCTCTCTATTCCAGATCCTATTTGGCCTCCTCGTCACTGTCGGTGTCCAATTTCTTCAGATGCTTCATCACTTGCTTCTCCTCTTGAAACATAATATTTGCCTTAGATCAGGGGTTCTCAACCTGGCATCTGGGAACTTATTTATTTTTTAAAATATTTTGATAACTGTATTACAATAGATTTGTTTTCTTTTGTAATACTCTATATTTTATTTTATGCATTCAAAACATGATTATGAGAAGGTGTCCCTCAACTTCACCAAACTGACTACCAGAAGGGTCCAGGACTCGTAAAAAAGTTCTGAATCCCTTATTTAGAGAGATTGTACTAGAACAAGTCCAATGTGGTGATAACCCTTTCAGACCCAGAACCAAAAGATTCCTAGATTTTTGGAATTTTCCGTTTCATGCAACGTTGGGATTAGAATGTCTTTGGCCTCTATTTATAATTTTCAACTTTCTGTTCTTTCTAGCCAAGTCCCCCCAGGCCCCCAAAAGGGCATCCTCAGGAGACTCTGGGAGCCACATTCGATCTAGTCTCAGAGAGTAAGGTACCCTTTGCCCCCTCCTGGCTAAATTAGAAGGCATTCATCTCATCTTCCCCATCAAGGCAGAATACCTTAAGCTTGTTAAGAATCTCACACTGATTCTTTTCTGATTGGAAAGTTGCTATCAGAGTATCTTCATTTTTATTTTTCTATCTCTGACCTCTCTCTCAGGCAGCTGAATCAGGGACCATTCATGTAGAATGGAAGCCCTTTAAGGACAGAGACTATTTCATTTTTATCTTTTATCCCCAGGAAACTAGTACACTGCCTGATACACAGTAGATGTTTAATAACCACTTGTTGAGTTGAAATTTATATGAATTATTCTAGAGATTTTCATAGATATCCAGAAGTTAGGGCAAAGTATACTTCATTTGCAGCTATCCCAGATTCAAGGTCCTTTGCAGTTCTACATTTTGCTCAACAACATAACTTGTGAGCATTTTAAGAATGGAAGGTGGTCAAGACCAAATAACTTTGAAAACCACTAATATATTCTAATGAAGGAGATTGCACACATAGAAGAATGAGAGCAAAGGATGTATATTTTGGTTTGGAGAGTTACAGGAATAGTGAGTGGAACAATAGAGGTGTAGGGGTATAGATTGATAGACGCTTTCTGGGAGCAATGATATCTTAAAATTTATTTTTAGTTTTCAGCATTTACTTCCACAAGATTTTGAGTTCCAAAATTTTTCCCCATCCCTCCCCTCCACCTATCCCCAGAGAGCATTCAATCAGATTAGCCCTTCCTCCAATCTGCCTTCTCTTCTATCACACTCCCCCTTTTCTTTTCCCCTTCCCCTCCATTTTCTTGTAAGGCAAGAGAGATTTCTAAACCTCATTGTCTGTATATCTTATTTCCCAACTGGGAAAACATGTGAAAACAATGTTTAACATTTCTTTTCAGAACTTTGAGTTAAAAATTTGCCTCTTTTTAGTCTTACACAACACAACTGTTATCGAAGTCATTTGCAAAACTACACAGATATGGCCTATATTGAATTGCCTGCCTTCCCAAAGGGAATGGGTGGGGAGGGAGGGACGGGGAGAATTTGGAACTCAAAGTTTTAGGGACAACTGTTGAGTATTGTTCTTGCTACTAGGAAATAAGAAATACAGTTAATGGGGAATAGAAAGTGATCTGGCCCTACAGGACAAAAGAGAAGATGGGGACAAGAGAAGGGAGGGGTGATAGAAGAGAGGGCAGATTGGTGATAGGGAAAATTAGAATGCTCGGTGTATTGGGGTGGGAAAGGGGATAAATGGGGAGAAAATTTGGAACCCAAAATTTTGTGAAAAATGAATGTAAAAAGTTAAATAAATAAATTTATTTAAAAAAAAATTGCCTCTTTATCTCCCACCCCCAATTAGAAGGCTGGTACCAGTAAGGTTGGTAGCAATCCATAGTAGTATGGATTTAAAACCAGACAAGGAGAGAAGGGTCAACATGGTCAGCCAAGGTGGCTGGTGATAAGAAGGCCTGGGATTGAAGTGAAGTATGGCTGGAGTTGGACCTGTATGCAGTATGTGATTGAGGCAATCACCAATGAAGCCAGCAGTACTTCACAGCAGGTGTTTTAGGAACCAAAAGGGTTAAGTCGTCTGAAGCATTGTTTCTGGTCCAGGCAGGCTATCAGGCAAGCTCCTGAGTGGATTACAAGGAAGAGAGAGTATATGCCCATGCACTGTCAGCAATAGGAGATATATAACATGCATTACAGGGCAGGGAGGTGGTGCAGTGGATAGCACGCAGGACCTGGAGTCAGGAAGACATATTGTCCTGAGTTCCAATCTGGCCTGTGTGAATCTGGGGATGGCACTTACTTTGTTTGCTTCCATTTCCTCTGAATCTGAGGAAGGACATGGCAAACCACTCCAGTGTTTTTTGCCGGGAAAATCCCAAATGGGGTCATGAAGAATCAGAAATGACCTGAAAAATGACTGAAAAACAGCATGAATGTATCAGCGTAGTCTAATGTAACCACAGTAGCACACTGAAGAGTAAAACACACCTTATTAGTTAATATACATGAGTATGTGTGTACATTACATATATATTATAATTACATACAAAGCATGCGTGATAGGCTGTATTGATGTTCACAATCTAGTTATATGGGTTGCCCTTCTCCATTGTTCCCAAAGCATCCTAAGTAAATTGGGTCCTGCCTGAACACGCCTGGCCCTTCCACTGCAATTCCCTGAGCTTGTGATTGGCCCAGGTCAATCATTCTACAGTATCAATCTACATAGACTGGTTAGCCCATTGACCCAAACCTCAGTTTGTAAATGGTCCAGGATGACCATCTGGGATAGGCAATAGTCAGGACTATATGATATCACAAGAGAGGAATCGGGTTGGAAGAAGCAACAAGAATTTCATGGAGGGAATTCCAAGGCTGTGGTATGGATCAAATTTCACAGTGGAAGTCCCCATCCTATAAAATAGATAGGATTATGACACACTGAAAGTTAGGGAATGTTGAGGAGCAGAAACCCCTCCACCCCATATGCAGACACCAAGAGCACAAAGGTTTCCTTGTTTTGGGTATTGTTAAAAGTTTTGCGCATGTGATGTGTGGTATCTGATGGTCTCCCCCTCCACCACATACATGAAATCACCCAACTCAGGGACAGAGTACCTTCTCAAATCTCATAATTCTGCCATACCATGAAAGGGAGTGCTAGCACCAATCACCAATAAGAATGAAAGAGGAGCAAGAGGAGCTATTGGCACTCGATATAACCAGGGCTGATACTCGGCAGTGTTAACTGACTTATCTTAGGTCACACAAGTAGGATTCAAACTCTGAGATTCCTGATTGCAAGTCCAACATTCTGTCCATTATGCTATTCTGCTTCCAACATTCACATTTTCTTAATGCCAACAATCACCTTCTGACCTAGAAGGGCTTTTTCCCCTCAGATCCTGCTTAGCTAAATGTGCATGTCTCTTTTCTTCTTGTTAACTAAGAATGATTAAGTCCCCAGTGCACAGCAAGTGGTTGTATGTAGGTATCCAAACATTCTATGGGACTATTTTAAAGGTTGGGAAGTTGCCAAGTCTTGCAGCAACTTGGTATGGGATGCATTTCTCATGATACCATCTGTGATCCTTGGACAGGAAAGACTCTAAACAGAATTCTGGTACCTCACTGATGAACTTAACAATGATCCTTTGCATTGTGCCATATTGTGCTAAGATACTATCAAGGCTTTTGTGAGTTGAGGACACACTTGGTGGGAGGCCTCTTCAGATGTTTCCTTGGCTAAGAAATGATCTTCTCACTGCTCATCAAAGCTTTCCTGAGTCTTTCCTTCTGTTCATCCAAAGTCTTCCAAAAAATGATGATATCATCTAAGAACACTGGTACCTCTGAGTCTAGGTAGGTAACATTTCTACTACTCCCTTCTTATCACACCTCTTTAAGTCCAGCTGGCATCAGTTTGAGCTTCAAGGTATGCAGCCACCTCACAGGACACTCTGATTATCAACAAGATCCTAGAAAACATCTTCTGAGATCAAATCATAAGATAATGGATGAACATACCCCGCAACCAAAATATCTGCAGTTATGATAAAAAGATATAGCATCAGCTTTAGTAACACCGCAGGTATATCTCCAACAAATAAGTGATCTGAAGATATGAACAGGAGTCAAAAGATGAGTGACAAGTTATTGACAACCATAGGAAATACTGCTCCAAAATATGAATGAGAAGAGATTTTATATTTGATCATGGAGTTAATAGAGAGCCACTGGATTTTTTTGTGTAGGGGGTGAAATGGTCAGACATACCCATTAGGTAAATCAAACTTTGGCAGTTGTGTGGAAGAATGACTGGATTGGTAAGAGCCTTGTGGTAGGCAGACACATCAACAGCTACTGCAATAGTCCATGCTGGAAGAACCAGGGTGGTGACTGTGTCAGAGGTGGAAAGAAGTCATATTTTAGAGATGGTGTAGAGGTAAAATGGAGAAGGTTTGTCAATGGATTGGATCTGGAGAGTGGGTGAGAGTAAGGAGTTCAGGAAAACATGAAGGTTGTGAGCCTGGATGACTGGGAATATTGTGATGTCCTCTTCCCCTTTGTAAGAGAGAAAGATGGGGGAAGAATAATGAGTTTGGTTTTAGACATGTTGAGTTTCAGATGCCTCCACTAAGTATTATGCTAAGAACTTTGGGTACCCAATATGTTCAGCAGTGGATGACTGAAATACTGAGGCTGCTTCTTAATTCTTGCCAGGATCCTACCTTTCCATAGACTGTTTGATGGTCCTAACATTTTATGGTTGTAAGATAGGATGGCTCTACAATTCTTCAGTTATGGTAGAAAGTCATCTCCATGAACCACTAAAGTAAAGACTAGCTCAATGGAATGATGTTCCTATCTTGAGACAGCATATTCTTTAGTGCAAGTCCTGGACTTTCTGGTCATGTGGCAAAGACACATGTCGCCAACCACCTTCACCCCTTTTTTGGCAAGAGTTCTGAACTTGGACTCCAGGAACTTGGTTTTTATATAATATTTTGATAACTGCATTCTGATATATTTCCTTTGTGATTTTATGTATTTTATTTTATATATGCTAAAAACATGGGAAAGGGTTCACAGACCTTACCATACTGCCAACGTGTCCATGGAATAAGGAAAGTTAAGAATACTTCTTCTAGGAGGGTGGAGCCAAGATGGCGGAGTAGAAGGACACAAGTTTATGAGCTCCAACCCACAGCACATAGAATTAACGTAAAAAGAGATCCGCATAACTTCTGGACCACTGAAAGGGGTACAAAAACGGAGTGGAAGAGATTTCCATGCCAGAGAGCCCTGGAGACCCATCCCCAGGGTCCGTTGCACCCCAGAAAGCGGAGCCCACCCCCAGCGCTGCCCTGGCCGCAGCCCCAGAGAAGCTGACCCGAGCAGGCTTCAGGGACGGAAGCTCCGGCAGCTGGGAAAGTCTCTCCGCCCAGAGAAGCTACAGGTCAGTGAGGGAGACTGGGCTGGAGGAGGGGAGCTGAGTGTCTCCATGACTCTGGCCCCCTCGGGAGGAAGCAGCAACAGCAGAGATGGGGGCAGGAAGCGGTGGAGGCAGAGGCGTGGGCGGCAGTGGAAGCAGCAGCGGCAGCGGCCGCCGGGACTCCCTCAGCAGCAGGCAGGATCCTCATTACGGAAGGTCTCTGCATAAACAACCTGAGGGAGCTGAGCCTGCGAGATGGCCCTGCCCCACTCTGCTCTATTACTCAAGGCCTCTGCATAAAGCCCCTGATGGAGCTGAGCCTGGGAGGTGCCCTCCTCACCCGCTCCGTTCCTGAAGGTCTCTGCATAAAGCCCCTGAGGAGGCCAAGCCTGGGAGGCGGCCCTGCCCCCACCCCAGCACCAGAACTAAAGCTTGCTGCAGAAAGCCCATTTGAACCTCAGACCCCAAGCACTAGCTGGGCGGATCTAGGCGGGGATGGACAGGAATCTCAGAAGTCAAGTAACTGGCTGGGAAAATGCCTAGAAAAGGGAAGAAAAATAAGACTATAGAGAGTTTTTTCCAACAAATGCAAATGATCCCAACATTTGGATCTGATGACAAGGACGAGGACGTATTCTTGCCATCGGGGAAAAATGTGGAGGGCGGGGCCTCAGTACCCCAGACACCCCAGGGGGATGTCAGGTGGGCTCAGGCCTTGGAAGAGCGAAAAAAGGATGTTGAAAAGCAAGTTAGACAGGTGGAGGAAAAGCTGGGAAGAGAAATGAGAGACATGCAAGAAAAGTATGAAAAACGGGTCAATACCTTGGTTAAGGAGACCCAAAAAAATGCTGAAGAAAATAACACCTTGAAGACTAGGCTCACTCAATTGGCAAAAGAGGTTCAAAAAGCTAATGAGGAGAAAAATGCTTTCAAAAGCAGAATGAGCCAAATGGAAAAAGAGGTTCAAAAGCTCACTGAATTTAATAGTTCTCTCAAAATTAGAATGGAACAGATGGAGTCTAATGACTTTACGAGAAACCAAGAAATCACCAAACAAAACCAAAAGAATGAAAAAAATGGAAGAGAATGTGAAATATCTCATGAGAAAAACAATTGACCTGGAAAATAGATCCAGGAGAGACAATTTAAAAATTATGGGACTACCTGAAACTCATGATCAAAAAAAGAGCCTAGACATCATCTTCCATGAAATTATCAAGGAAAACTGCCCTGACATTCTAGAACCAGAGGGCAAAATAAGTATTGAAAGAATCCATCGATCACCACCTGAAAGAGATCCAAAAAGAGAAACTCCTAGGAACATTGTGGTCAAATTCCAGAACTCCCAGCTCAAGGAGAAAATCTTGCAAGCAGCTAGAAAGAAACAATTTCAGTACTGTGGAAATACAATCAGGATAACTCAAGATCTAGCAGCTTCTACATTAAGGGATCGAAGGGTGTGGAATAGGATATTCCAGAAGTCAAAGGAACTAGGACTCAAACCAAGAATCACCTACCCAGCTAAACTGAGTATAATACTTCAAGGGAAAATATGGTCTTTCAATGAAACAGAGGACTTTCAATCATTCTTGATGAAAAGACCAGAGCTTAAAAGAAAATTTTACTTCCTAACACAAGAATGAGAAGAAGCATGAAAAAGTAAACAGCAAAGAGAAGTCTTAAGGGACTTACCAGAAGTGAACTGTTTGCATTTCTACATGGAAACACTATATTTCTAACTCTTAAAACTTTTCAGTATCTGGGTAGTTGGTGGGACCACACACACACAGGTACATGCATGCATGCACACACACATACACACATGCACACACACACAGAGACAGAGAGCACAGAGTGAATTGAATAGGATGGGACCATAGCTTAAAAGAAATTAAGATAAATGGTGAGAGAGAAATGTAGTGGGAGGAAAGAGGGTGAAATGGAATGGGGTAATCATATGTCATTTAAGAGGCAAGTAGGAGACATTTTAGTGGAGGGATAAAGAGGCGAGCTGAGAAAAAAACAAGAAGTTTATTCTCATCACATTTTACTAAAGGAAATAATAAAATGCACACTCATTTTGGTATGAAAACCTATCTTACAGTATCGGAAAGTGGGGGGGAAGGAGATAAGCAAGGGGGGGATGATGGAAGGGAGGGCAAAGGGAGGAGGGAGTAATTTGAAGTCAACACTTGGGGAGGGACAGGATCAAAAAATAGAAGAGAAACAATGAGGGACAGAATAGGATGGAGGGTAATTCAGTTAGTCTTACACAACACGACTATCAGGGAAGTCATTTGCAAAATTACACAGATATGGCCTATATTGAATTGCCTGCCTTCCCAAAGGGAATGGGTGGGGAGGGAGGGATGGGGAGAATTTGAAACTCCAAGTTTTAGGAACAACTGTCTAGTATTGCTGTTGCTACTAGGAAAGAAGACATACAGTTAAGGAGGAATAGAAAGTAATCTGGCCCTACAGGAGAAAAGAGATGATGGAGACAAGAGAAGGGAGGGATGACAGAAGAGAGGGCAGATTGGAGATAGGGAAAATTAGATTGCTTGGGGTATTGGGGTGGGGGGAGGGGAGAAAAGGGGAGAAAATTTGGAACCCAAAATTTTGTGAAAATGAATGTAAAAAGTTAAATAAATAAATAAAAAAAGAATACTTCTTCTATAGGCATCACCATAATGCTGTATTCCCATGGGACAGGACATCTGCATTCACATCCATCATTTGTGACCTATAAGACTCGTTGAACTCATGACCAATTAGTACTGCTACCCATCTCAGGTTAGCACAATCCAACTTGGTGCAAATCAGAATATGCCAGTGTATTATCAATTCTTATTTGTAGGTGAGCTCCAGAGTACTGGAATGTGTCAGTGACAGCCCATTTCAAAGACAAAATCTCCAATTTACATATGGAATAATGAACCCAATCAGTAAATTATTTACTGGCAAAGGCATTAGGTTTCTAAAGACCATTATTATCTGACTACAAGACTGTTCCCATGTCTTCCAGGGTAGTCAGTGTACCGACATTTTTTCTCCCAGGGAAAAAATAAAGGGTTCATTCAATCTGCATAAATCATGGTCAAGTCAGTTGACCAAGTCATTAAAAGCTTGTTTACACTTATAGCCAAAATCCTCTCCAAATGGTGTCATAGAGGATAGATTATATTGACCTTTCTTGTCTGGTTAGTTTTGGTTCATCCTAAACATGTATTCACAAGTAAGAACTTTGAGAGGCTGAGCTAAGGAGGGATAATTCCTTATAAACTTGGTACGGTGTTCATCAGATTCTAGAAAAGGTTTTAGTTTTCAAAAATGCTTTGGACATGGTCCAAAGTGTTTCTCCCTCTCTGGGTCAGCTCTGATTCCCTACTGAATTCTGCATAATGGACAGAGACTCTATAGAATTTCTCAGTAGACAACCTTGAACCAACTCTTTCTTCTAACTGCTCATTGAAGCTTTCTTGGGCCATTTCTCCTATTCATCCAAAGTCTTCCAAAACATGATGACATCACCTAAGGACACCTGTACCTCTAAGTCTAGGTAGGTCACATTTCTACTACTCCCCTTCTCATCACAGCCTCTAAGTTTTGCTGGCCCCAGCTTGAGAATTAAGCTATCTAGCCACCTCACCAGGACACTGACTTAGCAGCTGCCCTACCCCTTACAACCAGGAACCTGAACATCCAGATCTCCAAAGACTCTACCTGTTACACTTTGTGTGTTAATTCTATCAATCAGGAACAACCTCCAACAGAGCTGGTCTGAATGTGGACTGGAATAAGGTAAATTGAGTTTCATTTCACTACTCTATACCTAGTCTACCCAAGCCTGAGCTTGATGCCTTGTATTCTCCCACCATCTTTAGAGGTTGACCTAATTGGTTGGCTAATTCTGAGTCCCAGAGTGTCTGATGGCCACTGGCTGCCCAGCCAGAGAATGTTGCTTTAACAACAAAATTCCCATAGAAGAAGAGCACCTCCAACAGGGGAAGCATGCCAGAGTAGAAGAATTAAAAATGTGCCATGCTTGAGCTACCGGATTTCAACCTAGCCTGTCCTCCATGGATGATACAGATCCGGGATGAATTGGGTGTACTGCAGATCATAATGTCAGAGCCAGAAGAATTCTTTGTGAGCAACTTTTCCTACTTCATTATTCAAATGAGGAAACTGAGACCCAGAGTGACATAGTGACTTGTCCAGTTTCCCACAGCTAGCAAACAACCTAGAACGAATTTCAACTCAAGTCTGTTATCTCTTTCACTTTCTGTTGTAGATCATAGCTGACTCAGCTAACACCTTTCAGGAAAGCCTAATGAAGTATACCCGGTGAGCCAAGTGGTTTTTTATGTCTACTGTATTTGTTCATGTGCCTGTGAATTCTTTTCTTTGGCATTTTCTGTGGTGGAGAGATGAATAATTGTCCCATGCCCAATATCCATATTGTACCCTGGACTGAACACTTTGCCAGAGGATACACACATATAGGAAAATCATACATGAATCATATTTGAGTTTTGTTTTAGAAAGGTCCTTGGAGGTTTATTCACTCTAAGGAGGGTCAGAGCCAAGAGAAAAATCTCACCCTCTTGGTGGTCAGACGTCCCCCCAAAATTTAATCTGGTTTCTCTGAGTCAAGAATCCCTTTTGGGATCAGTTCCAAGGCCTCTGATGAATCTGCGTCTGAACTCCACAGGATTTTTGTAAGTCCCTAAAAGTGACAGCATGAATTTAGAACCTGGGACTCTTCTATGTGTGGACCCTCCTCACCCCATGTCCCACACAGATATCCATATGCCTACTACTTTATTAAGGGTAGCTGGCTCAACTCTTTCACTGGATGTGCCAAAAAAAAAGACCCAATTTAGAATCTCCATTTCCCAAGTCAGTCAAGGATTGGAGAGGGTGAATCTGAGTGGCCCAAAGAAATCCCTTCTTCTCTAGAAATTGGTTAAGGGAACATTTCTGGGAAAAAATAAAGGAAAAAGGTTACTACTCAGTTCTGAGAGACCTGTGTTTAAATACATGTGCCTTTAATTGATTCTGTAATCTTGGAAAGTCATTCATCCTCTCTAATTAGAACTTCCTAGTCTGCAAAATGAGTATAACAATATTCTATCATAGAGCTGGTGTAAAGATAGAATGAATGAGGGAATGAATGGAGATTCCAGATGCAAAAGACTTTATAAGCCTAAAGTCAAATTATTCTTTTGATCGTTGCTACCCTCCTTGGCGAGCCAAAGATGACTTGTTTGGGTAGGTATAGGCCAGCATCAGAGGAAAGCCGTAAGATATTAGTGTATATGAATATGTTTGAAAGTCCTTGACCCTAGTTTTATCCTCAATCAAAAGATCAGAAAATAGTTTTGCCTTAGTATTCTGCCCCTGCAGGGCCTCTTCTGGAAAGTAATTGGTTGTTGGAACCAAGCATTTCACCCCATTCTGGCTAAAAGGCAGAATGACCTTCCTATCCAAACAGTCCTTTTGGCAAAAATCGTGGCTGGAGAGCAATCCTCAAGAAGCAAACAACTCATTGGAGCTGAACTCATTGGTCAATTAAGGAGCCAGCCTCAACTGTCTGGATGTTACCAAGGAAATATCCAATTCCAGAGCCAGGAGACCTGGATTCAAGTGATGTTACTGATGCATATTACCTGTGGGACCCTGGGCAAACCTTTTCAGTTCCTTTGGCCAACATTTTGATAGATGATAAGAATGCATTCAGTGGCTTCTGATGTCCATTCCAGCTTTAGAATCAGGACAGAATGTGATCTTGGATAAGTCCCTTCCTTAAGTTTCAGTTTTTTCCTCTGTAAAATAAAGGAGTTCATTGGCTATCTAGAATACCCTGGAAGGAGTACAGTCCTAGACTCATTGGTAATCACTGTCCAGCCCTTTGTTAGAGGAGGTTGAATGGGGATGGAAAAGAGGAATGTGTCTTGACGCAGTCACACTCACTGTTCTGTCCCTACCACTCTTTCTACCTGATACAACTTGGCCTGATCACTTCTTTCCCTCTCCCTGACTCTGTAATTAGAATACAAATGGTACTATGTGATTCATAGACACTCAAGAGACTTCAGAGGTAATCCCTTACTTTACAGAGTTCTTTTGGGGCATTCAGATGCTTCATCCATTGCTTCTCCTCTTGAGGAGATAGTATTTGCCTTAGATTAGTGGTTCTTTACCTGGCATCTGTGGACTTGTTCATTTTAAAAATATTTTGATAACTTTATTATGATAGAATTGGTTTCTTTTGTAACCCTCTGTGTTTTATTTTATGTATTCAAAACATGATTCTGAGGTGTCCCTCAGCTCCACCAACTTGACTAACAGGAGGGTCCAGGACACAAAAAAGCTCTGAATCCCTGATTTAGAGGGACTGTACAAATGGCCAACATGGTAACAGCCCTTTATGACCCAGAACCAAAAGATTCGTAAATTTTTGAAATTTTCCATTTCTTGCAACCTTGGGATTAGAATGTCTTGGGCCTCTGAATAATTTTCAACTTTCTGCTATTTTTAGCCAAGTTCCCCCAGTCCTCCCAAGAGCACTTCCTCATGAGGTTCTGAGAGCCACATTCTATCCAGTCTGAGAGAGTGAGGTTCCCTTTGCCCCTCCTGGCTAATTCAGAGGCCATCCATCCCTCTTTCCCCTACAATGCAGAATGCCTTAAGATTGTTAAAAAAATTTTGCACTGATTCTTTTATATGATTGGAAAGATACTATCAATGCATCTTCATTTTTATTTTGTATCTCTGACCTCTCTCTGAGGCAGCTGGATCAGGGGCTATTCATGTAGAATGGAAGCTCTTTGAGGACAGAGACTATTTCATTTTTGTCTTTTATTCCGAGGAACCTAGTACATTGCCTAGCAAATAAGAGGTGTTTAATAAACACTTGTTGAGTTGAAATTTATGCAAATTGTGCTAGAAGCATCTTACAGATATCCAGAAGTTCAGACAAGCATCATTCATTTTCAGTTACCCCCTATTCAAGGCCCTTTTCAACTCTACATTTTGCTCAACAACCATAGTTTGTAAGTATTTTAAGATTGGAAAGTGGTCAAGAGACCAAAGGACATTGGGAACTCCTGATGTATTCTAACAAAGGAGATTGCACTTATAGAAGGATGGTGGCCATGTATATTTTGGAGTGGATAGCTAGAGGTACAGTGAGTGGAATAATAGGGGTATAGATTGATAGGCCCTTTCTGGGAGCAATGATTTCTTAAAACTTATTTTTAATTTTCAACATTTATTTCCACAAGATTTTGAGTTCCAAATTTTCTCCCCATCTCTCCCCTCCACGCACCCCAAGATAGCATGCATTTTGTTTAACCCTTTGTCAATCTAGCCTCTCTTCTATTATGCTCCCCCTTCTCTTATCACCTTCTTCTCCATTTTTTGTAAAGCAAGATCAATTTCTGTACCTCATTGCTTATAAGTCTTATTTCTCAGTTACATGGAAAAGCAACTTTTAACATTTGTTTTCAGAATTTTGAGTTCCAAATTCTCCCCTCTACCTCCAAACCCCAATTAGAAGACTGATAGCAATGATTTGATTATGGATCTAAAACCAGACTAGGAGAGAAGGGTCAACATAGGAGCCCAATGTGGCTAGTGATAAGAAGGCCCAGGATTGAAGTGAAGTATGGCTGGAGTTGGACCTGTATGCAGTATTTGATTGAGGCAATCACCAATCCATCCAGAAGGACTTCATGGCAGGAGTTTTCAGAACCAAAAGGGTCAAGTCCTCTGAAACATTGTTTCTGGTCCAGGCAGGCTATAAGGCAAGCTCCTGAGTGGATTACAAGAAAGAGAGAGTATATGCCCATGCACAATCAGCAATAGTAGATATATAACTTGCATTATAGGGCAGGGAGGTGGTACAGTGGATACCATGCTGGGCATGGAGTCAGGAAGACTCATCTTCTTGAGTTCTAATCTGGCCCATTTGACCCTGGGCAATGCACATAACTTTGTTTGCTTCCATTTCCTCTGAAACTGAGGAAGGACAATGGCAAACCGCTCCAGTGTCTTTGCCAAGAAAATCCCAAATGGGGTCATGACAAACCCGAAATGACCTGAAAAATGATGAAACAACAGCATGAATGTATCAGTGTGATGTAATGTAGCCACAATAGCATATTTCATAGCAAAGCACATCTTGTTAGTTAATATACATGAGTATGTCTGTGTATACGTTATATATAGTAAAATTACATGCAAAGTATACATGATAGGTTGTATCCATGCTCATCATCTAGTTGAATGGGTTGTCCTCTCTCTATTTTTCCCAAAGCATCATATGTAAATTAGGCCCTGCCTGAATAAGCCTGGTCCTTCTGCTTGAATTCCCTGAGCTTGTGATTGGCCCAGGCTAATCAATCTACAATATCAGTCTACATAGCCTGGTTAGCCAATGATCCCAAACCTGAGCTTATGAATGGTCCAGGATGATCATCTGGGGTAGACAATACCCAGGACTATACGATATCACAAAAGAGGAATCAGGTTGCATAAAGCAGACAGAATTTCAAGGTGGAAGTTCCAAGGCTGTGGTGTGGATAGAATTTCACAGTGAAAGTCCACATCCTATAAAATAGATAGGATTATGAGTCACTGAAAATTAGGGAGTGTTGAGGAGCAGAAGTATCTCCACCCATACGCAGACACCTAGACCATAAAGGTTTCCTTATTTTCTGTATTGTTAAAAGCTTTGCCCATGTGATGTGGTATCTGATGGTCTCCCCCTCCACCTAATACATGAGATCACCCAACTCAGGGGCAGAGTGTCTTCCCAAAACTCATAATTGTGCCATGTCATGAAGGCTAGTAGTAGCCACCAGTCACCAATAAGAATGAAAGAGGGACAAGGGGAGCTATCAGCGCTCAATGTAACCAGGGACAACACTCAGCAGTGTCAACCTACTTGTCCTGAGTCACACAGTTAGTAAGTATCTGAATTGGGATTTGAACCCTGAGATTTCTGATTGCAAGTCCAACATTTTGTCCATTATTCTTTTCTGCTTCCAACATTCACATTTTCTCAATGCCAACAGTCATCTTCTTACCTAGAAGGGCTTTTTTCCCCTCAGAGTCTACTTAGCTGAATGTCCATTTCTCTTTCCTTCTTCACTGAGTATGATTAAGTCCCCAATGTGCTGTAAATGATTGTGCTCTCCTCTTTGTAGGTATCCAAACATTCTCCGGAACTATTTTATAAATTGGGAGGTAGCCAAGTCTTGCAGCTACCTGGTATGGGATGAATTTCTAATGATTAGATACCATCTGTTTTTCTCGAACAGTAAGGTCTCTAAAGAGAATTCTGATACCTTGCCTATAACTTGACAATGATCCTTTGCATTGTGCCATAGTGTGCTATCATGCTATCAGAGCTTTTGTGAGCCGAGGTCACACTTGGTGGGAGGCCTCTTCAGATATTTTCTTGGTAAGAAATGATCTCACTTCTCATCAAAGCTTTCCTGAGTTTTTTCTTCTGTTCATCCAAAGTCTTCCAAAAAATGATGATATCATCTAAGCACACTGGTACTTCTAAGTCTCCGTATGTAACATTTCTACTACTCCCCTTCTTATCACACCTCTTTATGTCTTGCTGGCATCAGTTTGAGCTTCAAAGTATCCAGCCACCTCACGAGGAGAATCTGACTTATCAGCTTTCTTCTACAAACCTTTTGAGACAAAATCATAAACATCCCCCCAACCTAAATATTTGCAAGTACGATATAAAGATATGGCATCAGCTTTGGTAACATTGCAGGCATTCCTCCAATGCAAAAGTGATCTGAAGTTATGAACAGTAGTCAAAGGATGAATGACAAGCTATTAACAACCATAGGAAAGACTGCTCTAAAATGTGAATGATAAGAGATTTTATATTTGATCATGGAACTTATAGGGAGTCACTGGAGTTTTTTGTGTAGGGGAGTGAAATGGTCAAACTTGCCCATTAGGATAATACAGGACCAATGTGGAAGATGGAATGGAGTGGAAAGAGCCTTGTGGCAGGCAGACCTATGAACAGTTATTGTAACAGTCCCAGCTGGAAATGATGAGGATCAGAATCCAGGTGGTGACTTTGTCAGATCAGGAAAAGAGTCATATTTGAGAGATGCTGTAGTGGTAAAATTGACAAGGTTTGTCAATAGATTGATCTGGAGAGTGAGTGAGAGTAAGGAGTTCAGGAAAACATGAGGGTTGTGAGCCTGGGTGACTGGGAAGATCGTGATAACCTATTCCCCTTTGGAAGAGGGGATGACGGGGGGATAATGAGTTTGGTTTTAGACATGTTGAGTTTCAGATGCCTCCACTAAGTATTGTGCTAAGAACTTTGGGTACCCAGCATGTTCAGCAGTGGGTGACTGAAATACTGAGGATGCTTCTTTATTCTTGCCAGGATCCTATCCTTCCATAGGTTGTTTGATTGTCCTAACATTTTATGATTGTAAGATAGGATGGCTCTACAATTCTTCAGTTATGGTAGATGTCATCTCCATGAACCACTAGAGTAAAGACTAGCTCAATGGAATGATGTTCCTATCTTGAGACAGCATATTCTTTAGTGCAAGTCCTGGACTTTCTGGTCATGTGACAAAGACACATGTCACCAACCATCTTCACCCATTCTTTGGGAGGAGTTCTTAACTTGGACTCCAGGAAATTGGGTTTTTTTTTTTGTAATATCTTGATAACTAAATTTTGATGCAATTCATTTCCTTTGTGATTGTAGGTATTTTACGTTATATATGTCAAAAAATATGATTTTGAGAAAGGATCCACAAACCTTATCCAACTGCCAAGGTGTCCATGACACAAAGAAAGTTAAGAACCACTCTTCTATGGGTATCGCCCTAATGCTATATTCCCATGGGAAAGGACATCTGCATTCACATCCATCATCAGTTACCTAATTGAATTCATGATTAATTAGTAGTGCTACCCATCTCAGGTTAGCAGCATCTAATGTGGTGCAAATCAGAATATGCCAGTGTATCATCAGTTCATACTTGTAGCTTAGCTCCAGAGTACTGGAATTTGTCAGTGATAGGCCACATCAAATCCAAAATCTCCAATTACATATGGAATAAGGATCTCCAGTCAAGAAGTTCTTTACTGACAAAATGCATTAGGTTTCCAAGACCATTATTATCTGACTACAAGACTACTCCCATGCCTTCCAGGGTCTTCAGTGTACTGAATTTTATTTCTCCCAGGGAGAACAAAAAGGGTTACTGAATCTGCATAAATTTATACTGTTACATGGCTGAGTCAGTTGACCAAGCCCCTAAAAGCTTCTTTACACTTCTAGCCAAAATCCTCTCCAAATGATATCACACAGAATAGAACATATTGACCTTCCTTGTCTGGTTGTTTCTGGTTCTTCCTAAATATATACTCACAAGTAAGAACTCTGAGAGGCTAAGAGAAAGAAGCCTAATTCCTTACAAACTTGATATGATGGTCATTAGATTCAAGACAAGTTATTAGCTTTCAAAAATGTTTTGGACATGGTCATTGACCAAGTGCTTCTCATTCTGTGGGTCAGCTCTTGATCCTACTGAGATCCACATGATGGACAGAGATTCTATGTAACTTGTCAGTTGGTTGTTAGATTAACTCTGTCTTCTCACTGCTCGTTGAAGCTTTCCTGAGACATTTCTCCTATTCATGCAGTCTTCCAAAAGATGATGACATCATCTAAGCACACTGGTACCTCTAAGTCTAAGTAGGTCATATTTCTACTATTCCCTTTCTTACTGACCCCAACTTTAACGTCAACCTATCCAGCCACCTCACCAGGACACTCTGACTTACCAGCTGCTGTACCACTGACCACCAGAAACATGAACATCCAGATCTCCAAAGACTCTGCCTGTTACCCTGTGTGAGTTAATCCTATCAATCTGGAACTCATCTGGGGCACAGCTGGCCTGAATATGGACTAGAATAAGGTAAATTAATTTTCACTTCTCTACTCCATATCTAGTTTGCCCCAGCCTGAGTCTGATGCTTTCTAGGTATCCTACCCTCTTTAGAAGTTGACCTAGTTGGTTGTCTAATTCTGATTCTCAGAGTGCCTGATGGCCACTGGCTGCCCAGATGGAGAAGGTTGCTTTAACAACAGAATTCTCATAAAGAGCGTCCCCAGCATGGGAAGCATACCAGAGTAGAAGAATTAAAAATGTGCCATGCTTGAGCTACCAGATTTCAACCTTGCCTGTCCTCCATGGATGATGCAGATCTGGGATGAATTCGGTGCATTGTGGATCATAATGTCAGAGCCAGAAGAATTCTTTGTGAGTAGCTTTTCCTACTGCATTTTTCAAATGAGGAAACTGACACTCAGAGGGATTTCATGACTTGTTCAGCATCCCACAGCTAGCAAATAGCCTGGAGAGAATTTGAACTCGGGTCTGCTTTCTTTTTTTAAAGAGAATACTACTCAGCTTTGGGAAACCTGTGCAGAGCCAAGATGGTAGAGTAGAAGGATGGAACTGTAAAAGCTCTCCCTGATAGCCCATAACTTACCTGTAAAAAATGACTCTAAACAAATGCTAGAGCAGCAGAAGCCACAAAAGTGACAGAATGAAAGACATTTCCAGACCAAGTTATCCTGGAAGGCCAACAGGTAATGTCAACCTATCCCACCAGGCTCAGAGAGGTGTGCAGCTCAGCCGTGACCATGCAGTGTGACAGTGACAGGATCAGGGCAGGCCTCAGGGAGTGGAATTTCCCACAGCAGCTGCAGTTCCTAGATTGCTCAACCCAAAAATGCCACAGACAACTTAAAAATGTCAGTGAGAAAGCTCTTTCACAAGGGTGAGAAGGAAAAGTGGTAAACCCCTGTGCCTTGATTGTGCCACCTTGGAGGAACTGAGAACTTACAGGTCCCTAGAGTATAGCCTTTTCTATAAAGGACTCAAAAATCAAGTAACTGGCTGAGAAAATGCCCAAAAGAGGGACAAAAATAGGACTATACAAGGTTACTTTCCTGGTGAACAGGTATTTTCTTCCATTCTTTTGAAATACGATAAGAGGAAGATATAAAAGTCAAGGCTTCTACATCAAAAACCTCCAATAAAATGTACAATGGTTTAAGGTCATGGAAGAACTCAAGAAAAATGAGAGCAATGCAAGATAATCATGGAAAGCAAATCAACAGCATACCTGAGTATGCACATGTTGTGTGTGTATGCATGAGTGTGCATGCGTGTGTTGCTCAGGTGCCCATGCATGGATGTTTATGCACGAGTGTGTATGCATGGGTGCACGTGCGTGAGTGCCCATGTGTCTGTATGCGGGTGTGCATATGCACAAGTGCCAATGCATGTGTTCCATGAGTACATATGCACGTGTGCGTATGCACGAGTGCCCATGCATGTGTTACATGAGAGCCCATGTATGTGTGCGTAATGCAGTCATGCATACCCACTCACGCAACCCACCCATGGGCACCCACGCATACGCACTCACGCATAAGCACTCACGCAACCCACGCATGGGCACCTGTGCATAGGCACACACGCATAGGCACCCACGCATACGCACTCACGCAACCCACGCATACGCACTCACGCAACCCACGCATGCGCACTTGTGCATAGGCAGTCACGCATACGCACTCACGCAACCCATGCATGGGCACCCACGCATACGCACTCACGCATACACAATCACGCAACCCACGCATGGGCACTCACGCATACGCACTCACGCAACCCACGCATGGGCACTTGTGCATAGGCAGTCACGCATATGCACTCACGCAACCCATGCATGGGCACCCACGCATACGCACTCACGCATACACACTCACGCAACGCACCCATGGGCACCCACGCATACGCACTCACGCATATGCACTCACGCAACCCATGCATGGGCACTTGTGCATAGGGACACATGCATGGGCACTCACACAACCAACGCATACGCACTCATGCATAGGCACTTGTGCATAGGCACACACGCATACACACCCACGCAACCGACCCATGGGCACCCACGCATACGCACTCACGCATATGCACTCACGCAACCCATGCATGGGCACTTGTGCATAGGGACACATGCATGGGCACTCACACAACCAACGCATACGCACTCATGCATAGGCACTTGTGCATAGGCACACACGCATACACACCCACGCAACCCACGCATGGGCACTCACGCATACGCACACACGCATTGGCACTCACGCAACACACGCATGGGCACCCACGCATACGCACTCACGCATACGCACTCACGCAACCCACGCATGGGCACTTGTGCATAGGCACTTGTGCATAGGCACACACGCATACACACCCACGCAACCCACCCATGGGCACCCACGTATAAGCACTCACGCATCGGCACTCACGCAACCCACGCATGGGCACTTGTGCATAGGCACTCACGCATCGGCACTCACGCAACCCACGCATGGGCACTTGTGCATAGGCACTCACGCATACGCACTCACGCAACCCACGCATGGGCACCCACGCATACGCACTCACGCATTGGCACACACGCATACGCACTCACGCAACCCACGCATGGGCACCCACGCATACGCACTCCCGCATACGCACTCACGTAACCCACGCATGGGCACTTGTGCATAGGCACTTGGGCATAGTCACACATGCATGCACACCCACGCAACCCACACAGGAGCACCCGTGCATATGCACTCACGTATTGGCACTCACGCAACCCATGCATGGGCACCCACGCATACGCACTCACGCATGGGCACTCACGCAACCCACGCATGGGCACTTGTGCATAGGCACTCACGCATACGCACTCACGCAACCCACGCATGGGCACTTGTGCATAGGCACTCACGCATACGCACTCACGCAACCCACGCATGGGCACCCACGCATACGCACTCACGCATGGGCACTCACGCAACCCACGCATGGGCACTTGTGCATAGGCACTCACGCATACGCACTCACGCAACCCACGCATGGGCACCCACGCATACGCACTCACGCATGGGCACTCACGCAACCCATGCATGGGCACCCACGCCTACGCACTCACGCATGGGCACTCACGCAACCCACGCATGGGCACTTGTGCATAGGCACTCACGCATACGCACTCACGCAACCCACGCATGGGCACTTGTGCATAGGCAGTCACGCATACGCACTCACGCAACCCATGCATGGGCACCCACGCATACGCACTCACGCATACGCACTCACGCAACCCACGCATGGGCACTCACGCATACGCACTCACGCAACCCACGCATGGGCACTTGTGCATAGGCACTCACGCATACGCACGCACGCACCCCACGCATGGGCACCCACGCATACGCACTCACGCATGGGCACTCACGCAACCCACGCATGGGCACTTGTGCATAGGCACTCACGCATACGCACTCACGCAACCCACGCATGGGCACTTGTGCATAGGCACTCACGCATACGCACTCACGCAACCCACGCATGGGCACCCACGCATACGCACTCACGCATGGGCACTCACGCAACCCATGCATGGGCACCCACGCCTACGCACTCACGCATGGGCACTCACGCAACCCACGCATGGGCACTTGTGCATAGGCACTCACGCATACGCACTCACGCAACCCACGCATGGGCACTTGTGCATAGGCACTCACGCATACGCACTCACGCAACCCACGCATGGGCACCCACGCATACGCACTCACGCATGGGCACTCACGCAACCCACGCATGGGCACTTGTGCATAGGCACTCACGCATACGCACTCACGCAACCCACGCATGGGCACCCACGCATACGCACTCACGCATGGGCACTCACGCAACCCACGCATGGGCACCCACGCATACGCACTCACGCATGGGCACTCACGCAACCCACGCATGGGCACCCACGCATACGCACTCACGCATGGGCACTCACGCAACCCACGCATGGGCACTTGTGCATAGGCACTCACGCATACGCACTCACGCAACCCACGCATGGGCACCCACGCATACGCACTCACGCATGGGCACTCACGCAACCCACGCATGGGCACTTGCATACGCACTCACGCATAGGCACTCACGCATACGCACTCACGCAACCCACCATGGGCACCCACGCATACGCACTCACGCATGGGCACTCACGCAACCCACGCATGTTGTGCATAGGCACTCACGCATACGCACTCACGCAACCCACGCATGGGCACCCACGCATACGCACTCACGCATGGGCACTCACGCAACCCACGCATGGGCACTTGTGCATAGGCACTCACGCATACGCACTCACGCAACCCACGCATGGGCACCCACGCATACGCACTCACGCATGGGCACTCACGCAACCCACGCATGGGCACCCACGCATACGCACTCACGCATGGGCACTCACGCAACCCACGCATGGGCACCCACGCATACGCACTCACGCATGGGCACTCACGCAACCCACGCATGGGCACTTGTGCATAGGCACTCACGCATACGCACTCACGCAACCCACGCATGGGCACCCACGCCTACGCACTCACGCATGGGCACTCACGCAACCCACGCATGGGCACTTGTGCATAGGCACTCACGCATACGCACGCACGCAACCCACGCATGGGCACCCACGCATACGCACTCACGCATGGGCACTCACGCAACCCACGCATGGGCACCCACGCATACGCACTCACGCAACCCACGCATGGGCACTTGTGCATAGGCACTCACGCATACGCACTCACGCACCCCACGCATGGGCACCCATGCATATGCACTCACGCATGGGCACTCACGCAACCCACGCATGGGCACTTGTGCATAGGCACTCACGCATGGGCACTCACGCAACCCATGCATGGGCACCCACGCCTACGCACTCACGCATGGGCACTCACGCAACCCACGCATGGGCACCCACGCATACGCACTCACGCATGGGCACTCACGCAACCCACGCATGGGCACCCACGCCTACGCACTCACGCATGGGCACTCACGCAACCCACGCATGGGCACTTGTACATAGGCACTCACGCATACGCACTCACGCACCCCACGCATGGGCACTTGTGCATAGGCACTCACGCATATGCACTCACGCACCCCACTCATGGGCACCCACGCATACGCACTCACGCATGGGCACTCACGCAACCCACGCATGGGCACCCACGCATACGCACTCACGCATGGGCACTCACGCAACCCACGCATGGGCACTTGTGCATAGGCACTCACGCATACGCACTCACGCAACCCACGCATGGGCACCCACGCATACGCACTCACGCATGGGCACTCACGCAACCCATGCATGGGCACCCACGCCTACGCACTCACGCATGGGCACTCACGCAACCCACGCATGGGCACTTGTGCATAGGCACTCACGCATAGGCACTCACGCAACCCACGCATGGGCACCCACGCATACGCACTCACGCATTGGCACTCACGCAACCCATGCATGGGCACCCACGCATACGCACTCACGCATGGGCACTCACGCAACCCACGCACGGGCACTTGTGCATAGGCACTCACGCATACGCACTCACGCAACCCACGGATGGGCACCCACGCATACGCACTCACGCATGGGCACTCACGCAACCCACGCATGGGCACCCACGCATACGCACTCACGCATGGGCACTCACGCAACCCACGCATGGGCACTTGTGCATAGGCACTCACGCATACGCACTCACGCAACCCACGCATGGGCACTTGTGCATAGGCACTCACGCATACGCACTCACGCAACCCACGCATGGGCACTTGTGCATAGGCACTCACGCATACGCACTCACGCAACCCACGCATGGGCACTTGTGCATAGGCACTCACGCATACGCACTCACGCACCCCACGCATGGGCACCCACGCATACGCACTCACGCATGGGCACTCACGCAACCCACGCATGGGCACTTGTGCATAGGCACTCACGCATACTCATTCCCATGCGTGGGTTGCGTGAGTGCGTATGCATGAGTGCATATGCGTGGGTGCCCATGCATGTGTTGCGTAAGTGCCCATGCATGGGTGTGTATGTGTATGTGTGTATGCACGAGTGCCCATGAGCCTGTGCGTGTTCCTATCTCGTCTCAGGCAGAGCCCTGTGTGACCCTGGTCAAGTCATTTAACCCTTTTTGCCTCAGTTTCCTCATATGTAAAATGAACTGAAGAAGCAAATAAACCGTTCCAGCATCTTTGCCAAGAAAACCCCAAAAGGAGTCATGAACAACAACACACTCAGAATACTGGGAACAATTCTGAATGTCTGGGATTGAGAAGTTGGAGCAACCCTAACCTTTCCAGCACACCTTTAAAGAAAAAAAAATCAGAGAAAAATTTGAAGAGTTCTTTCCCCAACTTCCTCCCCACCACTCTTGTAACTACAGACATTATAATACATGTATTGCTTCATTACCCAAGCAATTCAAGTAAATTTGGATTTTGCCTCAAGCACAAAAGAGTGAGGTTTAACTAGAGGTAGAACTTTTGCCTAAATGTGTTGTGATTGAATTCATAATTTTTTATATAAAAAAAAAGTTGCTGCTCTAGGTTTTTATCCTATTAAGAATTAGGGGCTCTCCTCCCTTGGGTGCAGCTACTGTTACACTAGGTTGCTTTACATTGTGCCTTGCACATATTTTGGCTCACCTCTCATCAGCTTCTTCAAGAGTCATCCTGGTCTGGACTGGATGGAGAAGAACTTTTGTTTTTCTTTATCATTGTTCATTCTGTTGTATTTTTACAGCTTTATAGATTTTTATGAGAGATTGGGCTTCCTCTCTCCTAACATGATACCATCTTCCCACAATTTGTTGTGTCATCCTCACTGGGTTCAACTCTGGTACAATTTCAGTACCAAAAGTACAGCAATACCCTGAGATCCATCCATTCAAATTATGAGAATTCAACTGTACAATGAGTTTTCTTTAATATCCCTGCTTTGGCATAAGAGGCATCTCTTTGTATCACAAGGAACAATTCAAATTTCATGTGCTTTCGGAGCAGCTAGACACAAAGAAATGAGAGGCACTGTGATGCCTCTTTGCAGTTGTATAGTTGGCACATGTTTTATTATGTTCTCCTCTCAGATATTGTAATCTACTATTAGTGATAACCTGATGTATCATGCCTCTCAAAATGTAGAAACTGAAAATGGCCCTCCTGGATTCTTTTTCACCTCTCCATAGCAAGTCAACCTGATTGGTAAGTATGATATCATTTGATATCATACTTACCAATCAGGTCATATATATAGTAGTATATATATATATATATATATATATATATATAGGTGAAGTGACTTGCTAATAAATGTCTGAGGCTGGATTTGAACTCATGTCTTCCTGACTCCAGACCCAATGCTCTATCCACTGAGTCACCTAGCTGCCCAGAACAGATGGAGGGGTACATTCTCCCCTGAACCACCTTAGTCTCTGCGATCAGACAAAGGAGTTTCTACAAAGCATTTCCCTCTTCCTGATACAGCATGTCTGATGATTGAGTTTGCATCACAGCTACTCCGGGACTGAGCCAGGCATGTAACTTTACTTGGAACTTCACTCCTCTTCATCTGGCTTCTGGCAAATCCTGGCACAGATGCAGATCCCAGAATTATGGTGGCATTAGCCCTCCTATATCTCCTTTATCTAAAACCCATTAGAATAGATACAGCAGAGAGAGAAGCAGTATGTGTTCATGGATTCCATGATGTCAGCCCTTGGTAAGGTCCTAGTTCTTGCCTCCTCCAATACTAGACATCCCAAGAAGAGCCAGAGGCAAAAGAATGGCTCTTTGAACCATATAGCCAATCAACTGTCTGTCTCTTCATCAGGTGGTTAGCAGACCAGAAGCATTGGCACTCCAATTTGGGGAGCAAAGGTCATCACCTATTGGGAGTGGGAGAGTGAACTCAATTTTTAATGCATTCTTTAGAAACATGTGCTGAATGGAGCCAGGCACCAAGAAGAAGCCAGGTCAAATTCAATTCCCTATCTCCTCAGTGCCTATCTCCCAATTCCTGCCCTGCTCCAAGAAAGATGGCTGACTCTTCTCCTATTTGCTCCAGCCTAAAACAGCTTTTCTGACTCACAGGGTCATCAAAGGTCAGAGTTGGAACAATTTTAGAGATCATCTAATCCAAGTCCCAGATTTTGCAGAAAAAGAAATTGAGTCAGGCCAGATTTAAGTGGGGTCTTCTCACTCCTAAGTTAGTGATCTTTCTCCCCTTCCCATTTCCCCCACCTCCTACCTTACTACCTGCTTCATTATTCTCAGTGCACCAGACTTTGCTCTGGATTGCTTCATTTTAGGTAGCAAGTCAAGAGCCCTCCCCCTTCCCCTCAATTGCTCCCCCAATCCCAACACACCTCCCTGTCTTGTTACTTGAAAACTGCCCTGTGAGACAGCCCATATTAAAAAGAGAGGCCTGAGCTTGGAAGACAAACATCTCCAGGGAATACCTTCAGACAGCTCATGCCCGGAAGTTTTGTCTGCAGGATTTTTCTGTCCTTTTATTTTATTCATATTTATTACAGGGACATAAGCAGTGTCTGAGTCTCCTGTCTGGCTGGCACAGCGGCACTACAATGAAATTGTTCATATCAGGACAGTATTTGCTCAGAATTCTACAGCTCAGACCATAAGTGTGTGTGTGTGTGTGTGTGTGTGTGTGTGCGCGCGCGCGCACCTGCAAGTGGGTGCATGGTTTAAGGGCATGGTTCAACTACCCCAAAGATCTGGTTCAGAACAAAAAGTCTGTCTGCTGCCCTGACCCACAAAGAACAGAAGACATTTCTCAAAGGGCTGACTTTCTCTTAGGATCACAAAGTTTAGAGAGGAAGGGGCCCTGAGAAATCACTTAATCTAAATCTCTCCTTCTACAGTGAAGGAAGCTAAGGTCTAGATAGGGGAAGGTGAATTATATGAGGTCACTCAGTAATCTACTAGCTGAGCTCAGACTTGAACCCATTTGCTCAGACCCAATCCAGGATACCTTCCTCTTACATGACTTTGTCCTCTGCACCTAAATTCTAATGGAGTGCCCAAAGTTCCCCTCCCTTCTCCCACCCTTGGTCAGGTAAATAGGTGGTATTTCTGGGTCCACTTATTATGGCATCCTGAATCTGACCACAACGACTATCAAACATCAACATTCAATGAGGGTTCAAAAGGGACCAGAAGAAGGGGAAGGCTGAGTCCTTGATCTCAGGAGGCTTAAGATCCAAAGACAAGAAGTGGGATCATCTTCTTGTTTGGCTTGTTGCAGAAAGGATTTTTGCTCCATTATGGATTGGACTAGATTATCTCTGAGATTGTGCCCAGCTCTGGTGGCTTTAATTCTGTGCTTCTGGGACTCCTTGGACCTTGAATTCCTTCTCTGTAAAGTGAGGTATTGCCTCTGAGTTCTCTTGAGAGTCTGTGAATCACACAGTATCTTTTTTATTTTAATTATACAGTTGGGGAGAGGGAAAGAAGTGTCCCAGGTAAGCCACTCTGATCAGGTCAAAGTGTATTGGGTAGGAGAGGTGGTAGGGACAGAAGAGTGAGCATGACTGTGGCAAGATCTATTCTTCTTTTCCATTCCCATCCAACCCTCCTCTGACAAAGGGCTGGACTGTAGGTAGCAATGAGCCTACCACTTGTTCCCCTTCCAGGGGGAGGCATCAGTTTTCTAAACTGGAATTCTAGATAGCCAATGAAGTTTCCTTCCCTGGGAAATGTATGAATGAACAGAGGAAAAGATCTGGGGGAGGAAGGTAGAAAGGGGCATGCAGGATTGTCTTTCCTTGGCTCTAAAATCCATCACCATCCTTGATGGATTATAGAATCCTAGCTCTAGAGTTGGAAGGGAGTTCAGGGGTTGTTTCGTTTAGCTTCTTCACTTTACAGGGGAAGAAACTGAGACCCAAGGGACTTATCCAAGATCAGATATAGTATCCTGAATCTGAAGCTGGAATGGGTATCAGAAGTCTTTGAGTAAGTTCCTTTTTTCTAATGTTTATTTATTTATTTTTAGTTTTCAACATTCATTTCCACAAAATTTTGAGTTCCAAATTTTCTCCCCATCTCTCCCCTCCTCTATCCCAAGACACTGTGCATTCTGGTTACCCCTTCCCCCAACCTACTCTTTATTCTACCGCACCTCTTCCTTCCCTTATCCCCATCTTCTCCCTTTTCTTTTAGGGCAAGATAGATTTCTATACCACATTACCTGTATTTCTTATTTCCCAGTTGCATGCAAAAACAATTCTCAGCATTCGTTCCTAAAACTATGAGTTCCAATTTCTCTCCCTTCCTCCCTCCCCACCCATCCCCATTGAGAAGGCAAGCAATGCAATACAGGCTATACATGTGTAGTCATGCAAAAGGCTTCCATAAAGTCAAGTTATGAAAGAATAACCATATTTCTCTCCATCCTGTCCTGCTCCCCATTTATTCTATTCTCTCTTTTGACCTTGTCCCTCTCAAAAAGTGTTTACTTATAATTACTTCTTCCTCTTGTTTGCCCACTCTTCTATCATCCTCCCACATACCCCACTTATCCCATTCTCCCCTACTTTCTTCTAGTGTAAGATAGATTTTCATACCAAATTGAGTGTGCAAGTTACTCCCTCCTTAAGCCAAATGTGATGAGAGGAAGCTTAACTTTTCCCCTCCACTGAAAAATCTTTTTCTTGCCGCTTTTGTGAGAGATAATTTACCCCATTCCATTTCTCCCTTTCTCCTGCCAATATATTTCTCTCTCTCCATGTAATTTTATTTTTTTAAATATCATCCCCTTCCTATTCAACTCACACTGTGCCTTCTGTCTATATGTATATAATTCCTTCAACTACCCAAATACTGAGAAATGTCTCAAGAGTTACGAATATTATCTTTCCATACAGCAATGTAAATAGTTTAAATTTAGCAATTCCCTTATGATTTCTCTTTCCTGTTTACCTTTTCATGTTTCTCTTGATTCTTGTGTTTGAAAGACAATTTCCTATTCAGCTATGATCTTTTTATCAAGAATGCTTGAAAGTCCTCTATATGATTGAATGACTTGTTTTTCCCCTGAAGTATTATATTCAGTTTTGCTGGGTAGGTGACTCTTGTTGTTTTATTTTTTAATTTTTCTATTTAAATTTATATATTTAACTTTTAACATTCATTTTCACAAAATTTTGGGTTCCAAATTTTCTCCCCATTTCTCCCCTCCCCCACCCCAAGATGCCGAGTATTCTAATTGCCCCATCAGCAATTTGCCCTCTCTTCTAACATCCCTCCCTTCCCTTGTCCCCATCTTCTCTTTTGTCCTGTAGAGCCAGATAACTTTCTATACTCTATTTTCTGTATTTCTTATTTCCTAGTAGGAAGAACAATACTTGACAGTTGTTCCTAAAACTTTAACTTCCAACTTCTATTCATCTCTCCCTCCCCACCCATTCCCTTTAGGAAGCAAGCAATTCAATCCAGGCCATTTCTATGTAGTTTTGCAAATGACTTCCATAATAGTTGTGTTATGTAAGACTAACTCTATTTCCCTCCATCCTGTCCTTCCCCCCCCCCCCCCATTGCTTCTATTCTCTCTTTGGATCCTGTCCCTCTCCAAGAGTGTTGACTTCAAATTGCTCCCTCCTCCCACTTCCCTCCCTTCCATCATCCTCCCCACCCTGCTTATCTCCTTCTCCCCTACTTTCCTGTAGAGATAGGTTTTCATACCAAAATGAGTGTGCATTTTATTCCTTCCTTTAGTTGAATGTGATGAGAGTAAGCTTCATGTTTTTTTCTCTCACTTTGCCTCTTTTTCCTTACACTGAAAAGTGTTTTACTTGCCTCTTTTATGAGAGATAATTTGCCCCATTCCATTTCTCCCTTTCTCCTCTCAATATATTTCTCTCTCACTGCTTAATTTCATTTTTTTAAGATATGATTCCATCCTATTCAATTCACTCTGTGCTGTGCTGTGTGTGTGTGTGTGTGTGTGTGTGTGTGTGTGTGTGTGTGTAATCCCACCAACTACCCAGATACTGAAAAGTTTCAAGAGTTACAAATATTATCTTTCCATGTAGGAATGTAAACAGTTCAATTTTAGTAAATCGCTTATGACTTCTCTTTGCTGTTTATCTTTTCATGCTTCTCTTCATTCTTGTGTTTGAAGGTCAAATTTTCTTTTCAGTTCTGGTCTTTTCATCAAGAATGTTTGAAAGTCCTTGATTTCATTGAAAGACCATTTTTCTCCTGAAGTAATACATTCAGTTTGCTAGATAGGTGATTCTTGGTTTTAATCCTAGTTCCTTTGACTTCTGGAATATCATATTCCAAGCCCTTCAATACCTTAATGTAGAAGCTGCTTGATCTTGTGTTATCCTGATTATATTTCCACAACACTTGAATTGTTTCTTTCTGGCTGCTTGCAATATTTTTTATTTGACCTGCGAATTCTGGAATTTGGCTATAATATTCCTAGGAATTTTTCTTTTAGGATCTCTTTCAGGAGGTGATCAGTGGATTCTTTCAATATTTATTTTACCCTCTAGTTCAATTTTCCTTAATGATTTCATCAAAAATGACGTCTAGGCTCTTTTTTTGATCATGGCTTTCAGGTAGTCCCATAATTTTTAAATTGTCTTTCCTGAATCTATTTTCCAGGTCAGTGATTTTCCAATAAGATATTTTACATTGTCTTCTATTTTTTTCATTCTTTTGGTTTTGTTTTATAATTTCTTGGTTTCTCATAAAGTCATTAGCTTCCATTTGCTCCATTCCAATTTTTAAAGAACTATTTTCTTCAGTGAGATTTTGAACTTCATTTTCCATTTAAGTAATTCTTCTTTTTAAAATATTCTTCTCCTCATTGGCTTTTTGGACATTTTTTGTCATTTGAGTTAGTCTATTTTTAAAGATGTTATTTTCTTCAGCATTTTTTGGGTCTCCTTTAGCAAGCTATTGACTTGCTTTTCATGATTTTCTTGCATTGCTCTCATTTCTCTTCCCAATTTTTCCTCCACCTCTCTTACTTGATTTTTAAAATCCTTTTTGAGTTCTTCCATGGCCTGAGACCATTGCACATTTTGTTGGAGGCTTTGGATGTAGACGCCTTGACTTTAAGTCTTCCTCTGATGGCATGCTTTGTTCTTCCTCACTCAAAAGGATGGAAGAAAATACCTGTTCACCAAGAAAGTAACTTTCTGTAGTCTTATTTTTTCCCCTCTTTTGGGGCATTTTTCCCAGTGAGTTACTTAACTTTTGAGTCCTTTGTCAAGTGTAGGGTATACTCTAGAGACCTGTAAATTCTCAGTTCCTCCAAGGTGGCACAATCAATGGAGAAGTGTTTACTTCTCTCCTGTCCTGCTCTCTGGTCTGGAAGCAACCCCAAGCTCTTCTGTTCATGATCTGCAAGTGGAATTCTCTCTTTACAGTCACCACCAGGCCAGCACTCCTCCTCACCCCAGGACTGCCTCTCAGAACTGAGATTCAGATCAGCTGCTTGATTCCCCCAGGGTTTTTAGGCCAAGGGCTTCTAAAATAGACCCTGCTACCACAGCAACCACTGCTTCCCTGTGGCTGGGGCCAGACTGCATTCCCTTCTCACCCAGGAAAAAAAAACTTCCTTACTAACCTTTGAAGCTGTCTTTGGCATTTGTGGGAACTGCGGCAGTTGCCTGTGACTCTGAGCCCTGAAGCTTGCTCCAATTCTGTCCCTGCCACATGACCTAGGCTGGGCTATGCTCTGCTCTGAGTTCAGTGGGATAGACCTTTGCTGTCAGTCTTCCAGGCTGTTTTGCACTGGAAATCTGTTTCACTCTGTCGTTTTGTGGCTTCTGTTGCTCTAGAATTTGTTTAATCATTTTTACAAGTGTTTTATGGGCTATGGGTGGGAGAGCTAGAGCAAGTCCATCCTTCTACTCCTCCATGTTGGTTCTGCCCCTCAATAACTGTTTTGATGTAATTTGTTTCCTTTGTATTTTATTTTATACTTTTAAAAATCTTATTGTGATAAGGGTTCAACAGACTTCCCAAGGGGTACAGAAGACTAAAAATAATTGAAAAATCTTTCTTCAAAAGAAGGCAAATCACAAACCCTCAATTAAAAAGAGAGCAAGATGATATACTTTGAAGTCCCCCCAAGATCATGGAACAAGAGGAAGAGACTTCAAAATGGTTCAAAAGAGAAATATAATGCTTAAAAGAAGATAATTCGATGAAAATTATGTAAGAAAGCATGGATTTTGCAGAAGATGTATCAGAAAGGCAACAGAACAGATATCTTAGAATATATGAGAGAGCCTATCTCCAAAGTAGGAGATTTTCGAGAAGGGAAAATGGCAGATTTTGATCAGAGAGAGAGAGAGAGAGAGAGAGAGAGAGAGAATTTTTGCTTCGAATAAAGAAAGTGAAGGACAAAATAGTGAAAAAAATCCATGAATTGCAAAGGCAAGTAATGAACCATGTAGATGACAAGCACAGGGATCATTTTAGATCATAAATGTCCTAGAATAACATAAATTTAAAAGTTCAAATATCACAATACAAGAAGAAGTATTGCCCAGAATGTTTTGAAAGCATACAGAAAACTATACATGTTGTCAACAGAAATAAATCCCAAGGTTGAAACTCCAAAGTTGAATTAGGTAATTTCAATACCAAATAAGCAATTTTGCAAGCAACCTACTGGATAACCTTCATTTATGAGGGAAGGTCAACTCAACTACCTACTGTGTCTAAGAAGAGAGAGAAGGTACTGCAATATGATTTTTGAAATCAAAGAAGTTTGGAATGGACCCCCAAAATAATTTATTTTGAAAAGCAGAACCTATTCACCGCTGAAAATATGGGGGACCAGCAATATGGAAGATTAATCACATTAGACAAAGGAAGTATGCGCCAGATGAACAGTCATTAGATCTGAAACCTCAAGATAAGAATACAAAACAACCTGGGTAAGTTAGAAGTCTTAAAAAGTAACACCAAAAAATTTTACAACTTAGAGAATTTCCTCAATAACATCCTGTTTCATCAGTGACCTCACAGCAAGAATGAGCTAATTGTCTGACTTGCCTGAGGACTGTCACTAGAGTAAGGATCCTTATACTCATTGTGATGTTGCCTGACCACACTCAGCCTTCCTCCTACCTTGCAAGAAGCAGCAAATGCAGACTCTCCCCAGAAATCTGCAGGAAAGAAAAAGTGGAGGGATGAATTGAATAGACTGAATAAGAACCTGTGCATGTAGCTACTCTGGCCCTGAAATAATGGGAACTAGACATCCAACTGAGTCCAGTCATGTATCATGATCATGTGATTGCTCAGGGCAGGGAAAACTCAAGCTAGTAACCCATTTCTCCAATCTTAGGAGGTTTGAGGCAGCTCTTATCTCATTTTTTTCAGGATCTGTGGCACCAGTAAGGAAGAGAACTTGAGAAAAAATTATGGAAAATATAAGCAGAAAGGTCAGTGATATCACCAGGAAAAGCTCAGTTCACAGATAAGCCAACAAAGAAAACACTAAAAATTAAAAGAGAAAAGCAACAAGGTGAAACAAATATATGATTGATTAACAAATGGTTCATAAAGCATAATGAACCAATAATGCTTGATGAAAGACAGAATCCTGTGGACCCCAAGAGATCATGGAACAACATTAAGAAAGTTTGAAACAACTCAAAAGAGAAATACAACTCTTAGAAGAAATTAAGAATCAATTTAGATCAGAAATTAGAGTTCTCTTTTTCAAAATCTGATTTAATATTTTATTTTTCCCAATTACATGTAGAAACAGTTTTAACACCTTTTTTTTCAAATTTTGAGTTTCAGATTCCCTCTCTTCCTCCACGCAGGCAATTTAACATGGATTATGCATGTGTAGTCATGCAAAACATATTTCCACATAAGTCATTCTGTGAAAGAAAATATAGACAAAAAAGACAAAAGAAAAACAGAGTAAAGAAAAAGTACTTATGATCTGCATTCATGCTTTTTCAGTTCTTTCTCTGGAGATGAACAGTGCCTTTCATCATAAGTTCTACAGAATTGGCTTGGATCATTGTATTGCTAAGAGCTAAGTTATTCATAATAGATCATCGCACAGTATTGTTGCTACTGTATACAATGTTCTCCTGGTTCTGCTCATTTCACTTCATATCATTTCATGTAAATTTTTCCATTTTTTTCTGAGAACATCCTGCTCATCTATTCTTAAAGCATCACAGTCATATACAACAACTTTTTTCTGCCATTCCCCAATCAATGGGTGTCCCCTCAACTTCCAATTCTAATTGGATTCTCTCTAAAAGAGCTGCTATTTGTATTTTGTACCCATGAATCCCTTTTTTTTTTTAATCTCTTTGGGATATAAACCTAGTAGTGATATTGCTGGGTCAATGAGTGTGCATGGCTTTGTAGCCCTTTGGACATAGATCAAAATTGCTCTCCAAAATGGTTGAATCAATTTACAACTTCACATTAGAGTTTCAATTTTCTCACATCCTCTCCAATATCTGTCATTGTCCTTTTCTATCATATTAGCCAAACAGACACATGTAAGGTAGTAGCTCAGAGTTGTTTTAATTTGCATTTCTCTCATCAAGATTAATTTAGAGCATTTTTTCATATGGCTATAGATAGTTTTGATTACTTTGTTTGAAAATTTCCTGTTCATATCTTTGACTATTTATCAGTTGAGGAATTGCTCTTATTGCTATAAATGTGATTCAGTTTTCCAAATGTTGGAAAAATGAAGTCTTTATCAGAGAAACTCACTGTAAAAATTTTTTTCACAGTAATAATTACCAACCATGTATTTCCCTCCATCCTATTTCCTCCTATTTATCCTACTCTCCCTCTCTTTTTCTCTCTCTCTGTTTACCCTAGCTATTCTCAAAAGTGTTTTGCTTCTGATTTTTACCTCCCCTAAACTGCCTTCCCTTCTATCATCCTGCCCCACTCTCTTTTTCCCTTCCCTTCCTCACCTACATTGAACTCATTGAGCATCACTTCCCACTGTACTAGCCTCTGACCCACAGATCATACATATAGGCTTCCAACAAAACTCAACCTGACATCCCCTCTCTTTCCAGTGCTTTGGATATTGCATCTTCAGGTAACAGAAGTTTGCTTGGGTCAGGAGCAAAAGTTTTCTGGGGCCTGTGATAGGTAGCTAGTGCTACAGCAGGCAGTAATCTGTGCTGCTAAAGATCTCTGCAGGATAGTAGAAGAGCAGAAATATAAAGGGCAAGTGTGTCTGGGCTTTAAATAGAGCTCAATATCAATACATACTTCATTTCTTCTTCTAAGAGCCACAGAGATCCACACTACAGAAATCAACCCTATAGACTAGAAAGTTCTTAACTGCTCAATCTTAGAGCAGAGGGAACAAAACGGGACACCAGGATTTTACACTGTGTGTGTGTGTGTGTGTGTGTGTGTGTGTGTGTGTGTGTGTGTGTGTGTGTGTTGGGGGACACTGTGTAGCACTCCACTAAGTTTGAGGGAAAGAACATAACATTCAGCTAGACCAGTTTGGTCCATCCAAAAGTCATTTGGGACAGAGAACTAAGCTGATGAATTGTGCATTTCTCAGTATGTGTGGAGGCTGGAATGTTTTGAGATTCAACCCTGAGGAAATCACCATCAGAGGGGAGGGATTTAGAAAGTAGGTGATAGGGGAAAATAAGGGGGAAAAAACTGAAATGAACAAAGATTTCAGAACAAAAAAAACTCAAAGATCTTAAACATAAGCAGATAAGTCAACAGGAAAAATATCAACAACAGAAGAAAATATGGCCTCCACATTTAGTAAAGCTGTTCAGGCATTTTTAAATAAATATTGCAAAACAAAGGAAAATGATCTTACACTTGAAGAGACAGGGACCCTGTAGAATGTAAAGAGAACATGGAACCACAATATACTATTCCTGAGTGATTTGAAAGAATGAGAATTTTGAGAACAGAATGTATGTCCTGCACAGCAAAAATAGTGAGCTGAGTAAAAAAAATCTAGAATCTGTAAGAGAAAATCTTACTAAAGAAATGAGAGAGAATAATAGATTGGGAGTGCAAATTCATAGAAGTGAAGGACAACTAGAAAAATAGAAGTAAAACAATAACATCAAAACTCACTATGCTCAATTTTTGAGCAAAACATACTGCTCTCAAAGACAAGTTGTATAAAAACAACCCAAGGATCATAGGTCCCCCAGAAGAATATGACAAGATGAAAAACCCAAACACCATAACAAAGGAAATAATAGAAGAAAATTGCACAGAACTTTTGATCACAGAAAATTTAATACCAATTGAAAAAATTCATAAGCTCCCTCCAGAAAAAAAGACAACTTCAAACTGCAAGACACGTAGTGGTTAAATTTAAAAATTCAATTCAGAAGTGAGTTCTTCAAGCACTATGGGGAGGGACCCTTAAAAATGAAGGAAAAGAATTTCAATTAGCACAGGACTACTCTGAACCCACCAGAAAACTCAGGAGACATGGAATAATGTATTCTGAAAAAACAATGGAACTTAGGATGCAGCCCAGAATGATCTACCCTGAAAATATGAGTTTTTTGCAAAAATGCATGTTTAACAATAAAAGGAATTTGAAGCACTTTTAGAAAGAAAACCAGAACTGAAGAGTTTATTTGCCTCTGGAACACCCCAAACAACAGAAATGCAGGAGGACTGAATAAATGAAACCGACAAGGACAGTAACAGCAACAGAGTGACAACAGACAGACCAATAAGAGTCCACTTTCTAAATGTGCATAAGAAAACAGAGGTATACAGAAGTCAGTGATATCAGTGTAGAGGCAGGTCTGGTGAATTACAGACAGGACCGGATGACAATGTTTATAAGGGAATCAATGTTTTTGGTGCAACTACATTACAAAATGGAAGGACACATGAAAGTGGGGAGGGGAGCAGGGGTATACATAGAAAAGTGTAATGTTCTGGGTCAAATTGAGGGTTAGCAATGAGGGTGACCCCTATAGTTTTAATAAGATTAGTGTTTGAAAGAGAGTAAATGAGGAGGAGGAAGAAAAGACTGAAAGAGAGGAAAAGGAAGGAGGCCTTGCTCTGTTGATGGGAAGAGGTTCCACTGATAAACACTTTTATGAATTAATAGACATATTCTTTTTTTAAGAGACATATTCTGTGAAAGGAGTTGAGAATCTTGCACTGAATGTGGTCTGGGAATATATGTTGCTTGAAAAATCTACTTATCCTACCTTGAGAAGGGAGAAGTTGGAACTCCTAGATGGTACTGGTACTTAGGAGAGTGAGAAGGCATGAAATCTGGAAGGAGATTTTAAGGCAATTAGTGGAAAAAGTTAATTGGAAGAGGGTGCTATAGATCAGTAGTGGAATGAATATTCAGGGATATGATGATAGGAGAGGTCATAACTTATCATGGGATAGTGTTCTCTTGGTCATCTGTCTTAATTGTTCTGAGAGAAAGGTAGAATGGAAAAGGGAAATACACAGGATAGGTAATGGCAATGGCAACGGCAAAAACTGCCTAGAGGAAAGAGCCTAGAATGGAATCTTGGATGCTTTGCATACTTGAGAAATAAAATAGAGACTAGTGTAATGGCAAACAAAGCAGGATCTTTTGCGGTTTTTGTTTTAGCATAAAGTATTCCTGATTGAATAATATGATTAAAGAAGATCTTTCTCACCCATTATGGGCCTGGGAAGATTTGTAGGAAGGCTCACACTTTTTGCTAATGAGGCACTGGTTCTCAAAGACTGTGATGCTCTCTCACTCCAAAAAGTGTCTAAATTCTCTGGTGACGTTTTACTTTGGAACTTATTCATAGAAAATGTTTGGTTGGCCAGATGAGACTCTAAGCAGCTGCTGAGGAACCCCCTGGCTTTGAAAACCCAGATGTTGGTGGTTCCTACTCTGGTAACTATAGTCAGACAGTTGGACCTATCTGTTGACTTGCGATATATGTATTGATTATGTTCAGACAGTTGGAAGCTATGTCTGTTGATCTTTGATTTCTCTGTATTTTCTCTCAAGTTCAGGGTGCTGACTTTTTCTCCTGAACTAGGTGAATGACACATGTGCTTGATTAAAGGAGATTGTCAACCCCTCAAAAAGTGCCTTTCCTTTGATAAATGCAGATCCAAGAACCTGTGATAGAAAGCCCATCTGTGTATGTCGGAGTGCTTACTGAAACTAGGTAATTATAGGGTCATGAAACAGAGAATGAGGATCTAGAGTAGACAGACAAAGAGGATGGAAAATGGAGAGAGTGAGAAAAATCCTCCCTGGAGAGGGGTACAGAAAAAATGAAATTAAAGAAAAAGAAGGAACAGAACTAGTTGAAGAGGAGGAGAAGAAAGAAAAATCTATCTAATTTAGAAAAAGGGGGGGGATGAATCATATAACCAAATGAAAATAAGAGAGGAAAAGTAACTAAAGTAAAACATCAAAGAGAAGAGGGTAACAAATGGGAGAAAGGGACCAGATGTGAAGGGAAGAGAGTCAATGGGAAAGGATGACCTTTGAAAAAGATTAAGGTAAAGTAACCAAAGGAACATAATACTACATTTATTTGCAGTAGAAGAAGAAGAAGAAGAAAATCTTAACTTGAAAAAATTCCAATATTAAAAACATATAGGGGAAAATATAAACCTAATTTTCATAATTTTAAATGTGAATAGACTAAGCTACAGATTAGATCAGAAAACAAAACTCTATAATCTGTTACTTAAAAGAAACACGTTTAAAGGATAAAGGCATACAAAAAATTAAAAGAATAGGATGGAAAAATGACTATGCATCAAGTAAATCTAAAAAAGAAGGATTTGAAAGCATACTGACAAAGCAAAACACATTCGAAAAATAAAAAAAAAAGGATAAGCAAGAAAATCATTTGATTTTGAAACCATAGACAACAGTATCCATAATGAAAAAAATAGTATTATAGAAAATTGGTAATAAATTTGTGTGTTGCAAATGCCATGACTTCCAAATTCATTAAGGAAATACTGTCTGAGCTACAAGAAAACAGAAACAGTAACACGATAGTGACAGAAGACTTCAATATCCCTTTTTTAGTTTTGAACATATCTAAAAGAAAGATAAAAAGGAAACTATGGAACTGGACAAATTGTTAAAAGATTTGTAGCACCTCCTAAATGGGACTGCAAAAGAACACATACATACATATACACATATGTATGTATACATATATGGTATGTATGTATGCATATATATGTATGTGTGTGTGTATATTTCTCAGCACCACATGAAACTTTTACAAAAATTGACTATGTACTCAGGCACAGATATTTTGCAAGTCAATGTAGAAAGGCACAAATAGTTAATAAATCCTTTACAGATAACAAAATGAAAATAGTTATTAACAGGGGGAGGAGCCAAGATAGCAGAGTAGAAAGACTCACTGTATACTAGCTCTGAACCCACAGCCCAGAAATTTCCTGTAAAAAGAACTCCCCACAAATTCTGGAGCAGTGCAACCCGCACAGAAATACAGTGGAAGAGATTTCCGTTACAGAGAGCCCTGGAAAGCCGTCCCCAGGGGTCCATCACTCACGGGATGCAGAGCCCAACCCTGTGCTGCCCTGGCCGGCACAGCCCCAGTTGAGTAGATCTGAGCAGGCTTCAGGGACGAATCTCTGCTGACCGTGAAGGTCCCTCCACCCACAGGCACTACAAGTCAGTGAGAGCGACTTCTGGGCTGTCCAAGAGGGGAGTAGGGTGTCTCCATAACTCAGGTCTCCTCAGGAGGCAAAGGCAGAGGCAGCAGCAGAGGAAGCCACAGCCCAGGAATCCCAGAGCAGACAGGTGCTCAGGGCCATTACCTAAGGTCTCCACATAAACCCCCTGAGGGAACTGAGCCTGGGAGGCGGCCCTGCCCCAACCTGAGCACCAGAACTTAAGCTCACATTGAATAGTAGCCACGCCCGCTGTGGAAAGCCCTGAGGCTAGGGAGCAGCATTTGAATCTCAGACCCCAAACACTAGCTGGGAAGATCTAGGCGGGGGTGGAGAGGAATTTCAGAAGTCAAGTAACTGGCTGGGAAAATGCCCAGAAAAGGGAAGAAAAATAAGACCATAGAAAGCTACTTTCTTGGGGGACAGATGTTCCCGCCTTTCATTTCTCATGATGAGGAACAATTCTTACCATCAGGGAAAGACGTGGAGGTCGGGGCCTCTGTATCCCAGACATCCCAGGGGGATGTCGGGTGGGCTCAGGCCTTGGAAGAGCTCAAAAAGGATTTTGAAAATCAAGTTAGACAGGTGGAGGAAAAACTGGGAAGAGAAATGAGAGATATGCAAGAAAAGCATGAAAAAAGGGTCAATACCCTGCTAAAGGAGACCCAAAAAAATTCTGAAGAAAATAACACCTTGAAAAATAGGCTCACTCATTTGGCAAAAGAGGTTCAAAAAGCCAATGAGGAGAAGAATGCTTTCAAAAGCAAAATTAGCCAAATGGAAAAAGAGCTTCAAAAGCTCACTGAAGAAAATAGTTCTCTCAAAATTAGAATGCAACACATGGAGTCTAATGACTTTCTGAGAAACCAAGAAATCACAAAACAAAACCAAAAGAATCAAAAAATGGAAGAGAATGTGAAATATCTCATTGGAAAAAACAACTGACCTGGAAAATAGATCCAGGAAAGACAATTTAAAAATTATGGGACTACCTGAAAGCCATGATCAAAAAAAGAGCCTAGACATCATCTTTCATGAAATTATCAAGGAAAACTCCCCTGAGATTCTAGAACCGGAGGGCAAAATAAGTATTGAAGGAATCCATCGATCACCACCTGAAAGAGATCCAAAAAGAGAAACTCCTAGGAACGTTGTGGCCAAATTCCGGAATTCCCAGGTCAAGGAGAAAATATTGCAAGTATCTAGAAAAAAACAATTCCAGTATTGTGGAAATACAATCAAGATAACACAAGATCTAGCAGCTTCTACATTAAGGGATCGAAGGGCGTGGAATAGGATATTCCAGAAGGCAAAGGAACTAGGACTCAAACCAAGAATCACTACCCAGCAAAACTGAGTATAATACTTCAGGGGAAAATATGGTCTTTCAGTGAAACAGAGGACTTTCAAGCATTCTTGATGAAAAGACCAGAGCTGAAAAGAAAATTTGACTTTCAAACACAAGAATGAGAAGAAGCATGAAAAAGTAAACAGCAAAGAGAAGTCATAAGGGACTTACCAAAGGTGAACTGTTTACATTCCTACATGGAAAGACAATATTTGTAACTCTTAAAACTTTTCAGCATCTGGGTAGTTGATGGGACCACACCCACACATACACACACATGCACACACGTGCATGCATACACACATACATACATGCACACACATACAGAGACAGAGCACAGAGTGAATTGAATAGGATGGGACCATATCTTAAAAGAAATTAAGGTTAATGGTGAGAGAGAAATGTAGTGGGAGGAGAGAGGGTGAAATGGAATGGGGCAAATTATCTCTCATTCAAGAGGCAAGCAGGAGACTTTTTAGTGGAGGGAAAAAGAGGAGAACTGAGAAAAAAACAAGAAGTTTACCCTCATCACATTCGACTAAAGGAAGGAATAAAATGCACACTCATTTTGGTAGGAAAACCTATCTTACAATATAGGAAAGTGGGGGAGAAGGAGATAAGCAGGGTGGAGGGGATGATGGAAGGGAGGGCAATGGGAGAAGGGAGCAATTTGAAGTCAACACTCTTGGGGAGGGACAGGATCAAAAGACAGAATGGAAACAATGGGGGGCAGGATAGGATGGAGGGAAATACAGTTAGTCTTACACAACATGACTATTATGAAAGTCATTTGCAAAACTACACAGATAGGGCCTATATTGAATTGCCTGCCTTCCCAAAGGGAATGGGTGAGGAGGGAGGGATGGGGAGAATTTGGAATTAAAAGTTTTAGGAACAACTGTTGAGTATTGTTCTTGCTACTAGGAAATAAGAAATACAGTTAATGGGGAATAGAAAGTGATCTGGCCCTACAGGACAAAAGAGAAGATGGAGACAAGAGAAGGGAGGGATGATAGAAGAGAGGGCAGATTGGTGATAGGGGAAATTAGAATGCTTGGTGCATTGGGGTGGGGGGAGGGGATAAATGGGGAGAAAATTTGGAACCCAAAATTTTGTGAAAATGATTGTAAAAAGTTAAATAAATAAATTTCTAAAAAAAAAAAAAAAAATAATTAACAAACAAAAGATACAGATCCAAATGAAGACTTAACACTTAAACCTCAAATAATGAGTATGTTAAAGAACAAATAATAGAAACAATTAGTAGCTGTACAAAAGAAAATTGCATTCTATGGTCCTTGGTCTCTTCCCCTTCCTGGATTTTGGGTTTCTCCTCTATAAAATGAAGAGTTTGAATGAGCACAAACATTCTATGATACTATCAATCATTAAATCAAAACATTTTTTAAATTGTGCTAGGTGCTTTGTGCATTGTGCTAAGTGCTAGAATTTGAAGAAAGGTAAAAAATAGTCCCTGCTTTAAAGGAGCTCACATTTCAATGAGGGCTTTAATGTGCAAAGGACTATGTATGAACAAGATACAGATGGGATAAACTTGAAATAATCAATAGAGAGAAGGCACTGACATTTAGGAGGATTTGGTAAGGCTTCCTGTAGAAGGTGTGGTTTTGGAATGGACCTGAAGGAATCCTGGAAAGTCATGAGACAGAAATGAGGAGGGAGATAATTCTAGGTATGGGGGACAAGTCAATGAAAATATCGATGTTAATCACCTTGATGAGGCAATGGAAAGAATATTGGTTCTGTAGTCAGAACAACAGAATTTATCCTCCCTCTCTCCTATTTACCTGTGTGACTTTGGGCAGTCAACTAATCATTTACTAAGCACCTTCTATGTGCTGAACTCTGTTCTAGGGGCTAGGTATGCAAATACAATTATTAAAACAATTCTTGCCCTCCAGAAGCTTACATTCTAATGAAGAGATAAAAAGTACATGACAGTCAACCAGAAATTATAATGCTTCCTCAGCATTCAGAGAAACAGAGCAAGAAAGAACATTAAGATAATGGCATGTTAGAGTTGGAAGGGACTGCAGAGACCATGAAGATCAACTCCTTCATTTAATAGAGTAGATGAAAAAGTCAGTCAAAGGCCCATTATAACCCAGTGGTAAAGCCTGGACTAGAGCCTGGGGCTCATTTTTACAGGCTATCTACATCTCTTCCTACTGGCCCCCAAAGCTTCCCAGTCTAGGCCATTTTACCCTATGCCAAGGGTTTTAGCTCCATGTGAAGGATGAATAAAGATAAGAACATTAGTTTTTAGAACTGAAAGTGATTTGGAAATCATGAAGTTTACTAACCTGCTTCCCCCACCAAACACACACACACACACACACACACACACACACACACTTATACTCATGAGGACACTGAGACCCTTAAAGATGAAATGACTTCCCTAAAGTCACAGGGATGAGGGAATATAAACGATAAATCACTGAAATGCCCTTCTATGTATTCAGTAACAAAACACTTAAGAAGTGCCCATCTGTGTGCATGCAGTCTTAGATTGCTTAGTTGCTGGGGGAGTAAATCATGGTCTCTTCCTTCAAGGAATTTCTAATCAAGCAGAAGGATTAGACATGCACATAGATAACAAATATTCTTTTACAGAAGACCTGTGATTTTATTGCTATAGGGAATTCCCAGGGAGGAAATTCCTATTACCAATGCACCCCAGGACACTGAGAGATTAAGTCACTTAGTCTCAGAATCATTTTGCATAAGAGGAAGGCCTTGAGATGAATTTTTGTAAGGCTCCAAGGCCAGGTATTTGTCCTTTCTGCAGCTTCTGTAACCATAGCAACATCATTTGATATGATTCTTAGCATCTTTAGATAATGTTACACATCCTATCCAGCCATCCAAGCTGGCCATCTGTCCATCAGCCAATTCTGCTACCAATTCTCTGCCCTTCATCTCCACCCCTTTTCCACCTTTTGCTCTAGACTTAGTAATCAAATCACTACTGATATGACCACATTACTATTTTTCCTGGAAAGGGTATGTTAATTGACTTCCCTGTGGATCAACTCACCACTCCAGTGACTCCTAAGACACTCCCTTCCCTGGGCACCACTCCTATGTATATTTAGTCTCCCCCTCTTAGCATGCAAGTTCCTAGGGTTTCTTTTGTGTTTGTTTCTCCAGTGCTAAACTCAGTGTAGAAAACAAATAAGGACTTAATAAATACCTTTTTATTCAACCATTCACCTATAAACATTAATCTAGTGTATTATCCAGGGACCAAGAAATGGACATATCACTAAAAAAGAGCTGACTGGTATCCATCTTCAAATTCTCAATGTAAATAAAATAAAAACATAAAAGTAAGTACTACTAATGTAAGGACAGGGCAGCTAGGTGGCCCAGAGAATAAAGCACTGGTTCTGGAGTCAGAAGGACCTGAGTTCAAATCCAGCCTCAGACACTTACTAGCTGTGTGACTATAGGCAAGTTATTTAATCCTGTTAGCCTCAGTTTCCTCTTCTGTCAAATGAGCTGGAGAAGGAAATGGCAAACTCTCCAGGGTCTTTGCCAAGAAAACACCAAATGGGGGTCACAAATAATTGGACATGACTGAAAATGACTGATCAACAGCAACAATGTAAAAGTGACTCCCAGGTTTTCCCTGGAAAGGCAAAGAAAGGAGTCGGTGGAAATATTGTGCTCCAAAAGATCCTTTCATGGAATATTTGATCATCTCCTAAGTCAATGCCCATGACAAGTATTTGCAAAAAGATCATCTTGAAAATAACTGTAGTTTATATACTAGCATTGGTTGTAGAAGATACCAAGGCAGATATTCTACAAAGATCTCAATAAGAACCCTTAAATTAAATTCCCACAGACTTGGAGATTCTAGTAAAACAATGAGTGGAGTGGATGGTAGAAAATATGTTGTAGGAGGAAGTAAGGAGAGAAGCTAACAGTGTAGAAACTACACAGAAATCTCACCCCTATGTATCATAAATACTTTCTTCATGGAAAAAATCCAACATCTGAGAGTGCTGGACATGGTGAGCAACAACATCATAAAAACTTAAATTTATTGTTCTTTTTATATGAACTGATGGGAAATGATCCAGATTTGAAATAGACAAATGACTTGTTAAAGCAAAGATCAAAATGAACACAAAACTAGAAAAAAAAATGGACATGAGGAAAGGATATGACTTACAATACAAATAACTTCAACCCAATGTATTAAGTAAGCTGTTGATGCTGAAGACTGGGAAATTGATAGATGAACCAACAATATTAGTCTTATAATAGTTTGTCAAAAAGAATTAACTGATGTAAGTCAGTTATAAAGAAGGGAGACCAGAAACTGCCTTATCCAGAAAAAAACCTGATCTCCATCACAATGAAAAAAAATGGCAGCCGATGGCAATACCAGTTTAGAACATTAAATTTTGTAAATCCTATAGAGAAGGATTTAGAGAAGAAAGACTAAGCACCCTCTCATCTCAGAGAGAAGAAATAGGAAATGTAGACCCTTGGGAGAACTCCTATCCTCCCCCCTCCAATGTCCAGTTTCAGGTCAGTTCTCAGATGATGGTGATAAACCCAGGTTATGAACATTCTGTAAGTCCACATCTGAGGTATGCGATTAGCTCCAAAAACATTTACTGAAATAGTATAATAAAAAATTTCCAATAGAATATTCTCCACCACCACCACCCTCCATAAACTTAAGGCTCACTCTTACAAACACTCACTCCACCCATGGTGAAAATGAAAAAGTATAGAGATCACCCATGAGGGAACCACATCACATATAGGGAACCCATGTAGATTGACAACTTACACCTCCATGACTGCCAGGCCCCTGTTGTTTTATTAAAATATTACCCACACTGCTCCTCTGTGTGGGAAGGATGTGTTCTCTTGGGTTCACTGGTAATGCTGTCTCCAGGGCACATTGCTTTTCTGGGCTCATTGAGCCAACACTCGGTCTGGACCATTGCTCCACCAGTCAGTTGTACTTTCTATCACCTTGAGACTCTGGCTAAGCTGGAATCTTTGGCTAGAACACTACTAGAATCTTTTCAAAAGAATCAAATTTCTTACTCAAGGGCAAGTAGAAAACCTCCCCACTTCTGAGTTTTGGCTGTGAGGTCTGCTATGCCCTGAATATCAGGATCCCTACACCCAGCATGAAGTTCTAATCCTTTGAATTTTCCTCCATGAAAGACAGGAGGTATAAGAGCCATGTCTTTGAATTCCCTTCTCAAGTCTTATGCCAATGCCATGTATATTTGTCACAAAGCACTATTGTGGAGAGAGTGGAGAAGACAGATTTAAACCCTTCCCTGTGTCCCCCCTCGGTATCTTCATGACTTGTGCATCCTCAAAGAGCCAAAAACATCCCAAGACCAGAATGTCCATATTGAACTGTGTCATCAGGGGTAGCTCCCTATTTTGAAATTCAAAGTCTGTTCCTTTTCCCACATAAATGAGTGAGCAGAGAAGAGGCAATCCATACCAAGACAAGTCCATAGTCCCAGCCAATCCCCATCTGCGATTCTTGATCTTAACAAATAGCAAATAGACAACTCAAAATCTAAAGCACTTTTTTGTTACTGAAACTTAAATATATAATAATAAAAGAAAAAAAGTATCATAAGCTTAAATATTTAAACTTAAATACAAAATAAGAAAAGAAACATAAAGTATTGCCATGTGCACAGTAGAATGTAAGAGAGGATTCAAAATATATAGCAATAAACTTTCATAGCAAGAAAGCCTATATAATAAATACCATGTGTTGTGTTGAGAGCTGTCCATCTTTGCTTCCTTGTTAGTTTTCTTTTGTTCTCTGCTGTGCACTTTTTACTTTGCTCTTTTTTCTCCCTTGCTCCCCCCCACCCACAGAAGGCTACAATTAAGTATGGATGTTTTTATTTATAGACATATAGATACACACACATGCATATATATATATATATATACATATATAGTCATATACTTTCCCTAACAAATCTTACTCTTGATCTTTGCTTTTATGTTTCTGTGTATCTCTTATTTCCTATCCTTCCTAACTCCTCTACTTTACTTCTACCCACTATTTTGCCCTCCTCCTACTTAACCCACCCCCACCTCCAAGGCTTCTTCCTTTATCCTCTCATTCCCATAATCTAAACCTCCTATACCCCCCTTTGATCTATTCCCTCACCTTCCTCTCTAAAGATCCCTCCCTTATCCTCTTCCCACTTTCCATCACCTTAGTATTTTATTTCTTTCTGAATTTAGAAGATGTTTGCACTCTACTAGATATATGTGTATGGTTCCCTCTCAAATCTGTTCCCAAAGAAAGTAGGGTTCCAGAATTACCAGCCCTCCTCCCCTATCTAATTCTTCCTCTTACATCTCATTCATATAAAATAATTACTCTTTTTAGCTGTTCCTAAAAGGTTTTACTTTTTAAAGTCATTCTGCACTCAAATCTATCACAATCTTCCTTACAAATGAACCAATTACTAATAACAATGCATTTTACATTTTAATATATGCGTTTTATATTTTACATATAAAAAAGGTAAATAGTTTGTCCTTATTGAGTCCCTTGTAATTAGTCATTGGCATGTACCATGTATTTCTCTTGACCCTTTTGCATGTCAAATCTTCTATTAAGTTCAGTTTTTTTAAATGAAGTCCTGAAAGTCTGATAGTTCACTAAATATCCATTTATTTTTTTCCCATTCAAATTTTGCTTAGCTTTGTGGGATATATTTTCAGCCAGAACCTCAGTTCTTTTGCCCTTTGCTATATTGTGTTCCAAGACCTGCAGTCTTTTAGTATCACCACTACTAGGTCTTGTGTGATTCTAACTGTGGCAACACCATATTTCAATTTCCTCTTTCGTCATTATTTGTAATATTTTATCCTTGAGCACTGAGTTTCTGAATTTGACTATAATATTCCTATGGATTTTCCTCATAGGATCTCTTTCAGGTGGTGATAGGTGGATTTTTTCTATTTCTATTTTCCCCTCTTGTTCTAATGTTTCAGGAAAATTTTTCTTTGATTATTTCTTGTATTATTGTATCAAGATTCTTTTTATCATAGTTTTCAGGTACTTTGATTATTCATATGTTTTCTCTTCTTGATCTGTTCTCCAGATCAGTTGTTTTTCTCATGAGATGTTTCACTTTCTCTTTTGTTTTTTCATTGTTTATATTTTATTTGATTATTTATGATTTATTATAATTTCACTGGTTTCCCCTTACCCAATTCTGACTTTTAAGGAGTCATTTTCTTCCTAAAGATTCTGGATCTCCTGTTTTAATTGGTTGGCTTTCTTTTCATAATCTCCTTGCTTTTCTCTGATTGTTCTGACTTTTTCCCCTTGAGTTCTCTCATTTGATTTTTAAAATTCTTCTATGACTTTTTTTTCAGCAAGTGACAATTTGACATTAATCTTTGGGCTAGAAGAGGGTTTCTTTACCTTGGTATCATCTTCTGAAGATGAACTCCAGTCTTCTCTATTCCCATAGCAACTCTGTATGGTTGGATTCTTTTCCCTTTGCCTGTGCATTTTTTGGGGGGAATAGCTTAGTTTTTATAATCACCTGTAGTTCAGGGGAATAGTGCCTCTTGTCTCATATCCCCTTTAATTTTTCCCTCTGGCCTGGAAGTGGAACCAAAACCTCCAGCCTCTTGTAAGTGCTCACAGCCAACGTCATTCCTGCCCCATTGCTTCTGTACTCACTGGGCATTTACTGGTTCCTTCTCATCCCCACCATATCCACAGCACAACTGGGTCTGGCATTCCTTGTCAGCAGAGGTTCTTTCAATCTTCCCAGCTCAAATGCCCAACATTCTTCACTGTCCCAGGGGTAAAAGTTCCTGTGGCTGGGGCCTAGGTAGGCTTCAACCCAGCTAACTCCAGAGCTTGCCACTTGTTGTTTAAGTGGACCTAGGACCTAGCCTAGAGGAATTTATTCTTCACAGGGACCAAACCTCATCCTGAGATTTTTCTTTATATCTTCTCCAATTGTCCTAGGAGGACTTCTGTTCTTCCCCTATTCTTGTTTATTTTTAACTGCTCCATATTGACCCTGATGCAGTATTTCATCTCTTTGGGTGGGGAAAAATCTTGAGAGCTTGGAATTTTCTGACCTACTCTGTCATCTTCCCAGAATCCTCTCCTAACGCAATTACAAGTGCAACAAATGGGCTACTCTAAGATCTGCCCATATAGGCTCTAACTAGGTCACTCAAGATCTAACAATCTGATGAAGTGTATTGGTAGACTAAATTTATCAGAGATCTACTGATCTTTGCCTCTCTCTTCTCCACTGCCAGAAAAAGAAAATCCTCTGGGGGGTCCCAACTTATAAATGCAAGTTAGGGGGAGGAAATTCCCCATACCCTGATAGCTACTTTTCTCTCCACTGTATCTCTGTTTTATGAGGTGATGCAACTCAGAGTTTAAAGAAAGCTTGGCCAGAGACCCAACTAAGCAAAGTTTTCCCAAGGGCATTTAAGGATGAAACCAGGAAGACTGCAAACATATGAAATGGAAAAGATCTATAAATATTTTTACAACAAACTTGTTCATCATCAAGGATAGAGGAGCTACCACATTCAGTCTTTTAATATCACTATTCCACATGTGCTTCTGGCAGTAATGGGAATGAGACTAGAGAAAACAAGGATGGGGAAAAGTCACTAGCCTAGACAGAATAGAAGCAGAGGAGGGCTGTGCTAGTGGCAATGCATTTTTGAGAACATTTATGGATTGATTTCCAAAGGGGAGAATACCATCAACATGGTGGGGGGAAATCTCAGACTTGGGAGATATCAATACATAGCTACCCACACAGTGACTTTCCTATATGTACAAAAATTTTAGGATAATAATTACTGTGTAGCTCTCTCTTTTATATACCCAAGAACACAAAGTATTGGGAGAAGGGCTCGTATTCACCAATGAATGCTGGAGAAGATGACAAGTAGTTTGAAAAAAGATAGGGTTAGAACAGAATTTTTAACACCTACCACGATAAGCTCCAAATATAAAAAATCACCTAAACTTAGATGATCACAGGAAAGGAAAAAAGAGGGTAAGGATAGGAAGAAGTCATGAGAGAGGCTCACAGTGTGGAAACTCTACCTATCTATGGTTAGGGGGAGAATTAATAAGGGATATAATTAGTCACAAAAGATAAGCTAAACTATTTTGATTATATGAAATTAAAAGGCTTTTGCATATATAAATCAATGCAGATAAGTTGTCCAGTGGGAAAAATTCTGGGCATAAAACTTTCTCTGACAAAAAATAATATCAAAGATGTGTATATATGTTTGTGTCTGTGTGTGTGTGTGTGTGTGTGTGTGTGGTGTCTGTCTCAGGTCTCTGTGTGTGAGGTATATATGTGTGTATAGTCTGTGTATAGGCACATATATGTGTGGTGTGTGTTTGTGTGGTATCTGTGTCATATGTACAGTGTGTATTTATCAAAAGGAGGGAAGACACTAAGAAACAGTGAAAGTGAATGAAGATGAACTTGGTGTTGTGAGGAGGAGGAGAGTCCCCAGTTGGTGCTGACTAAGCCCTGGGATTCCACAAGAGTATGCTGCCCTTCCATTGCTCATCACACCAAATCCTTTCCTTACAACAGGCTCACTGCCTTCATTTTTCAGATAAGGAAGTATCCCCAGTAAGGAAGTTGGTAGGTAACCTAAGGATTAGCCTTCCTGTTCTGAAGGATCAGGACTCTGAGGTAGACAAGAGAAATGATTTGCCCAGTTTCACATGGCTAAGCAGTGGTCAAAAAAAATGACTTGGTAAAGACAAAGGTCTGTAACCAGATGGAAAGCTTGGCCTCAAAGGAGAGCTAGAAGAAGGCAATCTCCTTTGCAGAGGTGGCAGGTACCTCAGGTTAGGAACACTACATATGACACTGGAATTTTTCCATGGATTGATTGAGTTGGCCCAATTTGTCTCCTCTTATTTAAACCTATGATCCTTTGTCACAGAAGAGAAAATCAAGACCAGATGAGGGGAGGAAATTGCCCAGGCTCCCATTTAGCAGAGGTAAGAGCTGAGATTATCACCTAAGATTCCACTTCCCACTCCCAATCCCACCCCATCCCCACCCTTCAGCCTTGCCAGTTTTCCTGGCCTGGATTTATTTGGACTTGGGTGGACAGATCTCCCTTCTAATCATTTCCACGTGGCATTCCCACTCCCTCAAAGCCAAATGAGTCACCCTAACAGTTGGTTGAAGTGTTTACTCCCTCCCAGCTCCCCTCCCCCTGCTCCTGTAAAAGCTTTCTAGTCTGGTGCATGAAGAACACACTGTACAACTGAATAATGCATGCTACTTAACCAGTGTGCACCATTGATGCACATTATCTCATTATCATCCCTGCTTTCTTCTTGGTAATGTTGCTAGGGCATAGATGCTCTTAGCCTTATTATAACTGAGGAAACTGAGGCAAGAAAAAAGGACTCAGAAGCTAAAGGAATGAAACAATACAATATAATGAATTATCTCTCCTTCCTCTGATCTCAAACCAGTAATTCATTCCCCTTTCTATTGTAAATGTTCTTCTCCTCCACCCTTAAACCCAAATACACCTTAAGATTCTTGAAGACAGGCTCTTTCCAGGGTCTTAAAGACACTGCTTAGTTTGTTGAGTGAACAAAGTCATCTTTCTAATGAAGAGTTAGGTGGTTGTCTGAGGAACTGATGCACGTTTCTGGGGTCTCCAAGGTCAGTCAGTAAACCAGCTAGTCATCAAGTATTTAATTAGAATTTCTTATGTGCTAGGCACTGTGCTAAGTGCTAAGAAAGGTTAAAAAAACATGCTTCTTACACTCAAGGAGATCACATTCTAAAGAGGGAGACCATGTGTAAATAATGACATACATTCAAGCTATAGAAAGAATAAATGGAAGGAAATCTCAGAGGGAAGGCAGCATGTGGGCAGGAGGTGGGAAAGAGACAAACAGACAGAAACAGAGTCAGAGAGACAGAGGGAGAGGGAAGGAGGGAGGGAGAGAGAGGAGGAGAGAGAGAGAGAACAAGAGACAGAGGAGAGAAACAGGGAGAGAGAAAGAAAGAGAGAGAGCACAAAGAGAAGAGAAAAGGAGAGAAGAGACAAGAGAGACAGAAAGAATGGAAGAAAGAGAAAGAGAAAAAAAGATACTGTAGAAGGTAAGATTTAAGCTGCATCTTGAGAGAAGTTAGGCAAGTCAGGAGGCAGAGATGAGGAAGGAGACCATTCCAGGCATGAGGGAGAGTCAACACGAAGGAGTATAGTTAAGAGGTAGTATGTGATAAAGTGTCCTGTGTGAGGAATAATATGGTAAAACACTGTGACTAAAGCACATGGGTGGGGGTAAAGTTTAGGAAGAAGACTGGAAAAGTATCTCAATAATATATTTATAAAATAATAGTTAATTATTAATTTCTAGTATAATAAAATCATGTAATCATATTTCAATAATATAATCAAACAATTCATATGTATGTAGGGCCGGTAGGTTTATAAGGTATTTTCCTCACTTCAGCCTTGTTTGTATGTAATGTGAGCACTCATCCCCTTTTGTAGATTAGGAAACTGAACCCCAGAGAGTTTGTGACTTGTTCATTGGCATACAATAGGATTAGAGACAGGATTTAAACCCAGGTCTCAGCTTCAAGGTTTCCTATAGAAGGTGGGATTTTAGTTGAGACTTAAGGGAAGCCAGGAAGGTCAGTAGTCAGTGGAGGAAGGACAGCATTCCAAACATAGGGGACTACTACAGAGAGTGCCCAGAGCTGAGAAATAGAGGGTCTTGTTGGTGGAACAGCCAGGAGGCTAGGATCACTGGATCCAAGAATACATGAGGGGACTAAGGCAATATTATTGCTGTTACATTCTAAAGGTAATAGGGAGCCAAAAGATTTTATTGAGTAGAGAGGGTGCGATGGTTCAGACCTGTTTTTTTTAGGATGATCACTTTGGCAGTCAAATTGGGGATGAATTGGCACACAGAGAGACTCAAAGCAAAGAGAACAAATAGAAGGCATTTGTGACAAGTGAGAGGTGATGAGGGCCTATACAAGGGTGATGGCTGAGAAAATAGAGGAAATAGCATGTGCATGTGTGAAGTTGTTATGGAAAAAATGACAATATTCGACAATATATCAGACATGTTAGGTGAGCAACAGTGTTGAATTGACAATGATACACAAGTTTTGCCCTTGACAGTGTAATAGAAATGTTGGGAAGAGACAAGATTTTAGATGAAAGATGATGAGTTCAGTCTTAGATATGTTGAGTTAGACATACCTGTAAGATGTCCAGTTTGAAATGTTCAAGAGCCAATTTACAATGAAGGATGGGAGCTCAGGAGAGATATTAGAAATAGATATAGAAATGTGGGAATCATCTGCAGAGAAATGATAGTTGAATACATGGGAGCTATTGAAATCACAATCACTAGAACATTGAGGGAGAAGAAAAGAGGCCCAGGACAGAGCCTTGGAGAACACTTGCAGTGAGTGGAAATTACCTTGAGGAAGATCTAGCCAAGGAGACTAAGGAATGATTAGACAGCAGAAGAAGAACCAAGAGAGAGTAAGGTCATGAAAACTTAGAGAGAAGAGAGTGTGTGGGAGGAGAGAGTGACTAAGAGTGTACAGAGGTCAAGAAGGATGAGGTCTGAGAAAAGACAATTGGAATGTGGCAATGAGGAGATCATTAGTAACATTGTAGAGAGTGGTTTCAATTAAATGATGAGGTCAAAAGCCAAATTGCAGACTTTAGAACTGAGAGGAGACATAGAGACACCAACTGGAGATGACTTCCTAAGAAGCTTACTGGAGAAGGGTAGGAGAGACATAAGGGCAGCTAGGTGGTACTGCAGTGGATAGAGTGCTGGGCCTGAAGTCAGGAAGATCAATATTTATGAGTTCAAATCTGGACTCAGGCACTTACTAGCTATGTGACCCTAGGCAAGTCATTTCTCCCAGTTTACCTCAATTTCCTCATCTGTAAAATGATCTGGAGAAGGAAATGGCAAACAACTCCAGTATCTCTGCCAAGAAAGTCCCAAATGGGGTTATTGAGAGTTAGCCATGACTGAAAAATGAATGAGCAAAGGGGAAATGTGACACAAAAGCTAACAGGGGTGGTAGGTTCAAGAGAGTAGTTGTTTTGGGGAAGGGGGAGACAGAGTATGTTTGTACACATCAGAGGAAGAATGGAGCTTCTTCCAGCATAATATTATAGAAAACAAGTGGAATTTGGAGTCAGAGGTCCTGGGTTCAAATCCCAGTTCTGCTCTTTATTATCTATGACCTTTAAAAGTAGTGTGTGGTACCCTGGAAAGGGCATCAGCTCTTGGATAAGAGAACCCAACTCTGCCACTTACTATCTGTGTGACCTTGAGCAAATCACTTTCCCTTCCTTTGACTCAGTTTCCTTATTTATTAAAAGTTTTTAGGGGGTGGACTGGATGGCTTCTGAGGGCCATTGGAGTACTAGACTGAGTACTAGACTATATTAGGTGAGCCACTGGGTAAGTCCCTTCCCGTCTCTGTACTTCACTTTCTTCATCTGGAAAATGATGGAGTTAGAAAGTGACCTCTGAAGTCCTTGCCTGGACTAAATAAAGGATTCCCATGATACATATCTGTCATTCTGTCATCAGTCTGACACTGAAATAATACTCCAATCCATAGCTCTCAGCCACTTCTCAATAAGTCCTCATTCCCTTAATTCAAAGAAATATTGTTTGAGGTTAAGATTTACTAAGGAAGCAAGAAAAAGATTGCAAACAGTTAAAAGGAAAAGACCCAAACAACAGAACCGCCAAGTGCCCAAGTCAGAGGAAGATACTTTTTTTTCAATTTATTTATTTTTAATTTTCAATATTCATTTCCACAAGTTTTAAATTTTTTCCTCTTCCTTCCCCCCTCCCTCTCCAAGGATATGGGCTCCACACATACATTCCTATTAAACACATTCTCATATTAATCATGTTACATAGAAGAATTATAACAAATGGGAGAGACAATGAGAAAGAAAAACAAAACAAAATAAAGCAAAAAAGAAAATCATCTGCTTCGATCTGCATTCAGACTCCATAGTTCTTTCTCTGGTGTGGCATTTTCCACCATGAATCCTTTGAAATTGTTTTAGGTCCTTGAATTGCTGAGAAGGGCTGAGTTCATCAAAGTCAATCCTCACACACTGTGGCTGTTGCTGTGATTAATGTTCTATTGGTTCTGCTCACTTCACTCAGCATCAGATCATATAAGTCTTTCCAGGATTTTCTGAAGTTCATCTGCTCATCGTTTCTCATAGCACAATAGTATTCCATTACATTCATATACCACAACTTGTTCAGTCATTCCCCCCTTGATGGGCATCCCCTCAATTTCCATTTCTTGGCCACCACAAAAAGCTATGAATATTTTTGTTTACATGAGTCCTTTTCCCATTTTTATAATCTCTTTGGGATACAGTCCTGGAAATGTTATTGCTGGGTTAAAGGGTATGCACATTTCTATAACCCTTGGGACATAGTTCCAAATTGCCCTCCAGAATGGTTGGATCAGCTCACAGCTCCATCAACGATGAATTAGTGCTCCAACTTTCCCACATCTTCTCCAACATTTATCATTTTCTTGTTTTGTCATGTTAGTCAATCTGATACATGTGATGTGGTACCTCAGAGTTGTTTTGATTTGCATCTCTCTAATCAATAGTGATTTAGAGCATTTTTTCATATGATTATAGATAACTTTCATTTCTTCCTCTGAAAACTGCCTGTTCATATGCTTTGATCATTTATCAATTGGGGAATGTATTCTTGTAAATTTGACTCAGTTCTCTATCTATTTTAGAAATGAAGCCTGTATGATTAGTTGTAAAAATTATTTCCCAGTATTCTGCTTCCCTCCTAATCTTAGCTGCATTGGCTTTGTGCAACACCTTTTTAATTTAATGCAATCAAAATGATCCATTTTGCATTTCATAATGTTCTCCATCTCACTTGGTCATAAATTCCTCCATTTGCCATAAATATGACAGATAAACTATTCCTTGCTCTCCTAATTTATTCAGCCTTTATACCTAAATCATGTATCCATTTGGACTTTATTTTGGTATACTGTGTCAGATGCTGGTCTACGTCCAGTGTCTGCCACAATATTTTCCAGTTTTCCCAGCAGTTTTTCTCAAACTGAGTTCTTTTCCCAGAAGCCTGGGTCCTTGGGTTTATCAAACGGTAGACTATGATCGTTGACTACTGGGTCTTGTGTATATAACCTATTCCACTGATCTACCCACTCTATTTCTTATATCAAGTGGTTTTGATGATTGCTGCTTTATAATACAATTTGAGATCTAGTATGGCTAGGTCATCTTCCCTAGCATTTCTTTTCATTAATTTCCTTGATATTCTGGACCTTTTGTTCTTCCAAATGAAATTTGATATTTTTTCTAGCTCTAGAAAGTAATTTTTTGGGGTAATTTCATTGGTATGGCACTGCAGAGTAAGATTCGTAACCCTGCCTAGACTTGTTTTGAATTTAATTGAATAGAATAGGACTGAAGTGAATTGAATTAGTTTTAATTTGAACTGATTAAATGGAATAGAATCAGTTTAATTGGATTCTTTGAGAGTTTGAATTGGGGCAAGCCTGCACAACCTGTGACACTTGGGAGCTTATGGACCCATGGCCACTTGCATTGTGCCAAAAGATTTCCTCTACATACAAAGGACATACATTTTCTTCTATATTTTTCACTGGCTAACCAAAATCCTTTGGCTTGCAGCAAGTGGACTGATGGCCATAAGTGGCCCAAGGCTGCAGGCTGTAAAGGCCTGAATTGGAGAGACAGTGGGACAGAGTAGGCCTTGGTCTCCAAATGTTTCAGTGAGAGACTTGATCCTACCACTTACTCATTGGACACCTCACTTTCCCCCAACCCCCGCCTCCAGCCTCAGTCTCTTCCTCTCTAAAATGGCAGGGTGGTGTAGATCATCTCCAGATTTTCTTCCAAGTCTTAGCATTCTACACCTTTAAGCTGGAATAGATACTGTTGATTTTGCCCAAAGTAAAACTAAGGGTTGTTTTCTTTTCCATCTCTTTGAAACTTTTCATTTTTACTGAAACTCAATCCAAGAGGCTTCAGATCACCAATATTTTAAAAGCCCTGGAGGCCTTTTTGAGTCTTAGACTTAATCTTTCCCTCAGAGCTAAGAACCATAGGCCACTGTCCACTTTCCACTGCTTGACTTCCCAGCTCTACTTACCCCCCTAACACCTCATGCCCAATTCCAGGGCTTCCATCTGCTTTCTTTCTCAGTCAATTGGCAGATTTGGTAAAAACTGGGTTCAAGGACCAGTTTCTGCCTATCCTTTTGTTTGTTTTTCCTTTTCTACATTCTCAAGTGAGATGAGCATTTGTGGTCCATTCAAAGTGGATTCCAATGTTACCAATGAGGGAAACTTGACAGAGAAAGTAGCATTGAAGGAAAATGTCCCTAAACAGTAGGGACAAAACTTTTATGTGTTGGAAAGAAGCAACATGGCAGAATAAAATGAGTACTAGATTTGGAGGCAGGAGACCTGGGTTTGAATTTTGGTTGTGTTAATTACTGTGTGACCTTGGGCAAGTCACTTGAATTCTATGGATTTCAGCTTCCTTGTCTGTAACAAAGGAATATGATCCCTCAGGTTACATCTAACTCTGGAACCTATGACCTAAAGAAAGAAGCATAAATATAGGAAGATTTTGAACAGCTTTTTTATTTGGTTGTTTGTTTTTGGTGGCAATGAATCAGAAACTGAGGGAGTGCCCATCAATTAGGGGATGGTTGAGCAAGTTATGGTATGGAAATGTGATGGAATATTACTGTATCCCAAGAATGATGGAGGGGATGGTTTCAGAAGCAGTTGGGAAGACAGTACTAATAACTGATTTTAAGTTAAGTGAGCAGAACTAGGATAATTTATACAGTGATAACAACATTGTAGTGAAAAACAAATCTGAAGGACTTTAGAACTCTAAAGAATACAATGAAAGATAAAAAGGAGGCTTGAGTCCAAGTTGATTCTGCCCCTTTTAGCTGTGAATTGCCTCTTAGTCTCTCTAAGCCTCAATTTCCTAGTTTATAAAATGAGCTACAGAAGGAAATGGCAAACCACTCCAGTATCTTTACCATGAAAAGATCTAAGTTCAAATCTGGCCTCAAACACTTACTAGCTGTGTAACCCTGGGCAAGTCACTTAACCCTGTTTGCCTCAGTTTCCTCATCTGTAAAAATGAGCAAGAGAAGGAAATGGGAAATCACTCTAGTACCTTGGCCAACAAAATCCCAAATGGGATCATGAAGGGTCTGAAATGACTGAATAACTAGGACCTACCAATCTCAGAGAAGTCTTGGGAAGAAAGAATTCTACAACTTTCAAGAGATATTGGAAATATGCATTTAGTACCCTCATTTTATTTAACTATATTTGGTGAGAATAATTGATTCAGTGAGGGTAATTGATCAAGGTCACTGGAATAAGTGGATTTTGGACTTGAAGATGAGAAGCTTAGCATAAAAGCACCTTTCTTAGTTATAATTTATCGACATCCAGACCGAAGCTAGAGTGAATTTGTATGCCAATCGTACAGCCATTCTGATTGGTTTTTCTTTGTTTGTTTGTTTTTCACATGACCCATAGAAGGTGTCCAGCTCTGACAGGAGTGTGTACATGCCAGATACCACTGGTTATTTGGCTATTTTTTAAACTGGCTTCTTTACTTCATACTCAGGACCAAACAGAGGGCACTGGTACCCTTTGCCAAAGTGACATCAGTCTAGGATAACAGACCCCAGCTACTTTCAAATCCATTGCTGAGAAACTGGGATAAGGTTTTTATAGTTCTCATGGTGCTCAGGGATTCCATGGAAAGATTCACCAGCTGTTCTGTCATTTTTGCTTGTGTTTCTCCTCCTCTCTCTGGGAAAGGAGCCATGTTTGGATAAATTACCCCAGTCATGGAGCAACAAGTGTCAAGTTCTCCTAACTCCAGGGTTCTTGTCATTGACCCTCAAATCATTCCATTTATATGTGCCTTAATTGAAAGCTTCACTCAGCCTTTACTTTCTAGATTCTATGTTTTAAGGCACCACCCTTGACATTTTATTTCTAAGTTCTAAAGATCTTCCTAACTCTAACATCCTATGTTCTTTGTTCCAAGGTTCCTGCCAGCTATAACTTTCTATGTTCTAAGGCTCCCCCCAACTCTGATATTCTATGTTCTGAAAACTTTCCCAGACTTAACGTTCTATGCTCTATATTATAAGCCTTCACACCTAAGTCTAATATTCTATGTTCTGAGGTACTTCACAGCTCCGATATTTTATTCTCAGGCTCCATCCAACACTAGTAGTCTATTTTTTAAGGTCCTTTCCCACTCAGAAATTGTCTGTCCTAAGAAATTATCTAGATTTAAAATGTTATATCCAATGTTTTAAGGTACCTTCAAGTTCTGAAGCAGCTAGGTGATGCCTGGAGTGGGGAAGATTTTAGTTCAAATCCTACCTTAGAAACTCACTAGCTGTGTGAACCTGATCAAGTTTACCTCCATTTATCCCAATGTCCTCGATTGAAAAATGGTGGTCGAAATAGCAACTACCTCCCTTTTAGTGAGGATCAAATGAGAGAGAATTTGTAAAGCATTCAGCACAGTGCCTGGCACAATAGAAGCTGCTTAATGAAGGTTGCCCTCCTTAGCATCCTTTGGTGTACACAGTCTAAAGCCTCTTTTCTATGTTCTATGTTTTAAAGTCCTTCTGGTTCTGAAATTTCCATGGATGATATTCTAAGTCCAACATTTTATGATTTCTATTTTGAGAATCCTTCCATTTCTGAACATTCTAGGTCCTTGCAGTTCTGACATTCTAGAATCTCTATTTTAAGATTCTTTTTGGTTCAAAATATTCTATGTTCTTTATATTAAGGTTCCTTCCACTTCTAACCACTCAGTGTTCAATAGTTTAAGTTTCCTTCCTGCTCTGACATTCTATGTTCTGAATTTTTAGGTTCCTTCTGGTTCTAAGCATTCTATAGCCAATAGTCTAAGGATCCTTCCAGCTTTGGCATTCTATATTCTCTGTTTTAAGGTTCCTCCCTGTTCTAAGTAACCTATGGTCAATAGTGTCAGGGTCCTTCCAACTGGGACATTCTAGTATCTATATTTTTAGATTCCTTATACTTATGAACATTCTATGTTCTCTATTTTAGGATTTCCTTCCAGTTCTGAATATTTTTATAATCAATATTCTAAGGGTCCTTCCAGTTCTGGCATTCTGTGGTCTCTATTCTAGTTCTAATCATTGTATGGTCACTCTTTTAAGGATTCTTCAAACTCTGACATTCTATGGTCCCTATTTTGAGCTTCTTTCCAGTTCCACATATCAAATGGTCTTTATTTCAAGGTTCATTCCAGTTCAAAACATTGTATGAGCAACAATTAAAATGTATGCCCTGTATGACATTTTGTGTTCTTTTAAAGGTTCCTTCAGCTTCAAAAAATCTTATGGCCAACTGTCTAAGTGTCCTTCCAGTTCTAACATACTATGTTCGCTAATTTTCGTTCCTTTCAGTTCTAAATATTCTATGTTCTTTATTTTAAGTTTCTTTCCAATTCTCAACATTCTATGGCCAATACTCTTAAGGTTTTTTCCAGGTCTAGAATTTTGTCTTGTCTATTTTAAGATTTCTTCCAGTTTTAAACATTCTGTGTTCTCTATTTTAAAGTTCCCTCCAGTCTTAAATATTGTATGCTCAATATTTTAAAGATCCTTCCAGTTCTAAACATTCTATGGCGAATAGCCTAAGGGTCCTTCCACCTCTGACATTCTATGCTATCTATTTTAATGTTCCTTCCAGTTCTAAACATTCTGTGTTCTCTATTTTAAGGGTCCTTTGAGTCATAAGCATTCTATGGTCAATAGTCTAAGGGTCCTTCCAACTGAGACTATCAGCTGTCTATATTTTAAAGCTCTTTCATTTTCAGAGCATTCTATGGTCTATAATTTAAGAAATATTCCAGTTCTAAAAATTATTTGGCCAATAGTTCAAAGGTTCCTCTAGCTCTTGCATTGGGTGTTCTATAATTTAAGGTTCCTTCCAGTTCTAAAGATTCTATGGCCAATAGTCCAAGGGTCCTTCAAGCTCTGACATTCTAAGTTCTCTATTTTAAACTGCTTTCCAGTTCTAAATATTCTACTTTACAGGTCCTTCCAGTTCTGACATTCTAAGGTCTCAATTTTAAGGTTCTTTCCAGTTGTAAACATTCTATGGACAATAGTCTAAGGGTCCCTCCAGTACTCACATTCTATGTTCCATATTTCAATATTCTTTCTAGTTTTAAACATCCTATGTTCTTCATTTTAAAGCTCTTTCCAGTTCTAAACATTATATGATCAATAATCTAAAGGTCCTTTCAGCTCTAATATTCTTTTTTCTCTATTTTAAGGTTCTTTACAGCTCTAACATTCTATGTTCTTTCTTTGATGGGCTCTTCCCATTCTAAGCATTATGTGGTCAATAGGCTAAACATCCTTCAGGCTCTGACATTGTACATATTCCATTTGAAAGGTCCTTCCAGTTCTAAACATTCTATCTTTTCTACTATAAAATTCCTTCCAGTTCTAAGCAGTCTATCTTCTCTACTTTAAGGGTCCTTTCAGTCCTAAGCTTTATATGATCAATAGCCTAAGGATCCTTTCAATTAAGATATTCTGTGTTTGGTGCTTTAAGCTTACTTAAAATTCTGAATATTCTATGCTGAATAATCTGAGGTTCCTTCCAACTTCCAGCTATCACATTCTATGGTCTATATTTTAAAGGTTTAAAGGTTCTAAATATTTTTTTTCTTTATTTTTAGTTTTCAGCACTTCTATAAGTTCTTCTATAAGATTTTGTAACTTTATATAGACTCTACATATACATTCATATTAAACCTATTTTCACATTAGTCGTGTTGTAAAGAAGAATTAGAACCAATGAGGGAAATCATGAGAAATAAGAGAGAGAGCAAATAATATGCTTCAATTCGCATTCAGACTCTATAGTTCTTTGCCTGGATGTAGACATCATTTTTCATCATGAGTCTTTTGGAGTTGTTTTAGAACCTTGTATTGCTGAGAAGAGATAAATCTAACAAAGTTAGTCATCACACAATGTGACTCTTACTGTATGTAATGTCCCCTTTCTTCTGTTCACTTCACTCCGCATCAATTCATATAAGTCTTTCCAGGTTTTTCTGAAATCCACATGTTTGTCATTTCTTATAGCACAGTAGTATTCCATTACATTCAAATACCACAACTTGTTCAGCCATTCCCCAATTGATGGACATCCCCTCAATTTCCAGTTCTTGGCCACCACAAAAAGAGCTGCTATAAATATTTTTGTACATGTGGGTCCCTTTCCCATTTTTATTATCTCTTTGGAATACAACCCTAGAAGTGGTATTATGGGTCAAAGGGTATGCACAATTTTATATTCTTTTGAACATAGATCCAAATTACTCTCCAGAATGGTTGAATCAGTTCACAACTCCACTAACAACTCATTAGTGTTTCAATTTTGCTACATCTTCTCTAGCATTTATCATTTTCCTGTTGTGTCATGTTTGCCAATCTGATAGGTGTGATGTGATACCCCAGAGTTGTTTTAATTTGCATTTTTTGATCAATAGTGATTTATAGCATTTTTTCATATGACTATAGAGAGATTTAATTTCTTCATCTGAAAATTCCTTTTCATATTATCTTACCATTTATCAATTGGGAAATAGTTTGTATTCTTGTAAATTTGACTCAGTTCTCTCTATATTTTTAAAATAAGAACTTTATCAAACACATTGTTACAAAAATTCTTTCCCAGTTTTCTGTTTCCCTCCTAATGTTGGCTGTACTGACTTTGTGCAAAAGCTTTTTAATTTAATTCAATCAAAGTTATCCATTTTGCATTTCATAATATTCTCTATCTGTTGTTTTTTCATAAATTCTTCCATTCTTTGAACTGCTCCTTGCTCTCCAAGTTTACTGATATTATCAGCCTTTATACCTAACTCATGTACCCATTTTGACTTTATTTTAGCATAGGGTGTAAGATGTTGGTCTATGCCTAGTTTCTGCTATACTATTTTCTTGTTTATTCCCAGCAGTTTTTGTCAAATAGTGAGTTCTTATCCCGGAAGCTGCAGTCTTTGGGTTTGTCAAAACCTATTGACCACTGTATCTTGTATACCTAAATTATTCCACCAATCGATTTCTTAGCCAGTGCCAAGTAGTTCTGATGATTGCTGCTTTATAATAGAATTTAAGATCTTTTGTTCTTCTAGGTGAATAGTTTTAAAAGTTCTATGGCAATTATTCTAATGGTTCTTCTAGTTCTGACATTCCATGATCTGGATTTTAATGTTGCTTTCAATTCTAATGTTTCTGTGTTTTATAATAGAAGTTTCCTTCCTCTTTTAAACATTTTATGGTCAATCATCTAAGAGTCCTTTAATCTCTAATATTTTAGGTTTTGCACATTAAGATTCCTTCCAGCTCTCAACATTCTACAGTCAATAGTCTAAAGGTCTTTCCAACTCTAACATTCTATTGTTGCTCTTTTTATGATACTGTGAGTTCTAAACATTTCATACTTAATAATCTAAAGATCCTTCCAGCTCTGACTTTATGTTTCATATTTTAAGGTTCCTTCTAGTTTTAAGAATTTTTGTTCTCTATTTTAACATGCCTTCCAGTTCTAAACACCCTCCAGTCAATAGTCTAAAGTTTCTTTCAGGTCTTATATTCTTATTTCTCTATTTTAATGTTCTTTCGAGCTTGGACACTTTATGTTCTCTATTTTAAAGTTCCATCTAGTTCTAAACATTATATGGCCACTAGTCCAAGGATCTGTCCAGCTTTAACAGTCTATCTTCTCACTTTAAAGGTTCTTCCCTTTTCTAAAGACTCTATATTCTCTATTTTAAAGTTCCTTCCACTTCTAAAAATACTATGGTCAATAGTATAATGGTCCTTCAAGTTTTGACATTCCAGGGTCTCTATTTTTAGGTTCCCTACAGTTCTAAACATTCCAAGTTCTCTATTTCAAGGGTCCTTTCATTTCTGGAATTCCATTTTCAATAGTCTAAAATTCCTTCTATCTCTAATAGTCTATGGTCTCTATTATAAGATTCCTTCCAATACTAAACATTCTATGGACAATTATTTAAGGGTCCTTTTGATGCTAACATTCTAAGGTGCCTATTTTAAAGGTTCTTCCAGTTCTAAATAATCTATGTGTAATTGTCTAAGGTTCCTTCCACCTAGGACATTCTTTATTCTCAATTTTAAAGTTGCTTCCTGCTCTGAAAATCAATGTTCTTAATTTTAAGGTTTCTTCCTATTCTAAACTTGCTATGTTCTCAATTTTAAGGGTTTTTGAAGTTTTAAAAATTCTATACTTAATGATCTAAGGGTTCTTCTGCATCTGACATTCTATGTTCTCTATTTTAATGTTACTTCTTGTTCTGAATTGTCTATACAAAATAACCTAAGAGTCCTTCCAGCTTTGGCATATGATAGTCTATAATAAGGGTTCTTCCAATTCTAAACATTCCATAGTCAATAGTCTGGTGGTCTTTCCATCCCTGACATTTTATGTTCTTTCTTTTAAAGGTTCTTCAATTTCTAACCATTCTATAGACACTACTCTAAGGGTTTCTCTAGCTCTGCCATTTTATGTTCTCTCTTTTAAGGTTCCTTTCAGTTCCAAACATTCTGCGTCCAATTGTCCAAGGTTCTTCCCAGGTATGATATTTTATGATCTCCAGTTTCAAACACTTTGTGTTCTATCTTTTAGAGTTCCATTTTCTTCTAAACATTCTATGCTCAATAGTCTAAGGGTCCTTATAGCTCTAATATTCTATGGTAAGCCTGCACAACCTGCAGTCCATGAATTATTTCTCATAGAATATTTAGAATTGGAAGCAATCTTAAAAAAGATTATTTTGACCTCAAAATAATCTTAAAATAGAAAACATATGTAGGATATTTAGAACATAGAATGTTTAGAGCTGCATGGAATCTTAAAATAAAGAAGGTGCATTATCGGAGTTGGAAGAGTCCTTAAACTATTGACCATAGAATGTTTACAACTGAAAGGACCCCTAAATTTGAGAACATAAAATGTCAGAACAAGAAGAAACTTTAGGTTGTCAACTGGACCTAACAGCCCTCTAACCTGTAGATGGCTGGAGCCTAGAGACAGGAAAGACAAAGAGATGTTCAATTTCAAACTAAGGGAAAGAGCTTGCAAGCAATGAGTCAGATTAGACACACGTGATATAGCCCCGCCATTGTGGAGGGACCTAAGGTAGAGGGAATCAGACTTGATTTTTATACTTGTGGCTAGGCAAAGTGTCAAACAGTATAGTGCAGCAAGAGTGGTGAGGGACAATGGCAACAGTGACACAAAACAGCAACAGTGACAACTAACAGCGAGAACAAAGCAAGGCTCTCTAGTGATAAAAAGTCGATTCACAGCAGGGCTAGATATCTGGGCCTGTTGGTGCTTGCCCACATTTGGGGACCATCAGTTCTAGAAGGTGAGTGCAAAGGATTGTTGTTATGCCAACAGGGCACAGCTTGCTTACTGGGACTTAACTCTGGAAAACAGGGTCTCAACCTTAAAAAAGAATATTTTGACCTCAAAATAATCTTAAAATAGAAAACATAGAATCGGAGACCTGAAAATACCCTTAGCATAGCTATCATAGAATGTTTAGAATTGGAAGGAATCTTAAAATAGGGATCATAGAATGCCAAAGCTGGAAAGGTCCTTAGACTATTGGTGATAGAATGTTAAGAACTGGAAGCACTTTAAAGTAGAGCACATAAAATGTCAGAGCCACTTTTTGAGCAAAGGGAGGAGATCTGAAAGAAAAAAAACAACTTACCCTTCTAGTTAATAAAGGAGAGGCAGGTATAATTCAAGATGGCAAAAGAGGCCAGTTGGGCCAGGATGAGATGTCACGCCCAGGGGCTTTGTTTTTTGAGGGGGCTTATTGGGGAAGTATGTCCCAGATATCATTGCTAGCTATAGTTTATTTGCAAACAGAGAAGGGTGGTGGGGCAAGAATGTGGAGGGTAAAATGCAAACATAGCTTGAATCAGTGCCTGGTGGTTGCCCACATAACAAAAGGGAAGAGGGGGAAAAGGGAAAAAAAGAAAAACAAACAAAAACTAGGATGGTATATTCAGCCGTCCTCTGGAATCTTGGAACAACTGCCTCATCTGGATGGCAAATGCTTCTGTACTAGACAAACCTTGAGGTTCCTGGAGGGTTGCTCTGTTCACTCAGGAGCAGGGCTTTATTCAGATGATCCAAGAGTCCACACTCACAAATTTGGCATCTGTGCAAGTAGTCAGAAGGACCTAGTAGGGGCCCTTAGAGGACATATGGGTTGACAATTGTGAAAAAAAAAAAAAACTACTTGTATCAATCGACAAAGTTTGTCACAATTTCTATGATGGCATAATTGCATTAAATCATGTACAGATCAAACTACAGAGAGGTCACAATGGAATAGTTCTAAGAAGGGAGATTTACATGTCACCAAGGTAACCAAGAAAAGCTAAACATCAAGTCTCCTTGTATCCTAGTAACCCATTCTCAATATCCATTTAAGCAGCATATTTTGAGTCCCAGATGGTTGATGTAGTTATCTGATCCCTAGATATCTTTTCTTGGACAATAGGTTTTATTCTCAGGACCGTTATGAAGAGAATTCTGCTTCTCTAGTTCCAACTAGAGGTTCCTAGATAATTCTGACAATATAATTTAGAACAATCACTTAAATCTGGTTCTCCAATCTTAGACTTAAGAGAATTTCATTTTATGTATCATCTCTATCTGTTTCTATCCTTACCTACATCCTATACCTGATATAAGAATTTTTTAAAAAGAAAATTATGAGAATCCAACTGCAAAATTAATTCTTCTACCCTTTAAGATTATCAGACAGACACCTTAAAATGTGGAAAGACTTTCACTTTCTTTACCATTATCCACATACTTTATGTGTAAAATCTTAACCAAATTTTAAGAACTTATTACTAAAACATACTCAAAGTCTGAATTTCCATGATAAATTTGGAAGGCAATCATATAATCCTTTTGCTTGTGCAAAATTTACTATTCCATTTATTTAGAAAACTTTCATATTATATCTTTGTCTTATTGCTTTATCTAATCATTTCTCCCTTAGGTTGATATCAATCCTATGGTATAATTTGGCCATAAATATAGGATAAAATTGTATGATGTTCATACTTATAACCAATCATAGTAACTCAGGGGTGTTCCAGTATGAATCTATTATTTAAAAGGCTTAGTATTGTAGTTATAAAACTTCTTGATCATAGAAATTTGCTATCAAATTAAAAAGAAGGACATAGACATAACAATGTATCACAGTAAATTGTAGTATCAGGAATTTTTGCCTTAAATTGCAAAACTTCACTAACCTTTACTTATAAATTGAAACTACCCATATTCTGAGGTTTCAGACATACAGAAAATATCTGCTAGTTGACTCATCATTAACATCTTTTAATTCCATCTTTAAACCACCAAATATATATTATAATAGCCAAGAATTTTCAAGTGAAAATTCACTATTAAACTTATTATCTGTTTTATAACAAATGTACTTTATTTAAATTTTTAAATATTTAACAATTTTCAAATATCTATTTTTATCACATTCTTTTAAAAGCCTAATTCACATGTAACACCATTCAGATTTAAAAGTTATTTTGTCCAACAGCATTTCTGTTACAATGGTTTCTCAAATTTCACAATATAGGAGAATTTAGTAATACAATAACACACATCAATTCAGTTGACTGCATTTCCAAATCATTCCATATAAAAATCATTAATCTTATTACCTTTGACATTTTAAACCCATTTTAGAGTTATCAGGCATGGACCAATTACATTCAGTTAAAGAAATTAAAAAAAATGTAATTCTTCACATATGCCAGTCCTATTAAGTACTTTACAATCATATTATTTTGACCCTCACAACAATGCTAGGAGGTGGGTACCATTGTTATTTATCTCTTTGGAGCTCAAGAAACTGGGGTAAACAGAGATAAGACACCTTGCCTAGCATTACACAACTGATACATTCTTTCTTTTTGCAAATGGAGCATTATTCAAGTTTGCCTATATTTTTCCACCATTTTTAAACACCTATCTTTCAGAATCTGATTTGAGATGAGAGAGGTTAACAGGGAGAAGGAAAGGGTCTCTGACCTGGGGGTGTTACCATAGATATTTGGTTAAAACTATATTTTCATGGTCAGAAAATGTCAAAGAAGGGCTTACAAGAGGTGGTTATAAGGTGTGAACCTTTTACTCATTTTTTCTTTCTTCATTCTGGGATTACTTCCAAACTAACTGCCTTCCTTCATTGACTTAGAACAATGTGACTATTAATCTTGTTATTTACTTTGAAATCTTTTATAAAATCTAATCCTTATTTTTCCTTAAAACAAATTCTATAAAACACTACTCCCCAAAACTTACTAAGTTATTTCAGAAGGGAGTGAGTTCCTGGAATTACCCCAAATGTTAGGAGTACTTCTCTGCAATCTTAAAATGATTATTCTTCTAAAATATGCTAAAATGCTTTCTAGCAGTTCTACAAATCTTGATTATTTGACCTTTTTTCTTAATACCTAATCTTCTGAGGAAAGCCTAAAGTGGGAGTTAGTCCTGCTTACTGAGAAAATTCCTTCAAGTATGAAAGTTCATCAATCTTTTCCAGTGTTCTAAAAAGTTTGGCTACAGTACTTAGAAGGTTTTCTGGCTGGCTGAATTTTAAATCTTTCAAGGCAGCAGAATTTACACTGACATTTTTCATTTTACAAAGACCCAGACAGACAAAATGACAAGAAAGAAGCAAACAGAATGAAATGTGAAGTCACAGTCAACACAGAGTTACACACTTAAAAAGTCTTGCAGCTTCAACTTTACAGATGTGTGTAGTTTAAAAAACAACAGAGACACACAGAGGGACAAGAGGCATGCAGTTACAATTTTACAGAAGCATTCAGTTAAAAAAACAACAGCAACACAGCAGGGTCACTCAGAGAGGCTGATTAACAGATGTGTGCAGTTTAAGAAAGGATGTCCCTACCGGAGAGATCCAAAATGAACTGGATCACTGGAGGGGACATGGAGATATCCTCACAAAGAATGGCAAGCTCAACCAAGGTGGGGGGTTGGAATTGGAGAGGAATTGGATCAGGAAGAAGGAGGAGGACTCACGACGCAAGAGGGGATCAGACTCCACAGAAATAAAACTCTGGTGGCACCTGGTCCATTCCCATTGGTACCAGAGTCCAAGGGCCTGATTCTGTGGTCAGTCCAACTTCTGACACCAATTAATGTGAACTGGACCAAATCAGCCTCTAACCTGTGGGTTGTCACAGCCAAACAGAACAGGCTACAGACAGGAGAGTCAGGAATCAAACAGAAGTTTAATTTCAAAGTGAGGGAAATTACTTGTCAGTAAGGAAATGGATCAGACACATGTGTTGAAGCTCTGCCCATAGTGGTGGGGAGAACCTGAAGCAGTGAAGCTTAACCTTGATTATTATACCTCTGGGTAGGAAAAGAGTCAAGTAGTGTAGTGAAGCAAGGTTGTCTATTGATAAAAACTCCATTCATGGCTGGGCTTCATGTTTGGATGCGTTGGTGCTTACCCAAGCTAAAGGACCATCAGTTCTAAAAGGTGAGTGCAAAGAATTGTTGCTATGACAAACTCATGGCACAGCTTGCTTGCTGAGCCTTAGTTATGGAAAACAGGGTCTCTCTTAATATCTGGACATTTCCCCCTTTTGAGCAAAGGGAGGAGATATGAAAAAACCCTTACCCTTCTGGTCAATAAAGAAGAGACATCTACAAGCCAAGATGGCACAAGGATGAGAAGCTGTGCCCAGGAGGCAAGTTTTTTGAGAGGACCGATTGGGGAAATATGTCCCAGGTAGAATTGCGTTAAATCAGGTACAGATCAAACTACAGAGAGGTCTCACAATGGAATAGTTCTAAGAAGGGAGATCCACATGTCACAAAGGTAACCAAGAAAAGTTAAAGATCAAGTCTCCTGTATCCTAGTAACTCATTCTCAATATCCATTTAAGCAGCACATTTAGAGTCCCAGATGATTCATATAGTTATACGATCCCTAGATATCATTTCTTGGACAATAGGCTTTATTTTCAGGACAGTTCTGAAGGGAGCTCTTCTTCTCTGGTTCCAAATCTAGAGGTTCCTAGATAATTCTTTATTTATTTATTTATTTATTTATTTAACTTTTTACAATCATTTTCACAAAATTTTGGGTTCCAAATTTTCTCCCCTTTTAACCCCTCCCCCCACCCCTATACCCCAAGCAATCTAATTTTCCCTATCTCCAATCTGCCCTCTCTTCTGTCATCCCTCCCTTCTCTTGTCTCATCTTCTCTTTTCTCCTGTAGGGCCAGATGACTTTCTATTCCTCATTAACTGTATGTCTTCTTTCCTAGTAGCAACAGCAAAACAAAACAGTTGTTCCTAAAACTATGAGTTCCAAATTCTCCCCATCCCTCCCTCCCCACCCATTCCCTTTGGGAAGGCAGGCAACTCAATATAGGCCCTATCTGTGTAATTTTGCAAATGTCTTCCCTGATACTCGTGTTGTATAAGACTAACTGAATTACCCTCCATCCTACCCTGCCCCTCATTGTTTCTCTTCTGTCTTTTGATCCTGTCCCTCCCCAAGTGTTGACTTCAAATTGTTCCCTCCTCCCTTTGCCCTCCCTTCCATCATCCCCCCCCCTTGCTTATCTCCTTCTCCCCCACTTTCCTATACTGTAAGATAGGTTTTCATATCAAAATGAGTGTGCATTTTATTCCTTCTTTAGTCAAATGTGATGAGGGTAAACTAATTGGTATTTTTTTCTTAGCTCTCCTCTTTTTCCCTCCACTAAGAAAAACTCCTACTTGCCTCTTAAATGACATATAATTACCCCATTCCATTTCACCCTCTTTCCTCCCACTACATTTCTCTCTCACCATTTACCTTAATTTCTTTTAAGATATGGTCCCTTCCTATTCAATTCACTCTGTGCTCTCTGTCTCTGTACGTGTGTGCATGTGTGTATGTGTGTGTGCGTGCATGCATGTACATGTGTGTGTGTGGTCCCACCAACTACCCAGATACTGAAAGGTTTTAAGAGTTATAAATATTGTCTTTCCATGTAGGAATGTAAACAGTTCACTTCTGGTAAGTCCCTTAAGACTTCTCTTTGCTGTTTACTTTTTCATGCTTCTTCTCATTCTTGTGTTTGAAAGTCAAATTTTCTTTTCAGCTCTGGTCTTTTCATCAAGAATGCTTGAAAGTCCTCTGTTTCATTGAAAGACCATATTTTCCCCTGAAGTATTATACTCAGTTTTGTTGGGTAGGTGATTCTTGGTTTGAGTCCTAGTTCCTTTGACTTCTGGAATATCCTATTCCAGGCCCTTCGATCCCTTAATGTAGAAGCTGCTAGATCTTGAGTTATCCTGATTGTATTTCCACAGTACTTGAATTGTTTCTTTCTAGCTGCTTGCAAGTTTTCCTCCTTGAGCTGGGAGTTCTGGAATTTGGCCACAATGTTCCTAGGAGTTTCTCTTTTTGGGTCTCTTTCAGGTGGTGATCGATGGATTCTTTCAATACTTATTTTGCCCTCTGGTTCTAGAATGTCAGGGCAGTTTTCCTTGATAATTTCATGGAAGATGATATCTAGGCTCTTTTTTTGATCATGGCTTTCAGGTAGTCCCATAATTTTTAAATTGTCTCTCCTGGATCTATTTTCCAGGCCAGTTGTTTTTCCCATGAGATATTTCACATTCTCTTCCATTTTTTCATTCTTTTGGTTTTGTTTGGTGATTTCTTGGTTTCTCGTAAAGTCATTAGACTCCATCTGTTCCATTCTAATTTTGAGAGAACTATTATCTTCAGTGAGCTTTGGAACCTCTTTTTCCATTTGGCTCACTCTGCTTTTGAAATCATTCTTCTCCTCATTGGCTTTTTGAACTTCTTTTGCCAATTGAGTGAGTCTATTCTTCAAGGTGCTATTTTCTTCAGCATTTTTTTGGGTCTCCTTAACCAAGGTATTAACCCGTTTTTCATACTTTTCTTGCATCTCTCTCATTTCTCTTCCCAGTTTTTCCTCCACCTATCTAACTGCTTTTCAAAATCCTTTTTGAGCTCTTCCAAGGCCTGAGCCCACCCGACATCCCCCTGGGGTGTCTGGGGTGCTGAGGCCCCACCCTCCACGTCTTTCCCTGATGGCAAGAATATTTCCTCATCCTCGTCAGATCCAAATGTCGGGATCATTTGCATTTGTTGGAAAAAACTCTCTATAGTCTTATTTTTCTTCCCTTTTCTAGGCATTTTTCCAGCCAGTTACTTGACTTCTGAGATTCCTGTCCACCCCCGCCTAGATCAGCCCAGCTAGTGCTTAGGCTCTGAGATTCAAATGGGCTTTCCGTAGCGAGCTTTGGTTCAGGTGCTGGGGTGGGGGCAGGGCCGCCTCCCAGGCTCAGCTCCCTCAGGGGCTTTATGCAGAGACTTTCAGGAATGGAGCGGGTGGGGGGGGTGCCTCCCAGGCTCAGTTCCCTCAGGGGCTTTATGCAGAGGCCTTCAGTAAAAGAGCTGGGTGGGGCAGGGCCATCTCCCAGGCTCAGCTCCCTCAGGTTGTTTATGCAGAGACCTTCCGTAATGAGGATCCTGCCTGCTGCTGGGGGGAATCCTGGGCTGGCCGCAGCTGCTGCTGCCTCTGCTGCCACCCACGCCTCTGCCTCCACCACTTCCTGCCCCCTTCTCTGCCGCTGCCACTTCCTCCCGAGGGGGCCCGAGTCACGGAGACACTCCACTCCCCCTCTCGTCCAGCCCAGCCTTCTCTCTCACTGACCTGTAGCTTCTGTGGGCGGAGGGACTTTCCCGGCTGCTGGAGCTTCCGTCCCTGAAGCCTGCTCGGGTCAGCTTCTCTGGGGCCGTGGCCAGGGCAGCACTGGGGTGGTGTCCGCTTTCCGGGGCGCGACGCACCCTCGGGACGGGTCTCCAGGGCTCCCTGGAATGGAAATCTCTTCCACTCCGTTTCTGTACCCCTTTCAGTGGTCCAGAAGTTATTGGGGTCTCTTTTTACATTAATTCTACGGGCTGTGGTTTTGGAGCTCATAAACGTGCATCCTTCTACTCTGCCATCTTGGCTCCGCCCCCAGTTCCTAGATAATTCTGACAATATAATTTAGTACACTCACTTAAATTTGGTTCTCCAATCTTAGATTTAAGAGAATTTCATTTTATGTACCATTTGCTATTTCTATCCTTACCTACATCCTGTACCTAATATAAGAATTTTTCAAATTAATTTGTTTTCATTTTTTTACAATCACCTCCATAAATCTTAGATTTTCTCACCCTCCCTCTCGCCTCACTTACCAAGATGTCATGCAGCCTTATATGGGTTCTACATGTACAATCTTACTAAATACATTTTCACCTTAGTTATGTTGCATAGAAGAAATAAAATGAATGGGAGAAACCATGGGAAAGAACACATGACAAGAAAAAATAGTCTGCTTCATTCTGCGATCCAATCCATAGTTTTTTCTCTGAATGTGGAATGCATTTTGCCTTAAAAGACCATTGGGAATTTTTTAGATCCTTGCATTTTTGTGAATGGTTAAGTCTACCAGAAAATTTCCTTGTGCACTGTGGTTGTTACCGTGTACAAAGTTCTCCTGGTTCTGCTCCTTTTACTCAGCATCAGTTCATATAAATCTTTCCAGGCCTTTCTGAAGTCTTCTTGTTCATCACTTCTTATAGCACAATAGTATTCCATTACATTCATACACCACAATTTATTCAGACATTCCCCAATTGATGGGCATCCCCTTGATTTCCAATTCTTGGCCACCACAAAGAGTGCTGCTATAAATATTTTTGTACATGTGGGACCCTTTCCCATTTCTATCACCTCTTTGGGATACAGTCCCAGAAGCAGTATTGCAGGGTCAAAGGATATGCACATTTTTGCAGCCCTTTGGGCATAGTTCCAAATTGCTCTTCAGAATAGTTGGATCAGCTCACAGCTCCACCAACAATGAGTCAGTGTTCCAATGCTTCCACATCTCCAATCTGATAGGTGTGATGTGGTACCTCAGAATTGTTTTGATTTGAATCTCTCTAATCAATAGTGATTTAGAGCATTTTTTTATATGACTATAGATAGCTTTAATTTCTTACTCTGAAAACTGCCTGTTCATATTCTTTGACCATTTATCAATTGGGGAATAATATAAGAATTTTTAAACAAAAGTTATGAGGGTCCAATTGCAAAATGAACTCTTCTACCCTTTAAGATAATCAGACAGATACCTTAGAAATGGGAAAAGAGTTTCACTTTCTTTACCATTATCAACACAATTTATGTATAAATCTTAATCCAATTTTAAGAGCTTATTACTAAAACATACTCAAAGCCTGAATTTCCATGATAGATAAATCTGAAAGGCAATCATATAAACCTTTTGCTTCCTCAAAATTTACTATTCCAATTATTTGGAAAACTTTCACATAATATCTTTGTGTTGTTACTTTGTCTAATCATTAAATCATCTAATCATCCCTTAGGAGGATATCAACTCTATGCTATAATTTGGTCACAAATACAGGATGAAATTACACAATGTTCATACTTGTATCCTATTATAGTAACTCAGAGATGTTCCAGTATCAATCTATTATTTAATAGATTTAGTATTGTACTTACAAAACTTCTTGATTATGGAAATTTGTTTTAAAATGAAAAGGACATAGATATAATAATGTCATGTATCACAGTAAATTATAGTCTCAGGAATTTTTACCTTAAATTGCAAAACTTCACTAACCTTTACTTATAAATTGAAACTACTGATATTCTGAGGCTTTAGACATACAAAAAATATCTGCTAGTTGGCTCATCATTAATATGTTGAAACTCCATCTTTAAACCACCAAATACATTTTCATAATAGCCAAGAATTTTCAAATGAAAATTTGCTATTAAACTTACCAATATCTGTTTGTATAACAAATGTACCTCATTAAATATTTAACAGTTTTCAAATATCTATTTTATCATATCCTTTTAAAAGCCTAATTCATGTGCCACAATATCCACATTTAAAAGTTATTTTGTCCAACAGCATTTCTGTTACAGTGATCTCTCAAATTTCAAAATATAAGGGAATTTAGAAACAAAATAGTAACATATCAATTTAGTTGACTTCATTTCCAAATCATCCGATATAAAAATCATTAATCTTTTTACCTTTGGCATTTTAAATCCATTTTAGAGGCAGGGATCAATTATATTCAATTAAAGAAATAAAAATAATGTAGTTCTTCACATATACTAGTCACTATGTTAAGCATTTTACAATCATATTATTTTGATCCTCACAAAAATTGTGGTAGGTGGGTCCCATTATTTTTCTCTTTATGGATCACAAAATGGGGCAAACAGAGATAAGATAAATTGACTAAGATAACATAGCTAACACATTTTTTTGTAAATGGAATATTATTCAAGTTTCTCTATATTTTCCAGCATTTTTTTTTAACTTCTGTATTTTGGAATGCGATCTAAGATGAGAAGGGTTAACAGGGAGAAGGAAAGGGTCCGTGACTTGGGGAGTTACTATCGATCTTTGGTCTAAACAGTTTTTTCTCTTTTTATGGTTAGAAAAGTCAAGGAGGTTAACACGAGATGGTTGTAAAGTGCAAATCTTTTACTTATTTTTTTTCCTTTCTTCATTCTGAGATAACTTCCAACCTAGCTGTCTGCCTTCATTTCCCTAGAAGAATATAACTGTTAATCTTGCCCTTTACTTTTATAATTTTATCAAACATTTATTTTTCCTGAAGTTCTATAGAGTGGCACTCCAAAACTAACTAAGTTATTTCAGAAAGGAGTGAGTTCCTGGAATTACCCCCCAAATCCCAGGAGTTCTCCTCTGCAAAGTTAAAATGCTAGATTTAAAATTATTTAATTCAGGACATTCCATGCTCTCCATTTTAAGATCCCTTCCAATTCTAAACATTCTACGCCAATAAGCTAAATGTTCCTCCAGCTCTGACATTCTATGTTCCCTATTTCAAGGTTCCTTCCAGTTCTAAACATCCTATGGCCAATAGTCTGAGTCCTTCCTCTATTACTTCTATTCTTTCCTCTGTATTTTAAGGGTCCCTTCAATTCTAAACATTGCATATTCTTTATTTGAAGGTTCATTCCATTCAAAACATTCCATGGACAAAAGTCTAAGTGTCCTTCCCCCTCTGATTTTTTTTTATTCTAGGGTTCCTTCCAGTTCTAAATGTTATATTACCGGTAGTCTAAGGGTCCTTCCAATTCTGACATATTCTGTTCTCTATTTTAAGTTTGTTTTCACCTCTGACGTTCTGTCTTCTCAATTTTTAAGTTCGTTCCAGTAATAAATATCCTATAGCAAATGATCTAAAGGTCCTTTTCACACTGACATTCTGTGGTCTCTATTTTAAAGGTCCCTCAAGTTCCAAACATTCTATGGTCAATACTCTAAGAGTCCTTCCAATTCTTATATTCTATGTTCTTTTTTTAAGGTTCCTTCCAGTTCTTGACATTTTGTAGTCAATAGTCTAAGGGTCCTCATAGCACTGATGTTCTGTGGTCCCTATTTTAAAGGTCTATCCAGTTCTAAGCATTCTATGGTCATGTCAAGGTACCAGGAGACGGGGGGCAGAGTCAAGATGGCAGAGAAAAGGCAGAAACTTACCTAAACTCTTCCCCAAAAGTCCTCTGAACACCTTTAAATTATGCCATAAAACAATTTTTGGAGTAGTAGAACCCAGGAAAGGATGGGGTTAAATAGTTTTCCAGCCAAAGACAACTAAGAAAGGTCAGCAGTAAAGGTCTATTGCACCTGGGTGAAACCCAGTCCAGCACAAACCCAGCCACAGCAAACTAGGAGCAGGACTTGGGAGACACTGAATGAGACGTGGCATCAGCCATTTCCAGAGCTCTCAGCCCACCAATGGTGAGGGGGTGGAATAACTGGCCAGAAAGGTCTCTTTGCTAGCCCTGAGACAGAACTCTGTGGATCTACCCATACTTGGATTCAGGTTGAAGTCCTGGGCAGCATTCTCAGAGCAAGGAGGAGCACTAGCACAACAGTACTTGCATACTCAGAACCAAGGGGACCCTTCTCAAAGTTCCAGGGTTGAAAAAAGTGCTTACGGTCACTCACTGATCAGAGCACAGGCCAGGAGAGTCATAAACACACCTTTCTTTGATCACAGCACCTTGGAAGAACTGAAAACTTACATATTCCTAAAAATATCTCTGAAAACAACTGCACAAGCCCCTGAAGGTTGTGATAGTGTGCCTTTCAACCTGGAAACAGAGTTGCACATTAACAAAGATTTAAAAATCAAGAAATAGACTAGGGAAATGAGCAAACAACAGAAAAAAATTCTGATGATAGAAAGTTACTATAGTGAAAAGGAAGATGAAAACACATATTATGTATATAACAAAATCAAAGCTCCTACGTTCAAAGTCCCCAAGAAAAATATGGATTCATCTCAGGCCATGGAAGAGCTCAAAAAGGAGTTCCAAAATCAAATAAGAGATGAGGAAAAGTTGGGAAGAAAATGAAGGTGATGCAAGAAAATCATTAAAAAGAAGTTAACCTCTTAGTAAAGGAGACACACACAAAAAAAAATTGAAGAAAAGAACCTCCTAAAAAGTAGACTAGGCCAAATGACCAAATAAGTCCAACAATCCAAGGAAGAAAGGAATGCTTTAAAAACAGAACTGGTCAAACAGAAAAAAGAGGCACAAAAATTCACTGAAGGAAGAAATAAAACACTCCTTAAAACTTAGAATTAGTCAAATGGAAAAAGAGGCACAAAATCTTACTAAAGAAAATAACTCCTTAAAAATTTTAATTGATCACATGAAAACCAATGACATTATGAGAAATCAAGAAACAATAGAATAAAACCAAAAGAATGAAAAAATAGAAGACAAAAACAACTGACCTGGAAAATAGATCCAGGAAAGATAATTTAAAAATTATTGGACTATCTGAAAGTTGTGACCAAAGAAAGAGCTTAGATACTAACTTTCAAGATATTATCAAGCAAAACTTCCCTGATATCCTAGAAACAGGGGGTAAAATAGAAATTGATAGAATCCACTGATCATCTCTTGAAAGAGATCCAAAATTGAACTTCCAGATCAAGAAGAAAATAATGCAAGCAGACAGAAAGGAACACTTCAAATATTATGGAGCCAGAGTCAGGATAACAAAAGATTTAGTAGCTTCTACATTTGAGAATTAGAAGGCTAGGAATATGATATTCTGGAGGGCAAAGGAGCTGGGATTACAACCTAGAATCACCTACTCAGCAAAACTGAGTATAATCCTTCAAGGGAAAAAATGGAAATCCAATGAAATAGAGGACTTTCAAGTATATTTGAATACTTGAAATTCTTGAAAGCTGGATAGAATGGCTGACTTTCAAGTACAAGACTCAAGAGCAGCATAAAAAGGTAAACAGTAAATGGAAATAATAAAAGACTTAGTAAGGTTCAACTGTTTACATTCCTATCTGGGAAGATTATATTTGTAACTCATAAGAACTTTCTCATTATTGGAGCAATTAGAAGAAGCATATATAGATAGAAGTCACAGGTGTAAGTCAAACATGAAGGATGAATATCCATTAAATAAAAGTAAATACTGAGAGAGTAATGGACTAGGAGATAGGGAAAGGGAAAAGTAGAATGGAGTACATTATCTCACATAAAGGAGGCAAGGAAAAGCTTTTACAGTAGAGGGGAATGGGAAGGGAAAGAGGAGTGAGGGAACCTTACTCTCATCAGAATTGGCTCAAAGAGGGAATAACATATACATTCAATTGGATGTAGAAATCTATCTTACCTTACAAGAAAGTAGGAGGGGAAGGGGATAAAAGAAAGCAGGAGTTGATAGAAAGGAGGGCAGATGAAGGAGGGAGTAGTTAGAAGCAAAACACTTTTGATGAAGGACAGGGTGAAAGGAAAGGCAGAACAAAATAAATGGGAGGAATAGGATGGAGGTAAATAACAGTAATAGCTGTGAAAAAGATTTTGAAGCAAGCTTCTCTGATAAAGGTCTCATTTCTCAAACATACAGAGATTTTAGTCAACTTTATAAAAGAGGCATTCCACAATTGATAAATGATCAAAAGATATGAACAGTTTTCAGAGGAAGTAATCAACATGAATACCACATGAAAATATGCTCTAACTCACTATTCATTGTAGAAATACAAATTAACACAATTCTGAGGTACTACCTCATACCTATGTCTATTAGATTGGCTCATAGGACAAAAATGGAAAACGACAAATGTTAGAGGGGATGTGGGGGAAATATGACGTTAATATACCATTGATGGAGTTGTGAACCTATTCAACCATTCTATAGAGAAATTTGCAATAAAAGTGCTACGCATGCCCTTTGACCTAGAAATACCACTACTAGGTCTGTATCCCAAAAGGTATAAAAAAAAAGGGAAAGGACCTATATGTACAAAAATATTTGTAGCAACTCCATTCTTATGGCAGGGAATTGGAAATTGGGGGGATGCCCATCAATTGGGAATGGCTGAATAAATTGTGATTATAATGGAGTACTATTGTGCTCTAAGAAATGATGAGTAGATTGTTCTCAGAAAACCTGGAAAAATTTACATGAGTTGATGCAAAGTGAAATATACTGTGTACAAAGTAACAGCAATATTGTAAGATGATCAGCTGTGAATGACTTCGCTATTCTCAGCAATACAATGATCCAAGGCATCTCTGAAGGACTTATGATGAAAGAAGCTCTCCATCCCCAAGAAAAGTACTGATGGTGTCTGAGTACAGATTGAAGTATACTTTTAAAAAAACTTTTTTCTTGTGGGTTTTTTTGATCTATGTTTTCTTTTACAACATGATTAATGTGGAAATGTTTTACATGACTACACGTGTATAACCTATATCAAATTGCTTGCTTTCTCAATGATGGAAGGTGGGAAGGGAAGAAGGGAGAGAATTTGGAACTCAAGGTTTTAAAAATGAATGCTAAAAAAATGTTTTTACATGGAACTGGGGAAAAATAAAATTCTTAATAGAGCTGTGAATCAGTATAACCATTTGGGAAAGCAATTTGGAATTATGTAAATAAAGTGACTAAAATGTCAAAAAACATAGGAGATACCTTGTTTTCCAGAGCTAAGGCCCAGCTTGGCATAACAACAATCCTTTGCGCTCACTCCCTGGATGATCTCACCCTCTGGCAAAATCACATAATTATTTTATTGCTTTGACCAGCACCAGGTGTTCTCTGAGCTTGGACAAGTTCTGGTCATGAAACTCTGCTAGAAATCAAACTTGTAGCATTGTTGCTGTTACCCCTTATTGTGAGGGATACAGCTCACTGTGCCACCATTGTTATGAGTATTGAAATCCTCCCACAACTTCCTTGAGTCTTCCACTTGTAGTGGGGCTCCAATACATTTGTCTAGATCCCCTCCTTTTTTGCAAGATGTTTCTCTCACTTTGAAATTAACTTTCTGTTTGATTCCTGAGTCTCTTGGCTTTAGCATGCTCTGCTGAGCCCTAGCCATCCACAGGTTAGAAAATGGTTCTGTCCAGTTTACATTAATTGGTGTCAGAAGTAGGATTGGATATGGAATTGGGCCATTGGATTCTCCAGTATCATTGGGAATGGACTAGGCACCACCACATTTTTATTTTTCCAGAGTCTGATCCTCCCTCATCTGGTGGGACATTTACTCTTATTCCTGCTCCAAGCTTCCACCTAGGTTGAACTCATCATTCTTTGTGAGGAAAATTCCAGGACTCCTCTGGTGACCTGTTTCATCTTGGAGCTTTTCTTAAGCAGCAGTCCTCTATTAATTGTCCTCTCTCTTTTTCTGTTGTTATTGTTGTTTTCTTGTATGACTCTGTAAAATTGTAACTGCATGTCTCTTGTCCTCTCACATGCCTCTGTTGTATTTTAAACTACACGCCTCTGTGAAGTTGAAACCATATGCCTCAGTAACCTTGTGCCTCTCTACAGACTGTAACTTCATGCTTTGTTAAAACTATTTGTCTTTGTTTCTATCTGCCTTGTAGTTTTGTCCGTGTTTGTGCCTTTGTAAAACATAAAATGTCTTTGCTGTGTTTGTGTTGTGAGCTAAATTCTGTTACCTTGAAAGGTTTAAAAAATAGTGAGCTAGAAAAATTCCTAAGGGCTGTAGCCAGAGAATTTAGAACACTGGAAAAGATCAATGTATTTTCATAGTTGAAGCAATTGCCCCAGTAAGCAGAACTAACTTCTACCTTAGACTTTCCATGGGAGATTAAATCATGAGAAAAGAGAAAAAGAAAACACCAGCAAAATACCTTTTTCCTCTTACTTCAGCTTTAGCTATGTTAGAATTACTGAAATAAAGTCAGATAATCAAAGTTTGTAGAACTGTTAAGATTCTAAGGTAAGGTGTTTACCTTCAGAGATGAAGGAGTTTGAAAATTAATAATTTTAAGACTGCAGTGGAGAACTCCTGAGACTTTGGGGATAATTCCAGGAACTCATTCCCTTCTGATATATCTTAGTAAGTTTTAGGGTACCACTCTGTCAAGTTTTTATATGGAAAAATAAGAATTAGATTTTATAAAGGTCTTAAAAGTAAATGGAAAATTAATAGCTTCACTGGCAATGGAGGAAGGCAGCTAGTTTGGAAGTAATTCCAGAGTGAAGAAAAAAATAGGTAAAAGATTTGTACCTTATAGTTTCCTCATACTAAACCTTCTTTGACATATCTGACCATGAAAATAGAAAAGATTGTTTAAACCAGACAGACTCTTATGATTCTCCAAGTTCAGAAACACATTCCCTGTTAATCCCTCTCATCCTAGATCAGATTCCCAAATACAGGTGTTGAAAAAATTCTGGAAAAATGAAGGGAAACTTGAATAGCATTCTAGTTGCAGAAATTTATTAGCTGTGTAATCTTAGGAAAGCTATCTTACCTCTGTTTGCCCCAGTTTTTTGATCTGTAAAGAGAAACATAATATTGGTACCCACCTCCCAGGGTTGTTGTAAAGATCAAAATAATATAATGATTGTAAAGTGCTTATCACAGTGACTGGCATATGCTAAGTACTAGGTTATTGTTTCTTAAGTTTAATATAATTGTTCTCTACCCAATGACTTTAAAGTGGTTTTAAAATGTAAATACTGATAAGAGCAATGATTTTATATGTGATAATTTCGAAATGCAATTGATGTCATCTTAAATCACTGTCTATAAATTCTCTTATATTGTGAAATTTGAGATATTGTAACAGAAATGCTACTAGAAAAATTAATTATTTAATCTGGATGGTGTTACATATGAATTGGGCATTTAAAGGGATATGATAAAACTAGATTTTTTTAAAAATAGATATTTGAAAATTGTTAAATATTTAATGAGGTATATTTTGTTATAAAGCAGATAATAACATAATACCAAATTTTCATTTGAAATTCTTGGCTAAAATGAAAGTGTAGAGGGTGGTTTAAAAAAGTAATTTGAAAATATTAATGATGAGTCAACCCTCATGTATTTGCTGTATGTTTGAGGTCCTAGAATATGGGTAGTTTAAATTTATAAATTATGGATAAAAGAAAAGCTAACTATTAGGGAAATAATAGGAAAGATATGCAAGCCCTAAGTTGTGTTCGGTGAAATTTTGTTATTTAAGGTAAAAATTCCTGGGACTATAATTTACTATTATTTTTAGTTTTGATTACACTCATAGTTGCCAGAATTGTCTTTAAGCCAATAATAGAAAATGACACGCGTTGCCATCTGGGAATTGCTAAACTGGATGTCTGAGCCTGGGAGAAGTTTTGGAGATGACTTTGGCACAGATTAGGCAGGAACCTCCTGACTCTATTTTCCTTCTCATTGTGCTATTTCTTTTCTGATAAGGAAAATTCCAACCTGGTAAATCCTGAGCCTTGCTTTTAATACCCTGTGACTGTATGATTGGCTGTCAGATATGATTCATGCCTTGAATTAAAAAGAGCTAAGGGAGATTTTTCACTCTGTTGTGATACATGACATGGTTATAACTATGTTCCCCTTTTTCCTTTTATAGCAAATTCCTATAATCAAGAAGTTTTGTAAGTATAATACTAAATCTATTAAATAACAGATTGATACTGGAACATCTTTGAGTTACTATAATAAGATACCAGTACGAATATCTTATAATTTAATCTATTTTGTGGTAAAATTATAGTATAGGGATGATATCTTCCTAAGGGGAAAATAATTAGACAAGGTAGTAGGACAAAGATGTAAGATCAAAGTTTTCTAAATAAATGGAATGGTAAATTTTGAGAAAGGAACAGCATTAGATTTTTCCCTAAGAGGTATATACATACATATATGATTGGCTTCGAAATTTATCTAGCAAGGAAATTCAGGCTTTCTGAGTATGGTTTAGCAATAAAGTTTTCAAAATTGGATTAAGGATTTTACATAGATTGTGTTGATAATGGTAAAGAAATTGAAATTATTTTAAAGTATCTGATCGCTTTAAAGGGCAGAGTTGGACCCTCATAAGTTTTTTAAAGATTCTTATATCAACTATAGCATTTAACTAAGGATAGAAAGAACAAATGAAATTCTCTGAAATTTCAAAGTAGAAGTACAAAATTTAAATTCTATTAAGTCAGAATTATCTAGCAAGCACTAGATTTAGAAATAGAGAAGCAAAGTCCCCTTTAGAACTATTCTGAGAATAAAATTTATTGTCTGTGAAAAGATATATAGGGACCAGATAACTACATGAGGCATCTGGAACTCAAAATGTACTGATTAAATGGACGTTGAGATTGGGTTACTAGGACAGAAGAAGTTAATTAATATTGGTGATAATCATTGTATTGCTTTGGTCTTTTGTTTCAAGATGTCTATGTTTAAGTTTTTTTGGTTCCCTTGGTAACATGCAAAGTTGCCTTCTCAAAACTAGTCCATTGTGAGCCCTCTAATATTTTGATCTGTAATGTAACATTATTGTGACATAATATAATTATGATCATATAAAAACATTATTGCATTATTTGAACCCAGCCTTCATGGCTGGGAAACTGTAACATCTCTATGTCCTATTTAAAGATCCTTAACCAAGGACCTATGTTATGCTGAGCAGAAACTCACATTCTAAGACTGATGCAAGGAGTTTTTACTAAGCGCCCCCACCAGGTTCTTCTTGCTACCCTCACAGCTGTAAAACTTGTGAATGTGGATTCCTGGATCATCAGAAGAAAGCCACTGCTCTTGAGTGGATGGCAGAACCCTACAGGGTTCCCTAGTACACCTAGTATGGACTCCAAAATGGCCAACATCCAGAGGAGATGCCTGTTCAAAGATTCCAGACAAGGGCAAAGTATACTATCCTAGTTTTTGTTTTTTCTCTTCCATTTTGTAATGTACCCGAAACCAAGGCCCTGATTGAAGCATGTGTTGGCATTTTCTCCCTCTACAAAATTGCTCCCTCCCTTTTTCTGCTTGCTAGCAAACAATGGCTAGCAATAATACCTAGGACATACTTCCCCAATAGATCCCCTGAAGGAACTGACCTCCTGGGCTAAAAATGCTTGTCCTAGCCCAACTGACCCCTCATGACATCTTCTTATACCTGACTGTCCTTTATTGGCCAGAAGGATGGGGTTCTTTCAGATCGTCTCCCTTTGGCCAAAAGGAAAAATGTCAAGATATTAGGAGACATCCTGTTTTCGGCCCAGCAAGAAAGATGTGCCCTGAGCTTGACATAGCAAAAATATTTTGTGCTCACCCTCTGGTAAAATCATATAATTATTGTACTACTTTGACCAGCACTAGGTGTTCTCTGAGTTCAGGCAAGTTCTGCTCGTGGATCCTTGCTATGAATAAAAATTGTGCATTGTTGCTTTTATCCCTCATTTTGTGGGTTACAGCTCACTGTGCTACCACTGCTGTAAGTATTGAGACTTCCCCACACTCCCTTGGGTTCACCTATTAGGGGCAGTGCCCCAGAATATGTGTCTAGATCTTCTCCTTGTCTCCAATCTATTTCCCTCACTTAGAAATGAAGTTTCCTTATGATAGCTTACTCTCCTGTCTCTAGCCTGCTCTGTTCCACTCTAGCAATCTGCAGGTTGGAGGCTGGTTCAGGTCAGTTGGCAGTAACTACTCGAAGGCTCCATCAACCTCCGACATTCTTTGATTTTTATTTTAAGATTATTTTTTTCTTTCTTTTACTTTCTTTAATATAAATTTATTTATTTAAATTTTTACATTCATTTTCACAAAATTTTGGGTTCCAAATTTTCTCCCTATTTGTCCCCTCCCCCACCCCAATACACCAAGCATTTTAATTTTCCCTATCACCAATCTGCCCTCTCTTCTATCCTCCCTCCCTTCTCTTGTCCCCATCTTCTCTTTTGTCCTGTAGGGCCACATCAGTTTCTATTCCCCATTAACTGTGTTTCTTATTTCCTAGTAGCAACAACAATACTCGACAGTTGTTCCTAAAACTTTGAGTTCCAAATTCTCCTCATCCCTCCCTCCCCACTCATTCCCTTTGGGAAGGCAGGCAATTCAATATAGGCCATATCTGTGCAGTTTTGCAAATGACTTCGATAATAGTCGTGTTGTGTAAGACTAACTCTATTTCCCTCCATCCTATCCTGCCCCCCATTGTTTCTATTCTGTCTTTTGATCCTGTCCCTCCCCAAGGGTGTTGACTTCAAATTGCTCCCTTCTCCCATTGCCCTCCCTTCCATCATCTCCCCCACCCTGCTTATCTCCTTCTCCCCCAATTTCCTGTATTGTAAGATAGGTTTTCATACCAAAATGAGTGGGCATTTTATTCCTTCCTTTAGTCGAATGTGATGAGGATAAACTTCTTGTTTTTTTCTCAGTTCTCCTCTTTTTCCCTCCACTAAAAAGTCTCCTGCTTGCCTCTTGAATGAGAGATAATTTACCCCACTCCATTTCACACTCTCTCCTCCCACTACATTTCTCTCTCACCATTTACCTTAATTTCTTTTAAGATGTGGTCCCATCCTATTCAATTCACTCTGTGCTCTCTGTCTCTGTATGTGCATGCATGTGTGTATGTGTGTGCGTGGTCCCACCAACTACCCAGATACTGAAAAGTTTTAAGAGTTATAAATATTGTCTTTCCATGTAGGAATGGAAACAGTTCACCTTTGGTAAGTCTCTTATGACTTCTCTTTGCTGTTTACTTTTTCATGCTTCTTCTCATTCTTGTGTTTGAAAGTCAAATTTTCTTTTCAGCTCTGGTCTTTTCATCAAGAATGCTTGAAAGTCCTCTGTTTCATTGAAAGACCATATTTTCCCCTGAAGTATTATACTCAGTTTTGCTGGGTAGGTGATTCTTGGTTTGACTCCTAGTTCCTTTGACTTCTGGAATATCCTATTCCATGCCCTTTGATCCCTTAATATAGAAACTGCTAGATCTTGCGCTATCCTGATTGTATTTCCACAATACTGGAATTGTTTCTTTCTAGCTGCTTGCCAGATTTTCTCCTTGACCTGGGAATTCTGGAATTTGGCTGCAATGTTCCTAGGAGTTGCATCTGTTGCATTCTAATTTTGAGAGAACTATTTTCTTCAGTGAGCTTTTGAAGCTCTTTTTCCATTTGGCTAATTTTGCTTTTGAAAGCTTTCTTCTCCTCATTGGCTTTTTGAACCTCTTTTGCCAATTGAGTTAGCCTATTTTTCAAGGTGTCATTTTCTTCAGCATTTTTTTGGGTCTCCTTTAGCAGGGTATTGACCCTTTTTTCATGCTTTTCTTGCATCTCTCTCATTTCTCTTCCCAGTTTTTCCTCCACCTGTCTAACTTGATTTTCAAAATCCTTTTTAAGCTCTTCCATGGCCTGAGCCCACCAGACATCCACCTTGGATGTCTGGGATACAGAGGCCCCGACCTCCACATCTTTCCCTGATGGTAAGAATTGTTCCTCATCATCAGAAATGAAAGGCGGGAACATCTGCCCCCCAAGAAAGTAGCTTTTTATGGTCTTATTTTTCTTCCCATTTCTGGGCATTTTCCCAGCTAGTTACTTGACTTCTGAGATTCCTCTCCACCCCCGCCTAGATCTCCCCAGATAGTGCTTGGGGTCTGAGATTCAAATGCTGCTCCCTAGCCTCAGGGCTTTCAGCAGCAGGTGTGGTTGCTATTCAATGTGAGCTTAAGTTCTGGTGCTCAGGTGGGGGCAGGGCCGCCTCCCAGGCTCAGTTCCCTCAGGGAGTTTAAGCTCATACCTTCAGTAATGGAGCAGAGCTCCTGTCTGCTCCAGGAGTCCTGGACCGCCACTGCCTCTGCTGCTCCCTCTGCCACTCCCTCTGTCGCTGCCTCCCGAGGGGGCCCGAGTCACGGAGATACCCTGCTCCCCTCTCGTGCAGCCCAGACGTCTCTCTCACTGACCTGGAGCACCTGTGGGTGGAGGGACCTTCGTGGCCACTGGAGATTCCATCCCTGAAGCCTGCTGGGATCTGCTCCTCTGGGGCCACGCGGCCAGGGCAGCACAGGGGTGAGCTCCATGTCCAGTGAGCGACGGACCCTTGGGGATGGCTTTCCAGGGCTATCTGGAATGGAAATCTCTTCCACTGTGTTTCTGTGCAGCTTGCTTTGCTCCAGAATTTTTCGGGAGTTCTTTTTACAGAAAATTTCTGGGCTGTGGGTTCGGAGCTAGCATACCAGAGTCTTTCTACTCTGCCATCTTGGCTCCTCCCCCAACCAAGATTACTTTTAATTCCAATCATTTGAGTCTTTATTTGAAGGTTGCTTCCAGTTCTAAAATTTCTACAGTCAATAGTCTAATTGTCCTTCAAACTTGGAAATTCTGTGTTCTGTACTTTAAAGTTCCTTCCAATTGTAAATATTCTTTGTTCTCTATTTTAAAGTTCCTTCAAGTTCTAAGAATTCCATACTCGATATTTAAACATTCTTTTCAATCTGACACATTCTATGTTATCTATTTTAAGGGTCCTTCCAGTTCAATACATTCTATAGTCAATAATCTGTGGTTTGTTTTATCAGTTTTCACATTCTATGACCACATTTTTAAGATTCCTTTAAGTTCTAAACATTCTATCATCATTACTCTAAATGTCCTTCCTGCTCTGACGTTGTGTAACCTATTTTAAGGTTACCCCCAGTTCTAAAGATTTTGTATTATCTATTTTAAAGTTTGTCTAGTTCTAAACATTCAACTTCCAATAGTGTAATTGTCCTTTGAGGCCTGGAATTCTATGTTCTGTATTTTAAGGTTCCTTTTATTTTAAAGACTCTGTGTTCTATATTTTGGGATTCATTCTATCTCTAAACATTCTACACTGAAAAGTCTAAAGTTCCTTCCAGTTATAACATTGTATGTCTTTTTTTTTAATTTTAAGATTACTTGCACTTCCAAACATTCTCTGTTCTCTAGTTTTAGAGTCCTTCAAGTTCTAAACATTCTATGTGCTGTACTTTAAGTTTACTTTCAATTCTAAATATTTTTTGTTGTCTATTTTATGGTTACTTCCACTGCTAAACATTGTATAATCAATATCTTAAAGTACCCTCTAGATCTAACATTCTATGGTAGCTATTTTAGGGTTACTTCTAGTTATAAAGATTCTATAGTCTCTATTTTAATGTGTGTCTAGTTCTAAACATTCTATTGTCAATAGAATAATGCTCCTTTGAGGCCTGACAGTCTAGGTTCTGTGTTTTAAAGTTCTTTTTATTATAAACACTCTATGTTCTATATTTTATGGTTCCTTCCATTTCTAAACATTCTATACTCAAAATTCTAAAGTTCCTTCCAGCTCTGACATTCTATTTTCTATTTTAATGTTCCTTCCACTTCTAAACATTCTTTGTCCTCTACTTTTAAGATCTTTCCAGTTCTAAATGTTGTATGCCCAACTGTCTTAAGATCCTTTGAGGCCTGGAATTCTATGCTCAGCATTTTAATTTCTCTTCGAATTCTAAACATTCCATATTCCCTATTTTATGGTTACTTCTATTGCTAAACATTCTATACCCAATACCCTAAGTTCCTTTCAGGACTGACATTCTATGGCCCCTATTTTAAGGATACTTCCAGTTCTAAAGATTCTATATTATCTATTTTAAAGTTCATCTAATTCTAGATATTCAATGGCCATTAGTCTAATGATCCTTTGAGGCTTAACATTCTATGGTCTCTATTTTGAGGTTCATTTTATTCTAAATGCTCTATGTTCTATATTTTATGTTTCCTTCTACTTCTATACATTCTACACTCAATATTCTAAAGTTCCTTCAGGCTCTAACATTCTATATTTTCTATTTTAAGGTCTCTTGCAGTTCTAAACATTCTCTATATTCTAGTTTGAAGGTCCTTTTAGTTCTAAACATTCTACTGTCAATTGTCTAAGGGTCCTTTGAGCCATGACATTCCATATTCTACAATTTGGGTTATTCCACTGCTAAATATTCTATACCCAATAACCTTAAGTTCCTTCCATGGCTGACATTCTATGGTCAATATTTTAAAGTTATTTTCAGTTATAAAGAATGTATATTCTCAGGGACAGAACCAAAATGGTGGTGTGAAAGCAGGAACTCATCTGGGCTCTTCCACAAATTACTTCAGATACATTTAGGAAGTGAAACTGAACAAATTTTAGAGTGGTAGAATCCACTAGGAGACAGAGTCTGGCAGATTTCCAGCCCAGGACAACCTGGATGATGAATGGGAAGGATCAGTTACACTGAGTTGGAGGAGCACAGAATCTATGAGCTGTACCAGCACAAACTCAGCCATAGTGAACTGGGAACAGCCCTATGTGGTCTGAGTCACTAGCAACAGTGTTGATTCCCAAACCTCTCAGCACAGGACAGGAGTTGGTCAGAGCTGGGTGAGAGAGAAGCATGTGGCCCATGGCAGTAACTGTGGCTGCTCTTGGAGCTATCAGCCCACAGACTGAATGTCTGAAAGTCACCCACTTGAACTTCCAGGAATCAAGATGATGGAGTCAACTGTAAGTATTTTCACCCTCCCTTGTTCACCTTGAAAAACACAGACAATAATGCACCAGGGGGAAAAAAAACCTGGAGTAGTGGAGTCAACAGAAGGGGTGCAGGAGACTTTTAGTTTGGGAGGCTGGGGAGATTGATGGGAAGGGGCCCTCTTGCTGTGCCTAAAGAGGACAAGTACAGGTCAGAAAGCATAGCAGCAAACCCTACCTCAGCGGACAAGCAGGAGATCCATAGTCCCAGTTGGAGACAGTAAGCACCAACACCAGGACTCCAGGCACAGCAAGGAGAATTGGGCACACACCAGTACAGATGGGTTCACAAGCCACTGAGCCTGCCTGTGCTCTAGCAAAACTCTAGGGGAGGAGGAGATCTCCGATGGCCAGATCACCTCTCCCCCACACCTCACTCCATGAACTTCAGCATAACCCTGGGGAAGCTCAAATACTTTTCACCTGGTCTTGTCCTTGGCACACACAAGCCAGCTTAGCATCAGGTAAGCCACAACATTATATAGCTTCTAGTTGAAAGAACCAGAAGGAAAAGAGATTTCCAGCGCAAGACATCCTGGAAGGCTGACAGGCAGGGTCTATTGGACTGGGCTCAGAGTGGAACACAGCCCAGCCTTGGCCATGAGCACAGCACAGACAGGACTGGACCAGCCCCACCTCCCCAGCTCCCAGCACAAGAAACATGGGTTGGAGCCCAAGAAACAGAGATGCACTTTAATAACCAGGGGAAAAGCAATCACCATAAGCAAGAAACAAATTAGAAAAGCAAAGGCCATTGAATCTTATGGGAAGATAAAAATACAAATTCAGAAGAGGACAGTATTGACACTATACCAACATCTGAAACCTCAAAATGGAAAATCAACAGGTCTCAAGCCCAAAGAGCATTCTTGGAAGAACTCAAGAAGGATATTAAAAGCCAAATTAGAGAGGTAGAAGAAAAATTGACCAATGATTTTAAAAATGCAATCACTTCCTTAAAAAGAAAATTGGCCAAATGCATAAGGAGGTACAAAACCTAAATGGAGAAAATTCTTAAAAGAAAAAGTTGGACAAATAGAAAAAGAAGTACAAAAACTAAGTGAAGAAAACACTTTGTTAAAAATTAGAATTGAGCAAGCAGAAGCTAATGACTACAAGGAATCAAGAATCAGTCAAACAAAATCTAAAGAATGAAAAAATGGAAAAGAACATAAAATATCTCATTGTAAAAACAACTGACTTGGAAAATGAATCCAGTAGAGAAAAGCTAAGAGTTATTGATCTACCAGAAAGTCATGGTGAAAAAAAGAGCCTGAACAGTATCTTCCAAGACACCATCAAGGAAAACTTCCCTACAGTTGGGATCACACAGGACCTTGAAGCTTCTACATTGAAAAATCAGAGGGATTGGAATATGATATTCCATAAGTCAATGGAGCTTGGAATACAACCAAGGATGAATTATCCAGCAAAAATAGCATAATCTTTGAGGTAAGGAGATGGACATTCAATGAAATAATGTTTTCAGACCTTCCTGATAAAAAGGTCAAATAGAAAATTTGATCTTCAAATGCAAGACTCAAGAGAGGCATAAAGAGGTAAAGAGGAAAAATAGAAAAAAAAAAAACCACTTGCTATTCAATATGGGCAAACTTTTTACATCCCTATATGGGAGGATGATACTTGTTAATCTTGAGAACTGTATATTTACTACAACATTTCAAAGGGATATACATAGAGTGTGTGGGTATAAATTAACTGATATGATTACAGAAAAAACTAATTAAGGGGGGAAGAGAGAAGAGGAAAGGAAAAGGCAGAAAAGAGTTAATTACATTGCATAAACAAAAACATACAGGGAAAGAAGGGAGAGAAATGAGCATTATTTGAGCTTTTCTCTCTTCTGATTTGATTCAAGGAGGGATTACCTTCTCATTTAAGTTTAGAAAACTAACTTGTACTATAGTCAGTAGGAGGGGAAAGTGGAAAAGGGAGGGAGTTGTTAAAAGGGAGGAAAGAAGTAGTAAGGGAAAAAGGAAAGAAAAAGGAAGGGGCAATGAGAGAAGGGAAGGAAAACTGAGGGAGGCAGTGGTCAAAAGTAAAATTATTTTAAGGAGGGGAAGGGAGAAATAAAGGCATAAATAGGGGGATGGAGGGAAAGACACAGATAGTAATCATAACTGTGAATGTGAATGGGATGAACTCTCCCATAAAACAGAGGTGGATAGTAGAATGGATTAAAAAACATAATCCTACAACATATTGTTTACAAGGAAAACATTTGAAAAGAGGATGCACACAGAGTAAATGGAAAAGGCTGGAGTAGAATATATTATGCTTCAGCTGAAGAAAAAAAGCAGGGGTAGCAAACCTAATCTCAGACAAAACAAAAGTAAAAATAGATCTAATCAAAAGAGATAAGGAAGAAAAGTATATCCTGCTAAAAGGCACCATAGACAATGAAGTAATATCATTACTAAACATATATACACCAAGTGGTATAGCACCCAGATTCTTAGAGGAGAAGTTAAAGGAGTTACAGGAAGAAATATACAGCAAAACTGTACTAGTGGGGGACCTCAATCTCCCCTTTTCTGAACTTGATAAATCTAACCTCAAAATAAACAAGAAGGAAGTTAAGGAGATGAATAGAATTCTGGAAAAGGAAGTTATGATAGAACTCTAGAGAAAATTGAATCGAGATAGAAAGGAATATACCTTTTTCTCAGTGGTATATGGCACATACACAAAATTTGACCATGTAGCAGGGCATAAAAACTTTGCAATCCAGTGCAGAAAGGCAGAAATAGTCAATGCATCCTTTTCAGATCACGATGCAATAAAAATTATATGTAATAAATGGCCATGGAAAAATAGACCAAAAATTAATTGAAAACTAAATAACCTAATACTAAAGCATGAGTGGGTCAAACAACAAATCATAGAAATAATCAATAATTTTGTTCAAGAGAATGATAATAATGAGACAACCTACCAAAACTTATGGGATGCTGCAAAAGCAATTCTTAGGGGAAGCTTTATATCTTTGAGTGTCTACATGAATAAAATAGAGAAACAGGAGATCAATGAATTGGTCATGCAGCTAAAAAAGCTAGAAAAAGAACAAATTTAAAATCTCCAAGTAAATACCAAATTAGAAATACTGAAAACCAAAGGATAGATTAATAAAATTGAAATGAAGAAAATTTTGAATTAATAAATAAAACTAAGAATTGTTTTTATGAAAAAGCAATAAAACTGATAAATCTTTAGTCAACTTGATTTAAAAAAAAGAAAGAAGAAAATCAAATTACAAAATCAAAAATAAAAGGATGAATTAGCCTCCAATGAGGAGGAAATTAAAACAACAATTAGAAATTACTTTGCCTAACTGTATGCCCATAAACTCGACAATCTAAAAGAGATGGATGATTATTTTTAAAAACATATATAAGTTGCCCAGATGAACAGAAGTGGAAGTTGAATATTTAAATAATCTCATCTCAGACAAAGAAATTGAATGAGCCATCAATGAACTCCCAAGGAAAAAATCTCCAGGGCCTGATGGATTTACAAGTGAATTCTATCAAACATTTAAAGAACAATTAATTACAATACTAATAGATTCTTTGGGAAAATTGCCAAAGAAAGATTCTTTAAAGGAGTGAGCCTTTAAATAGGGACTATAGAATGTGACAGCTGTAAGGACTAGGGTTATAGGGCATAGAAGGTTTAGAACTGAAAGGAAACTTAAAGAACTTAGGAAGTCAGAGCTGGAATTAAATCTAGATTATTTGGTACAGAATGTGAGAACTTGAAGGACCCTTAAGATAAAGAACATAAAATGTTTAAAATTGGAAGGAACTTTAAAATAGAGACCATAAAATATCAGGCCCAGAAGGACCTTTAGGGAATTTGGCATAGAATGTTTAGAAATTTAAGTAACAGTAAAATATAGACCATAGAATGTTTAGAACTAAAAATGAAACTTAAAATACAGAACAGAGAATATCAGGGCTCAAAGGACCCTTAGAGTATCGGCTATAGAGTGTTTTGAACTGGATGAATTTTATAAGGTAGTATATGGAATGTTTAGAACTGGAGTGAACCTTAAAATAGAGACCATAGAATGTCACAGCTATAAGGACCCCTACTTTATAGAGCACAGGAGGTTTAGAACTGAAAGGAAACTTAGAGAATGTAGAACTTCAGAGTTGGAAGTACCCTTAGAGTATTCAGTACAGAATGTGAGAATTTGAAGATCCCTTAAGTTATAGAATATAGAATGTGTAGAACTGAAAGGAACCATAAAATAGAGAAACTAGAATGTCAGGCCTCAAAGGAGCTTTAGAATCTGGCCATAGAATGTTTAGAACTAGATGAACTTTAAAATAGAGAATATAGAATTTTTAGAACTTGAAGTAAACTTCAAATAGCCACCATATAACATCAGGTCTGAACGGAACTTTAAGATATTGGTTACACAATGTTTAGTAGTGGAAGTAACCATACATTATGGAACATAGAAGGTTTAAAATTAAAAAGAAACTTAAAAAGAGAACATAGTATGTGAAGCCTCAAAGGACATTAGAATATTGGCCATAGAAGGTTTAGAACTAGATGAATGTTAAAATAGAGAAGATAGAATCTTTAGAACTGGAAGTAGCCCTATAATAGGACCCATGCGATCTTATGACTGGAAGGAACTTTAGGGTATTGGGATTAGGATGTTTAAAACTGGAAGTAACCATAAAATAGAGAACATAGAAGTAAAAGAGAAATTAAAAAACAGAACATAGAATAACAGTTCTCAAAAGACCGTTAGGGAATTAACCATAGAATGTTTAGATTTGGAAGGAACTTTAAAACATAGAACCTAGAGAGTTTAAAACTAAAAAGAACCTTAAAATAAAGAACACTGCCATGTCAGAAACCTTAAAATACAGAACATTGAATGTCAGCTCTCAAAGAACCATTGGACTATTGGAAATAGAATGTTTAGAAGTAGACAGAGTTTAAAGAGTACAATACAGAATCTATAGAGTTGGAAATAACCTTAAAATAGGAACCAGAGAATGTCAGGTCTGGAAGGAATTTGAGGGTACTGGGTATAGAATATTTAGCAGTGGAAGTAATCATAATATAGAGAGCATAGAACGTTTAGTATTTAGAAATACAGAATATAGAACGTCTGGGTTCAAAGGACCCTAAGACATAGGATGTTTAGAATTGGAAGGAACTTTAAAATTGAGTTTAGAACTAAAATAAACCTCAAAATAGAGAGCATAGAATTCCAGGTTTCAAAGGACCATTAGACTATTGGATGTAAAATGTTTAGAACTAGACAAAATTTAAAATAAAGAATAGAAAATCTTTGGAACTAGAACTATCCTTTAAAAAGGACCATATAATGTCTGGCTTGGGAAGAACTTTTGGATATTGGGTATAGAATGTTTGGCAGTGGAAGTAACCATAAAATATAGAACCTACAATGTTTAGAATTAAAAAGAAACTAGAAATACAAAATATCGATTGTCAGAGTTCAAAGGACCCTTAGACAACTGACCACAGAATGTTTAGAACTGGAAGGACCCTAATAATTGGGTGCAGAGAATGTTTAGAACTGGAAGTAACCTCAAAAGAGAAAAATATAACGTCAGAGCTGAAGAAACATTAGACTACTGCGTATAGAATGTTTAGAAATGGAAGGACACAATATATAGATAATAGAGTGTTTAGAATAAAAGGAAATTTAAAATATAGAACATAAAATGTCAGACCTCAATGAACAATTAGACTATTGGCCACAGAATGTTTAGAACTAGATGAACTTTGAAATACAAAATATAAAATCTTTGGAAATGGAAGGACTCTTAAAATAGGGACCGCACAATATCAGTCATTGTAGGAACTTTAGGTTATTAGGGATAGAATGTTTACCAGTGGAAGCAACCATAAAATAGAAAACATAGAATGTTTAGAATTGAAAGAAAAATTAAAATACAGAATAAGGAATGTCAGGGCTTAAAGGAAGCTTAAAAATCAACCATAGACTATTTAGAACTGGAAGAACCTTAATACTAGAGTATAATGGATATTTAGAAGTGGAAATCACCTTAAAATAGAAAGCATTGAACATCAGAGCTGGAAGGAACTTCAGACTGTTGAGTATAGTGTTTAGAAGTGGAAGGAACCATAAAATATAGAAAATGGAGTGCTTAGAATGAAAGGAACCTTAAAATACAGACCATCGAATGTCAGGCCTCAAAGGACCATTAGACTACTGGCTATAGAATGTTTAGAACTAGATGAACTTTAAAATGGAGAGTACAGAATCGTTAGAACTTGAAGTAAACTTCAAATAGCCACCATGCAACGTCAGGCCTGGACAGAACTTTAAGATATTGGTTATACAATGTTTAGTAGTGGAAGTAACCATAAAGTGGAGAATATAGAATGCTTTGAATGTAAAGTAAACCTAAAGTACAGAACACAAAATGTCAAGACTCAAAGGACCCCTAGACAATTGAAAATAAAATGTTTAGAAGTAGAAGAATCCTAGAACTAGAGACCAAGGATGTTTAAAACTAGAAGTAACTTTAAAAATGAAAACAGAATTCCAGAACTGCAAGGACCTTTAGAATAAAGAGTATAGAAGGTTTAGAAGTGGAAGGAAACAAAATATAGAATGCAGAATTTTTACAACTAAAAGGAACCTTAAAATACAGAACATACAATGTCAGACCTGGAAGGAACTTTAAAGATATTGGTTATAGCATGTTTATTCAGGGAATTAACTATAAAATATGGAACATAGAATGTTCAGTATTAAAAACAAACTAAAAATATAGAAGATAGAATAACATTTCTCAATAGATCCTTAGGTTATCAGCCATATAATGTTTAGAATTGGAAGGAACTTTAAAATAGAGAACCTAGAATATTTCTAATTAAAAGAAACCTTAAAACACCAAACATGGAATACGAGGCCTCAGAGAACCATTAGACTACTGGCCATAGAATGTTTAGAACTAGACAAATTTTAAAATAGAGAATATACATACTTTTTCTCCCAAATTAATTAATTTATTTATTTTCATTTTTCAACAATAAGTTCCAAATTTTCTCCTTCATCCTCTTCCCTCTCTCCTCAAGATGATATGCAATCTCATATGGGTTCTACACATACATTCCTATTAAACACATTTTCACATTAGTCATATGGCATAGAAGAACTAAAATGAATGGAGAAACCATGAGAAAAACAAAACAAAATATAACAAAAAAGAAAGTAGTCTACTTCTTTCGGAGTTCCAACTTCATAGTTCTTTCTCTGAATGTGGAAGGCATTTTGCATCATGAGTCCTTTGGAAATGTTTTATGTCCTTGCATTGCTGTGAAAGGCTAAATCTATCAAAAACAGTCCTTGCACACTGTGCTTGTTACTGTGTATAATGTTCTCCTGATTCAGTTCACTTCATCAGTTTATACAACTCTTCCCAGGTTTTTCTCAAGTTCTCCTGTTTGTCATTTCTTATAGCACAACAGTATTCGATTACATTCATATACGACAATCTGTTCAGTCATTTCCAATTGATGGGCATCCCTTCAATTTCCAGTTCTTGGCCACCACAAAAAGAACTGCTATAAATATTTTTTGTACATGTGGGTCCTTTTCCTATTTTTATGATCTCTTTGGGATAGAGCCTTAGAAGCAATATTGCTGGTATGGCCATTATTATAGCTTTTTGGACATAATTCCAAATTGCTCTCCAGAATGGTTGGATAAGCTCACAGCTCTACCAACAATGAATTAGTGTTCCAACTGTTCCACATCTTCAACATCTTTCGTTTTCCTGTTTTGACATGTTTGCCAATCTAATCAGTGTGATGTGGTACCTCAGAGTTATTTTGATTTGTATCTCTGTAATCAATAGTCATTTAGAGCATTTTTTCATATGACTATAGATAGCTTTCATTCCTTCCTCTGAACACTGCCTGTTCATATCCTCTGACCATTTATCAATTGGGAAATGGTTTATATTCTTGTAAATTTTACCCAGTTCTCTCCATATTTTTGAAATGAGGCCTTTATCAGAGACATTGGTTATAAAAATTCTTTTTCCAGTTTTCTGCTTCCCTCAAACCTTGGTTGTATTGGCTTTGTGCAAAACCTTTTCAATTTAATGCAATCAAAGTTAACTGTTTTGCATTTCATACTGTTCTCTATCTCTTCTTTGGTTATAAATTCCTCCATTCTCCATAAATCTGACAAATTAGCTATTCTTTACTCCCCTAGTTTGTTTGTAGTATGAGCCTTTCTACCTAGATTGTCTATTCATTTAGACATTGTTCTGGTATAAAGTGTCAGGCATTGGTCTGTCCCCAGTTTCTGCCATGCTATTATCCAGTTTTCCCAGCAGTTTTTGTCAAACAGTGAGTTCTTATCCCAGAAGCTGGGGTCCTTGGGTTTATCAAACAGTATACTGCTATAGTCATTGACTTCTGTACATATTCTATTCCTCTGATCTACCCCTTTATTTCTTAGTCATTACAAGTGGGTTTGATGGTTGATGCTTTGTAATACAATTTGAGAACTACTATGGCTAGGCCACCTTCCCTAGCATTTTTTTTTCATTAATTCAATTGAAATTCTGGACTTTTTCGTTCTTCCAGATGAATTTTGATATTTTTTCTAACTCTAGGAAATATTTTTTGGTATTTTGATTGGTATGGCGCTTAATAATAAAATTAATTTAGGTAGAATTGTCATTTTTTATTATATTAGCTCGGCCTACCCATGAGCAACTGCTGCTTTTCGAATTATTTAGATCTAACTTTATTTGTTTGAAAAGTGTTTTGTAATTGTGTTCATATAGTCCTTGGGTTTGCTTTGGCAGGTAGATGCCCAAATATTTTACAGTGTATACAGTAACTTTAAATGGGATTTCTCTTTCTATCTCTTGTTGTTGGGCTTTGTTAGTAATATATAAAAATGCAGGTGATTTATGTGGGTTTATTTTGTAACCTCCAACTTTGCCAAAGTTGTTTATTATTTCTAGTTTTTTACTTGATTGTCTAGAGTTCTCTAAGTATACCATCATATTGTCTGCAAAGAGTGATAACTTAATTTCTTCTTTGCCTATTCTAATTCCTTCACTTTTCCTTTTCTTTTTCTTCTCTTATTTCTAAAGCTAAAATTTCTAGTACCATATTGAATAACAGTGATGATAATGGACATCCTTGTTTCACCCCTGATCTTACTGGAAATGCATCTAGCTTATCCTCATTACGTATAATGCTTGTTGATGGTTTTAGGTAGATACTGCTTATTATTTTGAGGAAGGTTCCATCCCTATTCTCCCTAGTGTTTTAAATAGGAATGTGTGTTCCATTTTGTCAAAAGCTTTTTCTGCCTCTATTGAGACAATCATATGGTTTCTATTAGTTTTGTTGTTAATATGATCAATCATGCTGATAGTTTCCTAATGAGGAGGAGAAAGTGAGGCTAGTGACCTTGCACAGTCCTCCCTCACTCGAAACAAAGCCAAGTGCAAGTCATGTCATCATTTATCGGATGGCCTGGTCTTTTTTGGCAACGAAGGATGAAAACAACAATCTGTGAGTAGACCCAGCTACCTAAATGGGAACCCAGCTAGCTGGGTAACTCACCTCTTCCTCTCCTGTCTGACTCCCCCTCCCTTCCTTCTCCTATCCAAAGGAAGGTAAATTCAGATGGTCAGAGGACGCCCAATTAACTTGGGGTTTACTGACTAGATTTCTTTCTTCCTTTCCCTTTCCTTTTCCTTTTCCAAAACCTTAAACCTACTACAATCTGAAGCCCATAGATTGGACAACACTAGGCCCCAACCAAGCTCCACTTAAGGGCTGTTTTCTGGACCCTCCTGGCTTAAGAGTGATTATCAATAGTAGCTGTTGCTGTTTCCATTCCAGTCTGATTTAGTTATTTTTTTTTCTTTGATTGATTAAAGGGGCCATCCCCTGACTACTTCTTAAACAGGCCTAATCACTGAATGGGCATTACCTCACCCTAAGTGAGTACCTGAAAAGGCCTTGGCCTGAAGGGGAAAAGGTTTCTCATTGCATCCTGGGCCATCTTCATTCATGCTGATAAATATCTGGTCACTGGATCCAGATGGCTCAGGAAGAGAAAGTAAGGCAGGCAACCTTGCACAGCCCTCCCTCACACAAAGCAAAGTCAAGTGCAAATCATGTCATCATTTTTCTGAAGGCATTTTTTCTTTAGCAATTAAGGAGGAACACAACAGCAACAACAATAGTTTTTCTAATATTGAACCAGCACTGAATTCCTGATATAAATCCTGCCTGATCAAGTGTATTATTCTCGTCATAATTTGCTGTATCTTTTTGATAATATTTAAAATTTTGTGTCTATATTCATTAGGGAAATTGTTCTGTAATTTTCTTTCATTGTTTTGGGTCTTCCTGGCTTATGTATCAGCACCATATTTGTATCATAAAAAGAACTTGGTAGGACTCCTTCTTTGCCAATTTTCCCAAATAGTTTATATAGTATTGGAATTAACTGTTCTTCAAATATTTGATAGAAATTGTTTGTAATTCTATCTGGCCCTGGAGATGTTTTCGTAGGGAGTTCATTGACGGCTTGTTCATTGCATTTACTGAGATGTGGTTATTTATTTCTTCTTCTGTTAATCTGGCTAATTTACATTTTTGTAAATATCCATCCATTTCATTAAGATTGTCAAATTTATGGATATACAAATGGGCAAAATAATTTCTAATTATTGTTTAAATTTTCTCTTCATTGGAGGTGAATTTACACTTTTCATTTTGATACTAGTAATTTGGTTTTCTTCTTTTTTTTTTAAATCAAATTGGCCAAAAGTGTATAAATTTTATTCTTTTTTTCATGAAAGTAGCTCTTAGTTTTATTTGCTAGTTTAATAGTTTTCTTAATTTCAATTTTATTAATCTGTTCTTTGGTTTTCTCTGTTTATAATTTGTTATTTGAGACTTTTCTCTTTTTTACACTTTTTTTTTACTTTTTTTCAAGGTTTTTGTCCATAATTTCTTTTATAATATGACTATTACAGAATCAAATTGTTTGCCTTCTCAATTGTGTGTGGGTAGAGATAATTGGATTAAAGTACAGAGCATGGCAAGATAAACAGTTTCAAATAGACTGAGGAATAATAGGCCAAAAAAAATGACCATAAGAAGTCCCTGCATTGCTACTTTCCAAAAACTGCTCCACATGAGATGAGGAACAGTTAGTTTTCATTTTATTTCTTCACCAAATACTCCAAAAAGAAAATAACTCCAGAATAGAGAGCAACATAGCATTAACAATAAAAAATCATGATATCCAGTAGTGCACATCTAACCAATCCCAGGCAAATTCAGTAATAAATTCATATGGAAAGAAAGAATATTTGTAAAGGAATTAATTCTAATGCTTCCAAAAGGGATCTTTAATGTCAAGAAATACTGTTATGATATCCTCTTTTTTGCATACAGTATATTGTATGAATGAAAGGTAAGAAGGTTTCTGTATGATCAAACAAGTAGAGATACTAAGTCCTGGGGGACTCTTCAGGGCAAACAAGAGGAATGATGTTTTCCCTGGATTGACAGCCTGCCATTAACATTTTTTTTTGTTTAAATTCAATTTTATTTTTATTAAATTATTTTGTTTGATTTCAGTGTTCTAAAATCACTTCCATATATCTTAGATTTTTCCCCTCCCTCGTCTTACCCTCCCCACTCACTCCCTGAGATGGAGTACAATGCTATATAGGTTCTACATATACATTTCTATTAAATACATTTTCACCTTAGTCATGTTGCATAGAAGTAAAAGGAATGAGAGAAATCATAAAACAAAACATAATACAAAAGAAAATGGTTTGCTTTTATCTGTGATCAAATTCCATAGCTCTTTCTCTGGCTGTGGAAGGCTTTTTGCCTCAAGTATCCATTGGGAATTTTTTAAGTTCTTGCATTGCAATGAAGTACTAAGTCTACCAGACTAAAACTGTGGTGCAACTGCATATAAAGTTCACCTAATGCTTCTCCTTTCACACAGCATCAGTTCATATAAGTCTTTCCAGGCCTCTCTGAAGTATCATCATTTCTTATAACACAATAGTATTCCATTACATTCATATACAACAACTTGTTCAGCCATAACCCAGTTGATGTGCATCCCCTTGAATTCCAGTTCTTGGCCACCAAAAAGAGAACTGCTATAAATAGTTTTGTACATGTGGGACCCTTTCCCATTTCTATGTTCTCTTTGGGATAGAGGCCCAGAAGCGATATTGCTGGGTCAAAGGGTGTGCAGAATTTTTTAAAATGTTAACTTATTTATTTTTAGTTTTCAACATTCATTTCAACAAAACTTTGAGTTCCAAATTTTCTCCCCATCTCTTCCCTCCACCCCTCCATAACATCTTGCATTCTGATTACCCCTTCGCTCAATATGCCCTCTCTTCTATTACACCCCTCCCTTTCCTTATCCTCATCTTCTCTCTTTTCTTGTAAGGCAAAATAGAGTTCTATACCCCATTACCCGTATTTCTTATTTCCCAGTTCTATGCAGAAACGCTTCTTAACCTATGTTTCCAATACTTTGAACTCCAACTTTCTCCCTTCCTCCCTTTCCACCTATCTCCACTGAGAAGGCAAACCATTCAATACAGGCTATATATAACCTATAAAGTGTAGTTTTTCAAAAGACTTCCATAATAGTCATGTTGGAAGTTGGAGTTCAAAGTATTAGGAATTAATATTGAGAATTGTTTTTGCATACAACTTAGAAATAAGAAATACAGGTAATGGGGTATAGAAATCTATCTATCCCCATCTTGTTGAGAAGATGGGATAAGGTAAGAGAAGGGTGTGATAGAATGGAGGGCATATTGAGGGAAGGGGTAATCAGAACGCAAGATGTTATGGTGTGGGGGAGGGGAGAGATGGGGAGAAAATTTGGAACTCGAAATTTTGTTGAAATGAATGTTGAAAACGAAAAAATAATAAATAAGCATTTAAAATTCAAAAAGCAATGAATGCATGAAAGTCCTCTCTATCATTGAATGACCATATTTCCCTAAAGTATCATACTCATTTTTTCTGGGAATGTGACTCTTGGATTTAATCCTAGTTCCTTTGACTTCAGGAATATCATATTTCAAGCCTTTCGATCCCTTCATGTAGAAGCTGCCAGATCCTGTGTTATCCTGATTTTATTTCCACAGTACTCGAATTGTTTCTTTCTAATTGCTTGCAATATTTTCTCCTTGGCCTGGGAACTCTGGAATTTGGCCACAATGTTCCTAGGAGTTTCTCTTTGTGGATCTCTTTCAGGATGTGATTGGTGGATTCTTTCAACATTCATTTTGCCCTCTGGTTCTAGAATATCAGGGAAGTTTTTCTTGATAACTTCATGAAAGATGATGTCTAAACTCTTTGTTTGCTCATGGTTTTCAGGTAGTCTCATACTTTTTAAGTTGTCTCTCCTGGATCTATTTTCGAGGTCAGTTGCTTTTCCAGTGGGGTATTTTACATGATCTTCTATTTTTTCATTCTTTTGGCTTTGTTTTGTAATGTCTTGGTTTCTTATAAAGTCATTGGCTTCTATCTGTTCCATTTTAATTTTTAAAGAACTATCTTTTTCAGTGAGCTTTTGAACCTCCTTTTACATTTGGGAAATTCTGCTCTTTAAAGCATTCTTCTCTTCATTGGTTTTTTGGTCCTCTTTTGCCATTTGAGTTAGTCTATTTTTAAGGTGTTAATTTCTTCAGCATTTTTTGGGTCTCCTTTATCAAGCTGTTGATTTGCTTCCCATGGCTTTCTTGCATCACTATCATTTCTCTTCCCAACTTTTCCTCCACCTCTCTTACTTGATTTTCAAAATCCTTTTTGAGTTCTTCCGTGACCTGAGACCATTGCATATTTATTTTGGAAGTTTTGCATGCAGAAACCTTGACTTTTAGGTCTTCCTCTGAAGACTTAAATTGTTTCCCCTCATCCTGAAGGTTGGAAGAAAATACCTGCTCAGCAAGAAAGTAACCTTCTATTGTCTTATTCTTTTTCCCTTTTGGGAGCATTTTTCCTGTCAGTTACTTGACTTTTGAGTTCTTTTTCAGGGCTGAGCTCAAGGCTGAGATTCATATCAGTGGCTCAATTCCCCCAGGGACTCTAGAGGGAGGACTCCAAAAATGTAAGCTGAAGCTGTAGTGGCTGTTACCAGGTCCAGACTGTGCTTCCTTCTCCTGGGTGACTGAGCCCTCCCACTGACCTTTGAAGCTGTCTGTGGCATTTGTGGGTTGAGCAATCTGGGAACTCCTGCTCCCTGAATTCTCTTTGGTATGTAGATTTTCATAGCCCTTTGGGCATAGTTCCAAATTGCTCTCCAGAATGGTTGGATGAGCTCACAGCTCTACCAACAATCAATTAGTGTCCCAACTCCCCCACATCTTCTCCAATATTTATCATCTTTCTATTTTGTCATGTTAGCCAATACAATAGGTGTGATGTGGTACCTCAGAGTTGTTTGATTTGCATCTCTCCAATCAATAGTGATTTAGAGCAATTTTTCATATGACTATAGATAGCTTTAATTTCTTCCTCTGAAAACTGCCTGTTCATAACCTTTGACCATTTATCAATTGGGGAATGACTTGCATTTTTATTAATTTGACTCAGTCCACTACATATTTTGTACATGAGGCCTTTATCAAAGAAATTAGCTGCAAAAATTCTTTCCCAGTTTTCTGCCTCCCTTCTAGTCTTGGTTATATTGGGTTTGTTTGTGAAAAACCTTTTCAATTTGATGTAATCAAAATTATCAATTTTGCACTTCATAATGTTCTCTCTTATTTGGTCAAAAATTACTCCATTCTCCATAAATCTGACAAATATACTGTTCTTTGCTCCTCTAACTTGTTTATACTATCAGTCTTTATACCAAATCATGTATCCATTTGGGCTTTTTTCTTGTGTACAGTGTCAGGCTTTGGTCTATGCCCAGTTTCCACCACACTTATCCACCTTTCCCAGAAATTTTTGTCCAAGAGTGAGTTCTTATCCCAGAAGCTGGAGTGCTTGGGTCTATCAAAAAGTAGATTCCTATATTCATTGACTACTGTGTCTTGAGTACCTAACCTACCCTCTGTCTCTTAGCCAGTACCAAGTGGTTTTGATGATTGCTGCTTTATAATACCATTTGAGACCTGGTATGGCTAGGCTACCTTCCCTAACATTTCTCTTCATTAGTTCCCTTGATATTCTAGATCTATTGTTATTCCAGATGAATTTTGATATTTTTTTTACCTCTAGGAAATAATTTTTGGTAGTTTGTTGGTATGGCACTGAAAAATAAAATTAATTTAGTCAGAATTGTCATTTTTACTATATTAGCTTGGCCTATCCATGAGCAACTGATGTTTTTCCACTTACTTAGATCTGACTTTATTTGTGTGAAAAGTGTTTTGTAATTGTGTTCATATAGTCCCTGGGTTTGTTTCAGCAGCTAGAATCCCAGAAATTTTATAGTGTCTACCATAGCTTTAAATGTGAATTCTCTTTCTCTTGTTGTTTGGCTTTGTTAGTAATATATGGAAATGCAGATGATTTATGTGGGTTCATTTTGTAACCTGAAACTTTGTTTATTATTTCAAGTAGTTTTTTACTTGAATCTCTGGGATTCTCTAAGTATAGCATCATATCATCTGCAAAGAGTGATAACTTAGTTTCTTCTTTGCTATTCTAATTCCTTCAATGTCTTTTTCTTCTCCTATTTCTAAAGCTAACATTTCTAATACCATATTGAATAATAGTGGTGATAGTGGACATCCTTGTTTCATCTCTGATCTTATTGAAAATGCATCTAGCTGATCCCCATTGCAAATAATGCTTCCTGATGGTTTTAGGTAGATACTGCTTATTATTTTATGGAAAGCTCAATTTATTCCTATGCTCTACAGTGTTTTCAATAGAAATAGGTGTTGTATTTTGTCAAAAGCTTTTACTGCATCTCTTGAGATAATCATGTGGTTTCTGTTAGTTTTGTTGTTGATATGATTAATAATGCTGATAGTGTTCCTAATATTGAACCAGCCCTGTATTCCTAGTATAAATCTTACCTGATCATAATGTATTATTCTTTTGATAACTTGCTGTATTCTTTTTGCTAATATCTTATTTAAAATTTTTGCATCTATATTCACTAGAGAAATGGGTCTAAAATTTTCTTTCTCTGTTTTGGCTCTTCCTTGTTTAGGTATCAGAAGGATATTTGTATCATAAAAAGAATTTTGTAAGATTCCTTCTTCACCAATTTTCCCAAATAGTTCATATAGTATTGGAATTAGTTGTTCTTTAAATGTTTGATGAAATTCATTTGTAAATCCATCTGGCCCTGGAGATTTTTTCTTAGGGATTTCATTGATGGTTTATTCAATTTCTTTTTTCTCAGCTGGGGTTATTTAAGTATTCAACTCCTCATCTCATTCCATCTTATTTAGATTGTCAAATTTATGGGCATACAGTTGGGCAAACTAATTTGTAATTATTGTTTTAATTTCCTCCTCATTAGAGGTGAGTTCACCTTTTTCATTTTTGATATTGGTAATTTGGTTTCCTTCTTTTTTTTAATCAAATTGACCAAAGGCTTATCAATTTTATTGATTTTTTTCATAAAATCAACTCTTAGTTTTATTTATTAGTTCAATAGTTTTGTTAATTTCAATTTCATTAATCTCTCCTTTGGTTTTCTATATTTCTAATTTGGCATTTAACTGGGGATTTTCAATTTGTTCTTTTTCTAGCTTTTTCAGCAGCATGCCCAATTCATTGATCTCCTCTTTCTCTATTTTGTTCAGTAAGGCATCCAATGAGATAAAACTTCCCCTAAGGACTGCTTTTGCAGTATCCCATATGTTTTGGTAGGTTGTCTCATTATTGTCATTCTCTTGAATGAAGCTGTTGGTTGTTTCAATGATTTGTTGTTTAACCCACTCATTCGTTAGGATTAGATTTTTGAATTTCCAATCAATTTTTGGTTTATTTTTCTATGGCTTTTTATTACATGAAATTTTTATTGCATTATTATCTGAGAAGGATGCATTTCCTATCTCTGACTTTCTACACTATGTTGTGATGTTTTTATGCCCTAGTATATGATCAATTTTTTGTATATATGCCATGTACCACTGAGAAAAAGCTATATTCCTTTCTATCCCCATTCAGTTTTCTCTAGAGATCTATCATATCTACCTTATCCGGAGTTTTATTCACCTTCTTAGCTTCTTTCTTGGCTATTTTGAGGTTAGATTTATCAAGTTCAGAAGGGGAAGTTGATGTTCCCCACTATTATAGTTTTGCTGTCTATTCCTGTAACTTCCTTAACTTTTCCCCTAAGGATTTGAGTGCTATGCCACTTGGAGTATATATGTTTAGTAATGATATTTTTTCATTGTCTATGGTACCTTTTAGCAGGATATAGTTTCCTTCCTTATCTTTTTTGATTAGATCTATTTCTCCTTTTGCTTTATATGAGATTAGGATCGCTACCTCTGCTTTTTTACATCAGCTGAATCACAATATATTCTTCTCCAACCTTTTACCTTTACCCCATGTGTATCCTTCTGTTTTAAATGTGTTTCTTGTAAATGACATATTGTTGGATTATGGTTTTTAATGAATTCTGCTATTCACCTTCCTTTTATGAGAGAGTTCATCCCATACACATTCACAGTTATGATTACTATCTGTGTCCTTCCCTCCATCCTCTTTCCCCCCATTTGTACTTTTAGTTCTCCCTTCTTCCTTACCCTCCACAATAGAGTTTTAATTTTTGACTACCACTTGCCACAGTCTTCCCTTCCTTCTTTCAGCTCCCCTCCCTTTTACTGTCCTTTTCCCTAACTACCTCCTCCCTCCCTTTTAGCCTCCCCTCCCTTTTCTTTCCCCTTTCACCTCCTACTGCCTATAGAGTTGGTTAGATTTCTATACTTAACTGAGTTTGTTGTTCCCTCCTTGAAACGAATCAGATAAGAATAAATCTCAAAGGATGTTCATCTCACTCCTCTCTTTCCCTCTACTATAATATATTTTTGGGTCTCTTCCTGTTATGTCATTTACCTTTCTCTGCCTCCTCCTTTTCACATCTCCGTTACAATCCCTTCACACCCTTAAATCACACTTTTATCATCACTTAATTTAATTTATGCCCATTCCTTCTATCTATGTACATCCCTTTTAAATATCATAAGTATCCAATTCTCAAGATGAACAAGTATCATCTTCCCCTATAGGTATGCAAACAGTTTGTCCATATTGAATAACAAGATGCCCCACCCAATTTACCTTTTTTATGCCTCTCTTCTTACTTGTGTTTGAAGATCGAATTTTCTGTTTAGCTCTGGCCTTTTCATCAAGAAGGTCTGGAAATCCCTTATTTCACTGAATGTCAACTCCTTGCCTGAAATATTGTGCTCCATTTTGCTGGGTAATTGCTTGGTTGTAGTCCCAGCTCTTTTGCCTTACAGAATATCTTATTCCAATTCCTCTGATCATTCATGTAGAAGTTGCAAGGTCCTGTGTGATCCTGACTGTAGCTTCTTAAGATTTGGATTGTTTCTTTCTGGCTGCCTGCAGTATTTTCTCCTTCATTTGATCATTCTGGAATTTTGCAATGATAGTCCTTGGTGTTTTCAGTTTGGGATCCCTTTCAAGAGGTGAATGGTGGATTCTTTCGATGACTATTTTGTCCTCGGGGATGTAGGACCTCTAGGCAGCTTTTCTTGATGATTTCTTGGAAGAGATTTTCCAGGCTCTTCTTTTCATCATGGCTTTCTGTTAGACCAATAATCCTTATATTTTTCTCTCCTGGATCTATTTTCCAGGTCAGTTGTTTTTCAAATGAGAAATTTTACATTTTCTTCTATTTTTTCATTCTTTAGACTGTTTAACTCCTTCTTGATGTCTCATCGAGTCTTTAGCTTCTACTTGCCCAATTCTAATTTTTAATAGATTGTTTTCTATAGTTAACTTTTCATCTCCTTTTCTATTTGCCCGATTGATTCTTTTATGGAGTTATTTTCTCCAGTTATGTTTTGCACTTCCTTTTCCATTTGTCCAATTTTCCTTTATAAGGAGCTTTTCTCTTCAGTTAAATTTTTTTTTCATATTTTTAAAATCATTGGCCAGTTTTTCTTCTACTTCTCTAATTTGACTTTTAAAATCCTTCTTGATCTCTTCCAAGAATGCTTTTTGGGCTTCTGAAGTTTCAAATGGGAGTGTAGTCTGAATGTTGACCTCTTTGATATTTATGTTTAGGTCCTTGTCCCCATAAAAAGATTCTATGGTCTTTTCTTTTCTGGTTTGCTTCTTGCTCATGATGCTCACCCTTTTCCTGACTTATAAAATGGATCTCTGCTTCTGGATCACAGGAGGCTCTGTTCCATGGTTCTTGTGCTTAGAACTTCATGTGTTGTGGCCTCTGATTCTTTCATCTAGAAGCTAAAATGTTGCAATTTACCTGGTGCTGAGTGGCTGGTGTGCCACAGCAGAGGCCAGGTGAAGTCTTTCTGGGTTTCCCCAGAGTTACCCTGCGTTAAGTTTGGGGGAGGGGTGATCTAGCCACAGGAAGTCTCTTCTGCTGAACTGGAGTATAGGCAAGGTCAGTGATTGGTGAACTCCATGTGTGCAAGTGTCTTCTCAATTGCCCTGGGGTGCTGAGGCATCCCTGGGGTCCTGATGTTGCCAATTGTGAGGCTTCACCCCCCTGGCACTCAGGATCGTCTCCCAGTTTTCTGAGGTGGGACTTTCTGGGACAGCTCCAACCTTGCACTGGTCCCCTTTCACCAAAGCAAGAGGAACCACTCCCTTTGTGATTTTCCTAGCCTCATGGACTAAGAGACTGTTTGTCCCTTCAACTGCTCCAACTCTTCCAGGATTTTTTCTGGGGAAATATTCCTTTGGTTTTTCAAGGTCAACAAGGGGCGAGGGGGAGAGATAGCATTTACCAATCACTCTGCCATCTTGGCTCCCAGAAGTTCAAGTAAGTGAGTTACAGACATTTAATCTGTGGGTTGATAGTGTCAGGCATGGCTGCTGCAGTTACCTGAGTTTCTGCTGTTCTCTTTCACTCACATCCATTGGACTCCTGTCCTGAGCTGATATGCAGCTTCAGACGACACAAGGATCCCTGCTCGGCTTTGCTATAGCAGGATCCATGCTGGTACTGCCTGTGCTGTCCTCCAACCCAACACAGATCCTTCTTGCTGATCTTCCAGGCTGTCCTGTGTTGAAAATCTGCCACACTCTGTCTCCTGTTGTATTCTACCACTCTAAAATTTGTTCAGATAAATTAGTCTTAGAGCTTAGGTGAATAAGACTTCTCATTCTGCCATCTTGGTTCCACCCCTCATAGAATGTTAAGAATGGAAAGAAACCTTATAATAGAGAATATAGAATGTCAGAGGTGGAAAACCATTAGACTACTAACTATGGGATGTCTGGAACTAGATGAACTTTAAAAAAGAGAATATTAAATGTTTAGAAGTACAAGGAACCTTAAAAGAGAGAACATAGAATGTCAGAGCTGAAAGGACTCTTAGACAATTTAGCATGGAATATTCTGAATTGGAATGACACCAAAAACGAAGACAGTAGAATTTCATATCTAAAAGAAAACCCTAGACTATAGGCCATAAAATGATTAAAAGTTAAAGTACCTTTAAAATAGAAAACAGAAAATGTCAGTGCTAGAATAACTTTAAACTATTGATCCTAGAATGTTTAGAACTAGAAGGATCCTTAATTTGTAGATCATAATATGTCAAAATTGCAAGAACCCTTAGTTTATTGGGCACAGAATGTTAAGAACTGGAACGAACCTTAAAACAGAGAGCATGGATTGTCAGAGTTGTAAGATCATTAGACTGTTGACTGTAGAATGTTTAGAATTAGATGGACATTAAAATAGAAAGAAAAAAATGTTTAGAACTGTAAAGAACCTTAAAAGAGGGACCATAGAATGTCACAGCTGTATGGATCCTTAGTTTATAGGAACAGAAGGTTTAGGACTATAAGGAAACTTAAAATACAGAAACTTAGAAGGTCACATGTTCACATTCTGTACTATTGGGTACAGAATGTGAGAACCTGAATGACCCTTAAAATAGAGAATATAGAATGTTTAGAACTGGAAGCAACATTAAAATGGATTAAATACATTGTTTAGAACAGGAAGGAACTTTAAAATAGAGACCTTAGAATGTCAAACACAGAAGGATCATTAGAGTATTGGGTAAATAATGTTTAAAAGGAACAGTTAAATATAGAACATAGAATGTTTGGAACTAAGAGGAAAATTAAAATATAGAACATAGAATGTTAGAGCTCTAAGGACACTTAGACCATAAGCCATAGGACGTTTAAAACTACATGGAACCTTAAATTTAAGAACATAGAATGACAGGGCTTAAATGAATCTTAGAAGATTGACCACAGAATGTTAAAAACTGGAAGGACCCTAAAAATATAAAATAGAGAATGTTTAGAACTGGAAATAACCTTAAAATAGAAAAAGATAGAATGTCACAGCTGTTAGGACCTTTAGGATGTTGGGTATAGAATGTTTAGCAGTAGAAGTAACCATAAAATATAGAACAGATATTATTTAGAATTAAAGGGAAATTTAAAATACAGAACATAGAATGTCAGGGCTCAATGGACCTTAGAATATTGGACGTAGAATGTTTAAAACTGGAAGGAAAGTTAAAATGGAGAACCTAGAATATTTGAAGCAAAAAAATTCTTGAAATAAAGAACATAGAATGACAGGTCTCAAAATACTCAAAGATATCTCAAAAGATGATTGACAATACAATGTTTAGAACTGAAAGTAACTTTTAAAGAGGACCAATAGATTGTCAGATCCAGGAGGATCATTAGGGAATCAAGTATAGAATGTTTAGAAATAGAAGTAACCATTAAAATACAGAACATAGAACAGGTTCAAAGGACCCCTAGACTCTTGGCCATAAAATGTTTAGAACTGTAAGGAACTGTAAAACAGAGAACCCAGAATGTTTAAAACTTAAAAGGAACCTTAAAATAGAGAATATAGAATGTCAGGTCTCAAATGACCATTAGACTATTGGACATAGAATGCTTAGAACTGGACAAAATATAAATAGAGAAGGTTTAGAACTGGAAGTAACCTTAAAATGGGGACCATAGAATGTCAACCTGGAAAGAACTTTAGGGTATTGGTTATAGAATGTTAAGCCGTGGAAGTAACTATATAATAAAGAACATGGAATGTTTAGAATTAAAAGGAAACTTAAAATACAGAACATAGGATGTCAGGGCTCCAAGGATTCTATTGACTATAGAATATTTAGAACTGGAAGTAACTTTGAAATGAAGAACCTAGAATGTTTAGAACAAAAAAAAACCTTAAAATAAAGAAAACAGAATGACAGGTATCAAATGACCACTGGACTATTGCAATAGAATTTTAGAATGGCAGATTTTAGAATTTTAGAATTGGCAATGGAATGCTTAGAACTGGAGGGACCCTAATATTAGGGTATAGAGAATGCTTTGAACTGGGAGTAACTTTAAAATAGGAAACATAGAATGTCAGAGCTGGAAGGACCTTGAGAGTATTGGATATAAAATGTTTAGAAGTGGAAGAAACCATAAAAGGTAGCTTTGACCCAGCAATATTGCTTCTAGGACTGTATCCCAAAGAGATCATAAAAATGGGAAAGGGTCCCACATGTACAAAATTATTTAGAGTACCTCTCTTTGTGGTGGCCAAGAACTGGAAATCAGGGGGGTACCCATCAATTGGGGAATGACTGAATAAGTTGTGGTATACGAATATAATGGAATACTCTTGTGCTGAGAAACAATGAACAGGAAGACCTCAGAGAGGTCTGGAAAGGCTTATATAAACTGATGCTGAGTGAAAGGAGCAGAACCAGGAGAACTTTGTACACAGCAACAGCCACAGTGTGAGAGGAATTTTTCTGGTAGACTTAGTACTTCATTGCAATGCATGGAATTAAGGAATTTCCAATGGACTCTTGAGGCAAAACAATTTCCACATCTAGAGAAAGAACTATGAAATTGGATTGCAGATAGAAACAGACCATTTTCTTTTGTAGTATGTTTTGTTCCATTTTATGGTTTCTCCCATTCATTTTAATTCTTCTATGCAACATGACTAAGGTGAAAATGTAATTAATATGTGTGTAGAACCCATATAAGATTGCATACCGTCTTGGGGAGGAAGGGGGGAAGCAGGGAGGGAGAAAAATCTAAGATATATGGAAGTGATTGTAGAGAACTGAAAACAAAATAATTTTAAAAAACATTCTATGCCCAATAAACCAAGGGTCCTTCCATTACTGGCATACTGTGGTCTATAAATGAAAGAGTCCTTCCAATTCTCAACAATCTATGCTTAATAGTCTAAAGTCTTTTCAGCTCTGACATTTTTTTGTTCTCTATTTTCAAGGTCCTTGCCATTCTAAACATTTTATGGCCAATAGGCTACTGGTCAATGTCCTTCCAGGTCTGAAATTTTATGGTCTCTATTTTAAGGTTCCTTTCAGTTCTAAATCTATCTTCTTTTTTTAACGATCCTTCCAGTTCCAAACATTCTATGGTCAATAGTCTAAGAGTCCTTCCAGTTATGGCATTCTATAGTTTGTATTTTAAGAGTCCTTCCAGTTCTAATCATTCTATGTTCTCTATTTTAAAGTCCCTTTCAGTACTACACATTTTACACTCTTTATTTTGTGTTCTTCACCTTTTAATCATTCTGGATCCAATAGTATAAGGGTTTTTCCACTTCTGACATTCTGTGATCTTTAGTATAAGATTGCTTTCAGTTCTAAGTATTCTATGTTCTACTATTTTATAGTTCCTTCCAGTTGTAAACATTCTTTACCCAATAGTCTAAGGTACTTGCAGCTCTGACATTTTAACTCTATTTTACGGGTCTTAACATTTCTAAACATTCTATGTTCAATAGTCTAAAGGTGTTTCTAGCTCCGCCATTCTATATTTCTCTGTTTTAAGGGTCCGTCCAGTTTCAACCAATGGTCTAAGTGAATGTTTAGCTCTGAGTCTATCCTCTCTATTTTAAGGTTCCTTCCAGTTTTAAGCATCCCATAGTCACTCTTCTAAGGATTCTTTCAGCTCTGACCTTTTGTGATCTTTATGATAATGTTGCTTTCAGTTCTAAATAGTCTATGTTCTGTATTTTATTATTCCTTCCAGTTCTGAACATTCTGTACTCGACAGTCTAAAAGTTGTTCCAGTTCTGCCTGGTCTCTATTTTAATGTTCCTTCCAGTTCTAAATTTTCTATATTCTCAATTTTAAATTTGTCCATTTCTAAACATTCTATGACCAACAGTCTAAGGGTCCTTTGAGACCTGAAGGCTAATTCCATTTGTCACATTCTATGTTTCATCTTATAAGGATCCTTCCCATTCTGATATATACTCAATTCTTGATTTCAAAGAGCCTTCCACTTTTTCAACTTGTAACAAGGTCACTCCAAGGACAGCAATTCCAAGTTCTATGTTTTAAGGACTCTTTTGATTCTACCACTCTATACTCTGTCCTTTAGATACTCCTCTGGTTCTGACATTCTCTTTTTTAATGTTTTAACAATCCTTTGAATTCTTAACATACTAATGCCAATAGTTTATGACCCCTTCTATTTCTGTTCATCTATATTCTATTTTTAAGGCCTCTTTTTTTCTCTGTCATTCTATTTTGTTTTACTCCTTAACATTTCTTACAGTTCTAAAACATTCTATAGTTGGTCATTTCAGGCCCCTTCCCACTCTGACATTCTAAATTTTATGCTCTTTTTTGGTTTTTTACATTTTATATTCTATGGTCTAAAATCCTTTCCAGTTCTAACATTCTGTGTTCTATGTTTTCAGGTCCCTTTCAGCTCTGACATTTTATTTTCTGTCTTTTAATAACCCTTCCACTTCTTAAATTCTATCTTTGAAGGCCTCTTTCTAACCTTCTATGTTCCTTATTATACAGTGCCTTTCAGTTCTAAACCTTCTATGGTAAATAGTCTCAGGCTCCTTCCAGGTCTGAAATTTTATTTTCTATATTTAAAGATCACTTCCAATTCTTACAAATCAGCAATCAATAGTACAAGGACTCTTACATCTCAGATATCCTATTTTATACTTTAAGACCCTTCCAATTGTAGCATTTTATGTCCTCCAGAGTGAACATCCTACATTCCACGGTGTCTAGTCAATAGCCTAAGACCTCTTCTAGCTTTAATAGCCTTTATTCTATATTTTAGAATCCTTCCCAGGTCTTTTAAAAGTCTAAGTCAATAATCTAAGGCCTCTTCCTGCTCTGATATTCTCTATTCTGTTTTTTGGCCAATTGCCAACTGTGACATTCTATTTTCTGTATTTTGCATTCCTTTCTAGTTTTTAACATTCCATGTTTGATAACCTAAAGCTGTTTCCAGCTCTGACATTCTATATTCTGTGTTTTACGGCTTGTCTAGATCTTACATTCTGTGTTATGTTTCTTTTTTGCCACCTTCCAACTCTGTCTCTATATGCTCTATTTCATGTTACTTTCCAGTTTTAAATATTCTATCTTTAATTATCTAAGGTCCTTTCCAACTTTAACATTCTTAGTTCTATAGTTTATTGTCCCCTCTAGTTCATAATCTGCAAATGTCCATAAATTAAGGCTTGTCTCGATTTATTTTTCTACTCACCTTCCAATTTTGAGATTTGCTGTTCTAGGTTTTAATACCCCTTACATCTCTTATGTTTTCTTTTCCTTTAAGATTCCTTCTAGTTCTAACATTCTAGGGTCAATAATTTTAGCATCTATGAAGGCCCTTTCCATCTCTGAAATTCTGTGTTCTATGTTTTAAAGTCTCTTCCACTTCTCAGCATTCTATGGTTGATAGGCTAAAGAACCTCACAAATCTGATATTCTGTGTTCTAAGTTTTAAGACACCTTCCCGTTCTGACACTTAATGTTCTATGATTTAAGGCTCCTAAAGATTTTGGATTCTACACCCATTAGTTCACAGCCTCTTAAAGATCTGACATTCTACGTGCTATGTTTTAAGGCCCCTTCCAACTAGAAATTGCAACTTCTAAACATTCTATGATCAAAATTCTAAAGCTGTTTCCAGTTCTCACATTCTATATTCTTTGTTTTAAGAGTCTTTCCATCTCTAATCTTCTATGATTTATATTTTAAAAGTCTTTCCCTCTCAATTATCTTGTGAGTGTTTAAGTCTCCTCCTATCTCTAACATTCTATATTCTGTTCTAAAATCTCTTCCTATTCTTAGTAATCTATAGTTAATATTCTAAGACCGCTGTCCTCTCTGAAAATCTGTTCCATGTTTTAAGCTCTCTTCCATTTATTAATATTCAATGGCCATTAGTATTCTATGGCTAAGATCTCTTTTAACTCTAACAGTCTATGTTCTAAGAATTCGTGCCCTTTCCAGTTCTGACATACTATGTTCTATGTGTTCCAGTTCTTAATATGTGAATGTCAATAATCTAAGGTCTCTTCCAGCTCATGTTTTCTATGTTCTATTTTTAAGTGCCCTTTGAAATCTAACATTCCATGTTCTATATTTTAAGGTACCTTCCAGTTATTAATGTTCAGTATCTGATAATCTAAGGCTCCTTCCAGCTTGGATATCCTATATTCTGTGTACTAAGTTTCCTTTCATCTTTAACATTCTTTGTTTTAAGGTTCTTTCCAGATCTCACGTTATTTGTATGGTGCTTAAAGACCCCTTCTATCTCTGATGTTCTGTGTATTATGACCCCATTCAGTTCTGACAATCTATATTCAAAGCCCATTCTAGTCCTAAACATTCTATGGTTGACATTCTAAGGTCCCTTCCAGGTCTGACATTCTGTGTTCTATGCTTTAAGTTCCCTTCTAGTTCTTACCACTCTATGGTGAATAATAATTTAAGCATTTATATAACACCTACTATGTGCCAGATTATATATGAGGTGTTGATGGAGAACTAGTACCTCTCATGTGAGGGCTTGCTAAGCCCTTTTCAAGACTGTTCATCCATCTTCGGTGTCCACCTTCTACTCAAATCTCACCTGTGGCTCCAAGAAGCTGTAGCATGTGCAGCAACCACACCCTGGTGAAGCCATCTTGGCATCATGTTGAGGGTAACTGACAGAACTAAAAGCCATCAATAAGTTAGAGGGGTGTCTACCCCAAGAATGTGGAGATTTCCCCAGCAGAATGTGTGGATGAGAATAATTTGCTCCAATGGCCATGAAGACAATGGAAGAAGGCTCTTTGGAGTGCTTAGAACTTGATCAGACTTTGAAGACAGCAAGGGTATCCACTGCCAATCGTCCTGATTTTTGTCTTGCTACTGGACTTCAATGACTCTGGAAGGAAGAGTGAGGCTGACAATTTTGCACAACTCTGCCTCGCTTAAATTCAATTCACACACAAGTCAAGATATTACCCTGTGATGCCCTTGGTTCTTTTTGAAAATGAAATACCAAAAACAAAAAAGATAACAATTTTCCAGGAACTGTGTTAAGTACTTTGTAAATGCTATCTCACTTGATTCTCAGAACAACCCTTCTAAGTCTATATACTAAGGTCTCTCTTAAGAACTTTTGAGTTGATTGGGTGGCATAGGAGACACTGGCACAGGAATACTCAGCATGGTATGCCCACAGTAGAGAAGATGCTGCGCTCTATGAGCAAAGCAGAATTGAGATGGCACAAAGGAAACACAGGATACACAATTGTAGAGTATCCATCCCAAATGCTGACACAGGCTATTTGTGCCTGACCTGTGGTAGAGCATTCCAAGCTCCTACTGATCTGATCAATCATAGTTGGACACATTGAAACCCAATTCTAGCATAGGGATGTCATTTTGGTCCTCTTTGAGAATGAAGGTACATAGAATCTTTGTCATTCTAGTTATATGCAAAATGTTTCTCCCCTATTCAGCAAATATTTATTAAGTTCTTATTAAGCAAAATGTCCTGGGATGGAATATAAATAAAACAACTGGGTGGTGCAAGGAATACAGCATTGTTTTTGGATCCAGGAAAGCCTGAGTTCAAATCCAGTATCCTATACTTACATAGCCGTGTGACTCTGGAATATTCATTTAACTTCTGTCTGCTTCAGTTGCCTCAAGAATAAAATGAGTGTAGTAATGACATCACCTAAAACCCAGAGTAATTTAGAGAATCCAATGAGATGATGTCTGTAATGCACTTAGTAAGTGCCTGACACATAGTAGGTACTTCATAAATATACATTCTTTCCCCCTTCCTTAAGTGGGGTGGGGAACCTGGGGACTCGAGGCCACATATGACCTTCCAGGTCCTTGAGTGTGGTCTTTTGATTAAGTCTAGATTTTTACAGAACCAATCTTTTTATTAGGGGGATTTGTTTTGTGAAGTTTAGATTCGGTCAAAGAGCCACACTTGAGGACCTAGAAGGTTACATGTGGTCTCAAGCCTGCAGGTTCCCCAACCCTGCTCAAGGAACATATGTTCTCAAAGGGAAGATAAGAAATGTATGCCACACACACCACATATGGTGAAGCATGACTGGAGCCAAAGATGATTATTAGAATGCACCCTGACTTATCTGTCATTTGACTCTAAGATTTAAGCCAGCAATCCCTGTTGACATACATGTGGCACCCTGGGATAACTCTCATCATTAGGAGGGTTTTTACTGACATTAATTCTAAATACACCTCTGTAGATGCCACCCCATTGCTCCGGCTTCTGTCCTCCACTGCCAGAGAGAACAAAGCTAGTCTCTCTTCCATGTTTTCGAAAGTTGAAAACAATAATCCAGTTCCCCTCCTCCCTTTAGTCTTCTCTTCTCCAACTAAGATATTTACTGACCTTATACAGTGTGATCTTGAATCCTCTCACCATCTTGGTCACCCTACTCTGGGCATTTTTTGACTTTGATATTTAAATATATTTTCTAAAGCATGGCACTCAGAACTCAGCACTGTCCCTAAGGACAGTAGTGTTACCAGGACCAGTACAGTCAGCAAGAACCTTCCTGGTTCTAGAAAATGTCTCTCAGATTGCAATTGGTGGCCACTACATATAGGCATTTGCTTCCTCAGCTTATCTATTAGATCTGTAATGAGGAAAGATGGCATCATAGCATGGAAGACCTTGAAGGGACTTTAGAAAACAGGACAATGGTAGACAAGGGGTGAAAGGCTAAGAACAAACACTTTTCACAGCAACAAAAACAAACAAAAATAATGGTCTGATATTAAAGATTTCTCCCAATCACTAATAGTAAGACAAATGCAAATCAGAACAACCCTGAGGTTTTACTGAACATCCTGAAATGTGGAAAAGATGACAAAAGATGAGAATACTAGATGCTGGAGGGGCTGTGGGAAGACAGGCATGTTGGGACACTGTTGGTGGAACTGGAATTTGGTCCAACCATTTTGGAAAGAAATTCAGAACTGTACAAATAAGTGACCAAAATGTCACTTTGCAGTGACAAGAAGGTAGGAAGATACAAAGAAAGTCACCAAAATGACACTTTGACCCAGTGGTCCCACTGATAGAATTGATCATGGATTGATGCAGAGCAAAGAAAATAGAACCAGGAAAGCAATATAAAGACTAAAATGATGCAAATGAAAATAAGGAAGGAAGGAAGGAAGGAAGGAAGGAAGGAAGGAAGGAAGGAAGGAAGGAAGGAAGGAAGGAAGGAAGGAAGGAAGGAAGCATTTATGAACAAACACAACTTCTATGCCAGGCACTGTGCTAAGAACTTTGCATATATATCATTTGATCCTCATAATAGCCCTGGAAGGCTTTTTATCTCTATTTTTACAGGTGAGAAAATTGAAGCAAAAAAAGTTGTGTCACATAGCGAGTAAGTACTTGAATTTGGATCAAGATCCAGCTACTGGCCCTTGTATTCTTTCCTGTGGTCCAGCCCAGGAGCTGTAGCAAGAGAGCTAAAATCCCAGAAACAGCAGTGGTAGGGAGGGCTCCTGCATTCGACTGAAATATAATGCAATTGGCATTATATCTTGCAAATTTGTATTTGTTTTTGTTCTGATTTGTGATTTAAATAATAAAATCATATCAGCAGAGTGTAGGCTATGAAGAGTCAAGTTGGGACCAGGTGGAGAACCACTGCAGCTTCCAAACACCTCAGCAGTATCTTTCAAACCCTGGCAATCCTCCCTGTGACACTGTTTTCACTCCTTTTGTGCAGGATGAAGGGTTGGATGCTGAAACATCTCCCTTATTCCTATTTCATCACCTTGGCCCAGTGTGGGGAAACCAGAAGGGACTGGAAGATAATTAGGTATAGGGGGCAGACAAGATGGCAGAGGAAAAACAGGGACCTACTACAGCTATACCCCCAAACCTCTTAAAAAACTTGTAAAAGAAATAATCTAAACAAATTCTAGAGCAGAAGAAGCCACAAAATGATAGACTGAGGCAAATTTCCAGCCCAAGACAATATGGAAGGTCGACAGGAAGGATGTATTTCTCCAGGATATGAGTGGAACACAGTTCAGTGTGGGCCACACCAGCATGAACTGGGTAGGAGTAGGCCTTAGGGGACTGAATTGCTTGGGGTTGCTTTAGATTCCTGACTTCTCAAGCCACAAGCACTAAAGATACCTTCAAATGTCAGTGGGAAGGGTCTCTCACCTGAGAAGGGAACATGGTCGAGCCCCAACTCCAACTTCAGTCCCAGCATGGACCCAGGACCATTTCCAGCACCAGCCCTAGCTCCAGGGAGGCTGCTGAAGTGGAGGCAGCTTCTGGAGCCCTCCACTGAACAAAGCTTAAAAGTCAAGTAATTGGCTAGGAAAATGAGCAAACATGGGAAAAGAAACAGACTATAGATTCTTACTTTCTCAGTGAAGAGGTATTTTCTTAAGTCATTGATGATGAGGAAGATCAAAATATACAGCCAGAAGAAGACAACAAAATCAAAGATCCTGCATCCAAAGCCTCTAAGAAAAATAGTAATTGCTCTTAGGCCATGGAAGAGCTCAAAAATGATTTTGAAAGTCAAATAATAGAAGTAGAGGAAAAATCAGGAAGAGAAATTAGAGTGATGCAAGAAAATCATGAAAAGTTATTGAGTCAAGAGCTTGCTAAAAGAAACCCCAAAAATGCTGAAGAAAATTACAACTTTATAATTAGACTAACCCAAATGGCAAAAGATCCAAAAAGTCAATGAGGAAAAGAATGCCTGAAAAAGCAAAGTGAGCCAAATGGAAAAAGAGGTCCAAAAGCTCACTGAAGTACATAATTCTTTAAAAATTAGAATGGAGCAAATGGAAGCTAATGACTTTATGAGAAATCAAGATATTATAAAACAAAGCCAAAATAATGAAAAATAGAAGAAAATGTGAAGCATTTCATTGGGAAAACAACTGACCTGGAAAATGGATCCAGGAAAGATAATTTAAAAATTATTAGACTACCTGACAGTCATGATCAAAAGAAGAATCTAGACATCATCTTTCAAGAAATTATCAAGGAAAACTGCCCTGATATTCTAGAACCAGAAGGAAAACTAGAAATGGAAAGAATCCACCTACCATCTCCTGAAAGAAATCCAGAAAAGGAAAACTCCCAGGAATATTGTAGAAAAATTCCAGAGTTCCCAGGTCAAGGAGAAAATAGAACAAGGAGCCAGAAAGAAACAATTCAAGTATTGTGGAAACAAAAGCAGGATAACACAGGTTTTAGCAACTTCTACACTAAGGGATAAAAGGACTTGGAATACACACACACACACACACACACACACACACACACACATATATATATATATATATATATATATATATATATATATATATATATATATATATATATATATATTCCAATCTGAATTGGTCTCAGGCTATGGAAGAGCTCAAAAAGAATTTTGAAAATCAGTAAGAGAAGTGGAGGAAAAATTGGGAAGAGAAATGAGAGTGATGCAAGAAAATCATGAAAAAGAAGACAGAGAAACAGAGAGAGAGGGAGGGAGAGAGGAGGGAGAGGGGTGGTGCACACAGTGAGCTGAATATGAAGGGATATTATGTAAAAAAGGAAAACTGAGCATTGAAAAGAATGTACTAGGAGAAAGGGTAAGGGAGAGGTTTAATGTAGTAAATCATCTCACATAAAAGAGGCAAGAAAAAGCTTTTACAGTGGAGAAGAAGGGAAAGGTGAGAGGGAATAAGTGAGCTTTCCTTTCATCAGGAGGGAAACCTACACATTCAATTGGGTATGAAAGTCTATCTTACCCGACAGGAAAGCAGGGGGTAAGGGGATAAGAGGGAGGTGGATAATAGAAGGGAGGACAGATTGTGGGAAGGGATAATCAGAAGCAAACACTTTGGTAAGAGGGACAGTGTCAAAGGAGAGAATTGAATAAATGAAGGGCGGAGCAGGATAGAGGGAAATATAGTCTCTTACAACATAACTGTTATGGAGGTGTTTTGCATGACCACACATGTTTAATCTTTAGCAAATTACTTGCCTTCTCAATGAGGGTGGGTGGGGAGGGGGAAAGGGAGAGAATGTGGAACTCAAAGCTTTAAAAATGAATGTTAGAGGTTGTTTTTACAAGTAGCTAAGAAATAAGATATACAGACAATAGAATATAGAAATCTATCTTACCTTACAGAAAAATAGAAGGGAAAGGGATAGGGTGGGGATGGGGTTATAGAACGGAGGAGAGATTGGAGGGGAAAAAACACAATACACACTGTCCTGAGGTGGGGAAACAGGGAGAGATGGGGAGAAAATTTGAAATTCAAAATTTTGTGGAAGTGAATGTTGAAAACTGAAAATAAATAGATATAAAAAAACAATATTTTTATATATGGGAAGCTATTGACAGTTTTTTGCAATTTTATTATGTCTAATCAACCAGGGACACAGAAAATTTAGTTACTTATATCATATCAATATCTGGGGTTAAGACAGCCAGGAAATATTCAAGACAGCTGGGATGGGGCCTCTAGATGATGGTGATAACAATCAATAGGTGGCTGCATAGCATTAATATGTAATTATTTTCAGTTTTCCAAGGTCCCTTATGTATGTTATTTCATTCGATCCTTACAACTTTGGGAAATGGATTCCTTTTTTTATTCCCATTTTACCAAGAAATCATCCTATTTGCATAATGCAGAATTAAACTTATATATGTATAACCTAGATTCCTTTTAAACCTAAATGGGCCTTTTTCCTTCCTGGTCTTTGAAAGCTATTGGTTTGGAGGAGCTGGGCTGCCTGCCTGTGTAAACAGGGAGAAACTTTTGCATCCACCTCAAAGATGCTTTGACTACTAGGTTGGAGTTGAGTGCCACCTAGTGGGGAAAATGGTAAAGTACACTCCCTTTGCTGATAAACGGAAAAGTGACACCTGAATTTTCTATAAGTCTCTGGGAGGCAGGCTATGAGCTGGTATAGGTTGCATTTACTACTTCAGCTCATCAAGCATCACCTGGGATACCCACTCAGCACACACTGTCACCTGCACAAGGGATACGAAAAGCTCCTTTTCAAAAGAAGAAATGCAAGTTATCAGAATCCATTTAGGGAAATACTCCAACTTGCTAAGAGAAATATAAACTAAAACCACTCTGAGGTTTCAACTCACATGCATCAAGCTGACAGAGATGATAAAATAATGGCTGGAAATAACTTCTGACAATAACTGAGGCTGGCAGACTGTGGGAAGCTATTCAAATGCATATACTGATTGAACCGAGAATTTTCTAACCATTTTGGAAAATAATTTGGGATTGTGGGGGAGAAGTTACTAAACTATTCCTACCTTTTGACTCACAATTATACATCAATTTCTTTTGTAACAGGGGACACATTGAGTTTGTACAAGTTATTCTATCCTTGGAAGTATCATTAGCATTCTGGAGAATTTAAAGAATGATCACTACTCCTAATTAGTCTCCTAGCTTTTAGGCTCTCTCCACCCCAATCTTTGTTATATAGCACAATAATTTTCCTAAAGTAACATCTGAACATGGAGCTCTGATGCTCAAATTTCTTCAGTGGCTCCCCACTGGCTATCAGATGAAACAGGAACTCTAGCCTAGCATTCAAGACTTTACATTGTGTGACTCTCACTTCCGAATACTTGACATGCTAGGCCAACTGAACTACTTTTAATATGGCAATCTCCTCCTGCCCCCCTCCACTTTGGCCATTCTCATAGACTAGACCTGTGTAGATTCTCTTCTAGCATCTTGTCAAGACTATTACTTCTTCTTCTCCAAATTCTGGCTCATAGTATGCTTATCTGTATGCATGGTGGATATTACAGTTCCCTAGAGAGTGGAGATTGTTGAGGACAGAGACACTCTATAATTTTGATCTTTGTATTTCCAATGTTGAGTACATGATCCTAAATGTAGAAGAAACTCAGTAAGTTAGATGAATTGAATTGCAATAAAAAATCCTCACAGCTGGGCTGATGGAGTATCATTCACCCATTGTTTCAGTCAGGGGGTCAGAGAAATCAGTTTGTGGAGCCTTGGCCCTAGTTCCTGTGCAAAAATGGAAGAAAAAGTATTCTCCAAAGCATAGGATGTTATAGCTGAAAGCTTCTTTAGAGACTGTTTAATCCAGCCCAATTCTTGACAAATGAAGACCCAGGCAGGGAAGATGACTTTGACCAGGGTCATAAAGTTGCTAAATGTCTTAGACAGGATTTGAACATAGGTTTCTTGATTATACATTCAGGGTTATTGTCATTATGCCCCTGTGACAGTGCTACTTTTTCCCCACCCTTTCCTGACCATTGGTCAGGCCATACCAATATGAAGGAAGTGTATGCCTATTTCATAGTGTAGGCAGTTCTATAAAGGTCCCTGGCATCCCCTTAGGGTGAAATCCATCCTCACTGGACTCTTAATATCCCTGCTCTGGAGGTCATTATGAGAGATTGTTAAGCACCAGCAGACCATCAAACAGTCACAGAATTCCCAAGGACTAAGAAAAACAGAGTTTCAGAGCAGATAAGTTGTTTGGAACTTCAATCATAGAATGGCAAAGCTGGAAGGGGACTGAGACAGAGGTAAGTCTGGCAAAACTTGGCAGCTTTTGCAATTACCAGGTCATATAACCAGAAATGGTCACCATGGGGAAGTGAAGATGCCCTACAAAGCATGTCTGAGCTAATCTTCCCAAAAAAAGAAAAGGCACCAAATCCAGACCCAGGTACCATGTTTCTGGGTAGCTCTGGCATTAATAGGTTGAGCTGACATTTCAGCTCAGCTGGGACTGGGGCTCCACACCTAGGGCAAATTGGAAGTGGGTTGCTTGGCAGGCCAGTGTGAGCAGATGGCTGCAATATGATAGTGGGTGGAGAACTTGAGGAATATTAAAATGAACTGTTGAAAGAAGATGATGCCTGTTGGGCTCCAAAAGTGGGAGCCTTTACGATGTAAGAGGTGCTAATCTCCTAGCTGTGCTCATGGAGACAGATGAAGATATTCCTAAGACATTTAAGGATCAACCTGGACTTGATGGCTTTGATGATGGTATAGGAAGAACCTTTACAGAGAAGTTAGGAATGGTACAACCTGGCCACTTTAGCAAACATGCATTTGGAAATGTCTCACTCACTTCCATTTCTGAAGGTTGTAGAATGGAATTATTGGAGATCAGGGAATAGAGGTTAAAAAAAAAAAAGAGCCCTTGAAATGCATCATCAAAAGAATGCTAGACTGGTATATTTTTAAAAGAACATGGAACACAGAATGTCAAAGAGAGAAGGGACTTTATAATACAAAATATCAGAGCTAAATTGGACCTTATAATAGAGGTCTAATTAGGAGAGACCTTATAACATGGAATGACAGATGGACCTTAGAATATAGACTGTCAGAGCTGGAAGGGCCATTAGAATATCAAATGTTACAACTAGGAAGAACTTTAGAGCCCATAAAATAAAATGATAGACCTGGAATAACCCTTAGAAATCAGGTAGTCTCTTTTACTTACCCAGATAGTTGACATATAGTCCCTGCTCCTGGGGGAGGCTGAGGGTAGTGGATTGCTTAAGTTCAGGAGTTCTGAGCTGCAGTTGTACTTAAGTCAATCAGGAGTACTCACTAAATCTAGCACAGATATGGTGAACCCCTGGGAATAGAGCAGGTAAAAGTTTCCATGTCAATTAGTATTGGAATCAGGCCAGTAAGTGGCCACTGAATTTCCAGCTTGGGCTAAGATGAAAAGATGCAATCTCTCCCATCCTTACTGCCACCCCCATCCTCAAAGATATCTAATCCAACCCTTTCATTTTCCAGAGAAAAAAACTGAGGTAACCAGATGATAAGTGACCTGTACAATGTCACATGGGTAGAAACAGAGTAGAATTTAAATGTAGGCCATTTTATAGGTCTTTTTAGCTTGACTGAGGGCAGCTAGATGGCATCACAGTGGATAGACCACTGATCCTGCAGTCAGGAGAACTGTTCAAATCAGACCTCAGACACTCACTAGATTTGTGGTCCTATGCAAGTCACTTAACCCTGTTTGCCTCAGTTTTGTCATTTGCAAAATGAGTTGGAGAAGGAAATGGCAAACCACTTGAGCATCTTTGCTAAGAAAATCTCAAATGGGGTCACAGAGAGTGGAACATGACTGAAATAAAACAACAATAAAATTGATTGATAGGCAAAGCATGTAATAAATGCTTATTACATGCCAGGCACCATGCCAAATATTTGGGGCTGCAAATAAAGGCAAACAAGAAAGTCCTTGCCCTCAAGAAGCTCTAATGAGGGAAGATAATTCCTAGAGGTGGGGCTAGGAAGGAGTAGGCTAGAGAATAGTCTGAGCAGAGTGACTTGGTTAATAGCTGGGTTCTAGGTAATAAAATGAAACTTCACCTCAAGGAGGCCCAAGGGGTTGAGGCCAAGATTTGTGTAGGGGAGAGGTAAAGATGATGACCAGAATCCAGGCAGATGTAAAGAGTACCGAAAATGTACTTAGTTCCATGTTAGATACAAAAGAGCTATAAATCAGTTCTCCTGACTGCAAACTCCTCCCTCTTTCTATTGGCCTATATAGCTCCCCTACAGGATCCCTGAAGGTTCTCCCTCAGTATTTTCTTTAACAGACCCTTCCATCCCTGCCCTTGAACTATTACAGGTTGAGTATGTAGTTATCATTATAGACTCTACTCCTAATAAGATTACATTTGTAAAGCCATCAACACAATATCTGGCACATAGTAGGTGCTTACTAAATGTTTCCTGACTTAGTTACAAAGCATCCCTAGTAGTTAATACTGACTGGGAGTCACATAAAGGGAGAATGCAAACAAAATAAGTCTCCTTTCCCCAACACTTCTGACCCTAAGGGTTTATCCTACTTGGCATGGAACAATAGCCGCAGCTATAAATGTGAGATTTAGGAACTGGACAAAATATTAAAGGTTAATGAATCCAATCCACAATGGACATTAAGAAATGAAGTAATTTATGTAAGGTCACACAGGTAATATATGGCAGATTTTGGATTCACATTGGAGGATTTTTACTCCAAGTACAATCATCTTACCACTATATCAAAGAAATCATCTGGAAAGACCCTCCCAACCCTGGCATCCTATGTTCTAAGATGCCTCCCAGCTCTAAGGTCCCTGCTAGTTCTGACATTTACTGTTTGTTTTTGAATTTTTGAATTTTCTTTTACAGATTCTCTCCCTGCATCTATTCCCTCCCCAACCCATTGAGAAGGCAAGAAATGATACCCATTATACAACTGAAGTCATGCAAAGCATGTTTCCACATTAGCCATGTTCTAGGAAAAAAAAGAAGAAAAATAGCGAAAGAGAAAAAATATATATGGTTCAATCTGCATTCTAAGTCTATCAGTTCTCTACTTGGAGGTAGAAAGCATGTTTCATCATGAGTCCTTTGGAGTTTTCATAGATCATTGTATTGATCAGTCATTAAATCTTTCAAAGTTGACCACTATTATGCTCTTGCTGTTACTATGTAAATTGTTTTTCTGGTTCTTCTCCTTTCACTTTGTTTCACTTCATGGAAGTCTTCCCAGATTTTCCTAAAACCATCCCCTTCATCATTTCTTACAACATCATAGTATTCCAATCACATTAATATGCCATAACTTGTTTAGGCATCCTCCAATTGATGGCCATCTGCTTTCCAATTCTTTGTCACCAATTCCATGTTCAAAGGCCCCTCCCAGTCTGATATTCTCTATTCTAAGGCCCCTTCCAAATCTTACATTCTATATTCTCAGGTCCTACCAAGCTCTGGGATCCTATAGCTGAGGTCATACCTAATTCTAGTTTTCTCTGCTGTAAGGCCTCTTTCCAGCTCAGACTTTCTATGATTATATAAGTCCAGGCTTCCTTTCCTGTTTCTTCTGAAGTAGCAACCATCCTACTTACTCTCCCTCCATTAGGTAGATAACCAGGACAGGTTGGGGGACTCCCTGCCAAGCCCTTGGGCTCTTTTCTGACTGCAACCACCAGACCCTGAAATAACTACTTTTCAGTCATCCTTGGCTGGTTGCCTTTTCTCACTATTGAGCTTTGTTCCCTGGGTGGTACTAATGATTCCCAGGGCTCCTTGAAGGAGCCGCCCTAGGATCTAGGTTGTGTGTGTATGTGTGTGCGTGCATGCATCTGTGTGTGTGTGTATGTGTGTGTAAAGAACAGCAGGAGGGAGAAAACTGGAGACAAGGGTGAAGGCCCAAAGCCCAAGAGCCTCAGACAGGACAGGCAACCTACCCACCTCTGGCCTACCAAAGGGCAATTCTGGGGGCTTCTAAGTCCTCTACCCTATTGCTTGTCTGGGACAGTTACAGTTTAGAACCAGACACCATGCAGTTTTTTGTGACTTTTTGATAATGACTAATTCAGGAAGCTTCTATTATGTAGAATAAGTAAGTAATATGTTCTTCTGATTAAATATTCTACAGAATATTCACCTCCCCCCTAAATAATTAGAATGCAGTAAAATCAACTTCCAAATTAAGCCATAAGACACCCAGTTCACCTTTTCTTTGATGTCTCCAGACAATAGCTCCAATAACTCATGTCACCAGAACTTCAAAGTTTACAAAACAACTTGTCTCTTCACAACAAATCAGGGTCAAAGTGGGCCAAGAATTCTTACTACTGTTTTGCAGACAAGGAAACCAAGAACCAAAGTGTTTTTTAAAAAGTATGTGTATCTACAATCTTAAAGATTCCAAAGTTTTGTCCTACAATAAACAGCATGGTGAGGGGAATAGTGTGAGAGTTATTGTGCCCATTTTATAGATGAGAAAAATGAGAGGCAGAGTGGCTTGACAAAGATCAGGCAATCAGTTGATGTTGCTGTTGAGTTCTTTCAGTTGTGTCTGACTCATGGCCGAATTTGGGGGTTTTCTAAGGAGAGATACTGGAGTAATTTGCCATTTCCTTCTCCAGCTCATTTTACAAATGAGGAAACTGAGGTAAACAGGGTGAAGTGACTTGCCCAGGGTGGCCCTGCTAGTAAATGTAAAAACACCAAATTTGAATTCATGATCTCCTGACTCCTGGCCCAGAGTTCTATTCACTGAGTCATCTCACTGCTCATCAGTCAGTCAATAAACATATATTAAGTGCCTACTACATTCCAGACATTGTGCTAAGTGCTAGGGATACAAAGAGGTAAAAGATAATTCCTGACCTCACAAGTTCACAGTCTTATAGGGGGACAACATGATATCCAAACAAGCTGTAGACAGGATACACTGTAGATAATCAATAGAGAGAAGGCCCGAGCAATAAGGAGGTTCAATGGACAAAGGCCTCCTCTAGAAAATGGGATTTTAGCTGAGACTTGCAAAAAGTCTGGGAAGTCAGCAGGTAGAGATGAGGAAAGAGAGTTTTCAAAATTAAGGTTTTCTTTACTATCAATAACATTCTTGATCATGTTGTTTTTAATTCACAAGCCACTTGGGATCACTACTGCAAATATTTCATTAGTACTCAATGTGTGAGACAGATGATTAGAGATGGAGATGGACAAGGTATAAGGGCTTGAATTAGTGCTTACAAGTCCCCAGGGATAATTTTTTGGACTAAATCCTTTGGAATCATGTTGTTTTACTGGTTTGTTGTCTTTTCCTCATAAAAGAAGAGGACAGAATAATGATAATTATTGTCGTTTATCGATTAATTCATTGGCAGACCCTACAAATTGAGGCTTGATTCATATTTTTTGATGAATATCAAGACTTAAGAAAGTTATGGTAGGGCTGTTAGGTGGTGCTGTGACACCTAGAGTTCCGGGTCTGGAGTCAGGAAACCTGAGTTCAATTCTGACCTCAGATACATCCTAACTGTGTGACTTTGGGCAAGTCATTTCACCTTCTTTGCCTCAGTTTCCTCATCTGTATAATGAGCTGTATAATGAGCTTGTTTCAGCCAAGAAAACACCAAATTGGATCATGGAGAGTCAGACACAACTGAAAAATGACTGAACAACAGCAAAATTAAGAAAGTAATGGAGAAAATGCTAATAATGGAAGAATAAACTTAAAAGTGTGTCCTGCATACTTTTTTTTTTCACAGAGCTAGTTGTGAAATACTTACCAGGACACTTCTGGCTTGGAGTCATTTAAAAGCCAAATGATCTGTAATTTTTCTCTCTGAAAACAAGAAAATGATCTTAGGTTGGTTATAGGTCTCATAGTTAAAAGGGATCTTAGAACATAAAATGTCGTGCCTAAAAGGAACTTAGTGATAATTTATTTCAGCCCCTTTCATTTTACAGATGAGGAAATTAATATCCAAAGAAAGGAACTGAATGTCCCAAGGTCTTATTGGGAATAAATTAGAAGAGTTGAACTGAGAGGCCTACTTTTCCAAGGTCCAATTATTTTCACAAAGATAAGGTACTGGATGTCCCCACTCCCAGCCAACTACAGAGTGGTGGAATGGACAGAATGTTGAATTTGGAGTCAGAGGACCAGAGTCAGAGTTCAAGTTCTGCTTTGACTTAGCTCTAGTAATAACCTTGGGCAAGTCACTCCTTCTCTGTTGGCCTCTGTTTCTCCCTCTTTAAAATGAAGGGTTAGCAGAGCCAAAAATGGCAGAATACAAAGACAGACTGGTAGAAGCTCCCCCCATAGCCCATAAAATACTTGTAAAAATTGATTTTTAACAAATTCTAGAGCAGCAGAAGCCACAAAACAACACAGTGAAAGAGATTTCCTGTCCAAGGCAGCCTAGGAGACTGACAGGAAAGGTTTGTCACACTGGGCACAGAGCAGAGTGCAGCCCAGTATGAGTCACGCAGTGTGGGAGGGACAGGACCTGGAACAGGCTTCAAGGTACCACTGGCAGCAGCAGTTTCTAGATTATTCAACCCACCAATGCCAAAGATAGCTAGAAAGATCAGTAAGAAAGCTCTTTCACCTAGGGGAGAAGAGAACATGGTCTGGACTCAACAGCGGCAGCCACTGCACCAACAGCATTCATTTTTGGAGCTCTCCACTTAAAGCCTCTGGGGGAAATAAGCAGCTGATCTGGGTTGCAGCCCCAAGTGGTTCTCCTTGGTTGAAGAACTATGTTGGCAGTGGAGCTGGTGGAGGCTCTGGAGAGGGAACCCTATTGGCAGATGCTAGGGAGAACAGAGTACTTGCGGTTGCTACCAGACCAGAGTGCTGGCCAGGAGAGGAGTAAACTCCTCTCCCTTGATTCTGTCACCTTGGAGGAACTGAGAACTTACAGGTCCACAGAGTACACCCCCCTCTTGACGAAGGACTCAAAAGTCAACCAAATGGTTGGGAAAATGTTCAAAAAAGAGGAAAAAAATAAGACTATAGAAGGCTACTTTCTTGGTGAACAAGTGTTTTCTTCCATGCTTTCAGATGAGGAAGAACAATACATATCAACAAAGGAAGACTTGAAAGTCAGGGTTTCTGCATCCAAAACCTCCAAAATAAACATGCAATGGTCTCAGGTCATAGAAGAGCTCAAAAAGGATTTTGAAAATCAAGTAAGAGAGATAGAGGAAAAATTAGGAACAGAAATGAGAGCAATGCCAAAAAAAATCATGAAAAGCCAGTCAACAGCTTGAAAAGGAGACTCAGGAAAATGCTAAAGAAAATAATACCTTTAAAAATAGGCAAACTCAATTGACAAAAGGGGTCCAAAAATACAATGAGGAGAAGAATGCTTTAAAAGGCATAATTAGCCAAATGGAAAGGGAAGAGATTCAAAAACTCACGGAAGAAAATAGTTCTTTAAAAATTAGAATGGAACAGATGGAAGTTAATGCCTTTATGAGAAACCAAGAAATTACAAAACAAAACCAAAAGAATGAAAAAATAGAAGATCATATGAAATATTTCATTGGAAAAACAACTGACCTGGAAAATAGATCCAGGAGAGACAATTTTAAAATTATGGGACTACCTGAAAACCATGATCAAAAAAGAGCCTAGACATCATCTTTCATGAAATTACCAAAGAAAACTGCCCTGATATTCTAGAACCAGAGGGTAAAATAAATATTGAAAGAATCCACCAATCACCTCCTGAAAGAGATACCCACAGAACAATTCCTAGGAATATTGTAGCATAATTCCAGAGTTCCCATGTCAAGGAGAAAATATTGCAAGCAGCTAGAAAGAAACAATTCGAGTGTTCTGGAAATATAATCAGAATAACACAAGATCTAGCAGCTTCTACATTAAGGGATTGAAGGGTTTGGGATATGATATTCCAGAAGTCAAAGGAACTGGGATTAAAACCAAGAATCACCTACCCAGCAAAACTGAGTATAATACTTCAGGGGGAAAAAATGGTCATTCAAAGAAATAGAGGACTTTCAAGCATTCTTGATGAAGAGACCAGACCTGAATAGAAAATTTGATTTTCAAACACAAGAATCAAGAGAAGCATGAAAAGGTAAACAGGAATGAGAAATCATTGGGAACTTACTAAAGTTGAACTGTTTATATTCCTACATGGAAAGATAATTATAACATTTGTAAACTTTTCTCAGTATTTGGATAGTTGGAGAGATTATACACAAACACACACACACACACACACGTATATATATATATATATATATATATATATATATAGAGAGAGAGAGAGAGAGAGAGAGAGAGAGAGAGAGCACAGAATGAGTTGAATAGGAAGGGATGATATCTAAACAAAATAAAATTAAGGAGTGAGAGAGGAATATATTGGGAGGAGAAAAGGAGAAATGGAATGGGGCAAATTATCTCATAAGAGGCAAGAAAAAACTTTTTCAGTGGAGGAGAAAAGAGAGGAGGTGAGAGGAAAAAAAGTGAAGCTTACTCTAATCACATTTGGCTTAAGGAGGGAATAACATGCTCACTCAATTTCACAGGAAAATCTATCCTACACTACAGAAAAGTAGGAGAGAAGGAGATAAGTGGGGTGGGGGAGGAAGAAGGGAGAGCAAACAGCAGGAGGGAATAATTAGAAGTAAACACTTTTGGGGAGAGACAAGGTCAAAAGGGAGAATAGAATAAATGGGGGGCAGGATAGAATGGAGGGAAATATAGTTAGTCTTACACAACATGACTATGATGGAAGTCTTTTGCAATACTATACATATATATTGAATTGCTTGCCTACTCAGTGGGGATGGGTGGGGAGGGAGGAAAGGAGAGATGTTGGAACTCAAAGTCTTAGGAACGAATGCTGAGAATTGTTTTTGCAAACAACTGGCAAATAAGAAATATAGGTATTGGAGTATAGAAATCTATCCTTCCCTACAAGAAAAGAGAGAAAATGGGTATAAAGGAATGGACAGGTGTGATAGAAGGGAGGGCAGATTGGGGAAGGGTGTCATGCACGGCATTTTGGGATCAGGGAGGAGAGAGATGGGGAGAAAATTTGGAACTCAATATTTTATGGAAATGGATGTTAAAAACTAAAAATAAACAAATATTTAAAAATCAAGGGTGTTACAGTCACTGATATCTAAGGTTCCTTACCAGCTCTAATGTTTCTTACCAGGTAATATTACCAGATCTGTTTCAGTATAACTCTATTCTACTTGTTAATGCTACACAGACTCCTCCCTAAGTACTATGTACCTTGACCTTACTACTAGGGTAGGAGTGGAGAGAAGGGATAAGTTGTTCCATGGCACTCCCCAGGCTGAGATCTGGAGCTTAGGTCATGGTTACTCCCTTTTTGGGCAGCTAAGTGATGCTGCAGTGGGCCACTAGGCCTGGAGTCAGGAAGACCTGAGTTCAAATGTGACCTCAGACAGGTACTAGCTGTGGGACCTTGGACAAGTCAATTATGCCTCTGTCTGCCTCAGTTTCCTCTTCTGCAAAATGAACTGGGGAAAGAAATGGCAAACCACTCCAAGATCTCTTCCAAGAAATCCCCACATTGGGTATGAAGAGTCATGAAGAGTCGAACATGACTCAACAATAGCATTCCCTTTTAAGTATATGGAGGCTCTCTCAGATACTAGCAAGCGGGAATGTAGCCTAATCCATCCAAAGGAATTGACTTTATTATGGACTCAAATTTATCAAGGGGCTAAAATAAAGAGTTAGTTACTCAATAAATATTTATTAAGTGCCTACTATGTTCCAGGGACTGTGCTGAGTACTGAAAATATAAAGAAAGCCAAAAGACAATTCTTGCCCTCAATTAGAGAAGTCCAGAGAAGGAGAGATGGATATGAAATTGACTAACACTAATAGGAACTAAATATTTTACAATTATTTTATACAGATAATTTAATTCAATCCTCATTGCAATCTGTTCACATATGTAAGGGAAGCGTTATCACCATTCTACAGATGGGCAAACTGAAGTTTGACTTGGTCAAAGTCACCAAGTATGTGGCAGGGCCAGAACTAGAATCCAGGTTTCCTAATTGCTACTACAATGCTCTTTGTCCCACTCCCCACTGTCTCTCAGAGTATAAAGATGAATAAGATATCTGTTACGTGTTTTCTTTAGGTTCTTGTTTAGATAGAAAAACATCTGTAGTTTTCTGTTTAGTGTGTGTTTGGGTACTGTGTTTGCCAAATTCCCATTTTTTTCAGTGCCTTGTCCCCCTTTCCAGTCAATTTCATTCAATTTTGCATTTATTCTGAGCAGGGCAATTTTGGTGAAGCCCAGAATGGTTCCCAAGGGATAATCAAATGTGAGATACAGCAGAAGTCTGTCTCCATGACAGGGTCACCTCCTAAAAATCTTCCCCCATCACCATTTTTAGTTTACAATGGTATAATCAGTCCCTTGGTGACCAGGAGCTGAATAGCCCCATGTCAGTGTGGAACACACAAAGGGTATGCACACTTTACACAATTTGGAATGGATTGAGCTCTTTCTAGATTCTCCCTAACCTTCAAAGCAGCTGACTTTCTAGATCATCAGAAATTGGCATACTAGAAAAAAGCAAAGTAGTCTCATAAAATATCAAATGTCAGAGCTGGGGAAGGCTTCAGGACAGGAAATGTCAGAGCTTGGATGGGCCTTAGAAAAGAGAAGGTTGGGGCTGGGAGAGGCCTTAGAACAGGGAAATGTGAAAGCTGAGAGAGAGGCCTTAGAACCCAGGGAATGTCAGAGCTGGGAGGGGTCTTAGAACAGGGAATGTCAGAGTTGGGAAGGGCCTTAGAACAGAGGAGATTGGGGCTGTAAGGGGCTTTAGATTCAATCTCAAATTAGCCTCTAATCTCAAATGGAGTGCTTGAGCTGAGGCAATATCTACAAAGAATGAAATAAGCTTTGCTTTCAAGGAGTTCACATCATAGCAGGGAAGGACAATTTTAGGAATGAGGCATAGGGAGAGATGGAAAGAAAGAGCCTGTGATTAAGTAAAGTCATTCCCAAGTCCTTGATCTTGGAAGTGAAGCCAAAAAGAAGCAGAAGTGCCAATTCCTGTGTGGAGCTTCAGTGAAGTGAATCTAAGGATACTGAATAACATGGATTGGTTTGTTTGAGGGAGCATCAATATGGATTTTCAAGTTCTTAAGTAGAAGGGCAGGAGATGAGGTGGAGAGTGAGACTGTATGCAAAGTAATTCAAGTCTATTGGGTTCCCAAAGACAAGACAAGGAGGCCCACATTACATTGATTTCAGTTTGCACTGCAACTTCAACAGAGATCCACTTAAATTTTCTACCCCTAAGTTAAAGAGAAAACTCTCACACAGTTGCAAGCCCCAGTGACTAAGAAACGTTAATCAAAAAATAATGTTATTTCTGAAGGTACTACGTGAAGCAGTGTATAGTGGATAGCGTGTTGGATCTAGAGTCAGGAAGACCAAAATTTGAATCCTGCCTTACATGTTTACAAGCTGTGTTACCCTGCGCAAGTCACTTCACCACTGTTTGCCTCAGTTTCCTCATCTGTAAAATGGGGATATTTATCTATCTCCTAGGATTGCTGTGAGAATCAAATGAGAAAATATTTGCAAAGTCCTATGCACAGGATCTATTCAATAAATGTTTATTTATTATAGCTTCCTTATAGCTAACGAGCTCAATATTACACTGTCCTCTGCTCTTAAATCCCTTGTCCCTTGACCTTATGCTCAAGCCTAGCCAAAACACCAACTTTGGATTACTTCTTTGCTGCTGAATAGAGCCCAAGGAAATTTTACAACCGCACAAACAGGGTCCACTGCAAATATCTGTTATCTCATCTCCAGTGGGCTCTCACCACAGCAAGGCAATCCTGTTTCTCCTCCCTAATTGAAAGGTAGCACAGTAAAGTAAGAAGGTGATGGGAAAGAGTCAAAGGACCTGATTTAGAATCCTGGTTTTGCCACTTGCTAGTTCTATGAATTTTCCCTGACTGGGCCTCAGTTTCTTCACCTGGAAAATGCAGAGGTTGGACTTGATAATCTCTAAGATGCCTCCTACCTTCAAATCCTATGAAGTATGAGTGGTAGAAACATTAAATGCCACAATCATTGAAAGGAAAGTACATATATTATAGGGGGGTTTACATGCATGGAAAGGGAAAGAACACTAAACTCAAGGTTATGGGCCTGGGTTCAAAACTCTGTACTACTTATTCCTGTGACTTAGAGCAAGTCATTTAAGCTCCCTGTGCCTTAGCTTCCCCATCTGAAAAATGAGAGGCTTGCCCTTACTAGCTCTAGACCCATGATTCTATGTGTGACTTTGGGCAAGCCACTCAATGTTCCTAGGCCTCAGGTTCCCCATTGTGAAATGAGAACGTTAGACTAACTGGCCTCAGAAGTTATTTCAAAGTCCAGGGCTAGAATCCTATGACCAAGGTAGTCCCGGCAGGCTTATCTCAGAAGGTAGAATTTGAGTTGTGCCTGGAAGGATGAGTAGGATCTGGCCTGGTAGACAGGCATGTGATAAAAGTAATAACAGTAACAACAGAATAGATTTGCCTAAGACCTCATAACTAAGAGGGGGCCATTAAGCCAAGATCTTAAAGATAAGAACCCAGGCTCTCACTCTGGACATGGTTAGGTCTGTTTGCAAAATGTGGCCCAGACCCTTGAGTCTCAGCAGATGTCTCTGGTGCTACACCAATATGAATTATTATTATTCATAACAAAGTCATAGCTATCACCTTTAAACTGGAAACCACAAATATAATGGCCTTCATTTTCGTCATCAGGAAATTACTTTGAGCTTCTGAGATAAAAGATGCCTTAAGTCTAAGGAGCCCAAAGCAAACACTGACCTACTGACAACACTCAGGCCACTATTGTAATAACAATCTGGTTGTTTCCATCACAGTTGCCTTTTGAAGAGCTCAAAGCACTTTTATCAGCTATGGATTAACCCCTCCCATCCCCTCCCATAGACTTTTCGGGTGGGCCAAAGTCACTAATCCTATGCCTATTATACAAAGAAACAGAGTCCCATAGAAGAGGAGTACTAGACCCAAGGTCACATAGCCTGGTTCTGGTGAAGCTGGGACTCCAAGTCAGATCTTCTGGCTCAGCCAGGCTTCCATCCTTTATCCACTATGTAACCCATGGCAGAATGCGCAAGTTGGAAGGCACCTCAGAGATCAACAGGCACACAACACCATTTTTCATGGAAAGAAACTGAGACTGACACAGTATGTGATGACTGACTTTAATAGACTTGGCTCTTCTCAGGAATGCAAGGTCCTAAAACAATTCCAAAGGACTCATGATGGATAATGCCATCCACATCCAGAGAAAGGACTGTGACCTCAGAATGCAGAGCGAACCAGACTATTTTCTTTTGTTTCCTTTTCCATTCTCATGGTTTTTTCCATTCATTCTAATTCTTCAATACAACATGACTAACGTGAAAATACGTTTAATAGGAATGTATATGTAGAGCCTATTTCAGATTTCATGCTGTCTTGGGGAGGGAGAGAAAATTTTTAACTTATGAAAGTGAACGTTGAAATTAACTTATAAAAAAAAGAAATTGAGGCTGAGAAAAGGGAGGGGAAGTGATTTTTCCAAAGTCACAAAACTAGCAAATAGCAGATCCAGGATTCAAATTCATTACTCTCATAATTATCCCATAAGACATTGAAGTATGGCAAATTCAGGGCTGCAGTCTGTCAACAAGTGTTTATTAAGCACCTACTTTATGCGAACAACCATTTCATGCCAATACTATGCCATGTATCATCTGCGGACAAAGGACAAATCCTTTTAAAGAGAGGAGACAACCCTTTTCCCTTTGGCGTGCTTATAGTGTCAAGGGTGGTCATGGGAGGGGTGTCAGGTTCTAAGAAAATCTGGAACAAAGGGGTAGCAATCTTCTTATACTACAATGTCTCATTCTGGACAATTTGTTTTAGGAGGGGCATTGACAGGCCTGAGTCCATCCAAAACAAGATGGCCAGGATGACAGCAATAGTAGAGTGGCCCCCAGTGATCACTAAAGTCACCCAACAACAGGCTATCAACTCTATGGATTTTAGCTCATAGATTCAGAGCCAAAAGGGATCAAAGAATTCATCCATCATATAGATGTCAAGCCTGCAAGCCTCAGACTGAGTAGAGCTAATATAAAATTGCTAGGTGACAGGGAATGGGCGTGGAGTCAGGAAGACCTCAATTCAAATCCAGCCTCACACACTTATAAAGCTGAGTGACCATGGGTAAGGGGGAGGAAATATTCAGAAATGAGGGTGATTTCAAAACAAAAGAGATCAATAAGAATTTGTTAAATAATCACAACAGCATGGGACTTTTTCATCTGAAAATAGCTTGCAATCTTTAAAGTGGAATTCACTAAATGAAATGTCATCTAACCTCCTGGACCATCAGGAGTTTTAACCACATCTAATCCTCCCTATTACATCCCCCATGATATACTCTCTGCTAGGCACTTTGATAAGTGATTGGTATACAAAGACCAATCAGAAAAGCAGGTCTTTGCCATTAAGGAACTTATTTACAACATATAAAAGGATAAATGAGTACAAGGGAATTGAGAAAAGCAGTGAGCACTAACAGCTCAGAGGGATCAGAAAGAACATAGGAGGAAGTAATTCTTTTATCTTGTACAAAGGGCCAATCCAACCCAGTTGCCAATTATAATCAAGACCAGGGGTGAAGAACCTGCAGTCTCCAGGTCACATGTGGCCCTCTAGGTCCTCAAGTGTAGCCCTTTGACTGTATCCAAACTTCACAGAACAAATCTCCTTAATTAAAGGATTTGTTCGATTAAGCTTGGACTCAAACAGCTGCACCTGAATACCTAAAAGGAGGCTACAGGTTCCCTACCCCCATCTAGATACTATGTATTTTTTGTTCACTTAGAGGTTATTTTTTATGTCTTTTTTTCAGTGCTGGTTAAAATTATGTTTTGAATAATTTTGGATTTTACTAAGGAGGTTTTATAGCATTTCAGACCTTGATACAATTACTACCAAGTAATTTGCAATACAGAAGTTCAAAAGTAGAGATGTTATTCTAGTCGAACACAGTTCTTGGCACATACATAATATGTGCTTAACAAACCCTTCTTGATTGACTGGTTGGCAAACCCTCAAAATCTACCATCTGAGCCTTAGAACAGTCTTCCATTTAAATGCAGGAATCAACAAAGAAGATTTCTTGAGAATTTTGTAATTTACAAACAGCTTTTCTCATCAGGTTCCTAGGAGATAGGATTATTATCCTGATTTGTAAATAAAGAAACTGAGGCCAAGAGACAGGAAAGACACTTGCCCGAAGGTCACACAGTAAGTAAATGGCTGAGTCATAACTTGATCAATACTTTTTTCACTGTTTATAAAATGCTTTCATGGAATCATACAATCTTAGGCCTGAAGCTAGAAGGGATATCAAACCTAACATTCTCATTGTACAGAGGAGGAAACCAAGGCCCAAGGAGGCTAAGTGAATTACTCAGGGTCACAGAGCTAGTAAATATCTGAAGTGGAGCTTGAACCTTGGTCTTCCTGACTCTTGGCCTAATATTTCAAAAGCACCATCGTGACTCTGTATCCATGAACTATCACATGATGTCATGTGAAAAAGCACTCATGCAGGAATTAATGACATTGGGGGACTTCCCAAATACTTGCTCAATCATGGGCAACCACCACAAGGGTCCATTGTGGGCAGCAGGAAACTCAGAGGCAATGTCTTGGTCTCAGTTGATTTCGTATCTCCATAATACTTTTTAACTGTATAGTTAATTTATTCTTTGGGAGAATCCATTATTTTTATGTCTCTTTAGGTCACTCAGAGCATTCAGAGCAAATGGGTGAATTATGTGATGAACTTCATTGTTTAATCTGCTTGATTGCATTTTGTTTTATACTGAGTGAATTAGAGATCTTGAAAGTGATCCAGAGGAAGCCACTATTAGGCCCTTAGAATATGGTGATCTGGGAGATGGTCTGGTCCAGTGAAAAGAGCCCTGATCTGGGAGTCCAGTTGTATAGCTAGGTGGTATAGTGCTGGACTGGAGTCAGGAAGAACTGAGTCAAATCCTGCCTCAAACATTTACTAGCTGAGTGACCCTGAACAAGTCACTTAACCTCTGGCTTCCTCATCTGCAAAATGAGCTGGAGAAGGAAATGGAAAACTATTAGGGACCCTGGGAGTCTGAACCCAATCTCTCGGGCCCACAGGCTTATCTGACCAGCAGAGAGGCCTGTAGGCCCTGGGGGAGTTTAGCTGTAAGCAATGACTGAGGTGGGAGACAAGATAGTAAGAACTCCATTTATTCAAGCAGTGAGTGGTGCTTTTATCTCTTCTCTGACACCAGTGCTCTAAGTGAACCTATCACCAATTAGTTTGCCCTTATAAGGAAGTAATTTACCTTAAACCAGGACTGCCCAGTGTGGACATGTAGCCACAAGAAAGAAAAACATTTTGGGCTTCTTTGTTCTCTGGAAAGCCTGGGAAAATAGCCTTGAGCAAAACAGGGGTAGAACCCTTCCTCCCAGCGCCATCTTGTTCATGCCTTACCAGTCTTCCCTCAATTTACCTGAGTTGTGACCAGTGAATGCCGTCCAAGAGGCTGGGGGTTGGCGATTCCCTTACAGCAAACTACTCCAGTATCGCTTCCAAGAAAACCTCAAATGTGGTCACAGAGAGTCACACACAATTGAAAAACTACCGAACTACAATAAATGTGGGAGTCCAGAGCTTGGAATTCAATTCTGAGCTCCACTTCTTATGATGAGACTCTGGAGAAAATCACTGAATCCCTCTGGGTCCAGGTTGCTTCCTCTGCAAAATATAGGGCTTGGGCATGGTACAATGAAAAGAATGGTGCTAAATGGGTACTCAGCAAAGCTGAGTTTTAAATCTGACTCTATCATTGGCAAATCACTTAAGCTCACTGGGTTTTACCTTATTCATATATATAAGACAAACCAAATGACTTGTAAGGTACCTTTCAGCTCGAAATCTGGATAGTATCTAAGGTCCTGAATCAATTGTCCTGCTATCCTATGATCATAGATTTACAGCTGAAGGACACTTTAGAGGACGCTGTGTCCAACAACTTCATTTTACAAATAAGGAAACTTAGCTACAGAGAAGTTAAGGATGTGCCCAGAGTCACAAAGCAAATCAGTATCTGGGGTAAGATTTGAACCCAAATCTTGTTCATGGCACTTAGTGCCCCATCCACTAAACCATATTGCTTATCAATAATCTTCTGAGTAGCATTATATGATGATCTAGGAAATCTCTCGGGTAGCTCCCAATTCTAATATTCTCTGTCTCCTGAGGTTGCTTCCAGAGTTTCTATATTTGAAAGCTGGGGTGGGGAATCTGTGGCCAGGAAGTCATATGTGGCTTGATCCTTGGGTGTGGCAGAGTCCAAGTTTTACAGGACAAATCCTTTTATTAAGGGGATTTGTTCTGTGAAGTTTGGACTCAGTCAAAGGGCCACACTTAAGGACCTAGAGGGCTGCATGTGGCCTCAAGATCACAGGTTCCCCATCCCTACAAGGTCTTTTTCACCTCTGATGATTCAATAGAATGAAACCTCCTTGGAGATGGGAAATTCTATTTTTGTCTATGTATCTTCAACACTTACCGCAGTGCTATGTATACTAGTAGGTAGTAAATGAATGTTTCTTGAATTGTTTTTCGATGCTTTGAGATCCCTCTCATCCATCATCTCAACATTCTATATTCTTTTCTTTCAGGTTCCTCTAACCTCTGACATTTCAACAACAGATCTGATAAGATCACTTTCAGCTCTACAACACCATGATCTTAGAACAAGGTGGTAGGTTCCCCTCGTATTGGAGGCCTTCAAGAAATGGATGGATCACCATTTATTGGGTATACAGGTTATAGGGTATATTCTTGCTGAATATGGTTTAGACTGGGTGAAGTCTTAAATGGTCCATTCCACTTCTAAAATTCTTTGAATCCATGCATCTAAGAGATGGTATGTTAGGTCAGGAGGACCCTATGAAGTACTAAAGATATGGGATGAGATCTAGGGAAGAGAAGGGGAAAGATGGTAAAAATTAAGGTTGTGATTATTGGGGAAAATTTAGAAGAAGCTGCTGAAAAAACATCACCATGATTTTCCAAAGGACTGGATGCTCACTATGCTGACAGGGAAAATCAGGACACAAACTAAGAAGAAGACAATGATGTGAAGACAGGTACAAGTAAAGCTTCAAAGGAAAAATAAAGTGGCAGAAATCCAACAAGAATTCCTGAAAGTGCTAAAAAAAAATTTAAATCAAATAAAAATGGTAGAAGAAAAGTGGGAAAGAAAGGAGAGTGGTGTAAGAAAATTTATGAAAAGATAATTTACAAGTTGGCAAAAGAGGCAAAAAGGGACCAAAAGGAGACCTTAAAAAACCAAAACTGGCCAAATGGGACAAGAGGTACAAAAGCTCACTGAAGAAAATAATTCATTAAAAATTGAAATTGCCCAAGTGGAAGCTAATTTCTCCATGAGACAACAAGAAATAATAAAACAAAGTTTTGAAAATAGAAAAAAAAGGAAATGATAATATCTCATCCAAAACATCTGGAGAATAGATTAGAAAAAAATAATTTAAAAATTATTAGACTATCTGAAAACTATGATCAAATCAAGAAAAAGCCTACACATCATATTTCAAAAAATTATGAAGGAACACTCTCCTGATATTCTAGAACTATAGGGTAAAATAGAATTGAAAGAATCCAAATTGAAAGAGATCACAAAATGAAAATTCCCCAAGAATATTAAAGTCAAATTCCAGAGTTTCCAGGTCAAAGACAAAGTACTTCTAACAGTCAGGGAGAAACCATTCAAATATCATGAAGTCACAGGCAGGAATACACAACATTTAGCAGTTACCATGTTAAAGAAGCAGAGGGTCTGGAATATGATATTCCAGAAGACAAAGGAGCTAGGACCATAATCATGAATAACCCACCCAGGAAAACTGATCAAAGCTAAATGGAAAATTTGACTTTTTAATACAAGACTCAAAAGAAGCATAAAAAGGTAAACATGAAAGAAAAATCATAAGGAAATCAATAAGGTTAAATGGTTTACATTCCTGTATGGGAAAATGATTCCAGTAATTTCTAAGAACTTTATTATTAGGACAGTTGGAAGACAGCACAGAGACAGATGGCATAGGTGTGAGTTGGTTATGTTGAGATGATCTCAAAAGATGGATAGGTGAGAATGAAAAAAGTATTAAAGGGGGGAAAGGGAGTGGAAGAATGGGAAAAATATCTCACATAAAAAGGATGCACAACCAAGAAAGAAAAAGAAGGGAAAATGTGGGAAGCAAGCAAGGATTGAAACTCACTCTTATCTAAGTAGGTTCGAAGAGGGAAAAAAGATTGTACATATGTGTGTGTGTTTATGTATATGTGCATGTACATATGTGTATGTATGCAGTATATGTGTATGACTAGGTATAGAAATCTATCTTACCCAAGAAAGTAAGAGAGGAAGCTGAGGAGAGAGAGGGGAGTAATAATAAAAGGGAAGGAGGATTAAGACAGGCAGTAATCATAAGCAAAACACAGTTTTGAGGGGGAACAAGGTATAAAGAGAGAGAAAAGGATAGAGGGAAATAGGATAGAGGGAAATGCACAATTAGCAATCATAACTGTGAATGTGAATGAGAAAAAGTCACTCATAAAATGAAAGCAAATAGAAGAATGGATTGGAAACCAGAATCCAAAAATAAGCTGTTTACAACACACTTGAAACAAAAAGACACACATATATTTAAATAAAGGGCTGGAGCAGAATTTATTACACTTCAGCTGAAATGAAAGAGTCAGAGATAGCAATCATGATCTCAGACAAAGCAAAGGCAAAAGTGGACCTGATGAAAAGAGATAAGCAGGGAAACAGCGTTTTGCTAAAAGGCACCATAGACGGTGAAGTAAAATCAATACTAAGTATATATGCACCAAATGGTATAGCATCTAAATGCTTAAAGGAAAAGTTAAATGAATTATAGGAGGAAATAAAGAGTAAAATTATAGTAGTGAGGAATCACAACTTTCCCCTCTCAGAGGTAGATACATCTAATCATAAAATAAGAAAAAAAGGAGATAGAATTTTAGAAGAGTTAGATATGGCAGACCTCTGTAGAAAAATTTATGAAAAAATAGATGCTATTGGTAAAATTGATTTAAAAAAAGAAAGATGAAAACTAAATTACCAATGTCCAAAAAAAGGAGTGAATGTATCACTAATAAAAATAAAATTAAAGCAGTAATTAGGAGTTATTTTGCCTAATTACATGTCAATAACACTGCCAATCCAAGTTCAATGGATGAATATTTACAAAAATTTAAGTTATCAACAGATTAACAGAAGGGGAAGAAAAAACTTAAATAAAACTATTTTAGAAAAAGAAATTGAATAAGTCATAAATGATCTCCTTCAGAAAAAATCCCTAGAACCAGATGGATTTACAAATGAATTCTGCCGAACATTTGAGATAATTAACATTAATACTATATAAATTATGGGAAAAAATAGATAAGAAAGGAGTCCCTATCAAATTCCTTTTATGACACAAATATTGTTTTGATACCTAAACCAAGGAGAGCAAAAACAGAGAAAGAGAATTATATATCAATTTACCTAATTAATATTGAAGTAAAAATGTTAAATGACATACTAGCAAGGAGATTACAGCAATATGTCACAACAATCTTACATTTTGACCAAGTGGGATTTATAACAGAAATGCAGGGATGGTTTCATATTAGGAAAACTATCATAATTGACTATATCAATAACAAAAGCAGTAGAATCACATTATTATCTCCATAGATGTAGAAAAGCCTTTTGACAAAATATGATACCCGTTACTATTAAAAAAAAAACAGTAGAAAGCATAAGAATATAGGCTTTTTTAAAATTATAAATAGTGTCTAAAACCAAGAGCTAGCATTATCTGTAATAAGGATAAGCAGGACATCTTCCCAAAAGATCAAGGTTGTGAAGGAAGGATGTCGGGTATCACCACTATTATTCAATATTGTGCTAGAAATGCTAGCTATTGCAATAAGAAAAGAAAAAGAAATCATAAGAATAAAAATAAGCAATGAAGAAATAAATCTATCATTCTTTGTAAATGATATGATGGTATACTTAAAGAAACCTGGAGAATCAATTGGAAAACCAGTTGAGACAATTAACAACATTAGCGAAGTTGCAGGACGCAAAATAAATCCATGTAAATCATTGGCATTTCTCTGTATTACCAACAAACTCCAACAACATGATAAAGAAAGAAATTCAATTTAAAACAACTGCATACATTATAAAATACCTGGGAGTCAACCAGCTAAGACAAACCCAGGGCCTATATGAATACATTACACTTTTCACACAAATAAAGTCAGATCTAAACAACTGAAGATATCTTAATTACTCATGCATAGGCCAAGTCAATGAAATAAAATTACAATTCTACCCAAGTTAACTTGTTTACTCAGTCCCATACCAATCAAACTACCAAAGATTATTTTATAAAGATAGGAAAAAATAGTGACAAAATCCATCTGGAAGAACAAAAGGTCAAGAATATCAAGGGAATCAATGCGGGTAGGGGGGAATGCCAAAAAAGATGTCCTAGCAGTACCAGATTTCAAACTATATTACAAAGTGGTAATCATCAAAACAATTTGATACTTGCCAAGAAATAGAATGGTAAATCAGAGGAGTAGGTTAGGTACACAATACACAGTAATAAATGACCACAGTAATCTAGTGTTTGGTAAATCCAAAGATCTGAGCTATTGAGGCAAGAACTCATCGTATGAGAAAAAGAGTTGAAAAAACTAGAAAGGAGTTTGGCAGAAACCAGGTGCAGAAAAAGCCTGTAACACATTTATGATAACAAAAATACTTGAAAAGCATAGGCAAAAAAGGGAAATTTTTAAAAATATTTTACTTTTTTTTTCCAATTATTCAACATTTATTTTTTTCTCCCTCATACTCCCTCTCCACTGAAAAGGAAAGACAAACAAAACTTTTGCAACAAATACTTATAGTCAAATCAAAGATATGAGTCATGTTCAAAAATGTGTCTCAAATTACAGTTTTTGTCTACCACCTGTCTGTCAGGATTTGAGTATAAGTCTTCATCACCAGTCCTTTGGAATCAGAGTTGATTATTTCATTAATCACAATCCTTAACCACAGACCACCATCTCATATTATATACCAAAAAAAGATCAAAAGGTGTACATGATTTAGACATGAAGGATGATATCATAAGTAAATTACAGGAGCATTGAAATATTTACCTGTCAGATTTATGGATAAAAGGTTTTGTGACCAAACAAAAGATAGAGGGGATCACAGGAAGTAAAATGGATAATTTTGATTATATTAAATTGCAAAGGGTTTGCATAAACTAAACTGATGCAACCAAATTTAGAAGAAAATCAGGAAGCTGGGGAAAATTTTTGGAGTAAGTTTCTCTGATAAAAGCTTCATTTCTTAAATGTATAGGGAACTGAGGCAAATTTATAAAAATAAGAGTTAAGGAGATTCCCCAGGTGATAGATTGTCAAATGATATGAACAGAGAATTTTCAGACAAATTAATCAAAGCTATGTATAGTCATATAAAAGTGCTCTAAATCACTATTAATTAGATGAATGAAAATTCAAACAACTCAGGGGTACCACCTTACTCCTATCAAATTGGCTAACAAGACAGAATTGGAAAATGATAAATGCTGGAGGGGATTTGGCAAAAATGGGGACACTAATACATTGTTGCTGAAGTTGTGAACTACTCCGATCACTCAAGAGAACAATTTGGAACTGTATCCAAAGGACTTTAAAACTGTGCCTACCCTTTGACCAAGCAATACCAGTATTAGATCTGTATCCCAAAGTAATCAAAGAAAAGGGAAAAGAATTTATGTTTACAGAAACATTTATAGCAGCTCTTTTTCTAGTGAAGAAGAGTTGGAAATTGAGAGGATGCCTATCAAGTGGGGAATGGCTGAACAAGTTGTGATATATGATTGTGATAGAATACTTTTGTGTTATAAGAAATGATGAGCATAATGGTTTCAGAAAAATCTGGAAAGACATATATACACTGATGCAAAGGGCAGCGAAGAGAACCGGGAGAACATTTTACACAGTAACAGCAATGTTGTCTATGACCAACTCTAAAAGACTTAGCTACTCTGATCAACACAATGATCCAAGACGATTCCAAAGGACTTATGATTAAAAATCCTACAGACCTATAAACACTTCTCAGTATCTGTGCAATTATCTTATTGTTTTCTTTTTTGCAAAATTCTAACAGAAAGACTATAACAATGCATAAAAATTTATTCACACTGTCAGATTCACGCTGACGTTAGACGTAAAGATGGTTCAGTAACAGAAGGACAATTAACTTATTTATCTACATAAAAAACAAAAAAAAATCAAAATCATATTTAGATGCAGAAAAAGCCTGTAACACATTTATGATAACAAAAGAACTTACAAAGCATAAGCATAAAAGGGAAATTTTAAAAAGTGTTTTACTTTTTTTTCCAATTATTCAGCATTTATTTTTTTCTCCCTCACACTCCCCACTGAAAAGGAAAGACAAACAAAACTTTTGCAACAAATACTTATAGTCAAATCAAAGATATTACTGTATGAGCTACGTTCAAAAATGTGTCTCAAATTACACATTTTGTCTATCATCTATCTGTCAGAATTTGAGTATCATTCTTCATCACCAGTCCTTTGGAATCATAGTTTATTACTTCATTAATCACAGTCTTAAGTCTTTGAAATCGTTTTCATTCTTATGTTATTTTACAGTATAAAATGTTCACTAAGTTCTCCTCAGTTTACTCTGCATCAGTTCATAGTCTTCCCAGATTTTTCTGAAATCATCTCTTTCATCATTTCTTATAGCACAAGAGTCTTCCAATATATTCATATACCATAATTTGTTGTTATTCTTCAATTGATGGGAACCCCAGGGTAATTCTTTTAATCATTAAAGTGTACATCTAAAACCAAAAGCTGACATTTTTTGTCATTTGAAAACCATTAGAAGTATTTATAATAAACAAAAGGGTAAATCAAGGATGCTCTCCTCTCCACTATTATTTGACATAATTATAGAAATGTTAATAATGATAATAAGATAAGAGAAAGAAATTAGAGTCATAAGCATTAGCAGAAAATAATAAAAGTATCCCTATATACAGATAGCATGATGCTTTATTTAGAAAACCTTAGAGATTCAGTAGACAAGAGCTTTTGTAAAGCATCAAGGAGAAGTAGCATTCTATAGTGGATAGAGAGTCAGCCTTGAAATTGACCTGGATTTAGGTTCTGTCTCTGACACATGATAACTCTATGGCACTGGGCAAATCACTTAACTTCTCAGTGCCTTAGGTAACTCTCAATGATCATAAGTTCCAAAGTAGATATTGACATATTTCTGGCAGGAGTTTCCTCACTGGGAGTTTACCTATCAACGAATCACAGGTTTTATCCCCCCAGTCAGCAATAGAACCAACTCCTAATCCAGGATACTATGTCATGTCTTCCATCAAGTAACCCTCTCCCAGAAGTATGGGTTTGAATCCTGGCCCCAGTCTCTACTAGTTGGATGATTCTGGGTAAGTCATGGCCTGTCTTAGAGACTCGATTTCCTCATCTCTAAAAGGGGGTAGCAATGCTGTCACTACCTACCTCACAGGATTTCGCAGAAAATATTTTGTATATCTTAAAATGTTACAGAAATATCAGTTATTTTTCTCATTATTTCACATGTGAGCCCTTTAACCCTCAGCATTTGTCATGCAATGAAGGAAATAATAAAATAACAAATTTATAATAACAAAATATTGGAGTTGTAAAGGATCCCAGAGATCAGCTTGTTCAACTCACTACCTGATGGATGTATCAATAGCCTATAAACATCTCTAACCAAACTGTCAGATCTAGATGCTTATTTCGCCTATGTGATTTGCACTAGGGAATGATCTGCCCTCCAAAAAACTTACACATGCATCTCTCCAGAGGTATTAGGTGGCCCAATTCTATATAGGAATTTCACCCTTATGCTAGCCCACCTATCCATTCAAAATGTGATCAATTACATCCTCCTCTTGGCTACTCCCCATCCATTGCTACCTACTTCTCTCCTTCTAAGCTCCTACCCCATGGGGATTTGAGGGGAGGAGGAACAATAATGGATCCCCTGCTTCAGTTCCTGCCAACACTTCCAGCCCTTCTGTGCTCAGCCCCCGAAATTCCCTGGATGCTTCTGGATAGAGAAAAGCACAGCTGTGCCCTCAGACCTATGAGGCTGTGCCAGTCTGGGCAGAGTCTTGTCCAAATACTGAAAGCCAAGACTGGTTCTAAATGAGTGAACAGCTACAAAAGACACATTTAATTAAGAAGGAGAGGAATAAATCAAAAGAAATTTGTTCTCACAGAAATTTAAAAGGTCAGGACTGTTTCCTTTTTTTGTATGTATAAATTACATTTTTGCCTCAGAAAGATCAGTCAAGTCAAGGGTATGAGTGATGACAACTCAAGGAATTAGCACATCACCCCCACACAATGCTCTCTCAGAGCCAGGCAGCACCTGGGGAGGCAGCTAAGATCCAACCGAAGGAAAATGGGTGACTGGTTCCTCAAGGCTGTTCAGGATAAAGCTTCCCTACCTCTCCTCACCCAGCTTAGCCAGGACACAGGCATTCTACTCTCAGAAACAGACAATCCTCAGCAGAAGTGAGTTTCAAGTGAGGGTTAGGATTATACAATCTGAGTCAGTCTGAGGATGTAGGCTGTGAGAACAAGAGGAAAGCAGTCAAAATGTTTAAGAAAAGTGGCCCGGGCCCTCCGACCCCAAGTAATGTAACTAACAAGATACGTTAAGCCATTATACCAATGAAGTGATGACACCTCCTTGATTATCAAAATTTACCAATCAATCACAAGTGTAGATGTTGTTGTCATTGTTTGTCATAATAGGGTGATGTGTTGGACTCCTGCATGAATTAGATTGGATTTAAGTGAGGCAGAGTTGCTCAAAGTTGTCAGGCTCATTTTCTCTTCCAGAGTCATCAGATCCAGTGGCAAGAGAAAAGTCAAGATGACAGGCAATGACCTGGAACAAATTGTTCTCATGGAGGACTAGCAACTCTGATGTGAGGGCTTCTGGGACCTTTTCAGGGCTGCTCATCCAGGAGCTCACCTGGAACCGAACTCTCACTCCAACAATCTGTAGCATGTGCAGAAGCCACATCTGGGTAAAACCATCTCAGCAGATGGGTTTCAAACACATCGATGAGTCAAGTATAACTCCAAGCATACCCCAAGCATGAGAAGAATTCCCATAAAATGGATGGATGAGAAGTGTAGGTGTGAAGATTTATTGAACCATTTAATCAGAGGCATAAACTTAGGTGTGAGCAAGTGCTTAATTAATTTGAGAGGAATGAAGAGCCATGAAATAAATAAATTCAGATGATGGTACACAGGAAACGTATTGAGATTGGTTGAAAGATTGAGACCCAGTTTTAGGCCTGTACATATCAGAGGAAGGAATCCAGCAAATCAAGCTAAGTTTCAGGAACACTTTGAGGAGCTGGACTCCTAAGCCTGTCACCAGATGGGCAGAAACGAGTCTCTTTCAAGATGCCCCACTCTCCTTGGACAGATAACAATTTTGTGAGCTATGAAAAGGCTAGAAGATTTGAGCTTCCCAGTGGAGAGTTGGCACCAGTTGGCACCAGAGTTGGCAACAAAACAAATTAGAAATACCAATGGAAGGACACTTTCAGGGTGTGTGATTTTCAGGACAGAGAAACATACAGCTATGGATTTTTACAAAAATGTACTGATCCTTGAAGCCCTGAAGAGAGCTATACCTCAAGGGTCAAAAGGACTCTATGAAGTGAGAAAACTAATAATATTAATAGCTAGCATTTATATAGCATTTTAAGGTTTGTAATACAAATTACAAATATCTCATTTGACCCTCACCACAACTCTGGAAAGCAGGTGCTACTATTATCCCCATTCTATAGATGAACAAACTGAAGCAAGGAGTGGTGAAGTGACTTGCCCAGGGTCTCACAACTAGTAAGTGTCTGAGGCTGGTTTTGAATTTAGGTCTTCCAGATTCTAGACCCAGCACCCTTCACACTGAGCCACTTAGCCATCCTGCACAGACTCAATCTGTCAAGCCTAGTAGGAGTTGGCAGAATGGGCCCAGAAAGAACATTATGAAAATATGAGTCCAAAGAATGCTAGAGTTAGAAGAAACCATCATAAAGTTGCTGTTTTTATAGTAATTTCAAGGTTTATAAAGCATTCTCTTAACCAGAGTCCTAGTTACCAAGGATGACACACAGCTGTTCTGTTTCACCATCTGAATTTTTATTTAATTTGAAACTTTTCACTTGCAGTTTATGTTTTTGCATCACCCTCACTCCCTCCCCATCCAAAGAGTAGCCCAAGGAACAAAGAGTAAAAAAGAAATAGAAGGGAGAAACAAAAGAAATAAACAGCTCAGCAATGCTGGTCAAAAGAGGATTTGCATTTGATATTACATGTACGGTTTTACATCCATCATCAGGTCTCACGATGTGCATTTTTGTCTTCATCAGGGCCACTTAATAGTTAGAATTCCATCCTATTCAATTTCATGGAGTATTTTTGGTGTTTGCATATAAAATGTTTTATATATATATGTATATGTGCATGTGTATACATAAATAGGTATATGTGTGTAATCATATATATATGCATATACATATAGGCACATGTAGATACATATACATGCACATGTATTCATATGTGTACACACATATATACAAATGCACATATATACACATACACATATACATACTCATATATATGCATGCATGCACATATGCATATACACACATACATGTACATGCATATATACATATACACATAGATATACATGTATACATTCATATACACATATAGCTACACATATGCATACATACACATATGCATACATATACATGTATGCATATACACATATGCATGCATATGTACATATGCACATACTTATGCATGCACACATATATACATATACATGCATATACATACACATATACATACATATATGCATATACATATACCCTGGCTGGTTGGTTGTTGTCCTTTGTTCTTGAAGAGGACCAAAGTGACATCACCATGATAAAGTGAAGCTTCAGTGTGTCTTAACTGTGGTTTATCAGAACAATACGAGCTTGGAATGCTCTACCACAGATTGGGCACAGATAGTCCATGTGAATATTTGGGGTGGTTACTCCAAATTTGCACATCCTACATTTCTTTTGTGCTGTCTCAATTCTGCTTTGCTCATGAAGCACAGCACCTTTTCTGATGTGGGCACACCATGCTGAGCAGTCCTGTGCCAGTGTCTCCCATGTTGCACAGTCAAATCCAAAGTTCTTGAAAGTGTCCTTGTATTGCTTCTTCTCACCACCATGTGTTTGCCTGCCCCATGTGAATTCTTCATAAAATAGTCTTTTTGGCAAGGGTACATTTTGCATTCAAACAACATGGCCAATCCATCAGAGTTGCTCTCTCTGAAGCATAGTTTGAATGCTTGGCAGTTCAACTACAGCAAGGATTTTTGTTTAGTACCTTATCCTGCCACGTGATCCTCAGAATCTTCCTAAGACAGTTCAAATGGAAGTGATTCAGTTTCCTGGCATGGCACTGGTAGACTGTCCATGTTTCACAAGCATATAACAATGAGGTCAGCACAATGGCTCTGTAGACCTTCAGTCTAATACCTCTTCTCTCCCAAATTTTTCTTCAGAGCCTCCAAAACACTGAACTAGCTCTGGCAATGTGTGCGTCAACCCGATTGTCAGTGTGTACATCCCTGGAAAGTACACTATTAAGGTAAGTGAAGTTATCCACAGCATTCAGAACTTCTCCATTTGTTGTAACCAATAGTTCCACATATGGATGATGTGGTGGTGTCTGATGGAGTGCCTGTGTTTTCTTGGTGTTAACTATTAGTCCAAAATTAGCACAGGAAGCAAGGAATTGATCCATACTTTGTTGCATCTCAGCTTTGGAGGCTGAATTGAGTGCACAATCATCTGCAAACGGGAAATCATGCACCAACATTCTCTCCACTTTGATCTTGGCTTGTAGCCTTTTCAAATTGAGGAACTTACCATCAGTACAGTAGTTGACCTTGGTGCCATGTTCATCCTCATTGAAAGCATTTGACAACATATACACATACATGCATACATATATGCATACACACACAAATATACATGCACACATGCATACATATATGCATACATGTACATATACATATACGTGCATGTATGTGTACGCACATGCATACATATACATGCACATGTATACTTATATATACATATATGCATACACATATATACATGCATACATACACACATATATATATTTGCTTCACTCTGGATCATTTCATGTAAATCAGGGCCAAGATTTTAACCCAATTTCTCTGAGATGGAGGGTACCTAAGAACACAGAATGTCAGCGCTAAGAAGGAATCTTAGGACATAGAATGTCAGACTTGGACTTAGAACACAGCATGTCAGTCAACAAACATTTATTAAGTACCTACTATGCGCCAGACACTGTGCTAAGAACTGGAGATACAAAAAGAGGCAAAAGAACAGTCCCTGAGTTCAAGGAACTTACAATCTAATGGGGGAGACAATCTGCAAATAAATAACCATTAATGGGATGTCTACACATGCACCACAATCTCTCCGAGATCTCTCTTCACTTCACTTCACATCATCATTGTACTCCCAGAGGCAAGATTCCCAGGTTCTCCACGTGGGGAAATGCTTTCCCAAGCATTCTGCACATACATCAAGGCCCCATTCCAGAAATAAAACTAGTATTTTTACATTTTCATTGGTATCTTTTGTTCTCACATAACCTTCTCTTCCAAATATGTTCCCTTCTCTCTCCTTATACAGTCAGTCAGCCATGCCTTGCAAAAAAGAATAATTTTAAGAGGGGAAAAAAATGAAGTTCAACTAAAAATAACTAACATATAGACTGAGCCTGACAGTATATGCAATGGTCCACATCCATAGTCCTCCACCTCTAGAGAGGGACATGTTCTATTCTCTTCCCCATGGGTTTTCCATTATACTTACATACAACTTAGCTGCAGAGCTTTTTGTTGGTGCATTCTTGCCATTTACATTCCATTAGCCACTTTATTGTTATGTTTTTGCTGCTGTAGTTCTTCCCAGTTCACATTAAGTCTTCCTATACTTTTAAATGCATGTTTCAACTAGTGAAATCTTCCAAATAAATTCATTTCAGCCATGATACCTGATAACTCTTAAAGCTAAACTAAAGTATTTGAAAGCTCTTTGAAAAGAGCGGGGAGGAATAAATTCTAAGAAAAACTAGTGGTTCTAGATTTCTTTCAAAACTAATGCTTCCAAATAATAACTGTCATTTTACCTACACTTTAAGTCAGGATTTATTAACTTGAGATCTGTGAACCCCCAAGGGTCTGACAGATTGCAGGGAGTTATGTGAACTCAGGGGAAAACTACATTTTTCTTTTCACTAACCTTCAGTTTCCTTTGAATTTTATTTTATGCATTTGAAAATATGATTCAGAGAAAGGGCCCATAGACTTCATCAGACTGCCAGAAGGGTCCATAATACAAAAAAGGCTAAGAATTCCTATAATATGATGCATGACAATCCCATCACAGTATCACAACAATCTTATCAGGTAGATAGCACAAGAAATATCATTTCCATTTCACAGATGAGTAAAAGTGAGGATGAGAGAGGGAAATTAACCTAGGTCAGATGGGCACTTTTGGTCTCTACTACATCAGAAGCTCTTTTATTTTCAGGCTGACCTTTCCTAAAGTCTTGGTAAGAAGATCAGGTGAGGACTTGGGGATGGATGGTGCTTTTGCGAAATAAATATCATAATATATTGGATAAAGGTATAAATTGTTTCCTTTTTTCACACACACACATATACATATATATACATATATGTCCTTGTTTAGTGATGTTTCCTGGCATATAAATACCATAGAAGCTATGGTACATAGAATCATAAATGTAAAGTTTCCAGGGAACTTCAGAAACTGTTGAATCCAATGCTCTCCTCATTTTACAGTGGGGGAAACTGAAGTGCAGTCATGTGACATGATTTACTGAAAGCCACACAAAGAATCTAGAGAAGGAAATGGCAAAACCACTGCACTACCTTTGCCAAAACAAAACCCAAAAACCCAAATCGGATCAGAGAGAGTCAGACACAACTGAAATGACCGAACAGCAAAATTTCAAGGCAGCTAGGTGGTACCGAAGAAGATAGAGCATCCCAGATCCTCCTACCTGTCAGTCTTCCTTTCACCCCACATATTCTTTTAAAATTGGTTTTAAATATGTATGATATACATATATTATAATATATATAGAAAATATATAGAAAAAATTTTCTGTCGACTTATGAGTGCACATGCTAGTTTTCTGCAGTATAATGTAAACACCCCGAGATCATGAACTGTCTCTTTTGTAGTTGTATTGCCACTGCCTGGCATCTTTGCTTGTGGATTCATTGTCAAGAAACTATTTCATTAATTTCATTCTCTCTACCTGCACTCTATGCCTGTTATGCTCTGCCTCATCCATTCAGTAGTTAGGGTTAGAACATTTAGGGTTGGGGTTAGAATTGCATGCATTTAGGGTTAGAGTTAGGACTGCTGACCTCCCTGACTTCCTTTAAGTCCTAACTAAGATCCCATCTTCTATAGAAGAGGTGCAAACCCCAGGACTGTGTTCATCCTTCATTGACAAAGAAGACCATGCCATGAGAGAAATGATGACATGACTTGCACTTGACTTTGTTTTGAGTGAGGGAGGGCTGTGCAGGTCACCAGCCTCACTTCTCCTCCAGAGCCATCTGAATCCAATGACCAGATATTCATCAGGAGGAGTGAAAATGACCCAGGATGCACTGGGAGGCGTTGGGCCCTTTAGGCCAAGGTCTTTGCAGGTACTCACTTAGGGTGAGGCAATGCCCATTCATTGAATAAGCCTGTTTAAGGAGTAGCCAGGGCATGGCCCCTTTAATGAGGCCAAGAAAAAGAAAGACATCAGGCTGGGTGGGAAACATTCATAATTACTATTGATAATCACTCTAAAGCTAGGAGAGTCAAAAGGAGCCCTTAGGCAGGGGTCCATTGGCATCCCAGTTTCAGAGTTCAGTAGACTTGGGGAGAGGACAGGACAAAACAAGAGAAAGGGAAGAGAAGGGAAGGGAAGGGAAGGGAAGAGAAGGGAAGGGAAGGAAAGGGACCAGTAAATCCCAAGTCAACTGGGCATCTTTTGGCCATCCAAATTTACTGTCCTTTGGAGAGGAGAAGGAAGGGGAGGGGGAAGCAGACAGGAGAGGAGGAGTTGAGTTACCCAGCTAGCTGGGTCCTATTCAGTCAGCTGCATCTACTCACAGGATTGTGTTCATCCTTCACTGCCAAAGAAGACCATGCCATGACAGAAATGATGACATGACTTGCACTTGACTTTGTTTTGAGTGAGGGAGGGCTGTGCAGGTCACCAGCCTCACTTCTCCTCCAGAACCATCTGAATCCAGTGACCAGTGCATCCTGGATCATTTCCACTCATCCTCATGAGGTGTAAACCCACATTAGTAGTAGAAGGAGTTTCCTATACCACTGAAATCAAATGTCCAATCCTATACCTATTAAAGTGGAAAGGGGCTGGAGTTTTGGTGTCAGAGGACCTGGTTTTCCCACTTACTCCCTGACCTTGGACAAGTCACCCTCTCTATGCCTCAGTTTCCATATCTGACTACAGGACCTCTGAAGTCCCTTCCAGTGTTTATCCTATGAGTCTATAATTTGGAGAATATTGGTATTTTCGCCATATTAATCCAATTTATCAAGAAACATTGAATATCCCTGTCATTTAATGAGCTCATTTCTTACCTCTATTAATTTAAGGATTCAAGGCATTTTATTTTTCTTGCTATACCTTCCATATATTAATATTTTGTCCTCTTCATTTCCAATTTTACTCTCATTTTCTCTGCCTCTTGCAAAGATTAAAATTTCCAATACTAGATCAAATGAAAGCAAGGAGAATGCACTCTGAAGTGTTACCTGCTCTTAGTTGGAGAACTTCTAAGAGAGAAAGAACCTTTCTGCCACTGGGCAGGTGGGTGCACAGGATGCTGCTTCTGGCCCCTTTCAGCTTCCTCTTAGTGCCGACTTTTATCTTTGTCATACAGTATCAAAATGAAATTATATTTGTAAAGCACTTAGGACAGTGCTGGGCACAGATAGAGGTGCATAATAAAGGTCCATTCCATCCTAACTTAACCTTCTTCAGTGAGACAGGATTCCTCGAATCCAAGTCCTTGAGAGGATGAGGCAGAGCTGGGTCTCCCATCAAGCAACCAGGAAGCGTTATTTAGTACTTACTCCCTATGTACCAGGCCTTGTTCTAAGCCTTGAGTGGACACTATCAAATCCACTCAAACAGAACAAAACCCAACCCACAGCCCTTGCCCCCAAGGAGCTTATGTGCTATCATCTTACAGAAATCTGCCCCTGGGATGGCCAGCTCCAAGAGGTTAGCCTTCACCTTGATTTGACCAGAACCAGGCCTTCATGCTACTTCCCAGTCATCTCCATACTGTCCTGCTCCTCCCCGACCTCCATTCACCCACAGTCTTCCAGTTTCATTCATTGAGATAGATGCAAGCTCTTTCAGGGCAGGGATTATCTTCCCTGCTTAAATTAATATCCTCAGCTCTTAGTGCAGAGGCTGGCATATAGTAAGTACTTAACAAGAACTTTCTATCTATCTGTGTATCTATCTATCTATCTGTCTATCTATCTACCTATCTATCTAATTTTCTATCTATCTGCAGCAAGGTGGTGCTTCAAGGATAGAGTGTCAGGCCTGGAGTCAGGAAAACTCATTTTCTTGAGGTGAAATCCAGCATCAAACATTTACTATGTGACCCTGGAAAGTTCCTTAACTCTGTTTGCCTTAGTATCCTCATCTGTAAAATGAGCTAGAGAAAGAAATGGCAAACTGTTCCAGCATCTTTGCTAAGAGAATTCCAAAAGAATTCACAAAGAGATGAGTATGTCTGAAAATAATGAATGATAACAATCTATCTATCTATCTATCTTATCTATCTACTATTGATGAAGTAGATATCACCCCTTCACTCACCATCTCCACCTCACTTTCTTGGTCTTTAATTTTTCTTTTGTTTCCTGAAGATTGTTGCTTTTATCTATGTACACCTAAAACTTAACATTGTGCCTTGTATATGGTACATGCTTAATAAATGCTTTTTCATCTATCCATCCATCCATCCATTCATTTATTCATTCTTTTTTTTTCTTTTTGGAAAATCAATAATTTGTCCTCTTCTAATCTCATATCCCCTCTCCTATTCTCCATGACCTTTCAAAGATCACTGATGGGGGTGCTCTCCACAATCCGAGCACCATAGGTCCTTCAGTACAAGAAGCTGTATTTCAGTTGGCCCAGGTGATCTGAACTCATCAAGGGCAGCTCTTACTATCTCCCTAACTACTTTAAGATTCAACTCCATAATAGCCATTTTTTGTACTATCTTGTAAAATTCAAATGAGTTCATATTGCTTTGGGGTCTGCAGAAAAATAATTGAAATGGGGAATGGTCAAATTATTCTATCCCTATTTCTTTAACTGAGTGATTCTGTGATAAATGCAGCACCGCACTCAAGGAAGAAAGAAACGGTCCACACACAAAAAAACTCTACATATCCTAATGCAGTTAATTGAAGGCTATTTTGTGCAGCCAGAAGAGATTGTAGGAGGCCTGGGGATGAGATGGGACACTCCTCAGGTCTATGTCTTCAGTTGGATCTCAACCAGATATCTGGATAGTGCTGAGGCCTATCATCCCAGATCAGCTAATGGGGGATGGCAACTCCCAGAAGTTTGGAGAGGGTTGCAGTACCAAAGATACTTCACCAGGCTATCTGTTTTATACAGAAAAAGTCACATCCCTGACACATGTGAGGAATGTATCAATTTTATGATTCCCATGGATTCAAGGGTAGAGATGAGCTGAATGGGATGTCCAGGAAAGGATCATATAGTTCATCCTTATCTCTGCCTAGGATGTGGAAATCTGTTATCTCTGGTCTCGGGGACTCTGATATTACAAAAACCATCCTTTACTTGGGCTGAGCTCAGCATTATCACACTTTTGAAAACAGAGAAAGATGTTCCCAGCCATTCATGGATGCATGAAAAAGTTGTGATATTGCAATAAGTTGAATGGATTGGGAGTGGGGCATAGAGTGGGATTGGTAAACAGCAGACCTCCTAACAAAGTTATTTTCTCTCTCTAAATTATGTGATCACTGCCAAAGGAAAGAATGGCCTTGAGACTTATTCTTTGGAGTAAAGACAATAGAGTCTTGACTTAAGGAGTTCCAGTTCTCCTTGGATACATTCCTAGCAAGCAATGCCTATTCATTCACTAAAGGGAATACTATCTCTTTGAGGTGGCCAAAGTGCTAAAGGGAAAACATCCAGATATACTTTATTAAAGGAGGATATCATTATGGAAATGGCCTGCCTCAATCACAGTTGTGTTAGCACCAGTACAGAGATATAGATAGTAGGATGACCATAGAGCTTGTTCCACCCATATATCTTGTACTTCAAAAGAATAATGAGTCAGATCCACAATTAAATAGCTGGAGGAAAGTCAGTTAGGTTAATTTGGGCATAGGATGCAGTCCTTCTATTGACCTGGCCCAGTGTAAAGATCAATGGATTCAGAGTCACAGGACATGAGTTCAAATTCTGACTCTGCCATTTTCTGCCTGTGGGACCATGGACAAGTCACTTATTTCTCTGGGCCTCAGTTTATTCATCTGTAAAATTATGAGGAATTGAATTAGATGGCTTTTAAGGTCCCTCTCAGCTCTGTGGCCTATTACCCAAAATATCTTTCTGTTATATAAAAAGGACCATCTTTTAACATTAATATTCCTCAGTAGTTTTTTATGACAGTTATGAAATTCTTGTTTTCAAAGAATCAAAACTGAAGATTTCTTAAAGGGCAACAGAGAGGTTCATGGTGGATGTAAGCAAACTGGAGAGAAATTATACAAAAACAACAATATAAAGTGTATCATAGAAATTCAGGAGAGGAAAGAGAAGGAGAACAGAGCATAAGGAGAAGAAAAAGAAAGAGAAGGAAGAAAAGGAGAAGGAAGAGCAGGAGGAAGAGGAGAAGATTGACTTGTCATGTAATGAGTGGAATAACATGAGCAACTATTATGCTCCATTGGTATACACACAATCTCAAGAATGGAACAGAGGTCCTCAGCATTTGGGGTAGATGTCCTGTGAAAAATGTACCTCCATGTCCAAGGATGTTCAGGCATAGATAGGCTGAGGTCTGTATCAATGGAGGGAGTATTCACATTGATGAACTACATGATACATCATACATGATACAAAATACATGAGAGTTTTGGAAAATTGAGTCCAAATCTTAGTGATGCTTATAATGACTCCTTTCCTTGGAATTTCTAGTTCAATTTGCTTATTTCTTATTGGTTTCACATTTCTATATAGATCATAATGTGGCCCACCTGAGCCCTGATGATCCTGATCCCCAACATTTATTAAGCACCTACTATGTGTCAGGTACTATGCTAAGTCCTAGAAATTACAAAAGGAGGCAAAAGATAGCTCCTGCTAAAAGGAGCTCACAATCTGCTCCCACTTTCACAGATGACTCTTGAATTACAGACAAAATCCAGCATTCGGCGAGACCTGGGGTTAAAGCCTGGCTCTGACACTAGGGATAAGACCTTGGTAAAGTCACTTAGACTCTCTGAGTCCTCAGTTTCCTCATCTGTAATATGGAGGTAATTTATTTGCAATAGTGCTTTATAGAATAATAAGGTTTCAGAGCTGAAAAACACCTCAGAGGATAATAATCATTACCGGGGGGCGGAGCCAAGATGGCGGAGTAGAAGGACGCACGTTTACGAGCTCTGAAACCAAAGCCCATAGAATTAATGTAAAAAGAGTCCCCCATAACTTCTGGGTGAATACAAGGTGTGCAGAAGCAGAGTGGAAGAGATTTCCATTCCAGGGAGCCCTGAAGACCCGTCCCCAGGGTCCGGCATGCCCCGGAAAGTGGAACCGACCCCCAGCGCTGCCCTGGCCGAGGCCCCAGAGAAGCTGACCTGAGCAGGCTTCAGACACGGAAGCTCTGGCAGCCGGGAAAGTCCCTCCGCCCACAGAAGCTACAGGTCAGTGAGAAAGAAGGCCGGGCTGAAGGAGAGGGGAAGCGGGGCATCTCCGTGACTCGGGCCCCCTTGGGAGGAAGCGGCGGCAGCAGGGACGGGGGCAGGAAGTGGCGGAGGCAGAGGTGTGGGCGGCGGCTGAGGCGGCAGCGGCCCGGGACTCAGGAATCCCCCAGCAGCAGGCAGGATCTTCATTACGGAAGATTCCCACATAAAACCTGACGGAGTTGAGCCTGGGAGACGGCCCTGCCCCCACCCCGCTCTGTTACTGAAGGCTTCTGCTCAAAGCCCCCAAGGGAGCGGGGGTTTAGGAGGCGGGCCCCCCACCCCACCCCCACCCGCTCCATTCCTGAAAGTCTCTGCATAAAGCCCCTGAGGGATCAGAGTCTTAGAGGCGGCCCTGGCCCCACCCCAGCACCTGAACTAAAGCTCACTGATTGACAGCTGGCAGGAGGAAAGCCCATTTAAATCTCAGAGGCCAAGCACTAGCTGGGCGGATCCAGGCGGGGGTGGAAAGGAATCTCAGAAGTCAAGTAACTGGCTGGGAAAATGCCTAGAAAAGGGAAGAAAAATAAGACTTTAGAGAGTTTTTTCCAACAAATGCAAATGATCCCGACCTTCGGATCTGATGAAGATGAGGACGTATTCTTGCCATCAGGGAAAGATGTGGAGGGCGGGGCCTCAGTACCCCAGACACCCCAGGGGGGTGGTGGGTGGGCTCAGGCCCTGGAAGAGCTCAAAAAGGATTTTGAAAAGCAAGTTAGACAGGTGGAGGAAAAACTGGGAAGAGAAATGTCAGAGATGCAACAAAAGTATGAAAAACAGGTCAATACCTTGGTAAAGGAGACCCAAAAAAATGCTGAGGAAATTAACACCTTGAAAAATAGGCTCACCCAATTGGCAAAGGAGGTTCAAAAAGCCAATGAAGAGATGAATGCTTTCAAAAGCAGAATGAGCCAAATGGAAAAAGAGGCTCAAAAGCTCACTGAATTTAATAGTTCTCTCAAAATTAGAATGGAACAGATGGAGTCTAATGACTTTACGAGAAACCAAGAAATCACCAAACAAAACCAAAAGAACGAAAAAATGGAAGAGAATGTGAAATAGCTCATGGGAAAAACAACTGACCTGGAAAATAGATCCAGGAGAGACAATTTAAAAATTATGGGACTACCTGAAACTCATGATCAAAAAAAGAGCCTAGACATCATCTTCCATGAAATTATCAAGGAAAACTGCCCTGACATTCTAGAACCAGAGGGCAAAATAAGTATTGAAAGAATCCATCGATCACCACCTGAAAAAGATCCAAAAAGAGAAACTCCTAGGAACATTGTGGCCAAATTCCAGAACTCCCAGCTCAAGGAAAAAATCTTGCAAGTAGCTAGAAAGAAACAATTCCAGTACTGTGGAAATACAATCAGGATAACCCAAGATCTAGCAGCTTCTACATTAAGGGATCGAAGGGCGTGGAATAGGATATTCCAGAAGGCAAAGGAACTAGGACTCAAACCAAGAATCACCTACCCAGCTAAACTGAGTATAAAACTTCAAGGGAAAATATGGTCTTTCAATGAAACAGAGGACTTTCAATCATTCTTGATGAAAAAACCAGAGCTGAAAAGAAAATTTGACTTTCAAACACAAGAATGAGAAGAAGCATGAAAAAGTAAACAGCAAAGAGAAGTCTTAAGGGACTTACCATGAGTGAACTGTTTACATTCCTACATGGAAAGACAATATTTGTAACTCTTAAAACTTTTCAGTATCTGGGTAGTTGGTGGGACCACACATACACATGTACACGCATGCACACACATACACACATGCACACACATACAGAGATAGAGAGCACAGATTGAACTGAATAGGATGGGACCATACCTTAAAAGAAACTAGGGTAAATGGTGAGAGAGAAATGTAGGGGGAGGGAAAGGGAAGGGGGTAACTATATGTCATTTAAGAGGCAGGTAGGAGTTTTTCTTAGTGGAGGGAAAAAGGGGAGAGCTGAGAAAAAAAAAAAAAACAAGAAGTTTACCCTCATCACATTTGACTAAACGAAGGAGTGAAATGCACACTCATTTTGGTATGAAAACCTATCTTACAGTATAAGAAAGTGGGGGAGAAGGAGATAAGCAAGGGGGGGGGGATGATGGAAGGGAGGGCAAAGGGAGGAGGGAGCAATTTGAAGTCAACACTTGGGGAGGGACAGGATCAAAAGACAGAAGAGAAACAATGAGGGACAGAATAGGATGGAGGGTAATTCAGTTAGTCTTACACAACACGACTATCAGGGAGGTCATTGGCAAAACTACACAGATAGGGCCTATATTGAATTGCCTGCTGTCCCAAAGGGAATGGGTGAGGAGGGAGGGATGAGGAGAATTTGGAACTCAAAGTTTTAGGAACAACTGTTTAGTATTGTTGTTGCAACTAGGAAAGAAGACATACAGTTAAGGAGGAATAGAAAGTCATCTGGCCCTACAGGAGAAAAGAGAAGATGGAGACAAGAGAAGGGAGAGATGACAGAAGAGAGGACAGATTGGAGATAGGGAAAATTAGATTGCTTGGGCTATTGGGGTGGGGGGAGGGGATAAAAGGGGAGAAAATTTGGAGCCCAAAAATTTGTGAAAATGAATGTAAAAAAATTAAATAAATAAATTTAAAAAAAAAAAAAAAGATTTGAGCCCATAGTCTAAAAAGGATACTGATCAACAACAAAGTGCCCAAAGCAGAACAATTAAAAAAAATAAAACCCAACAATGGGGAGTGAGGAATTATCACTACCATTAGAAAAAAAAATAATAATAATCATTACCATGTTCATATGAATTATTTGTGCCTGACCTGTGGTAGAGGCTTCCGAGCTCATATTGGTCTGATCAGCCACAGTCTGACACTTTGCACCTTGACCCCAATATAGTGATGTCACTTTGGTCTTCTCTGAGCATGAAGGCCAACAACCAAGCAATAATCATAAATATAATACCATTTCTATAGAGCTTTGAGCTTTACAAAGCTCTTTATATCTGTTTTCCTATTTGATTTTCACAACAGCTCTCTGTTTATAAAGCTAGGTTCTTTATAAATGCTATTACTTATAAGTAATTTCACTTCTTTGTTTTTTTTCCCCAAAAGTAAAAGAGTGTTGGGGACACCCAGCAGTCCAAGACCACATTTTGAGAATTGCTGATCTCCTAATTTTATAGAAGGGGAAGCTGTGGGCCAAAGAATGAATCCCATTCCAATACCACCTAGGGAGCTGGCAGTAGAACTTAGACAAGATAGATTAAGCTAACTTCAACTCCAAGGTCAATGGTCTTATCGTATAGCAATCTGTTTTTGACTCTAGTTCAAATCTTCCCTTGCCCCCATTTCATAGATGAGAAAACTGAGGACAATTAAATGGAAATGACTTGTTCCAAGTCATCCAGCTTGTGAGTGGCAATACCAGACTTCAAATCCAGATCTGTTTAGCACCTCCAAGCAAATTCCCTGGCTCAGGAGCATCCTACGGCTGCCTTTTGAGGAGTGGAAGCTCAGACAGAAAAGACTCTGCTACTACAGCAACTAACAGCTTTGCCTTGAAATTGGGAGTGGAAGTCAAAATGAATTTATAAGGAAAGATAAAGTGACTTCAAGCTGGTTTAAGGGATGAAACAAGAAGCAGAGTCTGATCATTGTGTTAGCCTGGGTCTAGCCAACAAATGCTCCTAATTTACCTTTAAGCTGCAGAAAATTCAGTTTTGCACTCACTCATAATGTAGGGTTGTGCTATCTTGGGCTCAATGGGAAGAGGAGATGGGGAGAAGTGAGGGATTAAAGCAAGCTGGAAAAAGTGGAAGGAGAAAGAGCAAAATTCTGAGGAAGGAGAGAATAGGGAAAATGAACATGAAACCCACTGATCAATAAAGATTTTTTTTTAATTCACAAAAGACAGATTCAAGAACAAATCATAGAAAAGGACTACAGTTGTGTGTATAATTTTGATGGATCATGTCAGGGAGTCTAAAGGTTAGAATAAACTGAGGTGGGCAAGAAAAGCTAAGGGTAACAACTAAGGCTGTTTGGTTTTCTTTGTTATTAGTTATATTGAGGGAAAGAGGAGTATCAAAGCTATTGCCTGGGGTGGAAGGTTTAATGGTAACTGACAGATGAGTGAGGGCAGAACTACTCAACTTTAAGCTTCAATATTCTCGGCCAAAAAAAGTATCATTGTTTGACATAATCGAAGGACATCAACATAATAGGACATAACAAATATGATTAATTGGACATGGAATGGCATAGAAAGTGGGAAGACGGTAAGAGAGCATCTAACTTCATGAGTCCAAGTCAAGAGGCCCAGATGAATTACATCACAGGATATTGAAGTATCTGGCAAATGCGATTGTTGTGCCACTGTCAATAATCTTTGAAAGATCCTGGAAAACAGGAGAAGTGGTACAAGGCTTTTTTTTGTTTTTCCAGGTTGACTTCAAGCTGATTCAAAGCCAGAAGTATGGTAGCCAAAAAATTGACGCAATATCATTAAGAGGCATAGTAGACTGCCCTGTTTAGATAACAAGTGAAGATTTACATTCAGTTATGGGTGCCAGTTGCTAGGAAGGACATTGATGAGCTGGAGAGTGTCCAGAGGAGCACAATCAGGATGATGAAGGACCTTTCTATTCATATTCTATAATGACCTGGTGAAGGAACAATGAATGATTAGTCGGAAGAAGAGGAGACTTAAGGAATATATAACTACTGTCATTGAGTATGGGAAGAGCTATCAAAGAGAGAGGAACTTGATATCTCAGAGGGGCAAATCTCATCAAGTAGAATGGGCTGCCTCAGGAGGCAGGGGCGCTAGCTCATTGGAGGTCTACAAGTAGAGGCTGGCTATGACTTGTCAGGATTCTCCTGTTCAGCTACAGGTTGGATTAGTTCCCTTTAAGGTCCTTGTCAAACTCTGAAATTCTATGATACTCTGACCTAATCCAATCCTTTGATTTGACATGTGAGGAAACTGAGACCCAGAAGAGTTATATAAATTACTCAATTATCACACAGCTTATAAGAAGAAGAGATGAGATGGAAACCCATGTGTCTTAAATCCTTGACTCAATCCAGCATAATTCCTAATCCCTGAAAACAAGGAATCAAGTCAGCAGCAAAAGAAGATAAGGGAAACGCAGGGTAGTCACTTACTAACTGTATGACTTTGGGCAAATTATTTAACTTCCCTTCCCTTTGATAGTCTCTAAGGGTCCTTCTAGCATCAAATTTATGATCATCCTGGATCTCACCTTTTTCTTCTTCCTTTATCAACTCATAGATCTAATGCTAGAAAGTCAACAAGTCCAACACCCTTATTTTACAGAGAAGGAAACTGAGGCAGACAGAAGTGAAGTGCTTTACTCAGGGTTACAAAGTGAGTAAGTGTCTGAAGCAGGGTCCATGAAAAACAGGATGCCCTCTCCTCTCCTCCTCCAATAACCTTGCTCCATGACCCCAGGAGCTGTAACTTGGAGCATCAGGCAATGAACCTTTTTCTCTGCATGTGTGTGTGTGTATACGTATACATATATGTCTCTGTATATATATGTACATATATATATATGGAGAGAAGGGGGGAGGGGGAGAGAGAGAGAGAGAGAAAGAGAGATTGTCTAAGTCCTTTTAGGAGTCAGTAGAAATCAGAGATCCTGAGACTGCTGTTTAATCAACACTTCCACCTCACTAGCTATTTTCCCCTCCCACATTGCCCCAAGGAAGTTTCACATAAGCTCTGATTTTATGCCTCCTAAAATAGCCCTACAGTTTTCACAAAGGGAACGTTTACATTTCCTCCTCTGTAAAATATGGGGAAAAGATTTGGTGACTGAGTGATTGCTAAGATCTCTTCCCAATACATAGATCTTCTTTCTCCCCTTTGTCTTATAGCCCTAAAGGTTGGCTTTAGCATGGTTGACTTTAGTTATTCATTTCTCCATTTGCTATAAGAAAAAAGCCACTCAGCAGAAAGGGATTGTGGGAAGACATGAGGAATTGTGGGATAGACAAGGACTCCTTTCTAATTACAAATTATTTCTCTCAATTGCCAAATCCAATGGCCTTTTCCCGATCTTTATCCTTCTTAACCTCTTTACAGACTTTGACCCTATTGGTCATGTCTTTTCTTTGATACCTGTCCCATTGGAGTTTCATGGTGCTGTTGTCTCTCAGTTCTCCTCCTACCTGTCTGACTTCACCTCAATCCCCAGTGCTGTCTCACATACAACTCATGACCCCTACTTGTGGGTATACCCCATGACTCTTCTCCTGGACTCTTTTCTTCTCTCTCTTTCCCGCTTGGTAAATTCAACTTCCAGGGATTTAATTATCATCTGAATGCAAATAACTTCTAGTTCTACAAACTCTACCCTAGTGCCTTCCATGAGCTCTGGATGGACATTTGAAATTGAATGTCTGATAAAAATCTCAAACTCACTATGTTCAGAATAAGATTCTATCTTTTTGACCAAATCCATCCCTCTTCCAGACTTCCCTAATTCTATCTAGGGCACCACTATCCAGAAACCCAGGTACATAACTTTTGTTTGATCCCTAACTCTTCTCTCTCCCTCATCTCACAATGCACATAATTGCCAAGTCTTATTGATTCTGCCTCCATAGCAGCTCTCTCACATTTTCACTCATTCAGCCACCACCCCAGATCAGATCCTCATCACCATTTGCTTCGGTGATTTCAGTAGGCTCTTAATTGGCCTTCTTGCATCAAGTTTCTCCTCATTCCAGTCCATCCTCCACTCAGCTGCCTAAATGATATCTAGTGTTCAGCTCTGACCATATTACTCCCCTCCTCAATCAACTCCCATGTCTCCCTATTATCTCCAGAATCAAATATATACCCTCCTATGCCCTTCACAACTTCATTCAAATTTACCTTGCCAGTCTTGGAAAAGTGAATTACTCCCCTACATTCAGTCTTTAGTCTAGACAAAGTGGCTTTCTTACTCATCACTCCATTTCCCATTTCTTTAACTTTACATTGGCTGTACTCCATTCATGCCTCATTTCCAGCTTTGAATTACTAGGTTCAGCTCAAGTTCTGCTTTCTACAGGAAGCCTTTCTAGAGACTTTCCCACCAAAACTTCATTGTTTGTTGCTTTGTTTATGCTTGTGTAACAGGGAGACTGGCCAATAAGGGCCCAGTCCTGGGAGCAAGTTCAGTAGGGTCTACCTGCTGACAACTCATGGAGGAGGTTTGGTGAGTCTATTTCCAGGAGTGCAAGAGGGGAGTTCCTGGATTCCAACATCTCCCCCAGATCCTCAGTGCTCTTCTCTTTGGTTTTCATATCCTTGATGTCTTTCATTTTTAATTCAATTTTTTCCAGTTCCAACTTTTTCCTTCCCTCATCTCCTTCCCCTACTTTTTGAGAAGGCAAGAAAAACAAGACCTATTGTAAATATGTATAGTCATACAAAACAAATCTCTGCATTAGCCATGTTCTAAAAACAAATACATAAAAAGCAAAAACATGAAAGTGAAAAATATGCTTCCAATTTTTTTTGCCACCATGAAAAGTTCTACTATTTTTGTATATATGGATCCCTTTTGTTTTTCGTTGGCCTCTTTGGGGTATGGACCTAGTAGCACAATCCCTGGGTCAAAGACTATGCATAGTTTCATAGCTTTTTGGACAGAGCTCCAAATTGTATTCCAGAATGGTTGAAGTAGTTCAGAACTCTACCAACTGTGTATTAGTGTACCTATTTTCCCAATCCCCTCTAGCATTTGCCATTTTCCTTTTCTGCCATCTTAGCCAATCTGAAAGCTCTAAGGTGGTACTGCAGAATTGTTTTAATAAACATTTCTCTCTACATAATGATTTAGAGTTTTTTTTCATATGGTCATTGACAGCTTTGATTTCTTCCTCTCAAAAATACCTATTCATATCCCTTGACCATTTATCAATTGGAAAATGGCTTTTATTCTTGAGAATTTGACTCAGTTCTCTACATATACTTAAAATGAGACTTTTAACGGAGAAACTTGCTACAAAGATTCCTCTCACACACACCAGTTTCATGCTTTCTTTCAAATTTTACTTGCAATGGTTTTTTTTTTAATTTTTTCAACTTTGTGTAATCAAAATTATCTATTTAACCTTCTGCAAAACTCTCTATTTCTGATTTGGCCACAAATTCTTCCCCTCTTCATAGATCTGACCAGTTATTTCTTCCAAGTTCCACTAATTTGCTTGTGATATTGTCCTTGGATATTTGGGTTTATAAAACATGAGGTTAATGTGCTCATTTTTGTCTATATATTATAAGCTTAATCTGTTCCACTGATCGAACTCTCTATTTCCTACTGAGTACCAAAGTGTTTTGATGATCATCGCTTTGTAGTTGAGTTTGAGATCAGGTATTATGATGCCCTCTTACTTCCTTTTTAATTCATTAATTTCCTTGGTATTCTTGATGTTTTGTTTCTCTAGATGATTTTTGTCATTTTTTTCTAGCTTTATAAAGTAATTTTTGGAAGTTTGATTGGTATGGCATTGAATATGTAAATCAATCAATAAACATTTATTAAGTACCTACTATGTGTCAGACACTGTGCTAAGCATTAGGGATACAAAAAAAAGGCAAAAGACAGTCCTTGACCTCAAGGAGCTTACCATCAAATAGAGGCAGAAATGTGCAAACAAGTATGTACAAACAAGCTATAGACAGGATAAATAGAAAATAATTAGCAGAAGGAGGGCACTAAAATTAAGAGGGTTTGGGAAAGACTTTCTTTAGAAGGTGGGATTTTAGTTGGGATTTAAAGAAAGCTAGAGAATGAAGGAGGGACAATGTTCCAGAAACAGTCAGAGAAAAGGCCAGTAGCTAAATGATGTATCATCTTATTCATGACCGATGTCACTGGATCAAAGAGTACTGGTCAGGGAGTAAGATGTAAGATGACTGGAAAAGTAGGAAGGGGCTTGGTTATGAAGGGCCTTGAATGCCAAACAGAGCACATTGTATTTGATTCTGGAGGTAATAGGGAGCCACAAGAATTTGAGTAGAAGAGGTGACAAGATCAGATCTGCACTTTAAGAAAACCATTTCAATGGCTGAATGGAGAGCTGAGACAAGTGGACCCCCCAGCACTGATAAGTTTGATGGGAGGGGTTTCAGTGAAGTGGTGCAGACAGATAATGGCTCAGAAGGAGCCAGGAAAGGAACGGGAGTTAAAGAAGTGAAGCAATTGAAGAAACTGTGCTTGCTAGGACTTTCAATCCTAATTTCAATCCTAAATTTTCAATTTTTGTTAAAATAATGTGTTAGAGAATATTCTAGTGCTTTGGCTGTGAACAGGAGAGACATAGGATGATAATTTGAGGGAACTTTAGGTTCAAGTGAAGGGTTTTTATGGAAGGTCTAGAAAGGAATGAGTCAGTAGATGAAAAGAGACTAAAGATTAGATCAGGAAGGGGGGGACAACAGGCAAGTCAAGTCCCTAGAAGACAAAGGGTGGGATGGTATCATGAGGGGGTTAATCTTCATGTGAATCAGGGACCCATAGCAAATGTAGGGAATCATCAAATGCCAGACAAGGACAGGAATGTGCCAAACTGGGAGGCTGAAAGAAATCACACAGACACTGCCCTCTCTATTTATCAAGACTCTTTCCGTGTCTGAATGCCAAAATCAAGGTTATTTTACCTGAATTCATAGAACCCCCCAAGGAGTCCATAGATAGGTTTCAGGACTTCTATCAACTTAGAATTTTTAATATGATTTTAATTGTACCTAAATATACTTGATTTCATTTGGAATCTTGTTTCTTTAACTTTATGCCTTTAGTTATTTGGAGAAGAGATGTGTAGGCCTCATCAACTGCCCAAGGGGTCCATGACCCTAAAAAGGTAAAGAATCCTCATTGTAGCTGATGCTGTGAAATAGGTTTATGTAAAAATGTGCCTCTTTTAGTCTTCAGCAATTTTTTAAAAATTCAATATATTTTACTTTTTCCCCAGTTACAGGTTTAGACTTCAGCAAATCTGTGAGTTAAAAGGGGAACAGAAACAGTGAGATTTAAGATAATGTGAATAAATTTTTCTCACTGTGAGAAGCAATTCCAACCTAGAGGCAGAGCAGCCACTCTGTGAGAGAATTCTAGGGAAGAGGGGAAGGGCATCAAGGCCCTAATGCCACTATGAAAATGGCAGGAACTGCCTAGTCTCACTTTTTCATGATTGAAATGTCCAGAGAGATGAAGTGAGTTGTAGAATTTGAACTGAGGTCTTTCAGATTCAATAACTTTCCCTTGTCAACAACTTGCCACCTCCCAGTTACTCCCCAAGTCCTTCTGCTCAGTGTGCTTTAGACTTTAGGCCAAGAGAGGATAGTGGAACTAGGGAAAAATAGAGAGTCCTGGGTTCAATGATGGAAAATGACTTTAGGAAATGAGAAGGCTGTGTGTGACTTGTTCAAAGGAACAAGTTCATTCATCCAGCTCACTTGGAGAGCGTGAATGTAGCAGGATTTTGGAATGTCAGCGTAAGGACTTTATAAATAGAAAGAGAAAGAAAGTATGAGTAAGTGTGATAGGTCATTGTGGCTAACATGTAGAGATACATAGACCTAGGAACTGAAAAGCTTCTCCACTTGCTTAGAAGTGTTGAAGACCAGGGAAAGCAGGATAATGGACTGGTTGAAAGCCAGTCCATGCTCTAAGACTTTTGAGATCCTTGAGTACAACACACTCATTTTATACAGTTGTCCCTTCTACATCAAGTGGGTTAGGAGTGCAGTGCCCTTGCAATCCGGAACAATCTGTGTAAAGTTTTTGGCCCTCTCTTCATAATAGGAAATAAATCTGAGTTTTTTCTTTTTCTCTTATGGAGTGTTTATAATACCTTCTTGTAAAATTTGGGTTGATCTTATATAATAGTACATATATATTTAATGGCACTTCTGAGTTTCTGAACTTCTGTCTACTGACCTCCACATGTCATCCCTCAAAATTCCCATTTCATTTCTTGTGCTGACCCATGATATATCAAAACCTCAATGGAGAGAGTCAGGATGTGGAAGAAGTAACTGTAGATGAGTTAACTGAGGCCAAAGTAGCAGTGACTCACACAGCAAGTAAGTGTTTGAGGTGGGATTTGAACCCACTGACCTGGAGTCCAGTGCCCCAGCCAAAGCATCCTTAGCATCTTTCATCAAGTAGCGAAAAGGTTGGTGATCTGCAAGGATATAAAGTAATTCCTGGGAATGGTCAAGACCCTGCAAATAAAAGCCACCAGGACCACCTACTGACTTTTGGGAGGTTGGTCAAAATCCCTCGTGAGTAAGAAGAAAAACAAGATGGAGAATTTCACAAGATTTGGCACCAGACAGGGTGGGGATATCTCTGAAGTAGTAGGTTTTTAAAGGAGCACTGGGGAAGCCAGAAGGTGATTGAGAAAGAAGCACTAGGTTCTGTCCTGCTATGGATTGGGGGAAAATGCTACACTTTGAGTTGGAGAACTTGGGTTCAGATCCATTGCCACTTACCATCTATCTTTGTGACCTTGGGCAAATGACTACACCAGCTTGGGACTCATTTTCCTCCTCTGCAAAATGAAGGGTTTAGAAGGGTTTAAAGTCTCTGAGATTTATTCTAGCTCTTTATCTAGAATCATATGTGTGACCTTAGGCAAGTCCCTTCCCTTCCCTGGGCCTTAGTTTCCTCTTCTGTAAAATAAGGGGGTTGGATTAAGAGTAAAATCTCTGAGGTCTCTTCCACCTCTAAAATTAAGATCCTATGTTTGACCTCAGGCAAAGCTCTTCCCTTCCCTGGGCCTCAGTTTTCTCTTCTGTAAAATGAGAGTGCTGACCTCTGAAGTAGAGTTCAAGACTACATCTTGTAACCCTAAATGCGCTCTTCCTTCCTACCAAGGTTGCAGGCATTGAGGCTTCCTCCCTTCCTTCAGGCCCTATTTTGGAGCATCAATGTGGTAGCATTAACCTTGAAGGTTTCCCCTGACTTCTAATGCTAGACTCTGGGTTTGAGGTGGTCCTGCACTAGTAGCCATATGAGACTGTATCCCTCCATTCCAGGAGCAGCAGAATCTGATGGCATCCCAGCTCTGGAGACCTAACACTTTGCATAGTCATCCATTAAGCATCATGTCGGCCTACTACTTTCTACTCCTCTAGGATATACCCTGGGTTGTTTGCTTTGGTATGAGGCCAGGACCCACTGGACTCTCAACCTTTCGTTGCTTGGTTTCTTTCAACCTCAGTGTTAAGAGTTGTTGCTATTGAATGTAGTGTCTTTTTAAGTAAATTGGTTTTTCCATTACTACATTGTGATACCACGTGATTGGAACTGACATAGTGGTGCTTAATAAATGCTTACTGACTTGGCTTGACGTGACTATCTTACTGCTTCCTTTCTGGTATATGCTGGTCAATGGGAGAGGATGTGCAAATTACACAGTTACGAGTTGGCAGAGGAAGGACCTGAACCTAAGTCTTCCCGGGTCTAGACTCCAATCTGTTCTCTTTCTGTTGAGCCAAGTTGCCCTCCTCTTCAGGGGCTCCTCCCACGTCCCCAGGGCCTTATTGCCAAGTCCCAGTTCTTTGCCTTCTCTCCCCATAATGGACAAGTATTCCCCTGGGGTCTCTCAGGTTCCTAATGCCCCACAGCCAGCACTCACATAATCATACCCATTTACTGACACTCTCCTCCCAGCAAAAAGAAGAGAAGGGCCATTTCTTCATCCTGTCTGGCTGTACTCTCTTTCCAGTCTCTGTTCTTAATTGATAACCTAGGAATCCTAGGGCCTGCCAGCCCTAGCAGGCGCCTGGCAAGGGTCACTCCAACCCCTTGCCCTCCCATTGTCCTAATTGAGAAATGGAGGTACTTCTAAGCTCCCCAAGTAGGGCCCCAGGTCTCCCTGGTCCAGCCAGAGTCCAACCTGGATTGGCTCTCTGCCCATTGCCTCTTGCTGGCATGGAAGCCTCAGGCTCACTCCCCTGGGATTTATTTTTTTCTGCTTCCAGAGGAACACAGTTTGGCCTTTGAGCTACAGGCTTTTGGGCCCTTAAACCAAACACAACCCCTTTGAGACTGGGTATCCATTTACTGAGCAAAACCACAACATCTCCTTTCAAAGAAAGTAGGAGTATGTGTTTTTTAAAGACCTCCCCACCCCCAAAACACCTAATCCACGAAATCTCAGGGAGATTTATATTATAGTCTCCTAAGACTTCTTGGAGTTAAGTGTGTTCTTACAACAGAGCCCTTGGATGACTCCAGTATGAGTGAATCAGACAGGGCCTGATCAGATTTCCCTTGAAATACACCAAGTTTAGAGAAGGAAGAGGCCAACGCCAGGCCAAATGCACTCTGGGTTTTGGGCAAGGCCCTTAGGATGGCTAGAATCACACAGGCTCAGCCAAAGTTTCCACAGAGATGAAGACTGGAGTGAGCTGTGAGGGTTGGGAGAGGAGGGTCTGGAGACAGCCTGAGAGGACCTGGTCTATGACAGACCCTCACTACTTCCCTGGTTTACAGCTCCCCAAATCCCTTCACCTCATACACACACACAAGCCCACAGCCAAATCTCCATCAGAATCTGGAGCTCAAATCACTTTTCTGAGGCAGGCCAGGCCTGGGATTCCTGCTTGCTGTGGCACCCTCCCAAATCAGCCCCTCTGCATGCAAAACCACCTATACACTCCCAACTAAGGGCCCCTTGGAAAAATACTGCAGAGGAACAAGGAATAGTCAAAAGTCCAATTTCACAAGTGCTGTACATCTATCCTCTCTTTGGAGACTCCCAAAGTCGCATTTTAAAAATAAGAGAGCTGAGGCACAGAGAGAGGAAATGACTTGCCCAAGATCACAGAGTTAGTTACTAGCAGAACCAAGATTGGAATCCAGGTGTTTTGACTTTAAGACCAGCAGCTTGTAGTGGCAAAAGTGTAATTCTTGGAGTCAGAAAACCAGACCTCAACATTTGAGTTCTGACACTTTCCACCTTCCTGTATGAGTCTGGACAAGCATCTTCTAACTGGACCTTACCTAGAATCATGGCATTTATGTTCTGAAGACTCCTCCACATCTCTCTGCCACATGTTGATACATTTCAAATTATCTTTTCTTATCCCATGGCTAGTAAACTCCCTTCTGTGCCTCTCTCCTTACTGTTGTGATCCAGAGCTATAGGGACATAGGAATGACTCCTGGTCCCTATACACTACTCCTTAGGCTTTTTACCCATTTACCATAAGCAAGTCCCACTGGAATCTCCATCTTGTTTTTCTCTTCCCTTCCATGGTTCCCACAAACCTCCCACCCTATTCCATTCTCTCTTCTCTTCTCCTCTCTCTCTCTCTCTCTCTCTCTCTCTCTCTCTCTCTCTCTCTCTCACACACACACACACACACACACACATATACACATGTATATATCTATATAAACATACCTAATATACATATATAACTGATGTCTTTTGGTTTTTTACATCATTTTCATTTCCAAATATAGCCCTTCCCTGTCCCTGATATATGGAGACATTCCTGGTAACAAAGAATAAGAAAGAAAGAGAAAATAAGTAGTTCAGCAAAATTAACCAACTCATCAACTAAATCTGGCAGTATGTGCAATGTTCTATACCCATAGTCCCCCACATCTCTAAAGAAAGGTAGATCCATTCTCTCATCTTTTCTCTATACTCAAGTCAGTATAATCGCACAGTGTTCAGTTTCATTTTTTTTCCATTTCCATTGTTAAAATCAATGTTTATATAGTTCTCATGATTCTGCTAACTTCAATCTATATCTGTTCATGTATCTTCTCATGCTTCTCTTCATTCTTTGTTTGTCATTGCTTACCACACAGTGATCTTCCATGATATTCACATGCTGGTATTTAGTTTGGCCAATGTCCCCTCAAACAGCATCTATTTTGTTTCTAGTACTTCACTACCACCAAATGTACTGGAATCAATGCTTGTTGTATACGGTACCTTTTTTTTTTCTGTCTTTGACCTCCTTGGAGTATATTCTTAGCAATGGGTATGGACATGTTAGTCATTTTAACATAGTTCCAAATTGTTTTCCAGAATGGTTGGCCCAATTCAGAGCTCTACAAACAACACATCAACGTATCCACCTTTCCACAGCTCCTCCAATATTTATTTTCTATGTGTGAGCTCAAACCTCAAGGTTGTTCTGATTGACATTTCTTTAATTAGTATTAATTTGAAATAATATTTCATAAGTTTGTTAATATTTTGCAATTCTGTTGATAACTGTTAATATTTTTCAAACACATTCACTGATAAATTCCCAATACATCTTGGATGATTGTTTCCAGTTATATTTGCTGCAAAGATCCCCCTCTCCATAATCTTCATTCTTATTCTATCTGGAATTGGGGGGGTGTGTATGTTTGTGTAGGGGAGTGTGTATATGTGTGTGGGCAAAATCTTCCAGTTTCATGTAATTGAAATGCTCCATTTCATCTTTTGTGATCGCCTCCATCACCCCTTTGGTCAGAATGCCCCCTCCCCCAGTCTAAGCAATGATTGATGCCTCCATTCATTTACCTTTAACCATTGTTGTGATGTAAACTTTACAGTTTAAGTCAAATATACATTTGTAACTTATTGTGGTGTATGGTGTAGGTTTCTGGCTTTAGCCTAATTTCTGTCACACTCCTTTCTGGTTTTCCCTGTAGTTCTTCTCAAATAGAGTGTGTTTCCCCAAGTAATTTATGTTCTCAGGCTTATCAAACACTGAGTTGTTGAATTCCATTGTTTCTGATTCTTATCTAGCCTGTATCGCTGGTGTACTTTTCTTTCCTTCAGCCAGTTTAAATAATTACTGCTCTGTAATATAATTTGGCATATGGAATTGCTATTGTCTCATCATTCTTACTTTCCCCCTGTTATTTACCTTAAAATTCTAAACTTTTTGCTTTCCTTCAAAATGAATTGTTATAGAGCTAGATAGATATATAAAGTACTCCTTTATATTTTGGTTGGTACTGTAATAAATCTATAAATTAATTTAGTTCTTGTCATCATGTTTTATTACATTGGTGTGGCCAACCATGAACAATGAATATCTTACCAGATGTTTTTTAAAATGAGAGGCAGTTAGGTGATGTGTAGTTAGCATCAGGATTTGGAGTTAGGGAAAACCTGAATTCAAGTCCTGTTTCAGGTGCTTATGAGCTGTTCTATTCTGAGCAAGTGGTTTAACTTCTGTCAGTCTCACTTTTCTCATCCGTAAAAGGGATCATGATAGTACCTACCTTCCAGAATTGTTATGAGGAACAAATTAGATTATTCACACACATACACACATATACCATATATTATATATACACACATGTATATACATATATCACATATATTATACAATACACATACTCACATGTACATGCATACACACATATATGTACATATGTTTTGTGTGTATGGACATATGCATCTCTCATATATATGCATATATGCATACATACATATATACATATATCCTTAAAATGCTATACAAATGTTAGGTAGCTACATAAGCAAAGGATGACTATTTAGAATATATTTTATAACTGTTTTCATGTATATTGACTCACACAGTTTATATATTCTGTAGTAATTTTGAGTGAAAAATCCTTTCCCACTATTATTCCTCAGATTTTTTTATCTATATAGAAAAACTGTTTATTTTGTATTTTTATCTTTTTTTGTATCCTGCCACTTTACTAAAACTATAAGTCAGTGTGGTATAGAGTAACAAAGCTGACCTCTGATTCAGGAGGACCTGGGTTCATGCCCTTACTCTAACACATACTGATTATATGACCCTGGGCAAGTCACTTAACTTTTCCATAGTTGAGGCAGCTCTCTGAGCCTAGAAGTTATAGAACAGTTGCTTACCTGCAAGGGTAGAAGGGCTTTCCTCACCCATTATTTCTCTGTACCAATGAAATACGTTCAGTCCCCATACCTATTAACTTCTTTGCTGATGCTCTGAAATTTCCTAAGCAAATTATCATGTCACCAGCAATTGGGGATAATTTTGTCTTCTCTTTTCCAACATGTATGATTTCAATTTCTTTTTCTTGTCATGTTTGCTGTGCCTAGAATTTCTGAAATCATATCAAATGATAGTAGGACATAAGCTTTCTTGGATTTGTGGGGAAAGCTTCTAGGGTTTATTCATTTCAAATAATAACAGCTTTGTGTTTTAGGTGTATGTTTTTTATCCTTCCAAGACAAGACATATCAAAAAGAATTTATTAAACTGTTATTATGTGCTAAGTGCTGGGGATACAAAGAAAAGCAAAAAGAGTCCTTGCCTTCAAGAAGTTCAGTCTAATGGGGGAGATGACATGCACAGAACTAAGGGTATACGCAATATAAGTTCTATAAGATTTTAAGCGTAAATAAGCTTTATGCTTCATTAAAGGTTTTTCCTTAATTTACATATTGTTTAGATTATATATTATCTAAATAATACATAGTTATATGTATGTGTGTCATATGTAATTATACAGACACAAAATGTTTTGGCATCTAATTATGTGATTTGGGATATTTTTGTTTTTAATATGGTTACTAGGGGGCAACTCGGTGGCACAGTGTTTAGAGCACTGGGCCTGCAGTCAGCAGGACCTGAGTTCAAATTCAATCTCAGACACTTATTGGCTGTGTGATCCTGGGCAAGTCACTTCATCCAATTTGCCTCACTTTCTCCATCCTTCAAATGAGATGGAGAAGGAAATGACAAACCACTCCAGTCTCTTTGCCAAGAAAACCACAAATGTAATCACGAATAGTCGGACATGACTGAACAACATGGTTATTTAATACTTCCCTAATGTTAAACTGTCATTGCATTACTGGTTTGTGACAGTAAATAATTTTGTGGCTATATCGCTGCAGCCTTTTGGCTAGCATTTTATTTTAAAATTTTGCAATAATATTCATTAGTAATGTTGGTATAGTTTTCCCTTACTAGCTTAGGTACTAGTTAAGTCAATAAACATTTATCAAACATTTACTATGTTCCAGGCACTGTGCTAAGTGCTAGGGTTACAAAGAAGGGCAAAAAGTAGGCCCTGCTCTCACAGAGCTCGCAATCTAATGGGGGAGAAAATAGGCAAACAACTACATAGAAACAAGCTATATACAGGATCAATTGCAGGTAATCAAGAGAGGGAAAGCACCAACATTAAAGAGAGCCGGAAGACACTTCTTTTTTTCCTATTTATAATATTTTATTTTCTCCCCAATTACATGTAAAACAATTTCTAAATATTTTTGAAAATTTTTGAGTTCCAAATTCTATCCCTCTTACCTGCCTGAAAAAGTAAGCAATCCGATATAGGTTATATGTGTGCAATCATGCAAAACATTTCTGGCAGAAACTTGTTGCAGACTTTGAGGAGTTTAGTTAAGACTTGAGGCAAATTAGGGAAGACAGGAGATGGGGTAAGAAGAGAGAATTACATGCATGGAGCACTGCCAGGGAAAATGTCCTGAGTTTGGAGATGGGCTATAAAGTCAAAGAGGCCAATATCACTGAATCATGGAGTATGAGAAGGAAAGTGAGGTTTAAGAAGACTGCAAAGGGGATAGCAGGTTATGGAGAGCTTTGAACACTAAACACAGGATCTTATATTTGATCCTGAAGTTAATAGGGAGCTACTGGAGTTTATTGAGTCAGGGGGCAGGGGAAACACATCTGCATTTTAGGAAAAGCCACTTGTGGATTAGAGTAGGGAGGACCTTGTGGTAGGCAGCCCCACCAGCAGCTATCACCATGTTGGGGAGGGCCTGGTGGCAGGCGGCCCCACCAGCAGCTACCGCATTAGTCCAGGCGTGAGGTGAGCAGGACCTGCACGAGGGTGGGGGCCATGTCAGAGGAGAGAAAGGGGCATATCTGAGAGATATTTAGAAGATATAATGGCAGGAGTAGGCAACTGATTGAGTATCAACGAAAGAGAGTAAGAAGAAAGGATGGCACTTAGGTTGTGAGCCTGGGTGACTAGGAGAATGGTGGTGGCATAGACAGTAATAAGAAAGGAAGAGGGAAAGTTTGGAAGGAGGGAAATAATGAGTTCAGTTTTGGATGTGTCTGATTTAAGATGTCTTTGGGATGGCCTTGGATGCTAATACACAAATAACAGGGAAAATAAACTAAAGAGTCTAAAACAAGGCAGCAAATTGCAGCTTATAGGTATCAATAAGATGTGGGATGGGACCCATGACAGTAATATGGCTCCAGCTGGGTGTACTTCTTATAAAAGGAATAGCCAAAATCGGGATGGGAAGGAGGTGGTGAGTCACAGAATAACGTTGTATATGTTATTTCACATGATTTCATCATTTCACATGAGAAAATATACTCATGTTAAGAAATCCAGCAACCATAGAAGGAGAGCTTCATAGAGGGCATTTGGAGGAAGATAAAGAGAGGCAGAATTAGAAATGATATTGTCATCTGAGTATACTATAGAACACCTGGAAAGAAAGAGGAAACAGATCAAGAGTTCAATAAACATATCACTATCCTGGCGAAGAGGCATGATATGTTAGTGTTGGGGGACTTCAATTAGCCAAACATCTGTTGGAGCTAAAAGCAGAGCCACTAATCATTTTTTGACTTGCTATATTGATTGTTTCATCCTTCAAAAGGTGGAAGAATAAACAAGAGGAAATTCTATTCTGGATCTGATTCTCACCAGCAGAGAGGAACTGGTTAACGAGGTGGAAATGATGGGGAAGTGTGCACTTCATCTTATAATTTGTGAAAAAGAATCAGAGGAATGCTGGGAAAACTGGCATTTGGGGAAAACAGATTTCAGAGTTCAGAGAGAGGTTAGGTCCAATACATTCAAATTCTGTAGGAAAAATCTCAGGCCAGGATGGATGGGAAATTCTCGAGAATGGAATTCTGTGGAGCCCCTGCGCAGTCAGGCAGATTATCACCTCAACATTCTGCTGGTTTCCAATCAGAACAGCATGTTCTGTGGACTGTGAACAGGGGGTTGTGAGGAAGTACTGGGAACTCTAAAGTGACAAGACTACTGTAAAATTATCGCAGAGTCGAGTAGTCCAAAATCACAGGGAACTAGACTGCTTGATGACATAAGGCATCACCAAGAGGGAGGTTTACCAAAATGAGCAGTGCAGTTCAACAAGGTAATCCACCCTGTCTACCACACACACACGCACACACACACACACACACACACACACACACACACACACACACTTTGCTTCCTGCTCCATGAGCTTTTTTCACTTTCTGGTCCATTTTTATGGTAGAGGTGGCAGCCTCCAAAATTCTAACAGATAGAAGCTGACTCACCAGGAAAAGCCACCTAACATGTAGCAGACACCCTTTTGCATGACAATCTTTGCGACCCTAAGCAATAGAAGCTGGAGTGGATGGTGTTGAAATGATTCCTTCCCTTTCTCCTTGAGTCCTTCCTTCATAAGCATTCAGGGTTACCATAATATACTTGTTGAAGGCAGGGAACAGGGAAGGAAAGAAGTTTGGACACATCTATATGAAGTGTTCCCTCAGGGGAAGTATAATCATGAACTTATTCATTGCTTGAGGTTGTGCCTATGGATAGTAATGGAAATGTCTGACCTTAGCTGAGGGGCACATAGCTGATGAGAGATGTAATACCCTGCTGTAATAACTACCTTATTTTAAGCCCAGGGCAATATAACATTTCTGCAAAGGTCCCACATGACTCTCGTTTCTTTACTTCTTGATTTTACTTCTTGACTTTTCTTTTCCTTTATTTTAGATGCAGTTACATATTCAGTAAAAATTGCTCAGAGGTCTCAGGTTGAGATCTCGGTCTTTAATATACATTTATATTCATTTCTAATTAATTCCTGGCCTCTTTGTTATTGAGGCAAAATTTGGTTCCTAGAAACTGCTGGATAATAAAACAGTAGTTTATATTATAGTGTCTGTGGATAGACAGGCACTGGGAAGAAAATCTAGGGAAAGAGTAGACTTTTTCTGGAAACTTCTTTCAATCTTTGAGTAGGTTTTGTTGGCCAGAAGTTGCTCTTAGGGTTTACTGGCTAGATTTCTTTCCTTCTTTCTTAAAACCTTAGATTCAGCGTACTCTGAAGCCCATAGATTGAACATCAATGGGTCCCCGCCCAAGCTCCACTCAATGGCTGCTTTTTGGACCCTTATGGCTTAGAGTGAATGTCTATAGTAACTGTTTCTCTTCAAAACAACAGCCCTGAGGCTCCTACCCCTCCCAGCTTGCTTTATGTATTTTTTCTTTCCTATTTAAAGGAGCCATCCCCCTGACTACTTTTTAAGAGGTGTGTGTGTGTTCATCCTTCATTGCTGAAGAAGACCATGCCATCAGAGAAATAATGACATGACGTGTACTTGACTTTATTTTGAGGGAGGGAGGGCTGTGAAGGTCACCAGCCTCACTTCTCCTCCAGAGCCATATGAATCCAATGACCAGATATTCATCAGGATGACTGGAGATGACCCAGGATGAGGCAATTGGGGTTAAGTAACTTTCCCATGGTCACACAGCTAGTGAGTGTCAAGTGTCTGACATGAGTTTTGAACTCAGGTCCTCCTGACTCCTGCACTGGTGTTCTATCCGCTGCACCACCTAGCTGCCCCTTTTTTAAAGAGGCCTATTCACTGAATAGGCATTATCTCACTTTAAGTGAGAACCTGAAAAGGCCTTAGCCTAAAAGGCCAAAGTCTCCAATTACATCCTGGACTGTTTCCAGTCATCCTGATGACTATCTGGTTACTGAATCCAGATGGTTCAGGAGGAAAGAGTGAGGCTGATGACCTTGCACAGTTCTCCCTCACAGAAAACGAAGTCAAGTGCAAGTTATGTCACCATTTCTCTGATGTCATGGTCCTCTTCAAAAATGAAGAATGAACATAACACTGGTGGTGTACACTTGAGTCTGTCTGATTCTGAAATTGTTTCTCTCTTTTATACAAATTCCTTCGGATGTCATCAAGTTTCTCACACAATGGCTTTGATTGATTCAAGGTGATGTACAGGCTTCCTTCACTCTTGGCTCTGATTGATTGATTCAAGTAAGAAGTGTTCTTACCTAACAAAAGCAACTATTTTATTTGTCAACTTGAAGAATCTAGGTGTTATAGTAAAAAGAACTCTGGATCTGGAGTCAGGATGCCCTGTTTCAGACACTTAGTAGTTGTGTGACCCTGAGCAAGTCACTTAACCTCTGTCTGTCTCATTTTTATCATCTGTAAAAAAGGAACAGTAATAGCACTCACCTCCCAAAGTTGTGAGAATCAAACAAGATATCTGTAAAGCAATTGGAAAACTTAAAGTACATCATAAATGCAAGCAATGGTGATGATGACGATGATGATGATGACAATGACGATGATGTGAGTGGGATAATCAACAGAACCTCACTCGCACACCTGTTTTTTTATTCTAATTTCTCGCAGTAAAGTTCCTAGGCTCAGAGATTTCGAACTATAAGGGCCCTTAAAGATCTTCATGTTCAAGCCACTCATTTTAAAGATGAGGAAAGTGAGATATAGGTTGTGGTTTTGTGCTTGTCCTTCATTCTCAAAGAGGACCATGACATCATGGTGGTGATACCATGTCTTGCAAGTGAATTGGATTTAAGTGAGGGAGGGCTGTGCAAAGACATCAGCCTTACTTTCTCTTTCTAAGCCATCTGGGTCCAGTGACCAGATATAGAATGGGACAACTGGAGATGGTCCATCGAGATAGATAATGGACCTTAAATGACTTACCTAGGTTCTCACAGCTGATAATCTTCTGAGGTAGAATTCAAACCTATGTCTTCTGGACTCTGTGACCAGAGCTCTCCACACACTCCACACATAATACAGTGACTCCATATTGCACTGACCCTATTATAATGGGGGCACATTGAGATCAATCTCTAGATCAGATTGTGGAGATTTTCTAAAAGATTTTGTTGGGGACAAATGAATGAGTCAATTTGTGGCGATTTAATGAAATATTATGCAACCATTTTTACATTGTAAATCCTAGAGGGAACTGAGAGGAAAATGGGTCAGGGTGGAGGATTGGTGGGTGAAACAATTATGAAAAACTCTCATGAGTTCTTATATATTCATAGACCATCTCATCAATCTACTAAACTTTCATGTGGGGCCTAGGTTATCCCTTGGGACACTCCTCCTACTGTTTATAAGATATACTCTGCTTTGTGTAACATCAAAATATGTTAGAAAAAACAAGTTCAACACAAAAGAGAAAGAGGAGTTGCCTGAACAGATTAATGTGGATGCATAGGGAGCTCACCAATCAACTTTAATTCTGAAAAGACCTGTACAAAAGATGGAAGAAAGGGTAGAGAATGGAGAACAAATCTGTTCAAAGCACAGCATGGTCCTATAACAATGGTGTCATGAGGGCAAGTGTTCAGAATGAGCTGAGGAAATGAAATCACAACCAAAAAGATGATATACAAGAAAATGGGGGGAAGGGGATAAACTAGATGGGGTGATGATAGAAAGGAGGGCAAATGGGAGGGGGGTAATTAGAACTAAACACTTTTGAGGAGGGATAGGGTCAATAGAGAGAATAGAATAAATTGGGGGGCAGGAGGGAGAGAAATATAGTCTTTCACAACATGACTGTTATGGAAGTGTTTTGCATGACTACACATGTATACCCTATGTTGCATTGCTTGCTTTCTGAATGGAGGTAGGTGGGGAGTTTTAAAAATGAATGTTAAAAATTGTTTTTACATGCAACTGGGAAATAAGACACAGGCAATGGGGTATAGAAATCTATCTTGCCCCACAAGAAAATAGAGGGGAAGGGGAGAAGAGAAGGGGTAGGGCGGGATGATAGAAGGGAAGGGGAAGACCTAATTGGAATGCACACTGTCTTGGAGTGGGCAGAAGGGAGAGATGGGGAGAAAATTTTGGAACTCAAAACCTTGTGGAAGTGAATGTTGAAAACTAAAAATAAATAAATTTTTAAAAAATGAAATAGATGTATATGATCGATTGATTGAATGACAAATAACCTTGGTGGCCCTCAGCAGGGAGGCAGCAGCCACCACTATTCATCTTTCTTTCTTTGACTCTTTCTTCTCAATGGCACTTTGGATGTAGCTCATAGTTCTTTGGAGAGTAAGGATGCTCTGTGTGCTCAGCTTCTTTCTTTGCAGATAAAGTCTTGCATGTCTTATTTACCTCCTAGTGTTCTGTGCTCCCTCTTCCTTTTTCACCTCTATGTCATATTCTCCCATTCTCCAAATTCCTGACCCAGCTTAGATTCCTTTATGCCTCTTCAGAATCTTTTTTTGTCCTTTGTTTTTGGCTTGAAACCATTCCCCCACTCTTTGAAAGAACACTTTCTTTACCTTGATAACAGGTCCTTCCCTAGACAGACCTTCTTTGAATTCCTTGACCTTCTCTTTGATGCAACAACCTGTATTTTTAGTAATAGTGACAATTACTTGGCCACTGCAGGAACGCAATGCCTTGTTCTCTGTGGAGGGCATTGCAAAGTTCTAACTTGAACCAAAATATGCAGTAATTCCTCAGTCTGGCATTGAAGGTCCTTCCCAATTTGACTCCAGCCTTTTGGCCTATGACTCCCCTTGACACATTCTATATTCCAGGCAGTCTGGACTACCTTCAGTTTCCTAGATGATACTGTAAGTCTCCCACCCCTTACGCACTTAGGTAGGCCATCCTCCAAGTTTATAATGTGCTTCCTCTCCACCTCTTGAGCTTTACCTTCCTTCAAAGCTTATCTCAGGATCCTCCCAGGAACCTTCCTGGTAGATACTACCCCTAGCTGAAAGCACTCTTTCCTTACTCCAGCTATCCCAGAGCACTCCCTCTGCTATATTATACCCATCTGTGGACATGTTGGACTCACCCTCCCCCAGTGTAAGGTTCTTGCTGACTAGGGCTGCATCATTCTTTCTCTTTTTCTCCCTAGTGCCTAGCACAGTGCCTGGTAGTTGGCAGAAAAGCAAACATTTTCCATTTTATGCCAAGTACTTCACAATCCCCCCCTCCCTTGTGTTCCCTATCTCCTGGAAGACAGATTCTTAGTTTTCCAGTCCTGAACATAAAGGAGAAGTACATGGTAGCTGTTGTAGAATAGAAAGAAGCCTAGATTGAAAGTCTGAAGGCCTGGGCTGGATGCCTGACTGGCTCTGTCCAGCTTACTATCTGTGTGACCTTGGGAAATTCATTATACAACACTGAGGCTCAGTTGTCTCACCTGTAAAGTGACTACCTACCAGGTACCCTAAGGGATAAGTAAATGAGATGGTATGCTTTGGAAATCCAAAGCCTCTGTAGAGATAGGTGCTATTAGATGAGCCCTGAGAAAATTCTCTTCTCAAAGGCCCCTGAAGACAAGGCCCAAGCCACAATTAAAGTTGTTGGCTGACTCGAATCAGTTTAAGGGCCCATTAGCATAGGTGCTAATTGAGTGGCTTTTTGAAGTTTGCCTTTTACTCCAGATCCAGAAAAACCCAGATACTGGCAGCCTTCAGAAAGTTGGTTTGAAATGTTTTGGGGTATTTGAGAGCTTCCTCTGGAGGATGGCAGCTGGAGGTCACTAATTTAAAAGGCCTGTAATTTGAGACTTCCCATCTGTAAGGCAGATGAGTGCCATTGTTTAGGAAATGCACAAAAGGGAAACTGCACTTGGCGATTGGGCTTCTAGTGAGGTCCACCAAGAGGAAAACTGCCTCTCCCCAGGCTGGTGGCAGAATCACACAAGTAATTTCTCCTGAGATCCCACTTCCCTGAACATAAACACAACACAGAACCTCAAATACACAATGTTAGTGTCAGAAAAGTCCTTCGAAGAAAGAACTAGAAAAATCACACACCACAGAATGCCAGAACTAGAAAGGAACATAGAAGTGTGGTTCAGTCCCTCATTTGACAAGTGAGGAAACTGAGTCTGAAACAAGTTAAGTGATTGGCCCAAGGTCATCTGGCTATACCAGATTCAGGACCATTAATCCAGTCCTTCAGTCTTGACAGCATGGCCCTTTTACCTTGTATTAGATCTGAAGTTCTTTGAGGGGATCCCCCTATCCCCAGACCAAAGCCTGGTGCCTTCCTTGCCCATTGAAAATCAGACAAAATACTTGAGGAAATGGATGAGATTGAGAATTCTCTCAAAGCAAAGAGATGATTTATTCAAATAAATATGTCTTTCCCTTTTCTCAAGAGCTCCGACCTTCAAGAACAGCAAATAACACTTTTATTTGTCTTCATCCTCCACAGGGTAAATGCACTAATGCCTGGGAATTTTAAGGTAGATTTCATTTTCTCAGACAGGGCCAAACCAGTACTAATAGACATTCATAAAGGTCAGCTTGGAAGTAAATATTTCCAAGTATCTATTTCTTTGCCACTTTGTGAGAGCTCAATTGGCATAAGAATTATTTTTTTTTCCCCATATATTCACATCTGTTCAAAGTAATGGAGACTGCCAGTGAGTTTGATTTTATTTTATGGAGTCCTCCATAACTGAACTCCTCCTTGTCCCTTTTCATACTCCCAAACTTTCCCATCTCCAGGCCTTTGTCTACTATGTTTCCTAGACCTGGGTTGTCCTTCTTGTCACCCTTGAATTCTTACCCATTCTGACAAAAACAACTCAAGAATCACTGCCTCCATAAAGGGTCCCCTATTCCTCCTGTAAGTAGAGACCTTCCCCTCAGTCTTCACATCCCCTTTACATATTTTTGTGTATTTTCATTCTAGTATTCTGTGTGTGTCATCCCACTCCCAATAGAATAGATGTCCCATGAAGGCAATGATTGTTTGATCTAAACCAGACTTGCACAACTTAGCAATAGATAGGGGCCAAAATTAAAATAGGCTAAACGTCTTTGAGCCTCAGATAGGTAAGACTACAGGCAGATTGACCATGGTTGGTTGCCACAGGTCACGTGACAAACAGGAGAGAGTGAGCTGTGGCAACCGTACATTTTTTGCAGGCAAGTTGCTTACAACACACAGGCCCTATGTTGTGCAGGCCTGTTTTAAACAGTCAAAGCAGTGTTTGTATGGCAGAGGACCTGAATGAATGGTTTTTAATTGAATTGAATTAGAAGCTGTCTTTTGGACATGCTAAGTTTGAGGCAGCCTCATATTCTCTCACATTTATTCTTTTAGGTACTCCTCTGGACTCTTCCTTGTCCATCCTGGGGCTTTTTCAGGTCTCTGGGAGGAGGACCAGAATAGCTGGGTCTCTCTAATATTCTCTGTTCCTAAGCATTGGGCTCTAGGTGAGGAGGAATTCTGAGACTGGCATCAGAGTCTTTTCTGTGCATGTCAGCTTCACTGGCACAGGACAAGAGAAGACTCTAGCTCAATGCTGACATAAATCAGGACCATAGGATTTTAGAGCCGAATGGGACCTCAGAGGCCATCTAATCAACTCCCTCATTTTGCAGAAGTGAAAACTGAGGCCCAGGGAGGAGAAAGTGACTTGTCCAAATCAACACACAGGATCCTAGTTCTAAAGGTAGAAGGCACCTTAGAACCCATCTAGTCCAGGAATTATTAAGTTGGGCCTTCCCTCTCCCTCCTTCCTTCCTTTCTTCCTTCCTTATTTCCTTTCTTTCCTTCTCTCCTTTTTTCTTCCTTCCCTCCCTTTCTTCCCTCCCTCCTTTATTTCTTTCCTCCCTCCCTCTTTTTTTATTCCCTTCCTCCTATTTTCCTTTCCCCTTTCCCCTCCTCTCCTCTCTTCTCCTGTCCTTTCTTTCCTTTCTTTCCTCTGTCTACATGGGGAATCATGAACTTCTATGTGGGTGCCCTGCCCAAAGGATAAGTGGATTTCTTTAAATTGAGTTCTGAAAAAAACAAGCTTTGGCAAGGATCATTGGGTATTCAAATGAAACTACTTGAGCATGCTTTCAACCCAAATCACTCTGGCTCTCACTGATTGGCCAATAGTAAGACCCAGCTGAAGCATCTATTGGTCACTGTTTGGGTTTTTGATGGCTCAGAGTGAGTGTAAATAGCAATTGTTTCTGTTCTGGCCAGAAATCCTGAAGGTCTGACTCTCTCAGATTGACTTTTTTTTTTTTTGAGTAGGTGAAAGAGGCTATCTTTTGCTTCATTTCTTACCTAGCCTTAAATCATTGAGTGGGTGCTGTCTCAGACAAACTGAGATCTGGAAATGACCTTAGTTTAAAAAGGCCAAGTTCTCCCACTGCATTAGGGGATATCTCCAGTTGTCCTGATCTATATTTTGCCACTAGACCCAGATATCTCTGGAGTAGAAAGTGAGGCTAGTGACTTTGCACAGATCTTCCTTGCTTAAATCCAAATCACCTGCAAGGCAAGACGTCACCTTCCTGATGTCATTGGTCTTTTTCCAGAATGAAGGACCACCAACGATAATATTAGCCTGGGGTCCACAGTGTTAATAGATTTAGGGGAGGGACAAATCTGTGACCTTGCATGGGAAAAATACATCTTTATTGCCATATGGTGTCCTTTGTAATACTATGCATTTTATTGTATTCATTTTCAAAAATTCTGAGAAGGGGTCCTTCATTGCCTGCCAAAGAAGTCCATAGTTCAAAATGTGATATTGATCTAATTCAACTCCTTCTTTCTAGTCATGGAGAAACTGAGATCCAGGAAAGTGAAGCAACTTGCCCAAGGTCAGTTACATGGGTAGCTAGTAGCAAAGTCACTATTCCAAGTCAGCTCCTCTGACTCCAAAGTTAGCATTCTTTCTACTGTGCCAGGCAAAGAAAAGATGAAAGGAACTGAGATTGTCCTCCACATTCCTAGTATGAAGTAAATCCAAAGGATTTTGGAAGTAGCATCAAAATCACCGATGCCTCCATGAGAAGCAGGAGATCATTCTTTTTGTGGGGTGTAGATCTGACTCTTACCCAGCCATTCATACCTCAATGAGGAAGGGTGAATGATTTCCAACAATGGAATGATTTGATAATGGATTGGAGTATATTGGATCAGAGCCATCTGTTTTATACTATGTCAATCAAGGGAACCGATAGATTGGCCCGTTAGTAGATCTAATAAGAGCTTAGCATGAAAAGGCTAAGAGCAGATGCCAAGCCTTGGGACAGAAGTTGATCCTTTTTCATATCTCTATTGCTACCATCATGATCCCCACTCCACCACCACCTCCATCCCCAATTATAGTCATGATGGAGAAAAAGCAGCCTTTTTGCCTCTTGGTTCAGAGATGGCACCCGTATTGAGGCCAATTACATTGTAGGAGTTCTTGAACTCCAGATTTCTAGGATAATGGAGAGATTTTCTGAACCCGGCATTTCATAGTGGCAAAAGTTTCCAAAATCCAGTTTCTGGCAGAATGTCAATAGTTCTTGGATTAAGGATCCTATATGTGGACCTCAGAACTGGAGGAGTAGCAAGAAAAATGAGCCATGAGAAGGGGGAACAAATCCTTGACTTTGTATCCCTTTATTACCACGAGTTATTCTGAGAGTACAGATTCATTTGGCAAGGAGATAGCCTTGTTAGCAATCCAAAATTTATTTTTCTTAAGGGGAGGGGGTTCAAAACCTTTGGGTATTAGTAGAAGCTTAGAGAGGCCTGTATAAATCAATGAGATAAAAGTGGGAATCATTGAAGGAAAAACATTTTCTTTTATGTTTGTTCAATCATGTCCAACTCTGTGACCCCATTTAGGGTTTTCTTGATAGAGCTACTAGAGTGATTTGCCATTTCCTTCTCCACTCATTTTACAGATGAAAAAACTGAAGGAAACAGGGTGAAATGACTTGCCCAGGGTCACATAGCTACTAAGTGTCTGAAGTCACATTTGAACTCAGGAAGATGAATCTTCTTGACTTGAGGTCCATCTCTCCATTCACTGCAGTTCCACCTAATTGCCCTATTAAGGAGAGTATGTCAAGGGTTATGGACTCCTGTGTGTTGTTTGTGTTCTCTGTTGTTTATGGGCTGCTCCTGAGAATCCTTGGTATTTGTAGTTTGTTTTCCCTCCTGTGGAGTGAAATGAAGTATGCCCTAGATCTTACATGCATTCAATTCAGCTCAATTTTCTTCCATTCCCTTCTATTCCATTGAATTCAACCATCATTTGCAAAATGCTTATTATGTGCCAGGCTTACTATGTGCCATGTATAAGGAGTACAAAGAAAATGTTACCATGAATACTTGCAGGGGAACTGAGGCTCTTTTTGTCTTAATAGTATTTTTTCCAATTACATGTAAAGATAGTTTTCAATATTTATTTTTGGAAAATTTTTAAGTTCCATATTTTTCTCCCTCCCTTCCCCCCTTCCTCCCCTAGAAAGCAAGCAATCTAATATAGGTTATACATGTACAATCATATCAAACATATCTCCACATTAATCATATTGTGAAAGAAGAATCAGAATAAAGGGAAAAAACAAGAAGCAAAAAAATGAAAAACAACAAAAAAGTGAAAATAGCCAACTTCAATATGCATTCAGACTCTGTAGTTCTTTCTTTCTCTGGACATGGATGACTTTTTCCATCAAGAATCTTTTGGAATTATCTTGGATCATTGCATTTCTGTGAAGGGCTAGCTCTATCAAAAACAGTCCTCAAACACTGTGTTTGTTACTATGTACAGTGTTCTCCTGGTTCTGCTCACTTCACTCAGCATCAGTTCATATAAGTCTTTCCAGGTTTTTCTGAAATCCACCTACTGACTGTTTCTTATAGTACAATAGTATTCCATTATATTCCTATACCATAACTTGTTAAGCCATTCCCCTCAATTTTCAATTCTTTGCCACCACAAAAAAAAACTGTTACAAATATTTTCATACATGTAGGTCTTTCCCCCCCTTTTCATGGTTTCTTTTGGATACAGACCTAGCAGTGGTATGCACATTTTTACAGTCCTTTGGGTAATAGTTCCAATTTGTTTTCCAGAATGGTTGGATCAGTTTACAACTGAGGCCCCTTTATCCATGTCTTTGAAGGCCTAGATAGGATCTGTATTCTAAGGTTCAAAGACACTGTAGGTGAGAACAAAACAAATGAAGGTGATATTATTTGGGGGGAGTAGTACTTCCCCCCCAAGACTGCATATCCTTTATATATACCCAGAGTTTGATTTTCTAGATCATGGGTTACACAACCATCCTCTCTCAATTATTTCCAATTTTATCATCATAGCTTAGGACCTCATTACTGGGTGCCTAGATCAGAGATATCAAACACCCTGGGCAGTATGAAGGCTGTAAAACTCCCAAGTGTACCAGAACCAGATTAAAATGCGATTGGAAAATATTTAGCAAATAAATGAAAATACAATGAACATTGATGTTCATTTGTGGTTTTCTATGTCAAAATGTGGCCTACAGGGAGCCTTACCTATGGTTTAGTGGCCTCTATTTCTATTATTTGAGTTTGATACCATTGGCCTAAACATTTTCAATAGTTTTCTAACAGGGCTTCACTCTTTTCTTTCTCAAACTCATCCTCCATCCTACAGCCAGACTAATTTTTCTTATGCCAAAAAGTGGCCATGTCACTGCTTTGCTCAAAGATCTTCAATGGCTCCTGATTATCTCCTGAGTTCAAATGCCTCTCTACAAGGCTCTCCACAGTTTGGTACCACTCTACCCTTCCAGTCTTATGTCAAATTATTCCCCAATACATACCTTCCATATATTCTTGTGTTTCTCCTCTGTGTGACCCCTGAAGGCCTATACCCTATGTATGGAAAGTCCTTCTCTCCCTCTCCCCTCCCCATCCCCATTAAATTCCTACCCATCCTTCAATTTCCATACTTCTTCTTTTAGGAATGCTCCTCTCATTCCCCCAAACATAAATGGCCTTTCCTCTCAGCCCTCACGGAGACGTTCCTTATTACTACCTCTAACAGACTTAACGTGCATTTTACAGTTATTTATGCATGTACCATAACCCTCCACAGAATCACAAAAGGCTTAGAGATCATATAGTCTAAGCTCCTTATTTCAGAAAGGAGGAAACTGAGGCCTAGACATGCACCATGACTTCTAGCAAGTTATACAATCAAGACTTGAAGTTAGGTCTTTTGCTTCTAAGTCAATGCTGAGTAGCTCCTCCAAAAACTGAATATAATGCTCTCCTCCCAGTCCTCAGATATGAAAATGAACCCTGTGATCTCATTTATCCCTCCAATGATATTGGTCATAAGACATCCAAACTTGCCTAGCTTAAGCTAGTCTCGCCCATGACAATGCATCAGTGTGCATAGAGGTCTTCCTCTAGACATCAGGAGGGTACATACCAATGGAACTTAGGAGCTGTCCATCAGTTACATGTCACCCTCCCTGAGTGACCACTGCATCATATATATATATATATATATATGTGTGTGTGTGTGTGTGTGTGTGTGTAATATTATATATAATATAGTGTGTATATATAATATATAATAATATATTATAAATGATATATTTAATATATTATATTTATATATGTATTATATATATACACATATTTACCTCCTCTTCACTATATCTTGTTTGTGATCTGTTGCATCTTGCTCATGCTCACAGTAAATATTTGAGAAATGATCATTGAAAGGGTTTGAATGACTTGAACCACCTTTCCCTAATAGGAAGTGAGAAGAGTGGAGTTCAGGGTGAGGATGTAGAGAGAATTGTTGTTTTTTTTTTTTCCCAAAACATTAGTGGAGCAGCTAAAAGGGACTGAGAAGCACTTAAAGAGAGGAAGCGTGATTTGTCCAGGACTGTTAGTTAGGAGATAGTGAAGTGTATTGGAAAGTACTGAATTGGAATCGGAGGTATTCATACTGGTTTTACCACTTTCCTCACCATCTTGCTCTCCTTTCCATTCTACTGTTCAGTTGTTTCGGTCATGTCTAACTCTTCATGACCCTATTTAGGGTTTGCTTGGTAAAGCTACTGGAGTGCTTTGCCATTACTTTGCCATGATTCCCCTAGTCAATCTGTTCCAGTGGCTTTCTATAATGTATAGAATCAAATCTAAATTCTTCTGTTTAGTTTGCAAAGCCCTTCACAGCCTAATCACCATCTTGATAGCCTTATTGGACATTACTGCATCATCATCCCTACCCCCAAACTTGTGCCTGCAAAGCTGAAAAGAAAAACACTGAGTTTCTCTTAATTCCTCACACATAACACTTTGTGCTACATTTCTGTGCCTTTCCACTGGCCATCCCCCCATGCCTGGAATGTATTCTTTCCTTATCTCTGCCTCAAAGATTCCCCCTGTTCTTTCAAGAAAATGCTCAAACACCACCTTTGGCATGAAGCCTTTTCTGATTCCCTCAACTTCCCCAATTATGTTGTGTTGAACTATTTTGTATGTATTTCTATTGATTGAGTTGATGTTGATGCTGTACATATCTTTAGATATACTTGTGACCTCCCCCCCTAGAATATGAGCTCCATGATGGTAGGGCTGGTTGACTTTTCATACCCAGAACCTAGTGCAGGGCCTAGCACAGAGGGGGTACATAATAAACACTCATTCATCAAATGATAGATTGCTTCTGCCCCTTATCCTAAAGTCTTGGCCTCCAGGGCTGGGAATCCCCTGCTAGGGAGAAGAAAGCCCTCAGCAGCCAAGACTCTCAGAGGACAAGGGAGGGCAGGATCTCTGCTGGTCCTGGTCATGGGCATTTCTTGCTTTTCTAAAGGACTGGAGGAGGGAGCAGAGAGGAAGCTTGTGTATGAATTTTAAGATGAGAAAGCAAGGCAGCACCTGCTCCCTTCTGGGGAAGAGTTAGCTAAGGATTTCAGATCACCCCCAACCTGGAGGTAGAAGAGAACCCAGTAGGTCAGTATCTGGTGGCAGGGACTATATGCCCAGAAGAGCAGTGCTTGACATAGCCAAGGGAATGGAGCCCCCAACAACCCTGCAGCATGGGGGGCCCTGAGGTACTCATCCCTTCATGGTACCCACATATGGCCCCTTTGCACTGGCCCCTCCACGCATGAGCTGTGGCCACTTGGCTTCCCTGGGCGTGTGATCCACCACATGTGTTGGCTCACTCTGGACCTCAGCCACTCACGTTCACTCCCTGTGTCCCTCTCCATGTGTGTTCCCTAAATGTGGGGCTGCTCTTCCCGCTGATGTCATGTGCATTTATGACAGAGTAAACCTAGGTTTATTGGGGACATGCTTTGTTACTACTTTTCTTACTCTGTCTTTCCATGAAAAACCTTGACTTTGAACTCATTGTGTCCTTTGGCTGACCAGAAGAGGTAAACATGGTAGTGGAACTCAGTATCTGGTTAGTGGAGGCATGTTGGCAAATCTTTCCATCAGGCCACATTTGGGTGGCCCACAGGGCAAGAGGGTGCCCCAAAGTGCTCCACAGGGCAATCCCAGAGAAAGACCTTTCTCCTTCTTCTCCTTGGCCCCAGAGACAGAAGCAGCATCTAAGTCTTCTGGGGCCAAGAGGCCAGTGAGGGCTCCATGTCAGGCAAATCTTCTGAACACTTGGAGTCCTACCCTAGTGGAAGAGGCTGCCTCCCAGAAGCAGACACTGCTGACTGCCCAGCCTTCTTACTGCTCTGTCTGAAGGAAGTTAGGGATGCTCTCAGGGACAGGTGAGGGGGAGGTACATTCCAGACATGGGAGACTTGAGTAAAGGTGGAGAGAGAAGCTAATAGGCCAAATTGACTGAAATCGAGAGTGCATAGGGGGAGAAGTATGCAATAAACCTAGAAAAATGGGTGAGAATCATATGAGGAAGGGCTTTTCATGAGAAAAAGAGGAGTTTGCATTTTATCCTAAAGGCAATAGAAAGCTACTGAAAGTTTTGTTTTTCACTATGGAGAAAATGACATGATGCATTAAGTGTTTGAAAAACATCCACTTAGCAGAGGTGTAGAGAACAGAAAGCCTGGGCGAGGGGGGGGGCAGGGGAAAGGGCTGCTAACAATCATCCAAGTAAGAGGGGATGAAGGCCCAAACTAAGACAGAGCCTGGGAGTGGAGCAAAGAGGATTTATGGGAAAGATGTAGAGATGGGATCTTTAACACTTGCCAACTGACTTGGTCATTTTGTTTAAAAAAATGAATTTATAGATTTTGATTGAGGTGGAAATTTCCTGAAAGTGCATGTGCTGTTAAGACTTTATAAAATCTTTTTCTTCTCTTTCTCTCCAGCAAAATCATTTCTTTTGTCAGTGGTGTTTGACCTTCTAGCATCTTATTGTCTATAAGACTCCAAGTTACTGGCCAAAATTAAGGAAGGGAGGCAGTTGTATACCCAATCCCTACCCACAGGACTAGGGCTATTAACAGATGTGGGAGAGAATACAATATTTGATGGCAAGTACAGCAAGAACAAAACCCAGTATTTATAAAGTACGTTAAGTTTTGCGAAGCATTTTATAAATATTCTCTCATTTGATCCTTACAATAACTTTTGGAGGTAGGTGCTATTATTACTCTTATTTTTTACAAATGAGTAAACTAAGGCAGGCAGAGGTTAGGTGATTTTCACAGGGTCATACAGCTAGTCTATGTCAGAGGCTGACTTTGAACTCAGATTTTCCTCACTCCAAGTCTAGGACTCTATTGATTGTACCATCTAGGTGCCTTTAATGGATACAAGGCCAAAGTGTTTTTAAAGAGAAGTGAGAGGTTTTGTCTGGAGCACTCATTGACCAACTAGGGAAACAAGTGTCTTTATAAGAAGCGTTTTTAATAAGTGATGCAAATGTCCAGATGAGGTGGGGAATTTACGCTGGATAAGAGGGATGGGCAGTCAGCAGTGTCTGCTTCTGGGAGGCAGCCTCTTCCACTAGGGTAGGACTCCAAGTATTCAGAAGATTTGCCTGACATGGAGCCCTCACTGGCCTCTTGGCCCCAGAAGACTTAGATGCTGCTTCTGTCTCTGGGGCCAAGGAGAAGAAGGAGAAAGGTCTTTCTCTGGGATTGCCCTGTGGAGCACTTTAGGACACCCTCCTGCCCTGTGGGCCACCCAAATGTGGCCTGATGGAAAGATTTGCCAACATGCCTCCACTCAACCAGATACTGAGTTCCACTACCATGTTTACCTCTTCTGGTCAGCCAAAGGACACAATGAGTTCAAAGTCAAGGCTTTTCATGGAAAGACAGAGTAAGAAAAGTAGTAACAAAGCATGTCCCCAATAAACCTAGGTTTACTCTGTCATAAATGCACATGACATCAGCGGGAAGAGCAACCCCACATTTAGGGAACACACATGGAGAGGGACACAGGGAGTGAACGTGAGTGGCTGAGGTCCAGAGTGAGCCAACACATGTGGTGGATCACACGCCCAGGGAAGCCAAGTGGCCACAGCTCATGCGTGGAGGGGCCAGTGCAAAGGGGCCACATGTGGGTACCATGAAGGGATGAGTACCTCAGGGCCCCCCATGCTGCAGGGTTGTTGGGGGCTTCATTCCCTTGGCTATGTCAAGCACTGCTCTTCTGGGCATATAGTCCCTGCCACCAGATACTGACCTACTGGGTTCTCTTCTACCTCCAGGTTGGGGGTGATCTGAAATCCTTAGCTAACTCTTCCCCAGAAGGGAGCAGGTGCTGCCTTGCTTTCTCATCTTAAAATTCATACACAAGCTTCCTCTCTGCTCCCTCCTCCAGTCCTTTAGAAAAGCAAGAAATGCCCATGACCAGGACCAGCAGAGATCCTGCCCTCCCTTGTCCTCTGAGAGTCTTGGCTGCTGAGGGCTTTCTTCTCCCTAGCAGGGGATTCCCAGCCCTGGAGGCCAAGACTTTAGGATAAGGGGCAGAAGCAATCTATCATTTGATGAATGAGTGTTTATTATGTACCCCCTCTGTGCTAGGCCCTGCACTAGGTTCTGGGTATGAAAAGTCAACCAGCCCTACCATCATGGAGCTCATATTCTAGGGGGGGAGGTCACAAGTATATCTAAAGATATGTACAGCATCAACATCAACTCAATCAATAGAAATACATACAAAATAGTTCAACACAACATAATTGGGGAAGTTGAGGGAATCAGAAAAGGCTTCATGCCAAAGTAATAGTGGGGCAGAGAGTGCATTCCAGGCATGGAGGATGGGTAGTGGAAAGGTACAAAGATGAGTATTACGGGTAAGCAACAGAGATAAGGCCTGTTTGGCTGAACTGCACAGGGGGAGAGAGAGGGAGAGAGAGAGACAGAGACAGAGACAGAGACACAGAGAGAGACAGAGACAGAGAGACAGAGTGAGACAGAGAGACAGAGACAGAGTCAGAGAGACAGAGAGAGAGACAGACAGAGACAGAGAGAGAGAATAATATCCAATAAGTTTGAAAAGATAGGTTGCTACTAGGTTGTAAATATATCAGTCTGGTTGTCATGTGCCTAGAGTTATTCCTTAAATTCATGGGAACCTATGAGAGCACCAAGTAAGAGAGTATTGGGAAAGGGGGAAAGGAAGAGAGGAGAGAGAAAAGGAAAAGGGATACGCATTTATTAACAATCTATGATGTACCAGAAACTATGTGAAGTGCTTTACAAACATTATCTCACCTGATCTTCACAGGTATTCTCATTTCCTTCATTTTATAATTGAGGAAATTGAGACCAAGAGGTTAAGTGACTTGCCCAGAGTCACATAGCTAGTAAGTGTCAGAAGTCAGATTCGAACTTAGATCTCCCTGATTACAGAGCTAGCATGTATCCAGTGCAGTACCGACATGCCTTAAGAGAAGAAAGGAAAAGAGAGAGGAGAGCAAAGTAGAGGAGAGGTGAAGAGAGACAAGTGGGCCTAGGACAGAGCCTCTGAGGGATATCCACAGTTAGTAGTCATGATGTAGATGAATATCCATAAAGAGATGAAGGAGCCGAAATATACAAGAACCAAGAGAGCAGAGGCTTGAAACTTCAGAGAAAAGAAAGTATCCAGGAGAACAGGGTGGTCACAAGCGTTAAATGTGGCAGAGAGGTCGAAGACTCAGAAAGTCTTGAAGTAATTAAGAAATCATTGATAACTTTGGAGAAAGCCTTTTCAGTTGAGAACCAGGCTACAGAGCATTCAGAACTGAGTGAGAAAAGAGGAAGAAGAGGGAGGCACTGATTATAGATTGTTTACTCCAGGAGTTTAGGATGGTATCTGGAAGGCAAGAAGGTGGGTAGAGAGGAAGGAAGGAAGGAAGGAAGGAAGGAAGGAAGGAAGGAAGGAAGGAAGGAAGGAAGGAAGGAAGGGAAGGAAGGAAGGAAGGAAGGAAGGAAGGAAGGAAGGAAGGAAGGAAGGAAGGAAGGAAGGAAGGAAGGAAAGGAGGAGGGTGGAACTGAGGGAGGGAGGGAAAAAACATTGATCAATCCTTTTTACTATGTGCAAAACCCTCTTGTAAGCACTGGGAAGCTGACGAGAAAAGCAAGACAACAGGCGCTGTCAGAGAGTTTGCATTCTCATGCGGCAGATACACAAGTAAGAGGGTTAAGCCACAGGGCAAATGGAAAGAGCCAGAGGTCCTTAGGGCATCACTGTAAGGTAGACAGTCTTGTTTCTTCTGTAATGGTATTTACAGATAAAACTAGATCCATTCCTGATGTTGAGCCTCCTGAGAGGGGAAGGGCATTGGTGGCGTGGTCGCCTCTTGTGAGGGTTTTTAATGGGCCTGGAAAAGGCTTACAGCCTTGGCCGCACTCTGATTCTCCTCTCTTCCTGTATCCCGCCCTTTCCATCTAGAAATTAGCCTTAGGAGACAGAGACCCTTTCATGGGACAGAGCAGCATTAAAGCCAACTTTCAATTTATTTTTAAAAAATTTTTAAAAGACCAACGTTGAAAAGATTTTGTGTTTGTACATAAGTTCCCTATACATGAAGTGCCACTTTCTAAGGGAAAACATTGGCTGTTGAGCCCAAATCAAGCTCCATTTCTCACTTTGTGTATTCTGGTGACATCTTCCGGTTATTTGACAATTCAATACAGTCTTTTCTCTGAAAATATTTGTGGTACAGTGTAATAATGAGAAAATCCACTGGATGGCAGCAGAGACCATACACGTTAGTGTAAACATGCAAATCAGTTCTTCCCTAGAGTCAGGCAATCTCAATGCTGAAAGACACCTCAGAGGCTATCTAGTAGTTTCCTCGATCATAAACTTGAAAAACGGTCACCCGTTATTTGCCTAAAGACTTTAAATGAGGGAGAAGCAATTTCCATCATGAAAAAAAGTTTATATTACTGTCTTTTGTTTTTATAGTACCTCCATTTCTGAGTTTATCCTTCTCCCTCCCCAAAGGTAAATGGGGTGGGAAAACGATTCAGCAAAGTGAAATAAAACATCAACGGAGTCTCACAATCTATGCAGTATTTCATACCCATAGTCCCTCACTTCTGCAAAGAAAAAAGTGAATTTTCTCAATTTGTCACTGTTACAATTAGTGAGGAAGGAAGGAAGGGAGGGAGGGAGGGAGGGAAGTAAAGGGAGGGAAGGGAGGGGAGGGAGGGAAGGGAGGGAGGGAAGGAAGGGAGGGAAGGAGGGAAGGAAGGAGGGAATGGAGGGAAAGAAGGAAGGAAAGAAGGAAGGGAGAGAGGGGAAAATGTTACGATGAATGTTGTTATTATTTTCCTCATTGGAATTGTTTGATTTGTGGTAGATATTCTTTTGCTAGTTCTGCTTCGTTCACCGACATCAATTCATTGATGCCTTCCCAAGGCTCCCCACATTTGCCCTATTCCTTATTTCTTCCAGCATAGTAATAGTCCAGTCCTTTCATGGAGCACAATTTGTTCAGTCCTTCTTCAATCAGTGGATAGTTCCTTCGTTTCCAGTTCTTCACATACACACACGCACACACGCACACAATACTACTATGAATACTTTAGGGAATATGGAACCTTCCTTTCTGTCTTTGGACTTCCTTGGACTATTTGCCAAGCAATATCCTCTATCCTTCTATTTCAATATATGAATGTGATTTCATCTATGAGGATGCCCCTTGCAAAGTGTCTTTTCATCCTGGCAACTCTTGTTATTATCTTCCAGTAAATCTTAAGGGGTGAGGGGTGAAGAGAGGGTCCAGTCATTCAGTTAACAAGCACTTATTAAACACTTACCATGTGCCAGTCATTGTGTCAAGCTGCTAAGAGTTAGGGATACAAAGAAATGCCCCAAACGGTCCCTTCTCTCCAAGAAGTCACATTGTAATGGAAGGAGATGATGTGCAAATCAGTATGTATAGAGGTGATACAGTGCAAATGGGAGGTAATCTCAGAGGGAAGCCACTAGCAGTGGAGAACTCTGAAAGTCTTCTTGCAAAATGTAGCATCGAAAGTAAGTCTTGAAGGAAGCCAGGTGGCAGAGGAATGGAGAGAAGACATTCTAGACAAAGGCTCAGCAGTCCTGTGGGAGGAGGTCAGTGCTGTTGGATCATACATGGAGGGGAGTAAGGGGTGAAAAGATGGAAAACTCAGAAGCGGCCAGACTGTTGTGGACTTTCCAAGCCAAACAGAGGATTTTATGGTTGATCCTGGAGGTAACGGGGAGCCCCAGAAAAATATTGAGTAAGGGAGTGATATGGTCATACTTGTGTTACTGGAGGATCAATTTGGCAACTGAATGTGGATAAAATGGAGGGAAGAGAGACTTGAGGCAGGCAGACCCATCAGAAGGCTGCTACAATTGCCTGAGCATTCATTTCTCAAATATATAGAGAACTGAGTCAAATTTCTAAGGATACAAATCATTCGTCAATTGATAAATGGTCAGAGGATATCTACAGGCAGTTTTTAAGTGAAGAAATCAAAGCTATCTATAGTTATGTGAAAAAATCCTCAAAATCACTATTGATTAGAGAAATGCAAATTAAAACAACTTTGAGGTATCACCCCCACACCAATCAGATTGACTAACATGATAGAAAAGACAAAATGATAAATGTTGGACATGTGGGGAAACTGGAACACTAATGTCCTGTTGGTGGAGTTGTGAACTGATCTAACCATTCAGGAGAGCAATTTGGAACTATGCCCAAAAGGCTATAAAATTGTGCATACCCTTTGATCCAGCAATAACGTTACTAAGTCTGTACCCCAAAGAGATCAGAAAAGAGGGGAAAGGACATATATGTACAAAAATATTTGTAGGCTTTTTTTTTAGAATTGGAAGTTGAGAGGATGCCCTTCAGTTCCTTGAGGAATGGCTGAACAAGTTGTGGTATATGAATGTAACGGAATACCAGTGTGCCATAAGAAATGACAAGCAGGTAGATTTCAGAAAAACCTGGAAAGATTTACATGAACTGATGCAATGCAATGTGAGCAGAACCAGGAGAACATTGTACATGGTAACAGAAACATTGTGTGATGATTAATTATGAATGACTTGACTCTTCTCAGCAATACAGTGACCCTAGACAGTTCCAAAGAACTCATAATGGAAGTGCTATCCACATCCACAGAAAGACCTAATGGAATCTGAATGCAGATCAAAGTATACTTTTTAAAACTTTATTGTTTCATAGTTTTTTTCCCCTTCTGTTGTGTGTCTTTTTCTACATGTGTAATACAGGAATATGTTTTATATGATTGCACATGTATAATCTGTATCAAATACTTACCATCTTAGGGATGGAAAGAAAAAAAGGAATTCAAAATTTATTAAAAATGAATGCTAAAATTATCTTTACATGTAATTGGGGAAAAAATGAAATACTATTTAAAGGAAAAAAAACAACAGTAATCCAGGCATGAGGTGACAAGGGCCTGCATGAGTATGGGAGCTTCATGAGTAAAGACAAGAGGACATAAACAAGTTATGATAAGAAGGTAGAAATGACAGTTTGGCAACAAATTAGATGTTTGGGGTGGGTTAAAATGAGGATGTGAGGATGATCCTTAGGTTTTAAGCCTGGCTAATGGAGAGATGGCAGTGCCTTACACAGCAAGACAACAAAAAACAAGAGTGGGAGAAATATGATTAATTTTGGTTTAGATGTGTTGATGGAATATTCGATAGGAAATGCTCAATAAATAGTGATTTGAGATTGAGTTCAATAGGAAAGCTAGGGCTGTGTATATTGATCTTTCTAGAGATAGTGATTGAACCCATAGGAATTTAGGAGATCATCAAGCTTGATCACATAGAAAGAGAGGAGAGCCCAAGACGGAGCCCTAGGAGACTCCCATGCTTTGTGAGTGTGAACTGGATGAACATACAATGAAAGAGAAAGAATGCAGAGGGCAAGGACGTCAACCAGGAGAGAACTGTGTCATGGAAACCTAGAGAGAAGAGATGATCAAGGCGGACAGGGTGCCCCACGGTGCCAAAGGCCGCAGAGAGGTCTGGGATAATGAGGACTGAGAAAAGGTCTTTGGATTTGGTAGTTAGGAGGCCACTAGTAACTTTGGAGAGAGCAGTTTTACAAAATGGAGGTGAGAAGTGGATTCTAAGCATGGAGAATAATCTGCACTAAGCCACTGAGATGGTGGATGGGGAAAGACTGGGTCCCAGCTCTAAACTGGCTGATCTATGTAGTAATCAATTCCCCCTCCAGTTAACCTTTCACCCCTTTCCACCTCTACTAATTAGCGACCCATTAGTCTCTGCCAAGATCCTCCATATAAAAAGATCCAGATATGCTGCTCCTTCTCCAGCCCTGGCTGCCCTGCCCCCTGGGGGATGATTACCCTCCCAAACTCAGTTCTCAGCAATGAACTTAATGGACCTCACTATGCCTTCCCCATCTCAATGATTCTCACCCCTCTGTGTTATTCCCTCTCCTCCCCTGTTCACTTCCTTATTCTTATCCATTTAAGCCAATTCTCCCTCCTACAACATCCCACTCCAGATCTATCTAGCCCTTCTGGAATGCCTGCTCCATAGGAAACAGACTTGCTTTCATCTGAATTCTTTTCCTTTCTCATTCCCTCCATCTTCCTGAATTTCCCAAGACATGACTCCCTCTTGATGACATCGATCCCTGTTTATGTTAAAGGTCCCACTACCATTCTGGTCACTTACACTCCCAAACTAGGTGTCATCCTCAACTTCTTAATATCTCTTACCCCATACATAATGTTTTCTGAACTCCTGTCAAGTTTCCTTTCATGCAATATCTCATATAGGTCCCCTTCTCTCCACTCACATAGTCACCCCCTGAGGGAGGTCCTACCTCCTACCTGAGGGAGGTAATTACCGCCCCCCTGGACTACTGTAATAGCTAGGGTGAATCTTCCTTCCTCAAGCCCCTCCCTTGCCAGTCCATCTTCCTCTCAGCTGCCAAAGGGATCTTCCTAAAGCATCAGTCCAACAGTGGCACTCCTTTATTCCACAAACTCTAATGGCTCCCTAGTGCCTCCAGTATCAAATATAAAAGTCTTCTGTTTGGTTTTTAAAGCCATGAACAAGCTAGCTCCTTCCTACCTTCCCAATCTGTTTATGCCTTGACCTCCAACCACCCACCTTGTCCCATCTACTCTAGAAGGTCCTCACACAAGCCACTCTAGACTCCAAGTATTTTCCTCGGCTGCCTCCTATGCCTGGAATCTGTCCTCACCTCCACCTCCTGGATTCTCCACTAAAATCTCACCTTCAAACAGAAGTCTTTCTCTATCCCTCTTAAGGACAGTGCCCTCCCTCTAATTTATCCGTCTGATTTATCCTGTTTGTACGTGTTGTCTCTTCCCGTTACATTGTGAACTCCATGAAGGCCGCAGCTGTTTTTTTGCCTTCCTTTGCATCCACAGTACTCGTATCCAAGCAATGCCTATTGATTTGACTGGATAACACACAGTGGGCCTGCTGTCTCACAGCGGTGATGATGAACAGGAGCAGAAGGAGAATCAAGAGAACAGGGCTGTGATACAGACAACGAGAATTCCAACTGAGTCACCAAAGAGGGTGGCCTTGAATTCTCCCCTCCCCTAGGCCCCAGACTGCCCAGGAATCGGTGTGCAAGAAATAGTGTGCAAGAAGGTCTTAATCATCTCATCTCTCAAGGGTCTTGTACTTGCCAGCTTAACTCACTGGGAAGACTTTTCAGGTCCTCTATCCTTCAAGGTATGTTCCCCATTTGCAGAACTGAGGTGACTCTGAGACCTCTCTCCTAGTAGATAGAGCCATTAGGGAACCTGGAGAAATAGCAATTCTCCTGTGCAGGGGCCTCTTCACTTAGCAGAGAAGGAAGGCCAGCACCAGTGATCTGAACCTCAGAGTCACATGTTGTTGAATACTACCAGTCATACCTAGAGGTAGCTAGGTAGCTCAGTCAATAGAGGTCTGGGCCTAGAGTCAGGAAGACCTGAGTTCAAATACAGTCTCAGATACTTACTAGCTGTGTGAGCCCAGGTAAGTCACTTAATGTCTGTCTGCCTCAGATTCCTCACCTGTAAAATGGGGATAATAAAACCTCCCAAGGTTGTGAGCATCAAATAAGATATTATAAAGGTCTTAGTGCCTGGGAAGTAGGCAAGAAATGCTTGTTTTCTTCCTTTCTATCCACTACTGGTACCCATGGCACTGCCCTGTGTCTCAGGGCCTACACTTCAGCTACTGCTCCATCGGTGGGAAAGGAATCACTTCTTGCTCTGCTGCACGGTGCCTACTGCCTACTGCCTGTATTCATCATGCTGCCCAGAAGTCTGAGGCCATGTTGCCTCTTTTGGACAATGCCAGTGTCTGTTGCTCTGATAAGTGTCAATATTTTTTTCTGGACTGTGTCCAGAACCAATTTGGCTCTCCCCATCCCCCCCAAATTTGCCTGAGTGAGCCAGACCTTTGACTTTCCTAGGGGTGATCTCCCATCCCTTGTTCCTTGGCCACTGTCCAACTGAAAGTCTCTGCTACCATGGCCTCATCTTACCCAGTCAACATTACATAAGTGGTGTAGGGATGGCCATCAGCACTGTTAGGTTTGGGGGCCTCACCCAGCTCATGTTCACCAGACTTTGGCAATGAGAAACAAAGTTAAGGTAGCCCAAGATATAGCATGATCCTTCCCAGGTCAGCTCCCCTGACCAGTGTCAGCCATAAGAATAGACAAAAATGCATTAAGAAGGTCAATGACCCAATACCACTTGCCTGGACTGGAGACTGCCTGATCCACAATATAGAAGATTCCTAAGATCTACTGGAAACCTCTAGGTGCCATCTTGCTGCCTCACTGGCTTCAAAAGGAGGGTTATCATAAAGGAAGTTGGCATCAGAAAGTTCTCAGACCTCCTTCTTCTCCATCACCCCTCCTGGGTACCTAATATTACTTAGTGTTAAGTACACGGGATGGCTGGGGCAAGTCCAAGTGTTTCCATTTAGCTCCACCCACAATATCTGGCATAAAGGTTGCCATAAATGCCTATATAGGTACCTTTCCTTCCCTCCAAGATTTCATGATTTTTTCTTATATGTTTTCTTCTCCTCCCAGCCCCATGGAAACAGGGATGCCCCTGAACGGGCATGATGACAGTCTTGTTTTTATTTATATTGAAATGGGATGGGGAATTTAGAGAATGTCTTATGCCTTAGTAGTCTTACTTTGTTTCGAAGGGAAGCAATGACTCTCGTGATAGATATCAAGGTACATGTCGAGTTTTACCAGCATATCCCTAAACGAACCATCAATCTCCTTACCAGCATTATGTTTCAAGAGGACTTGATCTTGCTGCTACCCACAAGTATTTTACTTCTGCGTTCATGAACTTGCAAAGTCCTTTATTTGATCATGATATTTTATCATTCTTAACTATCATTCTAATTATCTTCCTAACTACCCCAACCCTTTTCTTCCTCACCATAACCCTCAGACCCTTTACCTCTCACTTCTTACCCAAATCAGTTCCCCCCACACTGACTACACCCACTTTCCTTTCCTAGCTCTACTTCTTGGTGAATCAGCTCAAATCTTCCCCATCTCCTTCTCTCCTGTGCCCTGATCTTTATCTTATTCCCAATCTTACCAAGTCTTAACTTCGGATCACTCCTAATATCCGTTCCTAGTAAACAAAGCTGGAGGAAATTACAAAACTGTTGTAACTGGGTCCATTACAAAAGGATGCTACAGATTTTCAACTGGGACTTCAATGGAAGCTTCATCCTCTGTACCAGTGAAATCTTAGGGAGGTTGCCCTGCTTTAGGGGGAAGGGGAGGGCCTAGTACAAGAATGTCGGAACTTGGAGAGACGAACTACAACATCAGAGGGGCTGACTACGATAGCAGTATTCATTTCACTAAGCCACAACGTCAGACCCACTTCACACTGCAAATTTTGGTGCCTAAGACAAGTGATATTTACTGTGTGCCCAGGTAGAATAACAGATAGTATTCCTATGCTCATCAAAACAACACTGGGATGTAGGTACTATTACCATCCCCACTATACAGATGAGAAAACTGAGACCCACATGGGTCAAGTGTTGTGTCCAAAGTCATACAATGATAATGATAATAAAACAAGAGAAGAATTGTGACAATGATAGTAATGATGATAGCTAGTATTCATATAGTGTTTCTAAGATTAGCAAAGTACTTTATAAATATGATTCCATTCGAACCTTACAACAATCCCATAAGGTAAGTGCTATAATCATTTCCCTTTTACACATGAGGAAACTGAGGTAAGTAAAAGGAAACCAAGGTAAGGTAAAGTGACTTGCCCAAGTTGCTGGACAACCCAGCATGGCACGTTGGCATCAAAGAAGTCTGTGTGCTCTCTGAGCAAAGCAGAATTACAGTAGCTCAGGGGAAACATGAGATGTGTGACAAGAGTGGCAGCAACAATATTAACAAATTGATCATTAGTTAAAAGCATGCATAATTAATATTAATGATAATATTCTTGTAGTTAGCATTTATAGAGTGCTTTCATATTTGCAAAGCACTTTATTATAAGATGTTATTTCATTTTGTCCTCATAATAGCCTTAGAACATAGGTGATATTATTATCCTTACTTTACAGATAGAGAAATTGAGGCAGACAGATGTTAAGTCAGAGTCACACAGCTGATAAGAACAATGATATTAACAACCATTATAATAACAATAGCTAACATTTCAAGAGTGTTACAAGGTTTGCAAATTGCTTTACAAATAAGATTTTTTTTCCTACTCAGAACAATGTTGAGAATTGGGTGTTATTAGAGTTCTTGCTTTACAGATGAGAAAACTGAGGCACACAGAGGTCAAGCAAATTGCCCAAGGTCACTTAGCAAGTTACAATTGCACTGGAAATGATCATGATGAAAACAACTATAATAAAAATAATGCATGATATAATATTACATTATCATAATATAATGTAATATATAATATAATACAAGGCATATATGCCTTGTATTATATATAGTAATATATAGTATAATATAGTATATTACAATATAGTAATATAGTATAATACAAGGCAATATGATATAATATAATAATATATAATAATAATGATAATGAATGATAATGATAACAGTGGCCAATACTTCCACAACACTTTAATTTTTCTTTTTTTTTTTGAGGGGTTAAGAAGCACTTTAATCAAACACATGTATCATCCCTTTAATCAAGCATATATATCATTCACCTAATTCAGGGGAGTCAGCACCCTGAACTTCAAAGAAAATACAGAGAAATCAAAAGATCAACAGACATGGCTTCCTCTGTCTGAATTCAGCACACAATTGGACCCCAACTGTCTGAACATAGTTACTAGAGAGGGAAGCATGACATCTGGGTTCTCAAAGCCAGAGGGCTCCTTAGTGGTTTCCCAGAGTCCTCCTGTACTCAAACAAACACCTCCAGTCAGTAAGCCCCAAAGTAATCAACAGACAAGTCTTCCTCTGCCTGACCATAATTCAATAGATAGATACAGCTGTCTTACCATAGTTACCAGAGAGGGAAACATGGTATCTGAGTTCTCAAAGCAAGGGGGCTCCTTAAAGTGGCTTCCCAGAGTTCTCATCTGGCACTCAAACCTTCTTGTAAAAACTAAGCCCCCCCCCCTTTAAGTTTTCCAAAGAGCTTTACAAATACTATTTCCTTTTTTCCTCATAACAATGCTGGGAGTTTGGTGATGATATTATCCCCACTTTACAGGTAAGGAAACTGAGGCAGGGATCAAGTGATTTGTCCAGGGTTATGCAACTATTATCTTCTCTCTGAAGAATTTTAGAATTGATTGTGTGATATGGGAGACACCGGCACAGGACCACCTACAATGGTGTGCCTGCATCATCAGAGAAGGTGCTAAAGGAAACATGAGGTGCATAAATCTAGAGAATCCATCTCAAATGTTCACACTGACTATTTGTGCCCAACTGGTGGTAGAGCATTCTGAACTCATATTGGTCTGGTCAGACACATGGTAACTCAATTCCAATAAAGTGATGTCCTTTTGATCCTCCTCGAGGGCGTAGGTCAACAACTCATTCACCAACCAGTGTCACAGAGCTATTAGTACAAGGAACAAGAAGGATGATGCAGAGGAAGATCAGGAAAAATACCAGTAGCAGCAACAACAACAGTAATACTAGGAATAATGGTCACCATTTACATAGGGCTCTAAGGTTTACAAACATTATATCATATGATTCTTGCAAGTGCGTGTTTTAACTATCCTCAACTGACATATGACAAGCCTAAAGTAGAGGTCAAGTGATTAGCCCTGGGTCACACAGTTAGTCATAGTTGTAAAAATAATAGCAAAGATAATTGTAATAGAAATGTTGACATTAAGAAATTTTAATTTATTTATTTAGTAATAATTTATTGATTTAAATATCAAATAAATTTATAAATATGTAAAATGATATTTAATAATTAATAAAAAGATACATGAATAAAATGGTCATAGGAATATTGTAATAGTAATAAAAAAAATAATCTGACATTCAGAGCGCACTTTTAGCTTGAAAAGTGTTTTATGAGCATTATCTCATTTTATTCTTAGAACAACCCTGGAATGTAGGAGTTATTAATATGCCCACTTTAAAGATGAGAAAACTGAGACAGACCTAAGTCAAGAGACTCTGCCAGAGTCACATAGCAAATAATAATGATAGAAACCATAACAAACAAAATAATAGTAATCATGATAATAGCTAACATCCTTATATCACTTTAATATTTGCAAAGCAATTTACCAATGTCTAATTTTATCTTTATAAAACCTCGAGGAGGTGGTTGCTGTTATTATAATTCCTTTATAGATGAAGAAACTGAGGCAGAGAATGATCAAGTGATCTACCCAGAGTCATAAAGCAAACAATTATAACAGTAGTTTTGTTTTTACTCTTAAGAATTATTATGTTATTATTATATCCAGCATATATCGAGTATCATAAAGTTTGAAAAGCACTGTATAAATATTATTTCATTGTATCCTCAGCACAAGCTTAGAATGCAAATGGTTATTATTCCCATTGTACAGAAGAAAAAAAACTGAAGGACCCATAGATAAAAGAAATTATCGTGGGTCACACAACAAATAAGTAGAACAACGATAAGAATTAAAACATCAATAGCAAAAATGATAATGACATTATTATTTAAATAATAGTATATAGAGTTCATGGTAACACCTAAATGTTTACAAAGAATTTTATAAATACGATTTCATTTCATCTCACAACAACCCAGAAAGGCAAGGCTTGTCTTCACTTTACAGATATGGAAACTGATGGACACAGAGGTGAGTTGACTTGTCCAGAGTCACATAGCTCGTAACAACAATAGGAATGTTAACAGTAACCGTAATAATGGCAAAAATAGTCATGGAGTTACAAGGCTTGTCAATCATTTTACAAATATGACTTCATTTGATACTCAAAATAAACCTGGGACAGAGTTTCTATTTTTAGTCTCACTTTACAAATGAGAAGACTGAGGCAGTCATAGATAAAGTAACTTACCCACAGTCATACAGCAAGTTACAATGATACTAGCAATGTTATTCTAGGAGCAACAGCAATTAAAAGCAACAACAGAAAGAATAAAAAAATAATGAATGGAATGATGATGATGATGATGATGATGATGATGATGATGATGATGATGGTGATGATGATGATGATGATGGTGATGATGATGATGGTGATGATGATGATGATGATGGTGATGATGATGATGATGATGATGATAGAGGCCAGGATTTATATAGCACTTTTATATAGCACAAAGTTACATATAACTTTGGAATTAAGCATTCCAAAATACTTTACAATTTTTACTTCATTTTATTATCACAGCAACCCTAGGAATTTGGCTGTCTTATTATTCCCACTTTACAAATAAAGAAACTGAGGTAGAGATGGTGACATCCAAGGACACACAGCAATTAGCAAGAGCAAAAGTGATGATGATGACAGTGATACTAATGATAGTAACTATAGTCAACACTCATGCAGTACTTTAAAGTTTACAAAGTTTATTACAAAAATATATGATTCTCTGAATGATTTTTAGAGCTAGGTGCTTTGATTTTACCTGTGATGAACCTGAGCCAGAGTTCAAATGACTTGCCCAAGGCCCCAACAGAGCTACCTGTAGTTATAATAGTCACAGCAAAATAATAGTCCCAAAATGCTAATATTTCATCATTCATACTTATATATATGTAGTTATATATAGATATAGGTAGTTATATAGAGATAGGTATGTATACAGTTACATTATATATATATAGTTTATATATATAGTTATATTATTCATTCATATTATTGTTAACAGCAATAATAAATGGATAATAGCTAACAATGACCATAGCCAAAATCACAGTAAGAGTAGGACAGCGGTAGGAATAGTTGACATTCTGAATAGTTGACATTCTCTAAGCGCTTTAAAGTTTGGGAAGCCCTTTGTAAGTGTTAGCTCATTGAATCTTAGAACAACACTGAGATGAAGTTGATATAAGTATGTCACTTTACAGCTGAGAAATAAAAAGTAGAACTCAGTAAAGTGGCTCACCCAGAATGACACAACCAGTCTTTGGTGTAATAGCAACAAAAATAGTAATAAGTGAAGGTCATTACCTTCACTGTCATAGGGATGGCGGTAATAGTCATGGACAATGACACATAAATAGTAGCAGTAAAACTAGTAGGAATTGCTATCAGAATCATAAGAATAACAGCGAGAAGAACAGGATCAGTAATAGAAACATGAATAGCAACTGTGAAAGCAACAACAGTAGTAATAGGAAAAGGAAAAAGAGCAAAAGCAGCAACTCAAATAAGTAATAAGCACTATAATGAAAACAACAATCAAAGCAAAAGCAACAGAGACAGTATCAGTGAGAACAAGAGCAACAACAAACAAAAACAAAATTCACAGTAATCTTAAAGACAGCAAGAGCAAAAGTACCAACAAAAATAGTAACAGTAAGAAAACAGCAATAGTAAGTATAAAAGTAACAACAGCAACAATTACAGAAACAGCAATAGCAAGTGGAACAATGATAGCAAAGATAAAAGGAAGAGTAAAAACAACAAATATACCAGCAAATATAGCAACAGAAGCAGTATATAACAGCTATTATTTCTTATGGGTCTCAGAAAAACTTTTAGAGGTACATACTCCAATTATCTCTATTTCACATAGGACAAACCTGAAGCCGAAATCAAGTGACTTGCCCAGGGTCACACAACTTGTCATAATTTTGATAGTAATGATAAAGTTTAGATTAGTAATAATTGTATTAATAATAATAATAGCAATGCCAATAGAAAGAATGGAAATAAGATTGATAAAGGAATAAGAATAGTTAATAGTTGTCATTCATGGGGAAATTTTATATTTTTGAAATGTTTTGTAAGTATTATCTCCTTAACTCATACTTTACAAGTGTTCTCAGAACAAGCCCAAGATGTAGCTGCTAATAGTATCCTCATTTTAATGAGATAATAAAATAAAATGAGATAATATTTGTATAGGACTTTGGAAACATCCAAGTGAACAACCATGGAAGATTGCTGAGGCAATTATCCTCACTTTTCAGATAAGGCAACTAAGTCAGAGATCAAGTGACTTGTCTAGAGTCACAAAACTATTAGTAGGAGTAATAGTAGTGATGACAAGGAGGAGAAAAATGATGATAATCATAAGAAATAGTCAATACTCATGAAGGACGTTTACAGATACCTTTACAAATATATCATTTCATTCTCAGAATGACTTTTTGCAGGGAGGTCCTCTAATTGTCTCTACTTCACATGTGATAAAAGTGAAGCAGATGTCAAGGGACTTGTCCAGGGTTCCACAGCTAGTCATGGTACTAAAAGTGAGGGCACTGATAGTAGTAATAGTAAAGGTAATGGTCATAGGAATGGTGATTGCAATGCAAATTCTGATAGTGATAGGAGAAACAGGAACAGGAAGATGAATACTTGGCATTCAGAAAAGGCTTTGGGAATTCATAGGTTTATAAAAATGCATCATCAAACTTCATTCTCAGAACAACCCCAAAATGTAATTGTTATTAGTAATCCCACTTTCCAGATAAAAAAACTGAGGTAGATGGAGGTCAAGTGACTTGAGCAGGGTCATGGTTCATCGTAGTTAGAAAAGTATTAACAATGATAATAGCAATGCTATTGGCAATAGAAATATTGACAACAAGAATAGGAATCCTTGGTATTCACAGAGGGTTGCAAAGTCTTTTACCTCATGTTATTCACAAAACAACCCTGAGATCTATTTGCTATTAGTATCCCCACTCTACAGATGAGAAAACTGAGTTGGATACAGCTAAAGAGACATGTCCTGTCTGATTTAAGAAATCACTGTTATAATAGAAATCACAATGATAAAAGTAATAGTAATGATTCTTGTCATAGGAATAGTGGTATAGTCATAGTAATTGCAATAGCGACCACAAAGGCAGAAGCAAAATCAATAGTAAGAGTCATTTTAATAATAAAATAACAGTGATGGCAATAGCTTCAGAAATAGGACTTCATTTCATTCTCACAATAACATAATTTATTGATGTTATTATTTCCATTTCATACAGAAGGAAACTGAGGCAACAGTCAAGTGACTTGTCCAGAATCACACAGCTATTAGTTAGAGTTACGGTAGGGATTATGGGTGTAAAAATGATAGTAAGGATAATAATGATATTCACCTCTTATGTAGGCTTTTCAGATTTACAATATTCTCTACTAATATTTCACCCTGATTCTCAGCCCAATGTGGTACCCCATTTTATATATGACAAACCTAAGCAGAGGTCAAGTGTCAAATAGCAAGTCACAGTATTGCTATTTATAATAATAGTAATGCTAATAGTAATTGTAATATTATTAGTAGCAATAATTCTAGTACTGATATTAGTAATAGTAATAATTGGTAAGAGTAATCTAATAATACTATTATATAATAGTAATAATTAGTAATAATAATAGTAATTAGTAATAGTGATCTAATAATACTATTAGATAATAGTAATATAATACTATTATATAATAGTAATAATTAGTGATAATAATAGTAATTAGTAATAGTGATCTAATAATACTATCAGATAATAGTAGTAGCAATAGTAATATAATAATACTATTAGATATAGTAATAGCAATAGTAATCTAATAATACTATTAGATAAGAGTAGGAACATTTGGCATTCCCAGAGTGCTTTGATGTTTGTAAAGTACTTTACAAATGTTACCTCTTTTTATTCTCAGAACCACACTGGGATGCAGTTGTTACAAGTATCCTCATTTTACAGATGAGACAGTTGAGGCACATATAAATTCAGGTTAACATTGTAAGTTACAATGACACCAGAAATGATACTAAGAAAAACAACCAAAATTAAGTTAATAAATAAAATGATAATGTTAATAATGACTCCCATTCATCTAGTGCTTTATGTTCTCCAAGTGCATTATTCATATTTTTTCCTTACTACAACCATGGAAGTTTGGTGATGTTATTATCTCCACATTACAGGGAGGGAAACTGAGGCAGTTGTCAAGTGAATATAGTGCTATCATCATAATTCTGTAATGATGATGGTGATGATGATGGTGATGATGATAAAGCAATAATAATAAGAAATAGTCAATACTCATGAAGGATATTGAAGTTTACAGATATCTTTACAAATATGTCATTTCATTCTCAGAATGGTTTTTTCAGGAAGGTACTCTGATTGTTTCTACTTTACATATGATAAAAGTGAGGCAGATGTCAAGGGATTTGTCCAGGGTTACACAACTGGTCATAGTTATAACAATAATATGAACAGAAATAGTTGGTATTCAAAAAATTACTTTGAGACTTGTGAAGTGCTTTATAAATATTATCTCATTCCGCTCTCATAACAACCCTAGGATGTAGCTGCTATCAGTATCTCCATTTTACAGTTGAGAAAACAGAGGCAGACATGAGTCAAGTGACTTGCCTAGGGTCACACAGCTAGTCATAGTTATAATAGTAATAGGAATGATAATAATAATAGAAACAATCAATATGCAATTGTTAATAGTCTATTGACTTCCCTTGAGTCACACAGATAGGCATAGTTATAATACTACTACAAGGATAATAATTAAAATAAGGGTAATAATAATTGCAATAGTAGTAGGAATAGGAATGGGATTGGAAATAGAAATACAAAAAATAATAGGAATAATTAGCTTTCCCAATATCATCTCATTTCCTTCTCAAAACAACCCTAGGTTGGTGTTAGTACTAAACCATTATTAGCATTAAATATATTAAATTAATTTAAATAATGGTAAATAGTATAATAGTATTAAATTAAATGTATAATATTAAATGCTGGTATTAGTAGCGCCATTTTGCAGATGAGAAAATAGAGGCAAAGATGGGTCAAGTGACTTGCCTAGGGTCACACAGCAAGTCATAGTTCATAGTCATAAAAGGAACAGCAATGGTGATAGTAATAAGACTGGCCATGATGATAGCAATGGTGATGATTGTGGCAATAGGAATCATAGGAATGCTTGGCATTAATAAAGTATTTTGGGATTTGTGATGTGCTTTACCAATATTATTCCAATTTATTCTTAGAATAGCCCCAGAATATAGGTATTCTTCAGTATAAAGATGAGAAAACTGAGGCATACATAGCAAATGACTTGCTCAGGGTCACACAGCTGATTATATTATATTACTATATTATATTATTATTATATAATAGCAGTAATAACAGAAATGATAATGGTTAGAGTTAGAATATTAATTACAACAGTAGCAAAATGAATAGTTATATTAATGGTTGTAGTATTTGAATCACCAATAACAAGCATTGTAATCATTATTAGTCAAAGAACACTGAGGTTTATGAAGTGCTTTACAAATATTCTCTCCTTCTATTCTCAGAACAACCCTGGGATACAGTTGTTAGGAGTAACCCCATTTTATAAATGAGCCAACTGAGGCAGACATAGGTCAAGCTGCTCGAGCACAGTAACACAATGAGTAATGCTGATACTGGAAATTCAAATGATAACAGCAAATAATAGCATGAACAGTAATAAAAAGAATTATTATTATTATATAACATTCTATAATATAATATGTATAATTATATATTATGTAATAATCATTAGTTTTCTAAAAGCATTTTAAGTTTTCCAAAGTGCTTTACAAATCTTCATTTCATTCTCCCAGTGTTTGATGGTGTTGTTTCCATTTTACAGGCAAGAAAACTGAGGCAAAAGCTACTTGTCCAGGATCACGTAACTCTTTGTAGAAGTTATGCTAATGATGATTAAGATTAAAATAATAATTATGACAGTAATAATACTAATACTATTATTAGTATTTCAATTAGTATTGAAATCAATATTGCATATTGATTGTTTCTATTATTGTTATCTTTCCTATTACCATTATAACTATGATTAGCTGTGTGACCCTAGGCAAGTCACTTGACCCATGTAGGGCTTTTATCTTTATGTAGTTCTCTACCAATATTCTTTCATCTGACTCTGAGAATTATCCCTAGAGGTAGATGCTCCAATTATCCCCATTTTACATATGACAAAATTAAGGTAGAGGTCAAATGACTTCCCCTGGGTCACAGCTATTTATTGTAGAACCCTCTAAAGTTTGCAAAGTGCTTTCCAAATATGATCTCATTTTATTCTCGGAATAACTCTCGGATTTTGGTGCTGTTAATGTCTACCCTTTACGAGTCAAGCAATTTGCTATGGTCACACAGCAAGTTATACCGATACCTTGAACTGACAATAATAAAAATGGCAATAACAAATAAACAGGACAGACAGAACAATATGAGTGGTGAGCATCCATACAGAATTTGGTTATCCAAAGTGATTTATAAATATTACTTCTTACTATTACTAATTACTATAAATATTACTTCTTTTTGTTCTCACTACAACCTTGGGAGTTTGCTAGTGCCATCATCCCCATTTTATAGATAAGAAAACTAAGGATGAAATCAAGTGACTTGTCCAGGGTCACACAGCAATTAGTAGGAATAATTGTGATGACTGTAGTAGTATTAGTCATAGCAGTAGTAAGAGGAATATTTGGCATTCATATTTCACCTCAAATTTTCCAAAGTGCTTCTCACAACAACCCTGAGAGTTTAGTGATGTTATTATGCCCATTTTTACAGAGAAGGAAACTGAGGCAACAGTCAAGTGACTCATCCAGGGACACACAGAATACTATAGGAATTATAGTGGTGGTAATGAGGATAAAGCTAATAATAAATAATAATAATCACCATTCATGGAGCTTTACTTAATTCTTTACAAATATTATTTCATTTTATCCTCACAAGAACTTGGGCATTTGGGTATGTTATTATTTCCACTTTCCAGATAGTGAAACTGAGGCATTGGACAAGTGCCTGTTTTAGGGTCATACAGCTATTAGTAGGGGTAATCCTAGTGATGATGAGGAAGATAATGATAAATAGTCAACATACATGTATTGCATTAAGGTTTCAAGGCAACTTTGAAAATATCATCTCATTTTTTTGCTCAAAACAAGCCTGGGTTCTAGGTGCTATTTTTATCCCCTCTTTACAGATGCAAAAACCAAGGCAGACATAGGTCAAGTGATGTCTTCAGGGTCGCATAGCAAACAATAAAGCTGATTGTTCAGAAAATAATTAACATGGGAAGAAAAAGAACAAAAAACTGACAAGCATCCCTCCTACATCGACAGCTAGGATTCATATAGTGCTCTCATCTTTCACTGGTTTTCAGTCATGTCTGACTCTTTGTGATCCCATTGGGGGTCTTCTCGGCAGAGATACTGGAGGATTTCCTTCTCCAGCTCCTTTTACAAATGAGGAAACTGAGGCACACAAGGTGAAGTGACTTGTCTAGGGTCATGCTGCTAGTAAGTAAGACTCATCTTCTGATCAGGCCCAGCACTCTATTCATTGTAGCACCACCTAGCTCTCTCTCCCTTCCTATATCCAAAGTATTTTTACAAATATTAATTACTATCTCATTTTTTTCATCATAACAACCTAGGAAAGCAGGTGTCATTATTATTGAAACTTTACAGATGTAGAAACTGAGGCAGATTCAGGTCAAATGACATGCTCAATGTCACACCACTAAGTCATAATGATGATGGTGATGCTAACATTAGAAACAAATAACCACAGCTGGAATTCATATTCTGCATTTTGGTTTGCAAAGAGCTTTATAAACATTATCATCTCAACAGCCCTTATGTTTCATTCTGTTATTATTCCTATTTTACAAATAAGGAAATTGAACTTAAGGTCAAATGACTTACCCAGGGTCACACAGGAAGTAATAATTAGAAAGTTTAAAATAACCACCACCAAAACCTCAACAATAATAGTCAACATTCAACGAGGGCTTTGACGTTTGCAAAGTATTTAATAAATGTTATCTCATTTTATCCTTAGAACAATCCAAGGAGGTAGGTGATCTTATTATCCCCACTTTATAGATGAGAAGACTGAGGTAGATATCAGTCAAGTAACTTGTACAGGGTCATACAAGTTGCAATTACAATTCAAATAACAATAGTAATGCAAATAATTATTAAGATAATAATGAGAATAATGGCCAGCATTCCTATAGTGCTTTAAGGTTTCCAAAATGATTTACAAAAATTATTTCATTTTATCCTCATAACAACCCTGAGAATTGGGAGATGTTATTTTCCCCACTTTAGAGATAAGGAGACTGAGAGGCCAAGTGATTTGTCCAGGGTCACACAGCTAGTAATTATAGAAGCAGTATCAATGACAAAGTAATAATAGTTGACAATTACATTACAATTATGGCTTTAATTTTTGCTATATGCTTTACAAATATTACTTCATTTTATCCCCAGAAGAATTCAGGGAAAGAGGTACCTTTAGAATCCTCTTTTTACAGATAAGAAAACTGAGACAGCCATAGGCCAAGTGACTTACCCAGGGTCATCTGGTAAGTACTAATGATAATGATAACAACAGTGGAGCCCCTTGGTGGCACTGCAGTGGACAGAGCACCAAGTCTGGAAGCCAGGAAGGTTTACCTTCCTGGGTTCAAATCTGGCCTCACACAATTCCTTAGCTGTGTGACCCTGGGTAAGTCACTTAGTTCTGTTTGCCTCAGTTTCTTCATCTGTAAAATGAGCTGAGGAAGTGGCAAATGACTAGTATCTCTACCAAGAAAATCCCAAATGGACTCATAGCCAGACATGATAGAAGTCACCAAACAAGAATAAACATAACATAAAAATAATAGCCAGTATTTATATTGTGCTTTATAATTTATAAAGAATTATACAAATACTATCTCATTTGATCATCATGAACATCATCAGGGCTGTTATGATTCCTATTTTAGAGATAAGGAAACTGAGACAGAGAGAGAGGTGAAGTGACATCACACAGCTAGTAAGTATCTGGGCCAGAGGTGAACTCAGTTGTCCCTGACTCCAGGCCCAGTGCTCTGCCCACTGCTACACTGCAATGGGATATCTGCCAGGTATAATCAGTACAATTCAGTGGGTTGGTGGGCCAGCAATCTTATGTGCTAGGAGCCCAGGAAAAGACATCCGCACCCCAAACCTTCACCCTGTAGCTCAATGAAGTCTACAGTAAATTTTTAATATAATATTTTATTTTTTCCCTTCAGTACATGTTAATACAATTTTTCCTCTAAGGGACAGGTTGATGCCTTTTAGGAAAAATTAAAAACAGCCTGGCCTACATGCAGGTAACCTAATAGATATCGTTCCTTACATACCCGCCTTATGGGGAGACAGGAAAAACAAACATTTATTACATACCTACTATATACAGGCCACTGTTCTGGGCATCGCAGAAGACCCAGAGCATAGGTTTAAAAAAATACAAATGTCCCTATTTCTGTGGTTAGAAACAATATTCAAATGCATCTTCGATCTCATTGATTCCAAGGTTCCCCCAAGTTCACCACCAAGGGTCCCTCCCAAAGTGCTTGGAAGCCTTCTTTTCTCACTGTCTCCCCAGTGGGAGGTGGGGTTGGTGGAGCACTCTCCCTGGTCATGTGCCCCCACACACACATGACAACACATATCTCCTCCTCCTCTTCTTCTCCCTCTATATGTTCCCACTTGCTGACCTCATCAGCTCCCATGGATTCAATTATCATTTCTATGCAGATGGTTCTCAGATCCATTTGTCCAGATATAACCTCTCTCTTGGCCCTGGGTTTTACATCAACAGTGCTTATTAGACATCTGTAACTGGGCGTCATGTAAATCTCTTGAACAACATAGCCAAAGATGAATTCATTATGCCCCCCTGCAAACCCTCCCCTGTTTGGAACTTCTCTATCACGAATAACAACACTTTCCTCTCCAGCAATGCCCTCCTATGACCAAGTCTTGTTCTCACTAATTTTTGCACTCTCTCTCCTGATTTCGCCGCCACCCACCCAACACAGCCAACACCCTGGTGCCGGCCCCCTCACTGCCTCCCTCCTGGATTCTTGCAATATCCTGCTGGTGGGTCTATCTGCTTCAAGCCTTCTCCACTGCACTGTAGCTGCCTTTCAGCTGTCAAATTGATCATAAAGCTCAGACACGACCATGTCACTTGCCTAATCGATACACTCCTCTAGCTCCCGATTACCTTCAGGATAAATTGTAAACATTTTCCATTTTCCTTTGAAAAACCCTTCACAAACTGGTGCCTTTTTCCCTACCTTCCCAGCTTCACTACCCCCCCCCCCCCATGAGCCAGTGACAACTTTCAGGCTGCTCTTCACACAGGACACTCCATCTCCCGCCGACTTCGTTCCTTTTCAGTGGTTGCCTCCCAATGCCTTCATGCTCCCCCCATCTCTACCTCCTGACTTGTTTCAAATCTCAGTTCAAATCCTGCCTTCTGCAGGAGGCCCTTCCCAGACCCCCTCAATGCTTCTAGCTTCCTTCTCGAATTGCCTGATTTTCCCTGAATATATCATGCATATACACAGTCACTTCCATGTCGTCTGTCCCCCTATAATGGGGGCTCCTTGAGAGCAGAGCCTATCATCTCTTTACATCCCTGGCCCTCAGTACTATAGCTGCTACGTAGGACTGCTTATATAATAAATGCTTGGTGATTTGACTTCATTGTTGTTTTCCCAAGTTCCTATATTATTTTTTAAGTTGTAATATCTTGCCTTTCTCCATTGCCCCCCAAGGAATGGCCCCATTTAGCTTTCTAGAAGCAGCTGTGTTCTAAGCCTTGTTGTATTTCAACACAGGCAACTGTAGGGAATGAAAAGCTAGGTCTTTGCTTTTATGAGCTGGTAGGGGGCAGCATAGACACATCATGATTTCCTAAAAGTACTTAAGCCAGGGCTGGTCTATTGTTGCTTTTCCTTCGTCTGTTCCAATTTGAATCTCCAATCTTGTCCATAGATACAGTCTCTTCCAAATATACATACCGTCTAGCTGACAGGAGAGATACACAAACAAGGATGATTATAATTTAGAATCTATTTTGAAATTTTGAATCGGCTGGGATATGGTGCAAAGAGGACTGGACCTGGAGTCAGAGACACTGAGGTTCAAATATTGCCTCCTAGATGTAGAGCTGGAAAGGACTTCTGAGGCCATGGAAAATGAGGAAACTGAGACCCAGGAAAGGAAGGAACTTGCCCGGGGTCACTTGAGGTCCCATTTACTACCTGGGTGAACACGAGGAAGTCACTCAGTGTTCTCATCTGCAAAACAGGAGAATTAACTGAAAAAACGGACTATAAAGTAGATGACAAACCCTAAAATGCCATAGAAATGTCAGTCATTCCTGTGATTCTAAGTGCATTTAAGAGATCTAAAGTCAAGAGCCCATGGTCAACATGACAATAAAAAGTCATCTACTCTGTGCCAGGTCAAGCTCTGAGAATCAAGTGCAAGCAGAAAGAAAGACAGTCCTTGTTCCAATTCGAATGGAGGCTGGAAATTCAAAAGGAAAAGAAGGTATCGAGTGCAGGACACAGTAGAAGGAGAAAGCAAGGAAAAGAAAGAGTACTTTCTGCTAGAAACAAGACCCACATAGAACACCTTAGCCCTCTGATCACCTGAATACACACCCCTCATGTTTCATCATGTTTAAGGGGTTTTCAGATTCATTATCTCTTGTGTTTCTTACAAACCCTTGAGAAGGAGGTAGTAGGGATAGTCTTCTCTCCATTTCATGGACCACACTCAGGGAGCACCAGTGAGGGTGAGAGCAGGACTCCAAGGCAGGGATTGGGATTCCTACTCTAGGGTTCTTGTGACAGTCCCAGGCTTTTCATGCAAAGAGGAGTTTTTTGGAGAGAAAGAAATTTCCACAGATAACATAATAGACTCTTCTGGATACATTATATACATTATACATTATTTATTATTTTTATTTTTATTACATTATTATTATGTATATATAATGATCTATGGCACTGTTCTATCACCCATTAAAATGTACACCTCTTGAGGGCAGGGAAGTCAGTAGCCATCTGGTTCAGGCCACAACTGGACAAGAATTCCTCTCTGTTATACTCAGAAAATGAAACAAACAAGAGAACTTCTGAGATTTGGAACTAGCTATGGGGACCCCAGTCAGGTGGCCTTAATCTGAAGAAACAGCTTTGGTTCATTCAAACAGCCCTTACCATCCCTAAGGCCTTGGACCTTGTGTTTGTCCTTCATTTTCAAAGAGGACCATGACGTCAGAGAAATGATGACATGACTTGCACTTGACTTTGTTTTGAGGGAGGGAGGGCTGTGCAAGGGCTCTAGCCTCACTTTCCCCTCCTGAGTCATCTGGATCCGATGACCAGATATTCATCAGGATTGCTGGAGATGGCCCAAGAGGCAATGGGAGACCTTGGCCTCTTTGGCCTTGGGTTTATTCAGGTACTCACTTAGGGTGAGGTAAGGCCCATACAGTGAATAGGCCTGTTTAAGAAGTAGTCAGGGAGTAGCCCCTGTAATGAGCAAAAGAAAAATAACTAAATCAAGCTGGAAGAGAAGGGAAATGGTTACAATTGATGATCACTCTTTAGCCAGGAAGGGTCCAAGAAACAGCCCTTAAGTGGAGTTTGGGCAGGGACCCAGTCTATGGGCTTTAGAGTGCAATGCAGTAGGTTTAAGTTTTAAGATCAGGAGGGGAAATATCTTGGTGGCCCTTTTCTGGACACTCCACCTAATCAACATCCTTCCTAATCTTCCTATCTGGCAGTGCCAGATAAAACCTGACTAAGGCAGGGGTCAGTGGGTCTAGTACCTCCCTAGATTTGGACCCTTAGTTGGCATGGTGAATAGAGTGTTGGACCTGGAGTCAGGAAGCTCTGAATTCAGATCTGCCTTCACTTTCAAGCTGTAGGACCCTGGGCAAGTTACTTAACCCTATATGCTCCAGTTTCTTCATCTGTAAAATGGGAGCACCAACTTCCCTAGGTTGTTGAGAAGATAAGGAAGATAATATTTGCAAAAGCACTTAGCATGGTGTTTGGTACATAAGTAAGCATCTACTGCTTATTCCTTTTTTCCTCTAGTCTTCCCTCCCTTCTTTCTTTTACTTCCTTCCTTCTCTCCTTCATTCTTCTCTCCATCCCTTCCTTCACTTCCTTCTTTACTTCCTTCCATATCACACTATTGATTCATTTTGAGCACACAGTCTACTAGCCCCTGCCACGGACTTTTTCAGACAAACTGCCACATGGCTCCCCATTTTGTACCTGTGATTGTTTTTTAACTTTACATGCATACACTTTCATCATGCTAATCTAGGCTACCAAGAAGTTTTTGTCATCCAGTGCCATGGCTAAGCTTCCATCTTTGTAGTATCTGTGTGACCTTGCAAAGCCCTCCTTCACTCAAAACAAAGTCAAGTGCAAGTTATGTCATTATTTCTCTGATGGCATGGTTTCTTCAGCAACAAAGGACCAACACAATCCGTGAACATAGTAAGCATGCCATCTTTGCCTTCAGCTAAGTCAGTGGTACACAGCTAAATAGCACAACACCACAGGACCAAGCATAGATCCCTGAGGCCCTCCACTGGAGACCTCCACCAAGTTCCTAGGTTCATAGATATAGTTCAATCGCTTCCTTTGATAGTTGCTATTAACCAGGTGATTGTCTACTATTTGGGTTCAGTCACTCTATCTGCCCTGAATCTGTCTACCTGCACTATCTTTTAGTCTACAGGCTGGCACACTAAGGAATCCTGTCTGTAGTTTGTTTTGGTGGAGGATAGGAGCTAAGAATGTTTGGGGTTTATTTTTACATTTAAAATACAATAAGACTTTATTTTAAAATATGGCTACCATCTTTGGCTTGCAGGGTCAAACAAAAATAGGATGGAGCTGGATTTGGCCTGGGGGCTCTAGTTGATAGAGCAGTTCTAGCCTATATTTCTCCACCTGGACCACATAACATAAGCTGTTTTGCTGAAATCTAGAAAAAATATATATCTATAGCATTCCCTTGATCAATCAAGCTAATAACTTTGTCAAAAAAGGAAATGGAGCTAGCTTGGCGTTATGTATTCTTCATCCATCACCATGGATTTTTTAAGCATCTGCCATATGCTAGACACTGGAAAAACCAAACCAAAAATGATTCCCTGCCCTCAAGGAACTTATATTCTATCGAAGGAGACAAGTGGCTGACCTACAAGCATATACATGGTAAATACAAGGTCATTTTGTCAGGGTTAAGGGAAATACTAGCAGTCACTAGTAGACTTGAAAAGGCTTAAACTAGTAGATAGTATTGGAGTCAGTCAATCAGTCGGTCAACAAATGTTTTTCATAAGTACTTACTATATGTCTGACACTGCCAGGCCCTGAGGATATAAAACAAATCCAAAGTATGGATTTTACCCTCCAGAAGTTCCCATTCTAATGGAGGAGATACCACAAAAACACCTATGCATAGCCTAGGTATCTGCACAGTACAAATGAAAGGGAGACCCATTGGAAAGGTCCCAGTGGCTAGGAGAGGTGAGGACTAGGAAAGGCCTTCTGAAAAAGAAGAGATTTGGGCTGAAACATAAAAAAGGTTAAAGAAGTTAGGAGGTAAGAGAGAATTCTAGGCATAGAGGAGAGTCTAGGAGTGAAATGCACCAAGTTGGCAACTGATGGCCCAGTAAAGAGAGAATTGGACCTGAAATTTAAGAAGACTTGAATTCAAATCTAGCCAATGTTTGGTGCTTCATAAATGCTTCTTAATTGAATTTTCCCCCAAAATTTGCATGCAAAGAATGTAAAGGGGATTGAGGTATAGCAAGACTGGAAAGGTAGGAAGGTACCAAGTTGTGAAGGGCTTTAAATGCCAAACAGCATCCTCAAGATAAGGAGCCACTGAAGTTTGTTGAGCAGGGGAGTAATGGGGTCACACCTGGTCTTTGGTAAGACCTCTTTGGCAAGTGAGTGGAAGATGGATTGAAATGCCCTATTGGTATGGGAGACAGTATCTGCAAAGACATATTTAGAGCAGATAGATGGATGTACGTCAGGACCAGCGTAAGTGGCTCACCATGTGTGTGAAGGGAAGTTATGTATAATAAGCCTGGAAAGATAGGTTGGAGGGCAGGTTGTGAAGAGCTTAAAATGCCAAATAGATGAGTCTTTATTCCATCCTAGAGGCAATAAGGAGCCTCTGGAGTCTACTGAGCAGGATAATACCAGAATCAACATGACTATCATTTTGGAAGTGAGGTGGAGAATGGATTGATGAAGCCAGCTTTCCTCTGTGTCTGTGGCTTTCTTTTTCAGATGTTCACTGGTAATCTCTTTAATACGGATAGAGAGAGGGACCAGAACTGTGATTTGGATTGGTATTGAGGACTACTAGGTCCCTCCACCAGTGAAAATTATCACATTCTCTTTAACTTTTAGCCTTCAAGATTGAAGTTCAATGACTTGCCCAGGGTCACTTTTAGCCTTCAAGATTGAAGTCTTGTAAGGTTTGATGACTTGAACAGGGTCACACAGCCCATGAGTGTCAGAGACCTCTCAGGTCTCCCTGTCTTTCAGAGCAGCTCTCTATGCCCTGTGCCACATGGTGCTTCTAAATGTTCACTAACGATCCCGTTAATGTCCTAGGATTTGATAATTAATCAGAATGAAGAAAGACTAACCTGTCATTTTCAGACTACATTTTTCTTCCCTTATCAGTGTTACCTATCCTTGGACACACACACAGTGACTCAGTCAGACTCAGGGGAGGAAACAGACCTGCTGATCAAACCATTTACCCACATTCTGGGGCCTAACTCTAACCTTGAACAGACATATTTTATGGGAAGATCACAGCAGCTCCTTCTTTTTACAACCCTCCAAAGTCAACTCCCCCAGTCCAGCCTTACTGGGCCAAAATATCATTTGCCTCTAAAAGGAAGAATCCCTTCCCTGCCCCCTCCCATCCAATTAATACATCAAACAGTTTGATGCTTTATTGACCAACACACTTATCACATGGTTAACAACTTAATGCAGAAGGTAATCATTTGGGGAAAGAATAGGTGACATCCTACCAGATGGGAAGTAAGCAAATGTCCCAGTGTCTTAGATATAATCCTTCTTTGGACATACTCACTGAGTTCAGAATTGAGAGAGACTTGGGGGAAAGAGCCAACCTGCTGGCCCGGTGACTTCCCCAACATTCCCAAGTTCCAGAATCCACCCCTGACCTTGAACTACAATGGGTTTGTGAGGAGAAAAAAAGAGGAAGGTGTCCAGATCTGTCCTGGGCCACTGCCAGAAGAAACTGCTCAAACTCATTTGTTGTACAAAGCCTTTTCCGCTCCTCTGCTTGTCTGTACTTTGTCTCTCTCCCTCCCTGCCCAAGTTCTCTTACATATAGTCACCTCTGCTTATGTCATCTCCTCAGGGGAATGGAAGGCCAGGCACCCCCAGTGCCTAACACAGTGCCATACAATAAAACTCATTGCTCTTAATAGAGTTTTTTGGATTGAATTGTTTAGGCTGGAGTGAACTTTTAATGTAGCCTGTTAAAAAGCTTATTTTCTTGTGATCTTAGAAATCTAATCCAGTGTTTTAAATCAGAAAAGGATAGGTAGATAGAGAGCTGTCCAAATAGATCTAACAAGCTTGCTACCCTGGAGAGTAGCAGGTGTTTCAAAAGAGAAAGAACAGCAGAAAAGAGGACCAGTAATTCACAGGAGATAATATCCGGAAAAAGAAATAGCAATAAAACCTATGGCCTCAGATGTCTATACACAATGTACAAATTATGGGTAATAAACAGGATGAACCAGATAGCCTAATGCAAAGAGGCCAATTTAACCTCATAGGCATCACTGAGATGTGGTTAGATGATTGGAATATGGATTTGAAAAGGTCTATTTTATTCAAAAGGGACAGAATAGATAAAAGGGAGGATTGGGACAGAATTGTATATTAAGAGAGCGCCACGTGAGCTTAGGACACGGCTCCCTTCTCTCTCCAACATATGCCCACAGGTTGCAAATATTTTTATGCAGCTGCTCTCATAGATGATAAGCCTCTGGCAATATGTTTACTCTTACTAAGCTGACCTGAAAGGATTAGTTCTAAGTTCTAAGTTGGAAAGTACTAGTTCAAAGCAAAATAGCATTTAATGATAGCCAATTGAGGGACCAAAAGAAAAGAAAATATTCCATTTACAACAACAGGAGCACAATTTCCCACAGATTACCACAATGTCACTGGGATGAGAACACACAAGCCAAGAACACAGGCGACCAAGGTCTTCCTCCTCTGTGCCTCAGTTTCTCCACCTATTTTTCTGGGGAAAATAATACTAGGTTGACAATACATTTAATTGCTGTGGGGATTATAGTTAATTAAGGAAGAACGACAAAGAATAGAATCCTTGAAATCAAGAAGACCTAGATTTGTAGCCCACCTGAGACATTTGCTAGCTATGAGACCATGGGCAAGTTATTTATGGTTCTTGGAGGCTCCATTACCTTGACTGAAAATAGTAATAGTAACAATAGCCCCTACCTCAATACTGCAAAGTCAACCAACAGTTTATGCAATATTACACACTCCTTGAAGGTCCATGCATGCAAAAAGGGGAAGAGATTCCACTCTTGTCTTTTCCTCTCTGTCTCTTCACTGTCAGCCATGGAACTTTCCCTCAGAGCTGCTTGCCTAGTAGGAGATATCACATGTGTCAGGGAGCAGAGGGGTCTCTAAAGAATATGATTCCTGACATCAGAGAAAAGAGCAACCTATGAATCTGAAAGAATTAGCTTTGGTAGTCAAGGGTTAAACTGCTGAGAAGAGCTGACCCAGATGAATGACTGCTTAGCAGAGATGTTGTTGTGCCCAGTGGGGATCAGTGTGAAGAGAAAAGACCTGGAGGTCAGGTAGTACTGGAGACAGGAGTTTCTTGGACCACCATATATCCTACATGTACAATGCATTACCAGTATACTCTCAGTTTGGACCCATTCTTCACACTGAGATTCTGTATATATGTGCCAAAGTGCATCCTAAGTTTATGTGGAGAAGGGTTCATAGTTCCTGCTCTTACTATACCATCTTAGTAAATGTATTTTGCGTTAATAGTATCTACTAACTGACTTTTAAAAAAATACTGACTAAATTAAAGCCTTTGTTTTGATCATCTTTGTTAATCATCTCTACTGCCTGACTATTAAAGGTAAATGCACTGGTAGAGGCTCCTAAGCTATAGTTTTATCAGTGTGGATGCACAGAGTACTTTTGAACATGGCATAATAGTTGTTCTCTGTAAGTATGTGTTGGTGGTGAGAGAAGGGAAAAGTAGCTGCTGGAGAGGGTACCACATGCTCTGTAGACATTAGATATTATGATATTACCCTGACCCATAAACCTTCCATTACCACAATGGAAAACAAATAAGCAAGACCAACCAACACAGAAATCTCACTGGGCAATCAGTATACCCCATCTATAGTCTTCCCTCTCTCTGCCAGAGGGGAGAGGCAGATTTCATAGACTTTCATCCAGAAGTAGTTTAGATTGTTGCCTAAAGTGTAAGTTCACACACACACCCCCCGCCTTAGAATGCACAGCTATGTGCTATGGTAGAGTGCTGGGTTGAAAGTCAGAAAAACCTGAATTCAAATCCAGCCTCAGATACTTCTTAGCCATGTGATTCTGGGTACTTTCATTTAACCTCTGTCTGTCTGTTTCCTCACCTGTAGAATGGGGATAGTGATAACACCTCTTTCTCAGGATTGGCATTAGGATAAAATGAGACAATATTTAAAAGCTGCTTTGCCCAGAGCATGGCACATAGTAGGTGCTTAATGAATGCTTGTTTCCTTCCTTCCTTCTTTATATTTCTTTCCTTTCTTCTTTCCTTCCTCCCTCTCTCCTTCCTTTCTTTTTTTTCCTTCCTTCTTTTGATTTACATCATTTAAATCACTGTGTATGTTGCTCTCCTGGCTCTGTTTTCCTTGCTCTGCATTGGTTCATGAAAGTCTTGCCAAGTCTCTCTGAATTTCTCACATCAGTATTTCTTACTGCACAAAATACTGAAATATTTTACATACCACAATCTGTTCAACAGCTTCCCAATCAATGGCTACCCATTTTGTTTCTAGTTTTGTTTTTGTTTTTATTTCTGTTTTCTACCACCAAAGTGTTGCTAGGAATATTCAGGAGTGTTGTGAGGCTTCTTGTGATTGATCATCTCAATTCCTTGTGGGTCAGTCTAAGACGAAGAGAAAATGGTCGACATTTGTACACAGAGACTTTAGCAAAGACTTGACTTGTGGCCAAGGTGTTGAGTGAGGTATGGCCCAGGAGATGGTACAATGATGTGAATTCAGAATTGGTTGAATAGCCAACCAGTCCCCCAAAGTAATCTTTTTGGGGTAGCTGTTAGCCTGGAAGAAATGTTCTAGTGGAGTACCCCAAGAATTTGTCCCCAGTTCTGTCTTGTTTAACTTCTTTTTAAAAAAAAAAATCAGTACCTTGGCTGATGGCCTAGTTAGTCAGCCTCTTAACACTTGCTGAGCTGTGAAACAGGGAGGGATCAGTAACAAGCTGGATGATGGGGTCACGATTCAAAATTATCTTTTATGCACAAGGATGATGAGCTAAATTGCATAAAATGAACTTCACTAAGGATCATTGTGATCTGATACAATTGAGTCTGAAACACAGTACAAGTAGAAGATTGGGTTGGGCTGCAAGCTTGAGAGTTTAATATGTGGCAATAATGTGACCCAGCAGCCCTAAATCCCCAGGGTGGCTTTAGACTGCATTAATAGGGGGAAAATGTGCAGACAGAGGACAATAAGAGGTGTGCTGGCCTCCGTCTTGGTCAGAACTCATCTAACTTACAGGGTTCTGTTGGGGCACACAGCTAATTAGCAAATATCTGAGGCAGAATTCTAAACTAAGTCTTACTGACTCCAAATCTAGGGTCCTTTCCACTGGCTTCTGTATTTTTGTCTGGGAGACTCTGGTCCCTACATCCACAGACCTTAGAGATGAAGTCTAGCATAACAAGGATATGGCAGCAAAAATTATCATATGGAAGAAAACTGTAGAAATCTTTCACTCAAATTACCCACTTAAGAAATGATTCATAAGTGTACTGCTGATCACTTGGAACCTCCTACATCTCACCAAAAGCCTTGAATACCTCCCTAAAAAAGAATACATCAATTTAAAACAGAATTAATGTGAGATGAACTGCAATCTTGAAAAAACGGACAATGTACATTGAGAAGTGGAGTAATGGCAGACGTTTGGAACTGATTAGCATAATGAAAGAGAGCTGGGTGGAAAAGTTTGCCAGCATTTTTCCAGCATTTTCCAGAGGAAATGGAACTCTGACCATCCAACCACAATGTACTGGTCAATTTGGCAAAGCTATTTCTCAGAAAATAGATATCTGGTCTATACTGAGAATAGCTAATATGTATACAATGATTACAAGCATCATTTCATAGGATCCTCATTGCAACCTGGAGAGGGAGAGGGTGCAATTTTGTTATTCCCATTTATTTCAGGACCAGATCTAGGATTCCACTGATATAAGTAAAATATGGTAAGAAATATAGGTCAGAGGGGCAGTTAGGTGGCACAGTGGAGTCAGGAGGCCCTGAGTTCATATTCAGCCTCAGACACTTGACAATTACTAGCTGTATGACCTTGGGAAGTCACTTAAACACAATTTCCCTGCCTTCTTCCCTGAGAGACAAAGAGAGACAGAGAGAGACAGACAGAGAGAGAGAGAGAGAGAGAGAGAGAGAGAGAGAGAGAGAGAGAAATAAGGAGAAAAAGAAAAAAAGAAAGAGGAAGGAAGGAAGGAAGGAAGGAAGGAAGGAAGGAAGGAAGGAAGGAAGGAAGGAAGGAAGGAAGGAAGGAAGGAAGGAAAGAAGGAAGGAAGGAAGGAAGGAAGGAAGGAAGGAAGGAAGGAAGGAAGGAAGGAAGGAAGGAAGGAAGGAAGGAAGAAACAAATGCAATCATTCTGACATTTATACTCTTAGAGTCTTGCTTTGGGCATTGGGAGGTTCAGTGATTTACACAAGGTTGCATAACTAAGGTATGTCAGAGGACCAAAGGCTCCTGAACCTAGAGCTAAAAGAGAACTGAGAGGCCAGCTTGTCTAAGCCCTTCATTTCACAGAAGGGAAAACTGAGGCCCAGTGAGGGATTTGCCCAAGGTCATATAGGTAGTGACAGAAGTTGGACTTGAACCCATGTTTGCTGACTATAGTTCTTCCTACAATGGCACAACAATCAGTATCTTGGTTCTAGAGGCAAAGTGGCACAGGAGATAAAGCACTGAACTCTCACCTCTGGTACTTATTAGCCATATGACACTAGACAAGTCATTTGTCTAGTGCCTCATTTTCCCCATTTGTAAAATGAAAAAATTAGATGACAGCTGAGGTCCTTGCCTGGGCATTTATGATTTTTGGTAGATGCGAGCTGGTTGCCCAGTGCCTGATTCCCTGTCCTAATTCCTGAATGTGCAAAGCTGAAAATCAGAGCCTGGAAAATAAGGATTCTACCTAAGCCCAGCCTGTTTGTTTCCTTCTTAGTCACCATCTCAATTGTCATGCAGGTCACAGTTCTCCCCTTCATAGGCTCCTGTCATCTTATCACCTCAACTCTAACACACATTTATTAAATACCTAGGATATGTAGAGCATCGTGCTGGGTGCCAGGGAAGATGCAAAAATGGATAAAACAGGATCTCTGCCCTCAGTAAGTTTATTATCTAGTAAGGTTAGGGAAAGGTGGGAGCTGGGAGGGACAGCCTGTGATACATTTGGCCCATTTGCCTGTTGATCCTGATGCTAACCACACACACAGTTTACAACCTTTTCAAAAAGGCAGCATCCAAGAATCTCTCATAGAGGTCATTTAGTCCCAAACCAAGAATGGCCACTACAACATATGTGACAAGGAGTTGTTCAGCCTTTGCTAGACCTCCCAGTTTGAGGGTATCTGCAAATTTGAGAAGGATGTTATCTACATACCTTAAAGCAAATCATTGCTAAAAATATTTTTTTAAAAAATACAAGAGGCCAAGCACAGATTTCTGAGATGTTCCACTGGAGACCTCCTGTCATGTTGATGTATAACAATTAAGACTGCTCTTTGGGTCTGATCATTGAACAAGACCAAGATCCATGGAATTTTACCATCATCTAAGCCCAGATTGCTTGTCTTGTTGACAAGCACAGCATGGAAGACTGTGGTACAGTGAATGGATCGATTTCATAGATAATAGATAGATAGACAGACAGAAAGACAGATAGGTAGATAGATAGACAGAAAGACAGACAGACAAACAGACACATAGCATTTGTTAAATTTCTACTATGTGCCAGGCATGGAGCTTTGTTAAATGCTTTAAAAAGCACCAAGGTAAACTCTTTATCTAGAGAGTTCCCCTAATCTGCAGCAGTTTAGTGACACAGTCAAAAAGGAAATTAGTTTTGCTGGCATGAGCTGTTTTGATGAAAGCCTGTGTGAACTTTGTGATCATGCTTCCTTTTCTAGATGGTCACTTACTGTCTCTTTAATAATAAACTGTAGATCGAGGCTTCTGAACCTTTTTGTGTCCTAAAGCCCTTGGGCAGCCTGGGGAAGTCTCTGGACCCCTTCTCAGAATCATATTTTTAATTGCATAAAATAAAACACAAGGATTGCAAAGGAAATCAATGATAAAGAAATGCAGTTATTAAAATGTTTAAAAAGAAACGAGTTCCCAGACCACAGGATAAAAATCCCTGCTCTAATATTTTGATAGTTTTCAAAGCCAATCTCACTGTTCTATAGTTTGCAGACTTGAACAGCAAAATAACAACTTGAGATAACATATGCCCTTCTCCAGGCCTGTGGTACTTCCTCAGATAGTTACAAATATTTTCAAAAATTGTGACCTAGCCATCACACCTGCCAGTGCATTACGTACAGTTGGGCACATTTTATCCAGACTATGTGACTTGAAATTATCAAAAGCAACCAGATGCTCTCTTACTATCTTCTTAGTTTTCTGGAATATTATTATTCCATTAGTCAATTTCACTGTCCTCTCTAGTGCAAAGATAATTCTGTTTAGCCATGTAGTCGCCACACATGGTTGCCACATGTGGTAGCCATGTAGTAGAGTAGCTACAGAGTCAGAGTTTAAATACTGTTTCTAGTGCTTATAATCTGTATGACTGAGTAATCAATCCAACAACAAATATTTACTAAACACATACTGGGTGGCAGGCCCTGTCCTAGGTGCTAGGGGAAGAAAGAGAAAAATGAAGTCTCTGTTCTCAAGGAACTCATGCCCACATATGAGTATACACAAAATATATACCTTTCTAAACATGGACTCCTGTAAATATATGCAAGGTTATCTGGAGTGAATCAGAAAGGCCTTATAGAAAAGATAGTACTTGAAACTGAGTTTTAGACAAAGCAGGACATTCTACAAGGCAGAGGTAAAGAGGGGCTGCATTCCAGGTATGGGGGACAGTCCAATGCAAAGACATGGGAAATACATGGAAAAAAGAGAAGCAGTATCAAGCAAGAAAGACAATTTGACTTAATCATAGAGGGCAAGGAATAAATAATGTATGATAAAGTTGAAAAGGCAGGTTGGGTCTGGATTGGAAACAGATTTAAAAGTTGAACAGAGGAGTTTAAATCTGACTCTAGAAGCAGTAAAGAACCACTGGAGTTTATTGGATTATTGGGTTCAGTGAGTGGCCATGTGATCACATCTGCACCCTGGCAACTGGGTGGAGGATTGGAGTGGGGAGAGACTAGAGGCAGGGAAACCAACTGGCAGGTCATTGCAATAGTCTAGGCACATAGCGATTTAGGGACTGGAGCAGGGTGGTGATTCTGTGAGTGGACAGAGACATATGCCAGATGGAAAAAAAATCAAGATTTGTCAAATGGTTGGCTATGCGGTATGACAGAGAGGGCAGAGTCTAGAAAAGCACTAGGGTTGCCCACCTGGATAACTGGAAGGATGACGGTGCTCTCAGCAGTAAGAGAAAAAGTAAGAAGTCGATGGACTTGGGAAAAAGCCAATGAACTGTTTTAGACATGTTGAGTTTGAGATGCCTATGAGACATTCAGTTGAAAATGTCTGAGAGAGATGGAAATGTACAATGTGGATTACTTAACATATCTAGTGCCCAATTTCCTCATCTGAAAAATGAGAGTATTGACGAGATTTCTCTGTTATATAACTATGATCTGGAATGAACAATCTGCCCTTTGTTCTTGTTCTCTCATTTCTCCTTTGCTTGCCAAGGATATTGGCCACTTTCCTCAATCAGCAGTCACCTTTTTGCAGCCAGGTGACGCCATAGTGCACAGAGTGACAGCCTCAGAGTCAGAAAGAACCGAATTCAAATTCAGCACCAGACACTTCCTAGCTGTGTGACTCTGGGCAAGTCTCTTCACCTCTGTCTGCCTCAGGTTTTTTACCTGTAAAAAGGGGATAATAGTAGCACCTCCCTTCATAGGAATCAAAGGAGATAATAATTTTCAAGTGCTTAGAACAGTTCCTGACACATAGAAGACGCTATACCAATATTAACTGTTGTGATTTTGGCTCAACGCAGCACACAAAAAAAATCCATTTCATTGTCCTTAGCCTTTCTTGTCAGCATGAGCTCCTTTTGAGCTAATTCTGATGCACCTGAGTTTGCCTTAATTGTGTTATGTTATGTAGTCATCCTTCATTGAGTGGTTTTGCTTCCATCTTCTAAACAGGTCTTATAAGAATCTAAACAGTTAGCTAGGTCCCTGTACATCCTCACAGTCCACTTTACACATCTCCCTCCTTTTCTTCTCTTTGGAATTGTCTCTGTATCATCAGACTTCCATTTTTAAGAGTTTTCTATTCTTCCTGGGCTAAAAAAGTCAGATGAGACTGGTCATCTTAATGACTTTGTCATGCCAGTTCCCTGATACGTGTTATCCTTCAAGGCCTGCTCCCAACTATTCACCTCCACCAAAAACCTGTCAATTGTTCTTTGGGTATCTCGTCACTGCTATCGTCATAAGCTTGTGGTGGGCCATGATTTCTGGCCACCTAGCATCATCAGAGGAATGTTGATGCTAAAAAGAATGGGTTTGCCTTTGAGTATTTAATTGCTTGGAGTACATGCTTTTTTATTTGTTTTTGGTTAGAATGGAGGCTGCATAGGATGCTGGGAAGAATGCTGCTTTTTGAGTCAGAATACCTGGGTTGGATTTCTAACTTAGCCACTTACTCCCTATGTGACTTGAAATGAGTGTTCTCCTCTCCCAAGGCTTCGCTTTCCTCATCTGTAAGGTGAAGGAATTGAACTGTATGATTTTGAAGGTCCTTTTCAAAACTAAACACCAGGAACTGAATCCTGATCATGGAGACTGGAAAAATTGCCCTGATGCCCTTGGCAGATGGCTTCTCTTCCCCAGCCCCTAGCTACCTTAGGCAAGTGCTGACCATACCCATGAACCCCCAGGAAAGCATATAAAGGCCCTCTGAGAGATCTGATCCGGTATTTTCTTGACTTTTGTCAAGTCTTTTGCCAGTGGGCATGACACATGGCCAGCCACCTACAAGGCCAGTTATTTTCCTCTGACACATATTTAATGAGGAGCTTAAGAATGATTGTGCTATGTGGGAACCAGCTATAAATGGTCAACAAATATACAAATGACTAAGTCCCAATTCCATGCACAAAGGCTTGCCATGGTTTTCCATTGAATTAAGTCCAAAGGACTCAGCTTAACATTTCAGGTGCTCTAAAATAACTTCTGTCCGATCTTTCCAGCAAAATTTCCCCCTGTGCTGATACATATGCCTTACGTGTTTGATCCCAATCAACCTGAGCTATTCATGGGCCCCAAACTGGAACTGAAATTTCTTCCCTCTCTGATGGCTCCAAGTATCCTTCATGCCCAGAATGTCTCCCCATTGAGCACTAGGGAAGGAGGGAAAGTTGGAGGTCATTGAGTGCATTCAATTTACAAATGAGGAGACTGAGGTTCAGGGAAGGGAAGTGATGACCAAGGTCACACATAGGATCACAACTCTGTTGCTATAAGGGACAACAGAGGTCATCTACTCCAACCTACTCATTTGAAAGAAGTACAAACTGAGGGTCATGGAGGGGAAATGACTTGCTTATAGTTATAGATAATGATGATGATGACATTTATATAGCACCTATTATATATGAGATACTTTTAACAAATATTATCTCATTTGATCCTCACAATAACCCTGGAAGTAGGTGCTATTATTGGTCCCATTTTACAGGTGGGAAAACTGAGGCACACAGTGCTTACATGATTTGCCCAGGCTCACACAGCTGAATTTGTCTTTGGTTCGATCTGTCTCCAAACCCTCCACTCTATCTACTGTGTCACCTAGCTGCCCTTGATCTAGAATTGAAATGGACCTCAGAAGCCATCTAGTCAAACTCATTCATTTTACGGGAGAGGAAATTGAGGCCCAGGGAGATTAAAGTCACTTTTCCTGTATCACACAAAGGATCCTAGATCTAGAACAAGAAATGGTCACAGAGGCCATCTATTCCAAAGTCATAATTCTACATATGGGGAAACTGAGACCTGGAGAATTGTCCACAGTCTCACATTGGAAACCAGCACTAGAGATGGAAGAGACATACGTCTAAGGTCTTTGAGTCTGGTCTCTTCATTTTTAAAGTTAATTTATTTATTTTTAGTTTTCAACATTTACTTCCATATGTTTTAATTTTTCCCCCTCTTCCCCAAGACAGCCTGCAATCTGATATAGGCTTTATGTATACATTCCTATTAAACATATTTTCACATTAGTCATCTTGTATAGAAGAATTATAACGAATGGGAGAAACCATAAGAAAGAAAAAACAAAACAAAAAAGAAAACAGTCCGCTTTGCTCTGCATCCTGATGCCATAGTTCTTTGTCTGGATGTGGATAACATTTTCCATCATGAGTCCTTTGGAATTGTTTTAGGTTCTTGCATTGCTGAGAAGGGTTAAGTCTATCAAAGTCTGCCATTGCACAATGTGGCTATCAGTTCATATAAGTCCTTCCAGGTTTTTCTGAATCCACCTGCTCATCATTTCTTATAGCACAATAGTGTTCCATTACATTCATATACCATAACTTGTTCAGTCATTCACCAACTGATGGGTATCTCCTCAATTTCTACTTCTTGGTCATCACAAAGGGAGCTGCTATAAATACTTTTGTACATGTAGGGTGTTTTCCCATTTTTATGATCTCTTTGGGGTATAGCCCTAGAAGTGGTATTGCTGGATCAAAGGGAATATACATTTTTATAGCCTTTTGGGCATAGTTTCAAATTGCCCTCCAGAATGGTTGAATCAGCTCACAGCTCCACCAGCAATGAATTAGTGTTCCAACTTTCCCACTTCTTCTCCAACCTTTATCATCTTCCTATTTTGTCATGTTAGCCAATCTGGTAGGTGTGATGTGGTATCTCAGAGTTGTTTTGATTTGCATCTCCCTAATCAATAGCAATCTAGAGCATTTTTTCATATGACTATAGATAGCTTTAATTTCTTCCTCTGAAAACTGCCTGTTTGTATCCTTTGATCCAATGGGTCAATTAGGGAATGAGTTGTATTAGTGTAAATTTCATTTATTTCTCCATGTATTTTAGAAATGAAGCCCTTATCAGAGACATTAGTTGTAAAAATTCTTTCCCCGTTTTCTGCTTCCCTCCTAATCTTGATTGCATTGGTCTTGTTTTTGCAAAAACTTTTCAATTCAATGTAATCAAAATTAAGCATTTTTCATTTTATAATATTCTCTCTCTCTTGTTTGGTAATAAATTCTTCTGTTCTCCATAAATCTGACAGATAAACTATTCTTTGCTCCCCTAATCTGTTTATAGTATTTAAATATCTAAATCACATACCCATTTGGACTTTATTACATGACCCCCTCATTTTTTAAAAAGTAAGAAACTGAGACCCACAGAGGTGAAATTAATTGCCCAAAGTCACACATAGGATCATAGAACTAGAGCCACAAGTGACCTTAGAGCCCATCTGGTACAAACCACTCATTTGACAAAGGGGGAAACTGAGACCCACAGAGGGAAAAGTGATTTGCCCCAGGTTTCACATAGATCTTGAGCTTTAAGGGATTTGAGAGACTACCTAATCCAATGCCTTCATTTTAAAGAAGAGAAAAATGAGGCCCAGGCTGGTGACATAAGTTGCTCAGAGCTCCAAAATCAGAAGGAACCTCAGAGATGATCAATCCCAAACCCCTTAGATTACAGATGAAGAAACTGAGGCCAAGCAAGGTCAAGTGACCTGCTCCATATGTAGGATCCTAGACCTAGAAGCCATGTAATCCAACCTCCTCATTTCAGAGTTGAAAAAATTGAGGCCTAGAGGGGGAAAGTGAAACCCCAGGTCACAAAAAGATCCTATAAATAGAGATAGAAAGGACACCTGTGGCCATTGATTCCAAACCATTATTTTATAAAATTGGAAACTGAGGCCCAAGGAGACTATGTGACTTACTCAGGACCATCCTAGCTCTAGAGTTGGAAGGGACCTCAGAGACAAGCTAGTCCAAGTCCCTCCCTTCATTTTTAAGGGGGAAACTGACGACCATGGAGGGGAAATAACTTTTCCAGGGTCACATAGGATCCTAGATTTAAAGCTCTGAAGATGCATATTCCAAATTCCTAATTTTACAGATGAAGAAACTGAGGCCCAGTGAAGTAAAGTAAGTTAGGCAAGGTTCCACATAAAACCACAGATCTAGGGCTGGTAACAGCCTCACAGTTCAACACCCACATTTTTTCAGAAGAGGGAATTGATGCCTTAGGGAAGGGAAGTCACTTGCCCTGAGTTACATGCAGGGTCCTAGATCCAGAGTGGAAGGACCCTCAGATGTCATGTAGTTTAGTTCCCTCATTGTACAGAGGAGGAAACTGAGCCCAGGAAAGGGAAAGGACTTTCTCTGAATCACAGAGGGAGATCATAGATGCAGCTAAGTGATATAGTGGATAGAGTGCTGGGTCTGGAGTTAGGAAGACCTGAGTTCAAAATCTGCTTAAGACAATTATTAGATATGTGACCCTGGGGATGTCACTTCACCTCTGTCTGTCTCAGTGTTATCATTTGCAAAATGAGGATACCAATAGAATTTACCTCACAGGGCTGTCAAGTGGATCAAATGAGATAATATTTGTGAACAGCTTAACATGCTATATAAATGGATAGAGTAATGAGCTTAGAACCAGGAAGACTCATCCTCAAGTTCAAACTTGGCCTCAGACACTGACTAGCTGTGTGACCTTGGGCAAGTCACTTCACTATATTTGCCTCAGTTTCCCCATCAGTATAATAAGTTGGAAAAGGAAATGGTGAACCACTCCAGTATCTTTACCAAGAAAATCTCAAATGATGTCTTGGAGAGTCAGACATGACTGAAATGATTCAACAGCAACAAACGGGAACAATTATCATTATCATGTATATACCTGTTTATGTATATGCTGCCCCTCTCATTACATCAAAAACCTCTTGAAGGCAAGAACTGCTTTGTGTGGATAGTTATAAGGGACTGCAGAGGCTATCCTTCCCAATCACCTTATATTACAAATGAGGCAACTGAGGCCTAGAGAGAAGGTGTGATGGCCCAAGGTCACACAAGTTACAGCAAGCAAATCTATAATTTCAAAGCTCTGACTTCAAATCCTGATGGCTAGAAAACTCACACCACTGGAAACTGGGCCATGAAGCCCATAAAGACCACGTGGTCAAGTCACTGAACATATGACAGAGCATGGAGAGTGAGAATGGACTCCGGATTCATGGTGTCTTGATTTTTGACATAGGATATAGCTTCACGGAGGGAGGAGGGGTGTGAGAATAGAGAATGGACCAGGGAAGGGTCATGACCCCGTGATATCTTCCATGATAAACCTAATGAGAATACTTGATGTCAACAATATCTCAGAAGGTAATGTCAAGGATGTAGGTACCCAAAAGGCAGAGGACCAAGGGGTTAAGAGGCACCTGAAGGCCAGAGTAGGAGAGCCCCATCCTACCAAGTCCTCCAACTCTATAGCCACAAAGACCCAAAGTCATCTGAGGGGCCTTGACTCCAAAGAGTGGGAGGTCAGTCTTTGTCTCTGACTTGTCATGCCATCACCCCAGAGTACAACTGGGAAAAATCTGAAACAAAGCTCAGGTATGGTTCCAGGCTCTCCTTTAAAAAAATGGGGACATAATGGTACTCAATGTATAATAAAGATGTACAGTACAGATTTTAAAAAAAATTCTCCACCATAGCAAATACTTAAGGTGGTTCAGTAGAGTCAGGAAGACCTGAATTCAAATCTAGCCTGAGGTACTAACTAGTTATGTGATCCTGGGCAAGTCACTTAACCTCTACATCAGTTTTCTCATCTGCACAATAGAGATTATAATGGCACCTACCTCCTGGGATTATTGTGAGGATCAAATGAGATGACATTTGTAATTTACATCTACATATTATTCATAAAATTATCCATTTATAAATGACATTTAGAAAACCCAGTGCCCGGCACATAGTAGGTGTTAAAAACAAAGTTTGTTCCTTTCCCCCTGTCCCAAAGGATTCAAAGGAGTACATGAAGGAATAAATACAGCAAGCACAAAACATCTCGAATAATACATCCCATTGAACACATTCTCTGCCAAAGTAAGAAACCCTTTGGGGCCTGAGAACCATATATTTAGGATGTTTCACATTCATGTCAGACCGTCACTCTATAAGCAGCACACAAGGCCCTGATCTGGTGACCAGACAAGGCATGACTTGGGCTTTCTTTATTCAATTAACCTGAGGTTGGTCTAGCAGCAGTCACCCTTTCCCCCAAGAAACAGTGCTGTTGGGGAAATTGCCTCCCGCTGGGTACCTAGGGCAGCTCCTCATCTCTCAAACTGCCACGTTTAGCACCAGGGCTGAAAAAAGACATTGTCTTGGTGCTTGGTCTGTTCTTAGAGAAGAAAACATAAGGATCTCTCCCCTCACCTTCACTTCCTAGCTTCACAAGCTTCCTTCAAGTCCCAGCTAAAATCCCCACTTCTCCAAGAAATTTTTCTGGTCTTCCTTAATACCAGCACCTGCCATCTGCCCATCAGCTCCAAGTTCTCTTGTCTAGATCTGGCTTGAACATAGTTGTTTGCATGTTGTCTTCTCTATTAAACTGAGAGTTCCTTGGAGGAAGGGACTTGCTTTTCTCTTCCTTTGTGTCCTTGCTTCTTAGCACAGTGCCTGGCACTTACTAAATGTTTATTGACTGACTGACAAAAGAAGGTGACCAGAGACTCATGTTGTAGGTGTTACTGCTGACGAGGAAGTGAGCAGACTGAGAAGAGAAATATCCTCCCTGCTGAAAGAAAAACAATCACAAGACAATGTGTCCCAAGAGGTGGACTGTTCCTTCTCAACTGATATCCCACAGAGGGGGCAGCTCAGCTACACAACTGCCCCTCACCCCACCCAACCATGGGAAGTACCATCAATTCTATTTCCATGACATCTTTCATGTCTGTCCTCTTCACCTGGGAGGCTACCACTCTGACCAGAAATTCTGAGGCTCTTTTCCTCCCAGATTGATTCTTTTGGGAAGTCAAACTGGGCCATTCTTTGCCTCATTTCTTACCTAGCCTTAATCACTGAATGGGTGTTGCCTCAGACAATCTGAGCCTTGGGAAAGATCTTAGCTTAAAACGACCAAGGTCCCCCAGTGCATCCTGGGCCATCTCCAGTCATCCTGATTGATATCTTGCCACTGGACCCAGATGGCTGCAATGACCCACAACATTCTGGAGAGTGACCTGAAGCAGATTAAAGTATAATTGTAAAATATTTAACAGAATAAGCAAAAATGCAATAGAACATAGATAATGTGAATATGAGGTTTTCTAAGCTAATATGGGGTCCACAGGGATGCTTAGGTATGGTTTCATGGCCTCCATTTCCATTTGAGCTTGACACCCTTGCTTTCAGGCATTGATAGGAAGATAGGAAGTCTCCAATCCAAACTTTGAATCTACAAGGGGGTGGAGGAGAGATACCTTTCTCAGACCCAAACTAAACCTTCTCCTCTCCCAGGCAGATCCCTGCTGAAAAGAGGGAGATAGAGCTGATGGTTAGAAAATCACCTACTCTCTGAAAACTACCAGCCTTTACTGCAGAAAGGACCACCAGGAAGCTTGGTGTCCCTTCCCAAGGAAATGAGCTCCACTTAGAAGCTAAGCTATTACTGCCTGATGGTTAAATTCATAGAATTAGATGATTTGATAGAGGGAACTCCCAGATGAGTAAACTCCCTTTGTCAATATAGGTAGGCACCTTCTTGCAAACGGTTTTCAAGATTTGCCTGGGAGCAATAAAAGGTTAAGTCAGGGATGGGAAACCAGAAGCTTGAGATTACTTGTGGCCTTCTGGTCCTCAGGTGAGGCCTTTTGACTGAGTCCAAGTTTGATGGATCAAATCCTTTTATTAAAGGGATTTGTTCTCGGAAATGGGGAATTCAGTCAAAGGGATGCACTTGAGGACCTAGAGGGCCACAGTTTCCCCACCCCTGGGTTAAGTGACTTTCCCCAGGATCACAAAACAGGCTGTCTGTGTCAGAAGTGGAGTGCCAAATCAAGGTCTTGGGATGAATTTCTATCCATTGTACCACACTGCTTCTGGTTAAATGCCTGACAAACTATTATCTGCCTAATTCATCTGGAGAAACAGTGGGGAAAGGTACCGATCTTGAAGTCTAAGATCTGCATTTGAATCCCAACCCTTTCTAGCAAATCCTTGAATCTACCTGAGCCTTGTTTAAAACAGGGATAGTAATATTTACCATAGCAATGTCAAGATGTTGGGGATCCAATGAGATGAAGCCCAGGTTTGCTGGGACCCAGGAGGAGTCAGGAGTGCTGCACATGATAAAGGTACAAGGGGCCAGAACGTGTGTAGACCACATGTTTTCCCAGGTCCTTTTGACCTTGCAGATGCCTTTATGAAGGCCTTTTTGGTCCACATTAGAGGTGAGGCAGAGAAGAGGAAGGAGAGTTACTCCAGGGCTTCCCATGCTCATCTTACCAAGCAACAAGAAGTGAGAAGAGGAAAGTAGAAGCAGCAAGGCTGGGAGAGGATACAAGGTGGAGGCTGCAGGGCCAGACCCAGAGTCCTAGAGTAGAGACTGCCAGGGACAAAGAGCTTCCAAGACCTGTAGATGCAGATCATCAGGTTGCTTCAGCAGCTTCAGGTGTGGAAAGCCAGGGGTGCCTAATCCCCTCCCTCTTTCTCTTCCTACTCCTCCAGAGTGGCAGGGAATCTCCCACTCTCTTTTTCTACTGAATCCCTTCCCCCTCCCCTAGGAGGACAGAAGTGCCTTCAAGGATTGTGTTTATCCTTTGTTGCTGAAGAAGACCATGCCATCAGAGAAATGATGACATGACTTGCACTTGACTTTGTTTTGAGTGAGGGAGGGCTGTGCAGGTCACCAGCCTCACTTCTCCTCCAGAGCCATCTGAATCCAGTGACCTGATATTCCTCAGGATGACTGGAGATGACCCAGGATGCAGTGGGAGGCCTTGGGACCTTTAGGCAAGTTCAAGGGTTAAAGGAACCAACAACCTGTGGACTGGAAGAATCTCTGGCCAGTTCACCTTCCAGCCCACCAAACTTCTGCCACCGCTGGTTCCCCTGAAATTTCTTGCATTTAGGACAACTTAAGCCATAGAAATGACATATGGGAAGTGCTTTGCAATCCTATAATCACTATAGGAGAGATGTCCATGTTATTTATCTCTAATTGTGAATAACTGATCTTTTCTTGCTTTGATAGAAGGAAGGAATATAGAAAACAAGATGCCACTGTTCATTGGGGGGAGTAATGATCATATCCATAGCACCTACTATGTGCCCAACACTGTCAAATACTTTTTGATAAATATTATCTGATTTGATCCTTACAACCACCCTGAGAGGTAGGTGCTCTAATCACCATTTCACAAGTGGGGATACTGAGGTAAACAGAGGTTAAGTGACTTGTCCAAGGTCACATAGCTAGCACATGTCGGAAGTCAAATATGAACTCAGGACTTCCTGCCCCTAGATCTGGTATTCTATTCATTGCAGCACCAGCTGCCTCTGATCAGTCAGTCCATAAGCACTTAAATTGTGTTTACTAAGCACCAGACATGAGTCCAACACTGGGGAAAGAAGACATAAATAGTCTCTGGCCTCAAGGAGTATAAATTCCAGGGTAGAGCATGTAAATGACTAGGTATATATAAGATATGGAAAATTGATGGAAGGTGATCTCAGCAAAGGGTTTGGGAGGACTGTGAAAGTCCTCCTGTGGAAAGTGCAATTGGAGCTGTCTTTTATTTGAGGGGGTGGCGATCAGGGTTAAGTGTCTTGCCCAGGGTCACACAGATAGTAAGTATCAAGAGTCTAAGGTCAGATTTGATCTCAGGTCCTTCTGATTCCAGGGCTGGTGCTCTATCCACTGCAGCAACACCTAGATGCCCCATCGAATTAAGTCTTAAAGGAATGTGGGAGAACTAAGTGGCAGGAATGAGGCCATTCCAGGCAGGTGGGAAAACCAGGGCAAAGGGTGTCTAGATAGAAGATAGGCTGCCGTGTTTGAAGAATGCCAAGAAAGTCAATGAAACTGGAGCTTCCAGTGGATGGAGAGGAGGGCAATGAGGTGTAAGGAGAATGGAAAGGTAGGTTGTGAAGAGATTTCAATGCCCAAAGGAGTTTATATATGATCCTGGAGGTAGCCTCTAGAACTCACTGCATACTGGTGTGCTAGTAAATGTTTAACAACCAGCTCTGGATGGAGTGTACATAGGGCACACTTTTACATCTAATCTGTATCATTTGCATTTCCTCCATCACTTTATAAAATCTAGACAATGAGGCAGCTGGATCTCCCACTACATCCCAGACCATTTCCAGTTGTCCTGACCTATGTTTTGCCTCTGGACCCTGATGATTCTGGAGGAGAGAGTGAGGCTGATGACTTGGTACAGACCTGCCTCACTTAAATCTAATTCACTTGCAAGTCAAGACATCACCTTCCTGATGTCATTGTTCCTCTTCAAGAATGAGGGGAACACAACAACAAGCCCTGGAGCTCACTGAGCAGTGGTGTGCCAGTAAACATTTAACAACCAGGTCTTGTGAGGGCATGTCCATAAGACACACTTGTCCATTTAATCTGCATCATTCACATTTTCCCCATCACTTTATAAAGTCTAGACAATGAGGCAACTAGATGATACAGTGGATAGAGGGCTGAGCCTGGAGTCAGGATAAAACTGAGTTCAAATCTGGCCTCAGACACTTCCCAGTGGGATCACTCTGAGCAAGTCACTTAACATCTATTTGCCTTAATTTCCTCAACTATAACATGGTTGAAATGATTTCATTTGATCCTCACAACAACCCTGTGAGAAAAACACTATTACTAACATTTTCCTGACAGGGTTGTTGTAAGGATCAAATGAAATCATGTTTGCAAAGCTCTTAGTGTAGTGCCTGCCATGTGGTAAGTGCTATATAAATACTAGCTTTTATTAACTATTATTCTTATTCAATCAAGCCCTGATTTGTAGCATTTGCTGACTTCCAAGGTGTAAATGCACATGCTGAAATCTGAACATTGGTTTCACTGACCATAGCAGAAGCGGTTATAGCTGGCTGACTCCATCATATCCCTGGAACTGCCATCAGACCTAGCCTTTAGGAAAGGTATTTTGGCAACTGTCAAGATTTGGTAACAGACATGACCCATGAGATGAGAAAGAATGATGACTCATGGATGACACTTAGGATGAGACTGGCTGCCTGGGAATTTGGTGGTCCCAATGGTAGTAATAGAGAATTTCAGAAAATGAGAGAGCTCACTGAGCAGTGGTGTACCAGTAAAAATTAAACAACCAGGTCTTGTGAGGGGATGTGCATAGGACACACTTTTCTATTTAATCTGTGTTATTCACCTTTTCCCCATCATTTCATAAAGTCTAGATGATGAGGCAGCTAGATGATACAATGGATAGAGGGATGAGCCTGGAGTTAGGATAAAACTGAGTTTAAATCTGGTCTCAGATACTTACTAGTGGGGTCACTCTGAGTGAATGACATCTGTTTTTGACTTTGAGATACAAGACATCCATTTGGAAATGTTCAGTAAAGAGAGAGGTGGAGCCAAGATGGGGGGAGTAATAGCAGGGATTCACCTGAGCTCTTCCCCAAACTCCTTCAAATACCATTAATAATGACTCTAAACAAATTCTAGAGCAGTAGAAGCCACATAAAGAGGGAGTAAAACAAATTTCCAGCATAAGACAACATGGAAGGTCATCATAAAAGGTGTGTCACACCTGGGGGAGAATAGAGCACAGTACAGCACAGGTTGTACCACCACAGCCCTGGCCCCAGTAAACCAGGTGCAGGCTTTGGGAGTGACTGATTCAACACTGGCACTGGCTTCCTCCAGATCTCTCAGCCCAAAGATGGTAAGGGGGCCAAACAACTGGTCAGAAGGAGATTACAGAAGTTTCTCTTCTAGCACTGAGGCAGGACTCTGTTGCTTTGCCCATACTTGGAGCGAGGGTGCAGTACTGGGTGGCAGTCCTGGAGTGAGGAGGAGCACTAACATAGCAGAGCTTGCTGCAGCAGTGGAGGGAGGACCCTCCTCACAGTTCCAGGGCAGAAAAGAGTGCTTGTGGTTGCTCACAGACCAGAGCACAGGTCAGGAGAAGGTAAACACCACTCCTTTGATCATACTGTGTTGAAAGAACTGAAAATTTACAGATTACTAGAAGTAGCTCAGAAAACAGCTGCACCAAACCCTTGACGTTTGGGACACTGTGGCCTCCACCCTGGAGCAGAGCCATACTTTAACAAAGAGTTAAAATTCAACTAATAGGCTGGGGAAATGAGCAAACAATGGGAAAAATCTCTATGGAAAGTTATTATACTGACAAAGAAAATCAAGATGCACACTCTGGAGAAAACAACAAAGTCAAAGCTCCCACATCAAACACCTCCAAGAAAAATGTGAATTGATCTCAGGTCATGGAAGAGTTCAAAAAGAATTTTGAAAATCAAAAAGGATTTTGAAAATCATCTAAGAGAGGTAGAGGAAAATTGGGAAGAAAAATGAGAGTGGTGCAAGAAAATCATGAAAAATGAGTCAATAGCTTGGTAAAAGAGACACACACACACAATACTGAAGAAATTTGCACCCTAAAACCCAGACTAGACCAAATGTTAAAAGAGGTAAAAAAAAAATCAGTGAGGAGAAGAATGTCTTAAAAAGCAGAATTGGTCAAATGGAGAAGGAGGTTCAAAAGCTCACTGAAGGAAATAATTACTTAAAAATTTGAATTGAGAAAGAGGAAGTTAATGATTTTATGAAAAGCCAAGAAATAATGAAACAAAACCAAAAGAATGAAAAAAAGGCAATGTGAAATATCTCATTGGAAAAACAACTAGAAAATAGACCCAGGAGAGAGAATTTAAAAATGATTGGACTAAAAGAACACAGACATCATCTTTCAAGAAATTATCAAGAAAAACTGCCCTGATATTCTAGAACCAGAGGACAAAATAAAAATTGATAGAATCCATTGATCAATCATGAAGGAGATCTCAAAATCAAAACTTCTACGAATGTTATAGCCATATTCCAGAGTTCCCAGGTCAAGGAGAAAATATTACAAGCAGCCAGAAAGAAAAAATTTGAGTATTGTGGAGCTGCAATCAGAATAACACAAGATTTAGCAGCTTCTACATTAAAGGATCAGAGGACTTGGAATTCCAGAGGGCAAAGGAGCTAGGATTACAACCAAGAATAACTTACCCAGCAAAACTGAGTATAATTCTTCATGGGGAAAAAATGAACATTAAATGAGCAAGGACTTTTAAGCATTCTTGATGAAAAGACCAGAGCTGAATAGAAAATTGGACTTTCAAATACAAGACTCAAGAGAACCATAAAAAAGTACACAGAAAAGGTATACCTTCCCTATATGGGAAGGTGATATTTGTAACTCATAAGACTTTTCTCATTATTCATGTATTTAGAAGTAGTATATATAGACAGAGGACACCCGTGTGAGTTGAATTTGAAGGCATGACATCTAAAAATGAAGTTAAGGAGTGAGAGAGAACAATGCATTGGGGGAAATAGAAAGGAAGAGGTAGAATATGGTAAATTTTCTCACATAAAAGAGGCAACAAAATGCTTTTACAGTGGAGGGAAGGAGGGGAAGTGAGGGGGAGTGAGTGAATCTTACTCTTATCAGAATTGGCTCAAAGAAGGAATAATATACCGATGCAACTGTGTATAAAAATCTATCTTACCCTAAAGGAATGGGATAAGAGAAGGGGAGGGGCAGTGATAGAAGAGAGTGCATATTGGGGAAGGGGTAGTCAGAAGCAAAATACTTTTGAGGAGGGATAGGGTAAAAGGGGAGAGAGAATAGAATAAATGGAGGGAGATAGGATGGAGGGAAATAAAAAAATTTGAAGCAAGTTTCTCAAACATATATAGAGAACTGAGACAAATCTATAAAAATAAGGACCATTCCCCAATTGACAAATGATCAAAAGATACGATCAGTTTTCAGATGATGTTAATCAAAGCTATCTATAGCCATATGAAAAAATAAGCTAATTCACTATTAATAGGAGAAATGTAAATGAAAACAAGTCTGAAGTACTGCCTCATACCTATCAGATTGACTAAGAGGACAGAAAAGATGAGTGATAAATGTTGGAGGGGATATGGGAAAAAATGAGATATTAATGCACTGTTGGTGGACTTGTGAACTGATTCAACCACTCTGTAGAGCAATTTAAAACTATGCCCAAAGGCTTGACCTAGCAATACTGCTACTAGGTATGATCCCAAAAGAGATAAAAAGAGAAAAAAATCCTATATGTACAAAAGTACTTATAATACTCCATTTCTGGGGGCAAAGAATTAGAAACTGAGGGAATACCCATTAATTGGGGAATAGCTGAACAAGCCATGGTATGTGATTATGATGGAATACTACTATACTATAAGAAATGATAAGCAGGATGCTCTCATAAAAACTTGAAAAGACTTGCATGGGCTGATGTAAAGTGAAATGTAGTGTGTACCAAGTAACAGCCATATTGTATGATGATCATCTGTGAATGACTTCACTATATTCAGCAGTACAACAATACAAGACAACTCTGAATGACTTATGATGAGAAATGTTCTCCATCCTCAAAGAAAAAACTGATGGTGTCTGAATACAGGTTGAAGCATACCCTTTTTTTGGCTTTCTTTCTTTTTCTTAAGGTGTTTTCTCTCCATGTTTTCTTTCAAAACGTGAATTTATTATTATGGATATATTTTGTGTGACTACACATGTATAACTCCTATCAAGCTGCTTTCCTTCTCAATGGCAGGGGAAAGGAAGAAGGGAGAAAATCTGGAAGTCAATGTTTTAAAAATGAATGTAAAAATTGTTTTCACATGTTACTGGGGAAAAATAAAAATAAGATACTTTGAAAACAAAAAAAGGAAATGTTTAATATGTAAGTTAGTGATGTGAGACTAGAACTCAGGAGAAAAAGTGGCTAATAATATATGTGACATATAACATATCGTGTGTGTGTATACACATGCTCATAGGAATCATCTTCATAGAAATATGACAGTTGGATCCATGGGAGCCAATTAGATCACTAAGTCACATACAATTGAAGGAAGATAAAAGAACTCTTAGGACAAAGCCTTGGGGAGTTCCCACAGTTAGTGGAAACGACTTTGATGAAAAGCCAACTAAGGAGACTAAGGAGCAGTCAGTCAGAGACGAAGAGAACCAGGAGAGAACATTATTGTGAACATCTAAAAAGAAGGGAGTACCCAAGAGGAAAAAGTGATCAATGATGTCCAGTGCTGCAGACAGCTTGAGAAAGATGAGGACTGGGAAGACAGCATTCAGTTTGGCAAAGAAGAGATTACCGGTAACCTTGGAGAGAGCAGTCTTAGATGAATGATCTAGGTCAAAAGTCAGATTGCAGAGGATTTAAAAGAGAGAGGTGGGAGAGGAATTGGAGATGTCTAATACAAATAGCTTTCTCTAGGAGCATGGCCAAGAATTTATGAGGAGAAATAAAATAGCTAACAGGGATCATAGGATCAATTCCACACCTTAAAGATCCCTCCTGATGATCCCCATTCTCTATTGCTTTACTACAGTTTCCAACAAAGAATATGGACTTATTATCACCAAAACCCACCCCTTGACTTCTCCCACTGATCCCAAACCCTTCTGTCTCCTCACAGGACTATGTCCTCTTTTTTCAGACCTCCCCACTCTTGATTCACTTCCTATCCACTGGCTCCTTTTCTGCTACTTACAAACTTCCAAGTCTCCCCTATCCTTATAGAACATTCCTCACAGGCTCACTCCTCCAATCTCAACTCAGAAGACTGGCAGGAAAAGTCGCAAAAGGCAGCTGCTTTCTTAGACTTCTAGAGGTAACTTCATGATCCCCCATCTGATTTGTTCTTCAATATCAATTAACCCGTTGATATCAGTTTGCTTAAGGTAAGTAAATAAGTAAAGTAAGCTAGTAAATATTTACTCAGAAAGAGGGAAAGAAGTACCAAAATCACCCCTCCCCCAAATCAGAGGTACGCTCTCCTCTTTGCGTAAACTTCATCTTTGTGGAGAATGGCTCAGTCTTCTGGTGGTGTGGACAAAACATCTCCCTCCAACACAGATCTCTCCTCATATAGGGAACATATGGGGCCCTGGGAGACTTTTCTTCCTTTGAGGAGTCCCGACCAAGTTCACTGCTGCGTGAGTCATTTCCAGTGGAGGAATAGCTTCCTTGCTTGAAAGATGAAGTGTTTTGACTGCCAGGCCAGTTTGATTCACTGCTCAAGCAGAGTCAAATGGGGCCCTCCTCAGGACTGGTCCTTTACCCATCTACACCATTGCAGTTACCAGCACACCCTGTTACAAATTGTCTTTCCAGATCAAATAATGTCAACTCATTGAGATCAGGCATTATTTCCCTCTCTTCCCTCTCTTTTTTTTTTTGTCTTTTATCCCCAGTAACTGGCACACTGTAGGCACTTAATACATGCTGATTGAGTGTCTCTCCAAAGTCTCTAGCTCCTCCCTTGTTCTAATATTCCAGCCCTACTTCTCAAAAATATGAAATATACACACATTCACCATGGCACTTCACAAACCAGCTTTTGGGGGTGGAACCCAAGGAGGAAGAGGAGGAGGAGGAGGAAAGCTGCTACTTACTCAATCAAAGTCAACTGCAAGTCATGTCATCATCTTGATATCATGATCCTCTTCGAGAAGGAAGGACAAACACAACCTGTGAGTGAGTAGCAGCACTCCTCCTCCTTCTCCTCCTCCTCCACTGTTCCACTCCCAAAAGTCACCTTTTTTCCTCTGGGTTTTCTGGCTACATTTCTTGCTTAAATATCAAGCCTCAAACCCAATTCACTCTGGAGCTCATATTCTGGACAACAAGTCCCCACTACCTAGCACAGAGTGAATTTAAATACTAAATAGTAATTGTTTCTCTTTTACGCAGGAACCCTAAGGGTCTTCTCCTCCAAGTTTGATTTTTTTTTTATTAAAGGGGCCATTCCTTGACCAACTACTTAAAGAAGCCTATTCATTGAATGTGTGTATCTCACTCAAAGTGAGAGTGCTATAACCTGAAGCATCCAGGATCTCCCAATGCATCCTGGCCCATCTCCAGTCATCCTGATGAATATCAGGCCACTGGACCCAGATGGCTCAGCAGAAGAAAGTGAGGTTGGTGACCTTGCACAGCCCTCCCTCACTCAAATCAAAGTCAACTGCAAGTCATGTCATCATCTTGATGTCATGGTCCTCTTCAAGAATGAAGGACAAACACGATGACAACAACAACCCCAAAGTAAATGTCAGTAGGAAGAAAGTGAAAACAACAAAAGGGCAAGTTTCAAAAGGGTCCAAGGGCTAACCAGTTTGTGATCAGGTGTAGAGTGATTGGCCTGATGTGCTTCCTGACTTCTCAAGGTCTCTGGGTCCAATACAAGGATACAAGGATATTTCTAAATCTGCATCAGTGAAATGAAACAAATAAGATAATATTTGCAAAACACTTAGCCCAGTGCCTAGTATATAGTAAACACTAAATAAATGAGTGTCCCCTTCCTCTTTCCCAGTGAAATGAAGCTTAACAGATATTAGAAGCCTACCCCATGGGTTAGTGGTCTAGAATGGCAGGGCCAGGCAGGGATAGGAATTCATCATGCCATTGCAGAACAAAAAGTTCTTTAGCTAAAGGATTCAGAAAAAGAATAAGACCAATAGAATGGGTATCTCTCTGGTACCAATTCCAATACCAATATGTGTACAGAATATCAGCTCCTTATGAGTAGAGATTGTTTCATTATTAATATTTATATTTATCCCCATGCAGTGCCTGGCACAGAGTAAACATTTATAAAAATGCTTATGGATTTCATTGAAGGCACTTCACATATTTCATCGCACTCAATCCTACTACAAGCTACAGATGAGGAAACCACAGCTCAAGGATAAAGGATGGCCTAGATAGAGATATATGGATGTATATACATATCCCATATCCATATATTTGTGTATATAAAATGTACTTATATATTTATTATATATATCATATTTTTACATATCCCATATCTATCTATATATCAAACTATATCTGTATCTATCTCTATTTATCTTTCTATCTACCACCCACTACCTGTTTTGTTCAGTCCCTGAGCAAAGAAGTGTCTTTTTTACATTTTACAATAAAGCAGATTTAAACAATTTTTAAGTAAAGTACATTTTAATCTGTAAAGGCCATTCTTGACTCATGGGCTATGTTAAATCTTAGAGCTTGCACAAAGTTGGAATGCATAAGGTTTTTAAATTTTTAATTAATTAATTTTTATTTTTAGTATTTATTTTTTTTGAAAATTTGAATTCTGACTTCTTTCCCTCTTCCCAGCCAGATTTGACCAATAGGCTATGGTTTACTGACCCCTGCTATAGAGACCAAATAATCTGACTATGGTACCATTGCTAATAGGTATTTTGTTGCTGTGTTCATTGAAGACAACCATGACATCAGAGAAATGGTGACATGACTCATGATTCACTTTGTTTTGAGTGAGGGAGGGCTGAACAGATATAGGAGCCAGTGCTTGAATTACTGTTTCTCTCAGGTCCAAGTCTGGCAATTCTTTCCATTACACTATTGCCTTATTAATTTATATTTTCATTTTGCAGGCATTCCATTTCCTCACTCACTAGATACGACAAGATTTCAAGGTTAAGTTGTCAAGCACCTGGGAGAAGCTTCCCTGTTGTCAGGTTTTCATAGACAAAGCCGTTATCTTATAGACTGAAAATTCCTGTGGTTTGATTTTTCTCAGTTTTGACTCTTCTATTTAACACTTTCCATGAGCTCAGACTGAAAAAAAAGCTTCAGAACCAAGGCTGTAAATTTTCCTAGTCACTACAAGAACTCTACTTTCCAATATTAGGATTGTCCCTTTTATTTAAATTTTCCTTTACACAAATGGTATATGGAATCTAAGTTGCATCTCTACACTACTTACTTTCTGATTTGAAAATTAAAATGTAACCATTAGAGTTATTCCCCAATTTTCAAACAGTCAAAAGATATAAACAGGTAGTTTTCAGAAGAAGAAATCAAAGCTGTCAATATCACAGGAAAAATGCTCTAAATCACTATTGATTAGAGAAATGCAAATTAAAACAACTTAGGTGTCACCTCATCCCTATCAGATTGATTCACATGACAGAAAAGGAAAATGACAAATGTTGGTGGGGATGTGGACAAATTGAGACACTAATGCACTGTTGGTGAAGTTGTAAACTGACTCAACTATTCTGGCAAACAATTTGGAACTATAAAACTGTGTATATCCTTTCACCCAGCAATATCACTACTAGGTCCATATCTCAAAGAGATCAAAGAAAGGGGAAAGGGTCCTAAAAATATTTATAGTAGCTCATTTTGTGGTGACAAAAAATTGGAAATTGAGGGGACACCCATCAATTGGGAAATGGCTGAACAAGTTGTGGTATATGATTGTGATGGAATACTATTGTGCTAAAAGAAATGATGAACAGGATGGTTTCAGAGAATCCTGGGAAGACATATTAACTGATGCAAAAGGTCATGAGCAGAACCAAGAGAACATTGTAGCACAGTAACAGCAATAGTTCAACTGTAAAAGACTTAACTACTCTGATCAAGACAATGATCCAATACAATTCCAAAGGACCTATGATGAAAAATGCTATCCACACCAGAAGAGAGAATTCATAAACTCTAAGTGCAGCTATAAACATGCTTTTTTTCATTTTCTTTAAACTTCTTGCTTTTATTTTTTTTTTGCAACATGGCTAATATGGAAATAGGTTTCACATGACTTCCACATGTATAATTGATATCATATTGCTTGACAATTTGTGGGGGAGAGGTGAGAGGGAGGGAGAGAAGTTGGAATTCAAAATTTTCAAAAAAAATGAATGTTACAAATAAAAATGAATAAAAGTAATCTTATGCATTCCAAGTCTGGTAAGCTCTGAGATCCAATGGAGCAACAAATCAGAGCAGCAAGTGGAAAGAGAGAAAAGAAGAATCCATTCTGAATACTAGGGTCCAAATTCTTTAATATTTCACTTACTACCTTAACAACCCAAGGTGGGTAAGTACATATAGAAGAATGTACCATATAGTAAAACATGAAGTCCAGAATATAACAATTTCTCATTTATCTATTAGGACTATACATTTAAATGTCAACGGGACTTGAAGGGGATAGTCAATCTAACATGCTCACTTTACAGATGAGGAATAGAGTGGTTCAATGACTTACCAAAGGTCACACAACCAGTAAGTGGAAGACTGGAATTCAAACTCTCTGCCTCCAAATCTAACACTCTTTCTACTGTACTACACTCCCTCATATTATACTTTTTAAAAATAAATTTGTATTGATTTGATATCTTTTGCATTTATGTGACAGACATTTCCCAATATCCCTCTCCTCCCTTTCCCAGAAAGTCCTCTCATATCAAGATGAAAAATGAGGTAGGGGATGGGTTGGAAAAAAACAGAACTAAACAGTAGATTGAACAAGTCCAACTATTACATACAGTGTGCCACATTCCCATTAAAAAAATTCAAAAAAATTTCAAATTTATCATTTAAAAAGCCTTGCCTGAGTCTATAATTCTTAAGCACCAGGAGGTTCTTTTCCAGGCACAAATTTAGTTCTCCCTTCAATGCAACAAATCTTGGAAGCAAGGAATATTCTCTTCCCCTTCTTTCTAGGTCAGAGGGAAAAATTAGTCTGCTCAAATCTGACTTGAACCCTAATCAGCTAGTTTGAATTTGTTTACTGATGTAACACACACTCTGAGGCTATTCTACTAACCCCACTCAGATTAGCACCAAGAGTTTGGCAGATACAGTTTCCTTCAGAATGTTTAGGGGTAACCTTGAAAGCTGAAGTTCTTTTCTAATATGATCACTTTTGAGTCCCCAGCTAGTATATTTCCTCTCCCCTACCTCCTACCCACATCAATCACCAGTTAATATCTTTCATTCAATCAACATCAATTAGCTTTTACAAAGGGATATTTACTGGGAAGGTATAACAAGAAATGAAGTACAATAATTTTCCAAACTAAGAGTGTACACTCCTCTATCACTTTAACCTCTAGATAGAGTGGGTTCAAATCTTTGCCACAAAACATTCACCCCACAAAGCTGACTTCTAGGCCTAAGATCAATAAAGAATGAAACATAAAAAAGAGAAGAAACAGTGAGGCCATGTGTTCATGTCCACATGGTGGGGGAGATGAGACCATCTGCGGAAGGTGAAAGGCTATCTCTCCTTCCACCCAGAGGCTTCCAGCAGTTCCTCCTTCAATTGCCACCAGGGAAGAGAAAAAGAGTTCATCTGTTCAAACCTTTTTATGAACACTCAGTTTGGGCTCAGCGACCAATTAGAAAACTTTTGATCGCCAGGCAGCAAGCCAACAAGAAAAATGTTAGAGGATATCTGCTTATGTTCTGAAGCAAGGAGGGAAAGGACCCCTCATTAGGCATGTAGATTGGCAGCAGACAGAGCATATTGCCTGAGCTCAAAGGACTTGACCCTCAGTGGCCATTCTGCATGTCCCTCCCCACCCATTATACTGAAGATCTTGCTTTTCCTCCTTTCCCTGGCTCCAACTTCATTGAAGGTTGTTTTCCCTTCTTACTGACTGGCATAGACCTAAAAAAAAGTATCATGGTAATCATTTTAAAAAGGAAAAACCAAAACCATTTAACTGTTTCTGTGCCACATCCCTTAAATCCATGCCAATCCTTGCCTATTTTCTCTGTTCCTTTCCCACCTCCTCCAGACAATATGAGATGTGGGAAGGGGAAAAGGAAGAGAAGGAGAAGGAGAACAGGAGCAGGGAGGAAAGGTGACTCTTGTCTCAGAATTTCTTTTTATTCCCTAATTGGTAGTCAGGTTGTTACGCACTAATCTGAGGGTTGACTGGGTTTGTCAGTCCCTGAAATAGTTAACTCCCTTAACTCTGTTGTGTTGCAGACTCAGTCATGCCAGGGCTTTTCCTTGTACAGCTGTTTGCATTTTTCTTTCCTTAAGCCAGGCAAGTGCTCTGAACTCCTGGGGGTGGTGGGGGCGGTACCCTTCCTACATTCCCAAAATACAACCCAAAACAATTAGTCTCAAGCAACATTCAGGGACTAAGTATGTAGCATTCTTCTCCTAAGACCCATTACCTTTCTAGAGAGAAAAGGCAACTGGGTTTTGTCATTAGTCTTCTGGAACCTAGACTGATTACTACATTTAATCCCAATTCGCTGTGGTTTTCCCTTTCATTATTGTATCCATTTTATTATTATCCACCTGGTTCTACTTTCTTCTCTCTGTATCAGTTTATACAAAATTTGTTGCAGTTCTCTGAAATACTCAATTTGTTGCTTCTGCCAGTATAATAGTATTTCATTACATCCATAAAGGAAAATTTGTTCTGCCACTTTGCAATTGATGGGCACATAATTAAAAAAATATCCTTTGCACTACCATGAAAAGTAAGTATCAGCTGCTGCAAGTATTTTGTTATATCAGGGGCATTTCTTTCTTCCTTTCATCTCCTTGGGCCATATAACCAGTAGTTGAATCCCTTGGAAAGGGGGGTTCTTAGAGTTTAGTCCCTTTTCTCACATAATTTGAAATAATGTTGCAGAATATTTGATTTTCTACACCCCCTTCCACATTGACTATTTGTCTTTTATCACCTTGGACAGTTGAATGGGGCTGAGGTGAAGCCACAAAGTTGTTTTAGCTTGCAATTCTCTTATTATTAGAGAATTGAAACATTTGATGTTTATTAATGATCTATATTTCTTCCTATAATCCTTTATATCCTTTGTCAACTTAGCTATTGGGAGAAGTTAGCCCTGTGTCCATGGACTGCGTATAGTCAGACCACTGACTTGTCTGAACCAAAATCAAAATGAGTAAAAAGGAAAGAAGAATGATGAGGAAAAGAGATGGCAGAAAATTGAACAACTCATTCCTGAGCTATTTAAACAAATAATTAAAAATCAAATGAGGAATGGACAATATAAATGACATCGATGCCAATTATGATCATCTCGAGTAGTTTAACCAATGCAAGGCAATGGCCTTAACAAGAAAAAAAAGAATCCCAGAATGTGTATTTGCCAACAAACATCTGACTTACTTGCCAAAGAGAGATGGCTGCCAAAGGCAACAGCGAGTTAGAATATGAAATTGCTTATAAAACTTACTAAGAACTATGATGAATGATTATGAGCGGTAGCATCTCACAAAGCAGAGAGAATCAATGGAGGATAAAACCAGTTTAAAGACTGCTTGGCAGGATATCTAACTAACAAAATCGTCCCAAAGACATTTAAAGATGGTAACAGAAAGAAGAAAATAAACAAAAGAAAATTGAAAAAAATTATAAAAATTATTTTAGCAGCCTGTTTTATCCATTAAAGACAATGGAACCACCATCCTTGGACCCTGGAAGTTATATACAGGAGGTCAAAATGGCAATAAAGAGAAGAAAGACAAAGAAAAGCAGGCAAATTGAATTAAGTCTAGGGAGAGACTGGTACTTGAGATGAAACAATTGTGTGAGTGTTGATCTATAACAATACTCTTACAGATGAAGAAACTTGTGTTGAAGTCAGTTAGGCAAATTAGCCAAGGGCTCAAAACTAGTAAGTGTCTGAGACAGGATTTGAATGCATTTAAATTCCTCAGTCCCATCTACTATACTACTTAGATGCCAAGTAGACTAGATACCTGCAGGAATGGAAACTAGCAAAAATGTGGGGAAAAAATCTTGGATTTTATTAATATTGGAGGAGAAAGGGTGAGAAAGAAATTACCGCTATCCTGTGTCCTTTCCTCCCAACTATACACAGTCTTTATGAGGATCAGCTATACATGAATTAGAGATATCAGTCAGAAACAAAAAGGCTTACTTACATAAGTGATAGTCAACAGTGGACCACATCTTTACCATTGTATATGTAACTGAAAGATATAGAGAATATAAGATTCCAATGTGTTTATTATTTGTTGATTATGAAAAAAATCATTTGACTTGATAGAACAAAACATTCCCTTATAGTCTCTTTTACAAGGTGAAATTTCCATACATTGATATCATTTAAGATTTTTTGAAAATACAACAGAAACAATCCTACTCAATAGGTCTCTGATTATACACATCAGGCTAAGCATATAACGGGTCAATATATGCTAGCCAAAGGTGTTCAGCACTGTAATGGAGGAAATGCAATGCCAAGTCTAAGTTGAAGAAAAATTCCCCATTGATTGGGAGGTACTCTGGATACTGACTTTTATTAAAAAAAAACTATGCTGATTTCATCAAGTTCTGAAAACATGCAGCACTTGTCAGTACAGTACACCCTTACCTGTTGATCCTTTTTGGAGAACAGTAAATGATGATTGGAGCTTGCATGACACATGATTAACGTCTCTGCAGCAGTTCAGACATGGCAACGAACTTCTTGTTGCTCCTATCTGAGTCCCTCAAAGGAATTTTGCCTGACCACTCATACAGGGAAGATGAAATGGACGAAGAATATATTTTGCCAAACTTATAACATGTAATTAGATGGATAACCCAGAACACCCTCCCCGCAGATAATACCAATAGACAGTGAGCTGGGCCTGGAGTGGAACAGGAGGAGCAGAGGGACCTGGATTGTTTTCAGGAAATTGCAAACTCTTTTATTGACCTCAAACTTCCAAAAACAAAGAACAATCTTTGAAATTCTAACATGCTACTAGTGTTGTTTTATCATAGGGAGAATGAGACTGCTTCTGAAGAACTAAAGATGAGTATCACACAGAGGACAATGATAGGTGTGAGTAGGCTGCAACAAATAGCCAACAAGGAATTCTGAAGAATAGCAAGAGTAAATGATGTCATCAAAGAGAAGTCCTGTGGCTGAGTCCTGAGTCCTGTGGCAAGGGTGAGGGTTGATAGGCAGAGAGCCAGTGTGCTCAACTCCCTAACAATGTCAGGAAAAATTGAGAAAGGCTTTCAGCATAAGGTATGAACACATAGAGGTGAAGTTCTTCCTATCTTTGGGTCTAGTGCTCTATCTACTGTGTCTTCTAGTTGCTTGGCATGGCTGGATCGTTAGTGGGAACGTCCAGATCAATCGGATCATAGACTCATTTGATTATTTAAGTGCCGGACTTTTACTGGATGTAATTGACACAAAGCTTTTTTTTCCCACTTGAAAGCTTCTCTTCTTATTCTAGCTACATTAATTTTGTTTGCACAAGGGCTTTTCAGTTTTACATAATTAAAAAATGTCTATTTTACCCTTTGTGGTCTTTCTTCCCTGTGTGAAGATACAAATTTCCCCCTAATCTTAGTTGTGTTCTCCTTTCATTCTTTCTCCCTACCTCCCCACAATGGTGTGACTTCTCCCACAATAATCACAGTTTTCAGTATGAGCATCTATACGTCAGAAATCAATAAATACTACAAATCAAGACTTGATTGTTCTGTTAATTGTCTATACTTTTAAAAGTATGAAGAAAATATTAATACAGATTAAGCTTAAAAGTGTGCCATGCATACTTTTTTCCCTAGAGATACTAACCAATTGCCATTATTTTTATATTTATATAAATTTACATATATAAATTTATATATTCATTTATATATTTATAAATATAAATTTTAAATATGTATTTATAAATATATATATATATATTTACCATTATCCCAAGGCTACATCTTCTCTCAGGGTTCTAGGGATACCCCTGAAGATTCTAATACCACTGGCTGAAGCCACCCCAACCAGTGCTTTCACCTAAGATTATCAGTTGTGAATCAATTTAGTTAGCCAATTTTAAGTACCTTTACTATGGCGATACAATAAAAATAATTGTTAAAAAAAAAAAAACATTCCCCAAAAGTGTGTTACATACTCTCCCATAAGTACATACAGATTCCAGGGGAAAGTGGACTGAAGTTTAGAGGGCATATGTGGCAAATGGTATAACTCACAAATTCTGTTTTCTGGAAATACTTTTCTCCGATTTATGGAATGCTCAAAAGGTTCCCCTTAGGCATGGTATAGTTTCTTTACTAGACTCTTTGTATAGCCATGAATGTATATCCAGACTTCCCTTGGCTTCTAATGCAGATACTGCTGCCAGCTAATCCAGGGGCACCACTAATGGGAAAATGGGAAGTCTAACAACTTTTGGACCCTTCAAATGTAGAAGCTCCTCCTCTAGCCAAAGGGAGTGAAAATGGAGTCCTAGGCCAAGTCTAGAGCTGAGGCCTCTCCTTCCTTCCTCCAAGAAATTTCTCCTCAGAGGGTTTGGCTAAGAAGGCCCCATTTTGTTCCAACATCTTGAATGACTCTATTTCTAAACTAGCTTGATAATGGTAAACCCTGGGGGGGTAAGCAAGTTTCCTCAGCCTATCCAAACATGATTCCTGTTCAATGTCATAGAGTTCCAAGGACTTTTCACACTTAGCTTAGGATTGAGACTTATGTACTAAGCATCTTATCATTTCCTTGAAATGGGGTGGGGGGTGACTTGATTGAATAAATCAATCAACCCACACCCTTTCACTGGCCTTAATGTCTTTTCTGCCAAATTATATTCCAGTTTTCTCAACTCATCTTGTCGACTCCAGTCATTCTCCATTCAGTTTGTTTTCTTGAGTTTATCAAACATAAAGCTACTGTATTCACTGTGTTCATTATCTAGTCCATTTCACTGAACTACTTTTTTTCATTCTTTTTTCTAGTACCAAATACATTTGACAATTATTGTATTTGGATATGTTTTCAGATGTGTTCATCTATGAAACCCATCATTCCTACAGCTTTTCCTTATCCCATTTGAGCTTTGTCCCTCTAAGTGAATTTTGTTATTATGTTGTATATTCTATAAAATTACACCTTAGTATTGGCGTAGCACTAAATCTCTAAGTCAATTTATACTCAGATAATCATTTTTATCATAATAGCATGACTGAGCTATGAGCCAAGGATATGCCTCTAATTATTTAAATCTTTTATTTCTGTAAATAATATTTTGGAGTCATGGCTATTTAAATTCTGAATGTGCTTTAGTTGGTTAATTCTGAGATAGTTTGTCCATTTTATAGTTATTTTGAATGGAATTTCTCTTTCTTTGTCTCCCTCCTGAGGTTCCTTAGTGATTTTTGTCAATTTATTTTATGTTCTGCTATTAGTGAAACTATTCATTGTAATGGGGTGAGGTTCTTTAACTACTCCCCAAGAACATTTGTAGATGAACTGGAAAGGACGACAATATGTCAATGAAAAATAGAACAGATTTGCCGGCAAGTCTATAATAATCCCGTCTCATCATCAACAATACCAGAACCAGCACATTTGGACTCCACCACCTCAGTACCTTATGTAATATATGGGGAAGCAGAAATGGCACATGAGAAAATGAGGAACACTCAGCTTTAATGAAATCTTCAATGACTCCCATGGTTCTATGATCTCCTCAATCAGGATGGTCCCTCCAATGATTCTGATATCTGCCTATTCTTTATGACTCTTTCTTGGCCATGGCCTCCCCTAAGTTTGCTTCAAGGGGTTCCATTCAACATGCCAGAGTTTTTCTCCCTTTTTTCTTAAAAACAAAATTTGCACTCAAGGTGACAACTTGAAAGGTGCCTTGGAATCCATTTGGGGGATATCTCAAAAAGAAATTATTCCAAAAGAATGGAAAATATTACAGATGATCACTACTTTTAAAATGTTGTCAAAGACACAGCAATAGACGGCAACATTGGGCAATGAGAAACTTTGGTAGACTTTGTTGTTTTAAGCAATATAATGATCTTAGACAATTCCAAAAGACTCATGATGGAAAATTCTATACACATGCAGTGAAAGAACTATGGAGTCTGAATTCAGATTGAAGCAGACAATTCTCACTTGTTTTTTGTTTTTTCTTTCTAGTTATTTTTCCCTTTTGTTCTGATTCTTCTTTCACAACAGGACTAATGTAGAAAGAAGAGTAAGGACAGCTAGGTGGTGGTGCAGTAGATAGAACACCAGTGCAGGAATCAGGAGGACCTGAGTTCAAATCTCACCTCAGACACTTGACACTCACTAGCTGTGTGACCTTGGGCAAGTCACTTAACCCCAATTGCCTCATCCTGGATCATCTCCAGTCATCCTGATGAATATCTGCTCACTGGATTCAGATGGCTCTGGAGAAGTGAGGCTGGTGACCTGCACAGCCCTCCCCTTACTCAAAACAATGTCAAGTGCAAGTCATGTCATTATTTCTCTGATAGCATGGCTTTCTTTGGTAATGAAGGATGAATACACACAATGTGGAAATATATTCAATATGATTGCATATGTATAACCTGTATCAGATTGCTTGCTGACTTGAGGAGGGAGAAAAACAATTGGAACTCAAAATCTTATAAAAGTGAATGTTGAAAATGATCTTTACATGTAATTGGAAAAATAAAATAAAATACTCTTAAGCAGAGGGTCGGGGGAGGAATAGCAATAATTAGAGACTCAGGAAAATGTTCATGGGAATTCTCTGGACACTGAGTTTAGAGAAGGAAAATGTGAATTCAAAACCTGCTTCAGACACTCAGCTGTGTGAACCTAGTCAAGTCATTTAACTTATCTCAGCATCAGTTTCCTCTTCCGTAAAATGAGGAGGTTGGATTCAATGGTTTCTAAGTTTCCTTACTTCATTAAATCTATGATCCTATGATCCTGTGAGTTCCCATTCTTTCATTGCCACTTATTATCTATTGAACCTCATCTCAAAACAAAGACCAAAAATGTTTAGACTACACAGAAACCTCATGGCTAAATCTCATGAATACCTTCTTTGAGAAAAGAGTTGGATTGAAAAACTTCACATTTCAGAGGATTGCCAATACAGAATTCCTCCCATCTCGCATTCGAGAAGTGGCCAAATATAGGTGCAGAATGAAGCAAATCTAGTCAGACAGACAGCAAATGTGTTTAGTTATGTGGTTCTTTGTTCCAGTAGATGATTCTTTGAGGTGGAGGAAGAGTCATTCATTGGAAAGTGACAATGAATTTTTAAAGAGATAGGAGGTTCTAAAACATGAGATTCTGAACAAAAATACCCCCTTAAAGGTGGAGAAAGGGAGAGAGAGAGAGAGAGAGAGAGAGAGAGAGAGAGAGAGAAGAAAACCAGGAAGAGGTGGACATGGTGAGCACCAAATAACATAACAAAAAATGAAATCGATTAGATTTTAACAGATAGGAAATTACTTGCTACTGAGTCATTCCTGAACTAGTTTTCTGCGTACAGGCAGACCACTGACTTGTTAAAGCAAAGATCGAAAAGGGCAGTAGCAGTTTAGAATAGAAATTTTTTTGCAACATCTTATAGTAGAAGTAGTAGAAGATTATAAGCAATATCACCTTATAAAATATCAAAAAATCCACACAGGGAAAAACATATTTAAAGATCACTTGGTGAGAGACCCAACTAAATAAAATTTTCCCAGGGGCATTTAAGGATGAAAATTGAAAGATGACAACAAATAGATAGAAAATGGAAAAGATCTGTAACAGTTTTTATAACAAACTCTTTTCATCATCAAGGACAGTGGAGCCACCACATTTGGACTTTTAATATCACAGTTCCACATGTGCTGCATGTGGAAGTGTAAATAGCATTGAAGGAAGCAAAGATGGGACAGACACTTGAAATAAAACAAGTAGACATAGGGGAGGTCTGTACTGACAGCAACACAATTCTGAGGGTGTCGGGCAATCAATTCTCAATGTATCTAAAAGTGGGTAGGATATCAGAGAAGTGGGAAAAAATTGGGGTTGTATTATAACTGCTGAAGAACTGACTCAACCACTGGGTACTGATATGTGTCTCTTCCCTATCTATTCTAAAAGAATAGTTTATGCACATTGAAAGCATGGTTGATGAAGGCATATGAAGAGAAGAGGCAAGCTTACCAAGACAATATTCTACAGCAGACCGTATCTTTACACAAAGGAGTAACATTGAATAAAACACAAGATCACCCTGCCCCTGTGCTTATTGTTTGATGATATAAAGACATAAAGATTCTTTTCAAAGGTTCTACCACATATATATCAAAATCATATAAGATTCTGTGAAAGTTGCAGAACAGAGAGACCCTTTCTCAATGAGCTTTTGATCATTAAAATCAAGCAAGGCCCAACCAATGGAGCCATACTCACCAAAGCTGAGTAGAGTCTTTGAAATTGAGACAAAGCAATCCAGAGGAACCTAGAAAGGGACATACATTGTGAGCAATTGGAAGGAACTGTGGGATGATGTAGGGCTAACATTTCAATAAGGGGAGAAGGAACAAGTGTCTCTTCAGAACCTTAATGTCTTCAAAGGGGAGTAAGGGAATTCAATAAGAAAAACAAAATGGAGGTTCTGAGGATGGGTTGGTTCTGTTTTGAGGGTTTGAAGAGAAGAAAAAGAAAGGAGAAGAAAAATGAGGAAGAAGAGAATGGAACTTGGGATGTGTGAAAAGAAACAAATACTTATGAACATGATGAAAGAGTGGGGGAAGTGAACATCCAATGAACTTCACTCATTTGTTTTGCTTTCTGAGGCAGTAGGGTTTATGTGACTTGCCCAGAGTCAGACAGCTAGTAAGTAAGGCTGGATCTGAACTCAGGTCCACCTGCCCCCAGGACTGGTCCTTTATCCACTGAACCATGTAGCTGCCACCTACCTGCCTACCCACCACCACCCCCCTTTGACTCTTATCTGAAACAAACAATAGAAGATTGAACACACATTTTAGCAAAAATAAAAACATTTTAGCATCGAAATTGATTGTACTCAACAGGGAAACAAAGGAAGGGAAGGAGGAAAAGAGCAAAAAAGGGTGATAATATTGTTCAGAGAATAATCAATAATAATTATAATGACAATAATCACAAACAAAACAAACTTCCTGACCCTGAAGCAGTAATCAAAAGGGGGAGGGGAGAGAAAAGAATTAAAGAATTAAGCTCTAAGGGGAAGGTACTTTTGATGGGCTCTTAGACATTCACTTGTGTTGGTTTTTTTTGTTTTGTTTTGTTTTGTTTTGTTTTTTGCTCTTTAAAGACATCATTTCCTGATTACTTCTTAAAGAGGCCAATTAACTAAAGGGCATTACCTCACTCTAACTGAGTACCTGAATAGGCCAAGGTCTCCCATTGCATGCTGGGCCTTCTCCAGTCATCCTGATGAATATCTGATCACTGGACCCAGGTGGCTCTGAAGGAGAAAGTGAGGCTAGTGACCTTGCACAGCCCTCCCTCACTCAAAACAAAGTCAAGTCATTCTCTGATGTCATGGTCTTCTTCAAAAATGAAGGACAAACACAGACAGACAGACAATTAGTACAACACATTGTACTTGAATGTGTGGAATATTACTGCATTGTAAGAAATTAGGAAGTAGATGATTTCAGAGAACCATAGGTGGTATGAACTGATGTGCAGTGAAGTGACGAAGAACCAGATCAGTTTATATGGTGACAGAATTGTAAAGACAAGCTAAGAGACTTAAGAACTCTCATCAATAAATATCCAATCATGTTTTCAAAGGACCTATAGTAATAGGCATATTACCCATCTCCTAACAGAGCAGTGATATCCACAGTGCCAAAAGAGATGTGCATGTTTGGACAAGGCCATTGGATGGACTTGTTTTGTTTGATCACATTTATTTTTTACAAGATTTTTTCCCTTTTACTCTTGATTAATGGCGGTGGTGGGAAGTGGTGGGGAACAGTGCGTGTGAGGGGTTAGTTCAATGGGGAAAGGGAGAAGTAAGGGTATGCTGGTAAATGTTTAATAATAAGATTTCTGAGGGGGGAAATGTACACACAATACACTTTGAAATTTAATTTACATTATTAACATTTTCTCATCACTTTCTTAAGTCTAGACAATCAATAAAATAATAAATCAAGCCTTAATTTGTAGCATTTGCAGATTTCTGAGGTGCACATGCTCACACTGAAAATCAATCTTCTTTCTGGAGCCGATTTGAGCTCCCCTAAGGGGAAGTTAGTAATAGTGATGCTACTGTAGGGGGCTGCTACAACATGTTTTTAAAAGACCCATAGTTCAGAAAGAAATGAAGACAAGGAGAGTTTTGAAAGTAACACACAGATTCTTTTTTTATACTTTAAAAAAAGCAAGCAGTGTTAAATGCAGATTCATGGTTTCGTAAGGAATCCCCCTTTTTAGGTTCTACTATGTTCTCTTTGAGGACTTAAGATTAGAATTTTTAAAAATTAAAGAACTTATATGACTTCTTTAAAAGCAAGATATGTGAAATGAAAATTCATTGTTTCATATAAAATGCTATTTTCATGTTCTGCTGGGTAAATGGAAATGTTATCTTTTCCATATTTACATTAACCATAATTTTATAGACCAATATTCCTAATGAACTGGTTGATGCAATTATTTGCAATAAAATATTAGCAAATAGACTACAATAGTTTTATTTAAAAAGATGTCATTCTGTCACCAGTTTGAATTTAAACCAGAAATGCAAAGTTTTGTTCAATATAAGAACTACAAATATAATAAGTCATATTAATAACAAAAGTAATAAAAACCATATTATTATATTAACAGATGCTGAAAAAAGGCTTTTGATAAAATCCAATGCCCATTTCTGGTAAACACTAGAAAGCACACCAATAAATGAACTCTAGTAAGTAGTATCTATCTAAAATCAAGAGCAAATATAACATGCAATGGAAAACTCAGAGGCCTTTTCAATAAGATCAGGAATAGGGCAAGAATGCCCATTGCCACCCCTACTATTCAACTTAGTACTGGAAGTGTTAGCTATTGCAAGAAGATGAGGAAAACACAAGGAGGAAATAAACCCAGGCAAAGATGAAACAAAGCTGTAACATTTTGGTTTCGGAGCTCGTAAATGTGCGTCCTTCTACTCCGCCATCTTGGCTCCGCCAAAGCTGTAACATTTTGCAGATCGTATGATGTTCTATCTAAAGAACCCTAAAGTATCTACAAAAATTAATTGAAACTATTAATAAACTCACTGATATTGCAGGACACAACACAAGTCCACATGACTCCCTCACATTTCTGTGTATCATATCCAGTAGGAAGAGAAAGATAAATTTCATTCAAAATAGAATAGAGAAGTATGCAAGAAATATGGAGGTCTATGGACCAAGACAAGCATGAGAACTGTATGAAAATACCTACAAAATCCTCTTTAAAAGACAGATGAAAATAATTGGAGAACTATTAATTGCTCATGAATGAATTAGTATAACAAAATGGCAACTACTTAAGTTATTTACTTATTCAGCACAATTCAAACGACCAAAGGATTATTTATAGATAGAATAAATAATAAAATTCAAACTACCAAAGGATTATTTATAGATAGAATAAATAATAAAATTTATCTGGAAGAATAAAAGGTCAAAAATCTCAAGGGAAATAATGACCAAAAAAGTGGGAAATGTGATTTTAGCAGTGCTAGGGCTTAAACTGGCAATTAGGCAACTCAGTGGGAACCTGGAATCAGGTTCCTGGGCCTGGAGTCAGGAAGACCTGAGTTCAAATTTGACCTCAGACACTCATTAGCTGTGTGACCCTGGGCAAAGCATTTCCTCTCTGTTTGCCTTAATCCACTGGAGAAGGAAATGGAGAGCCACTCCAGAATCTTTTCCAAGAAAACCCCCTACAGGGTCACAAAGAGTCAAACACTCCTGAACAAAACAGCCATAAGGTCTTGAACTATATATTACAAACAGTAATCATCCAAATGATTTGGAAATGATCAAAAACATATGTGCATGTAAATATACATATATATATATATATATATATATACCTGTGTGTGTGATGAAATCAATGTGTGTGTACATGTATGTATACATATGAAATAAGTATGTAGCATAGTGTTTGATAAACCCAAAAACTGTAGTTAGAGGGATAAGGACTCACTATTTGAGAAAAAAAACTGCTGGGAAAACAGGAAAAGCAATCGGCAGAAATCAGAAATGGTATACTATTCCAAGTATTCCAAGATAAACTCCAAATGAATACATAATTTAGATATAAAACGTGGCATCATAAGCAAATTAAAGGATCAAAAAATAAATTACTTCTCTGTTCTAATGGCTAGGAGAATAATTAAATGACTAAAAGAAGAGAGAGGGTAAGGACCACAGAAGAAAAAGTATCATCCATTATATCATCATTATATTATCCATTTTGATGATATAAAATGGAAAAAAATTTGAATAAACAGAAGAAATGTAGGTAAAATTAGAAGGCAAACAGGTAACTGGGGGGAAATCGTTGCAGCAAGCTTCTCTGAGAAAGGTCTTACTTTGAAAATACATAAGGTATTTATTCAAATTTATAAGCACAGAAGTCATTCCTCCATAGACAAGGGGTCAGAGAATATGAATAGGCAGTTTTGAAAGGAAGAAATTCAAACTAGGAAAAAGCCATATAAAAATGCTCCAGAGCATCAGTAATTAGAGAAATGTAAATTAAAGCAGCTCTGAGGTTTCACTTCATGCCCATTAGATTGGTAAGGATGATTTTTTTAGACCAGGAAAACAGCAATTGTTGGATAGACTGCAAGAAAACAAACACATTAATGCCCTGTTGATATAGTTGTGAATTGATCTAACCCTTTGGGAAAGCAACACGGAACTATGAACAAAAAGTCACTAAACTGTGTGTACCCTTTGATCCAACAATACCATGTGTAGACTTATGCTACAAAGAAATCAAAGAAAGAGAAATAGAAGCCGTATATACAAAATTGTTTTTAGTAGCAGTTTTGGTAGCAGAAAGAAAACCCTGGAAATTTAGAGAGCACCCATAATTTGGAAGATGACCGAAGCAGTTATGGTCTATACATGTAATGATTTGTAAATGTCTCATTCGAAATAGTGAAATGGATGGTTTCAAGGACAAATGAGAAGATTCATATAAACTGATGAAGTGAGTAGAACCAGGAGAATTTATACAATAACAACAAAATTGTAAAAAGAAACAATTTTGAAAGACGAGCATTCTGATCAATACAATGATGAACCAGGATTCCAGAGACTTGATTATGAAATATGCTACCTGCCTCCTGAGAGAGAGGCAAGAGAGTCAGGATGCAGAATGAGACATGTTTTTGGACAGTCAATGATGTAATTTGTTTTGCTTGTCTTTACATATTTGTTGCAAAGACTGTGTTCTTCCTTCTTTCCCTTCTTTTTCTTTCTTCAATGGGGGATGGAAGGTGGTAAAGAGAGGAAACAAATGCTTATTAATTGAAAAGAATCAAATTTAAAAATAAAGGAAGAACATTAACTTTTGGGGTGCTACTACCCTATGTGATTAACTTTCAAGGAGACATTATCGAATGTGACCAAAAATGGACAGTTGTGGGCAATGTTGTGACCTCCATCTTTGAAAGTAGCATTTACATCAAAGGTTATGAACTTGTTTTTTAAAAATAATCTGATAACTGTATTTCAATGTAATTGGTTTCCTTTGTATTCCAATGCTTTTGAAATTTTTAAAACATCTAAAAATCTGATTCTGAAGGGAGCTAAAGGCTTCACCAGATTCACGGCCAAAGGGACTGTCCATGATATACAAAAAGTTGGGAATCCTTGATTTAGGTCAACCACTCAGTTATTTTTCATTTTTATTGAGGTTCTTTTTTTTTATATCACCTTCATTTGCAAATATTTTTGGCCTCCATTTCCTCTTAAGCAAGATGTCATTTGTAATAAAGTTTTTTTTTTTTTAAGAGAGGAGAGAATAGTGGGTCAGTAACACTAATCAACATATTACCCATATCTGCCAGCATATGCCACGCTCCTCACTCATAGTTCCCCACCTCTGCAAAGAGAGAAGGGAGATGCCTGGCAGACAGTAGGCATTTAATAAATGCCTACTGATTGATGGGATGATTGAGTAAGGATCCATTTTCTCATCACTTCTTCTTGGCAGCATTCATTTTCTGCTTTTGTTTACTTCTTTCCAACTACATTGCTGTTGTCATTACATACGAGAAGAAGGGAACTGGAGTCAAGAAGACTTCGGTTCAAATTCTACTTCAGTTACTTACTAGCTGTATGACTTTGGACAGGTTACTTGACCTCTCTGTATATCAGTTTTCTCCTCTATAAAATGAGGGAATTGAATTAAATGGCCTAGGACCCCGTATGGGTAGTTTCAGGAATTTTATTTTACCTTTCACTTCATAGTGGCCAGGTTATGGAAGCCTAACTTAAACTCTCATTTGATTAGTGCACATTGATGGACGGATGAATTGTGCTAAGCACAGAAGATCCAAATAGCAAAGTAAGACTGTCTCTGCTCTCAAAGAGTTCACATCCGAATGGGGGACCCAACACATATGGATAATCCCAGGAATGTATTGGAGAGAGCTCTCTGAATGAGAGCCAATTGTTAAATTTTCAATGAAAACATTTACATCTCAGAAATCAACAAACCCTACAAATTGATGCTTGATTTATTATTTTCTGGGTTGTCTAGACTTCAGAAAGTCATGGAGAAAATGTTCATGATGCTGATTAAATTTAGAAGTCTATCATGTCCATGTTTTGGAGATCCAGTTGTTAAACATTTGCCAACACACCCTCCTTAGGATGCAGCAGCAAATCAAATACTAATGCATCTTCTTTAATGTTATTTCTACTGATTAAATGATCAATTTCTGATGTTGAATCATTTGACAGTGTCAAAGACTTGGGAGATAAGAAATTGCTTTTCTGGGTCTTTCCTAGATGTGTCTGTGACACCTTCAGGAATAGTCGACAGGTTCTGTCTCAAGCACAAGGTCTGCTTCCCAGAATGTTCACTGCAGACAATGGGCTGGAAATATTGCTAGGGTAAAAGGCCTTGGGTTTAGTTTCTAAAACCATTGAAACACATCTTCATTTATTCATTGACTATATCATGCTTGCATTTAATCATTTAATAATCATTTCTATTATTAAGCACCTACTATGTGCAAATTTGTGTGTTAGGTTCTAGGGTGGTGGGCAGAAAAATAGATAAGTGGGAGGAGGTCCCTAATTCACATGAGATGACAGGGAGAGAGGTTTTGTTTGGAGACATCAGTTGGGTATCACCTTCCCTTGGAGAGTATGAGCATGCCTTGATGAAAGGATATAGAGCTCTTCACTGGTTTCAAGGGATTGGGGCTGCCTCCAATCTGATTGGTTGATGTGGAAAGGGGAAGGCGGAATTTTGTGGGAGAGATCACCCAAAAGCCATGGCTTTTGAACCATGGTTCATAAAACCAAGCTGACAGACATTGTCTTTTGGACTACCTCGTTTCATTCCCTTATTCAGAAGTCAAGCAAGACCAGCACATAGCAGAACAGGCCTGAAAGAAAGAATCTCCATGCCTGTGTAGAAACAATCTTTCCCCCATGAACTGGAAATGGCTGCTTTGGGGCAGTTGTATGGGCTTGCAGGTAGCCACCTCAATGGAAAGATCCAGAATGTTTCTAGCCCCAAAAAGAACAGCAACCAAGGCACTTATGGATTTCCTGCAGAAGCCCATAGCAGAGGCAGATGTTTGCCTCTGTGCCCACTGAGCCTTAGACATTAGGTCATAGACAATGTCCTTAACCCCAACTTTACGTGGAGTGTGGGAGGGATTTCCGTTCTTCAGGTCCTGCTGGTCTTAGAGGTTGCTTCTTGGATAACCCCAAGTTCAAAGAATTGACTGATCAGACCTCTGGAGAACAGATATCCTGATACAATATGGTCCTTGGAGAAAGAAGGGGATTTCCTTCATAGTTCCTGAAAAAGGCCTTAAACCAGTGAGTTATTTGGACAGTGCAGGTCCAGCAGGAAGGGGTTTGTTTATTTATCAGTTCTCCTAAATATGTTTGTTTTCTGTGAGTAATCCAAACCATTGAGTTACATTTTGAGTCTGGGAAGGACCGTATAGGACCTTGAGGGAGGGTCTATCTTCTGTTGTCCAAGAGTTGTCTCAATGACCAACTCTGAGTTCAGTTTCCCTCGGAGAGGAGCTGATGTGTGATTTGAGTCTTTTATGTTTTTGTATCTGTTTATGAGTTCTTTATATCTTCTGCCTGGCAAAATGAAAGCTGTCCTACCTATATGTATTGCTAGCTAGCTTTGGCACCTTTCCAGGAGCTGGGACCCTGTTACTCACATTTGGGGAAACTGAGACTCAAGCTCAAGGCTAGACTCAACTTAGATGTCTTCCTACAATAATTTTATGTGGGGCCAATATTCCAAAGAGATGCAGAGCCTCTTGGGTCAGTCCTTAGGACTGTATTCAAGTGAGCACACATATGTGGGAGGAGCAGGCACCCTGGGGTTAACACAGACCCTACTTTCATGGAATTCTCAATCTGGTAAATGTACAGGCACCCTGGGGTTAACACAGACCCTACTTTCATGGAATTCTCAATCTGGGAAATGTTCAGTTCAATTCAACAAGTATTTGCATCTTCGACATGCCGGGCCTCCACCTGGTCCTTGGATATCCCAACTCTTCCATTCCACCTGGTCCTTGGATGCCCTAGACCCTATTCCAGGGAATCATAAGCACAGATGCCAAGCTCTAATAGCCTATGTCCCAGGTACTAAGGTCCCTCCAAGCTCCGACATTCTATGATTAAGGTCTCTTCCAACTCTGACAGTCTACTCTCAAAACTAAAAGATTTAAATCTAGAAAGAATCGACAGTTCAGCCAATCCAACCTTCTCATTTTACAGAAGAGGAAACTGAGGCCCAGGGGAGTGAAATGTCTTGCCCAAAATCACATAAGTGGTAGACAACTGAAGCAGGATTCTAACCAGGTCCTCTGGTTCTGTGGAAATCACCACTCTTTCCACTATATCTCCTAGCTCTGATATTCTCTTTTCCAAGGTCCTCAGGCCTTGAAATTCTTGACCAACATCAATGGATTTTGTTTCTTCCTCAGTCTTTGTTGCTGATTCTCCCTTGTCTCCTGTTTTCATAAACTCTCAGAGTACCTCTTCATCGAGGTCACGGCAGAGACACTATGTAGGCCTTGGATGCCTTCCCAAACATTCCCATGGCTCATTCAGTTTCAGCTGGAGACTCAGTGTTTACCCAGCCCATGGGTCACGCCCACTTGGAGAGAAGAGGCGGAGACCTGTTTTGGATAGTCCCTCCCAAGGAGGGAGAGAGGACCAATGGTTCTGGGGCTAGGCCTGGCCTGGGCCAGGGCGGGGCTGGAGGCTGGGGCTACACGTGGATGAGTCAATCGAATATTTGCTGAGGATTCCATCCCCTGCCAGTTGAGTGTGTTAGGGGGCACACTGAGAGCTGGGCAGGGTAGGGGGTCTGCCTTCTTCTCTGCCCATCAGCCTGCCCGTCTGCCCGTCTGCCCGACGACTGCCCGATCGCAGATCCTGCCTGACTCAGCCGCTGAGGCCACCACCTCCTAGACCGGTAGGGAGGGGACAGGCAGGTGTGGTGACTGCCCCTGGAGGGTAGTGGGTGGACGGCTGGAATTACTCACGGACTTTGGGGGTGTGGGTGGGGGGGCTTCCGGGCAGGCTACCTATTGTACACAATGTTCAGGACCTGGGAAGGAGGCTGCTTTCCTGAGCGTCTCCCAGCCCTAGCTCCGCAGGGAGGTCCCGGCCTGAATGGGGAGGAAAGTGAAAGCCATTGTCTCGCCCTGGGCTTGGGCAGCTGTGGCCAGAACGAGTTGGCGGGCAGGGGCGCGTTGGGAGGTTTGGGGGGAGGGGAGTCAGACTCAACCCGTGCCTTTGTGACCCTAGGCAAGTTCTCCCTCTCAATTCTCCCTCTCTCGGCCTCAGTTTCCTCCTTTGTAAACGGACTGAAGGGTCTGTAAGAGTCTTCTAGTTCAGAACTACATTCTAAGCGTCCTGAAAGCTCGAGATTTTTAAGCTTCCTTCCAACTTAAACATTCTGTATTCCAATATCCCATCCAGCTGTAACGTTAGGCGTTTTAACATTCTGTGTCCTAACATTCCAGGACCCAAAGTCCCTTCTCTCTCTGATATCCAGTGTCCTAACATTCCAGAACCCAAGGTCCCTTCTCTCTCTGATGTCCAGTGTCCTAACATTCCAGGACCCAAAGTCCCTTCTCTCTCTGATATCCAGTGTCCTAACATTCCAGAACCCAAGGTCCCTTCTCTCTCTGATGTCCAGTGTCCTAACATTCCAGAACCCAAGGTCCCTTCTCTCTCTGATGTCCAGTGTCCTAACATTCCAGAACCCAAGGTCCCTTCTCTCTCTGATGTCCAGTGTCCTAACATTCCAGAACCCAAGGTCCCTTCTCTCTCTGATGTCCAGTGTCCTAACATTCCAGAACCCAAGGTCCCTTCTCTCTCTGATGTCCAGTGTCCTAACATTCCAGAACCCAAGGTCCCTTCTCTCTCTGATGTCCAGTGTCCTAACATTCCAGAACCCAAGGTCCCTTCTTTTTCTGATGTCTGGTGTCCTAACAATCAAGGGCCCAAGGTCCCTTCTCTCTTTGATGTCTGATGTCGTAACATTCCAGAACCCAAGGTCCCTTTTCTCTCTGATGTTCAATATATTAACATTCCAGAAATCACGGTCCCTTCTTTCTGTTGTACAACGTCCTGAAAATCCAGGGCCCAAGGTTCCTTTCTAGGTCTCACATCGGGTTTTCTAAGGTCCCTCCCAGCTCTGACATTCTGTGATTCCATGACCTGGAGGCTGCAAAAGGAGCGGCCTTGGGAACATGCCTGGGCGCATCCCGCATCCTTAAGCATCCCAGCCTCTGGGAGGCCTGAGGGGGCGGGGAGGGTTGGAGCTAGAAGAAGGCGGGTTGGGGCGTGGAGAATGAGAGGCCAGAGGCGGGCCTGGGTACTGGGATGGAGCTGGAGGGAGGCAGGGGTGGGCCAAGCATCCTCGGCATCCTGAGGGGAAGCTGAGCTTTCTGGCCGCCCACGTGGGCCTCTGGACAAGTCAGGGCTTGTCTGTCTGGGGGCTCTCCATTTGCTGGCAGCCTCTCTTTCTCTTGGCTAAGTTTCTCTCTCTCTCTCTCTCTCTCTCTCTCTCTCTCTCTCTCTCTCTCTCTCTCTCTCTCTCTCTCTCTCCCTCCCTCCCTCCCTCCCTCTCTCCCTCCCTCCCTCCCTCTCTCTCTGCCTGTAAAGCTGGACAAGGGCGATATTTTGATCTTCCCTCGTTCCCTTCCCCCTCTTCAGACACTGACCTGGGCCAGGCAGCTGTCAGGCTTTGGAGAGGAGAGCTGCCTAGGCTGGACAGGTGTTGACCATGGAGTAATCTGAAGTGGGATTGGTTGGCGAAGAGGGGTGGCATCTCTCTCAAGCTATAATCCTAGGAACAGGATTTAGAGGTGGCAGGAAACTTAGTCATCATCTAGCCCACCCTCCTTTTACAGAGGAGGGAACTGAGGCCCAGAGATGTCAAATGACTTTCTCAAGGTCACACAGATAATAAGAATTCAATAGAGCAAGGTCTTCAGACTCCAAAGTCTATAATTTAAAGACTGTCTACGAGGCTGTAATTTAAGGGTCTTTTCATTAGGGTTTCCTGTTCTCATCCATTTACCACTTAATGGTACCTCTAATCTTTAGACTAGAACTAATCTCTGCTTCAGAACTGAATCTCAGTTCCCCAAATCTCTATGACTTCCCTTTCTCTCCTTTAGGGAGAAGGACCTGTCTTAGCTAAACTCTTACTTCGGGAGCTAAACAACTACAAATGTATTGGGCTTCTCTTTGAAAAAGAGAAGGCTGGGGGGAAATAAACAGAAGTCTTTGGAAAGGGTCATTAGAACCACAAGTCATCCAATGGCTAGAAACTTGCACAAAGTGGCTATCCCTTTTCTTAAGGTGCACCCAAGTCCCTAGTTTCTTTTCTTACTACAGCAACTCACTCTGCCATCCATGGTCCAGACAAGAAAAAGAGAGGGAGAGGAGAGAGAGAGAGACAGTGAAAGATAGGGAGAGAGAGGGGAGGGAGGACACAGACAGGCAGGGAGGGAGAGACAGAGAGATACACAGAGAGGAGAGACAGAGAAGAAAGAGATCAAGCCAGTCTGAGTAATGCATAGGGAACGGGACTCCACATGCCACCTAAGCAGCTGCCTATAGGGTCAGCTCTGGAGAAGTGTAGAGTGGAAAGAGGAATTGGGGACAGCAAAGCCAGTAGGGAAGTTTGGAGCCATATTCTGGGGTGGCCTTAAATACCAGGATCAAGAGTCTGCATTTTCACCCAGAGACAATTGGGAACTAGTATACAGCTATAAACAGGGGAACTTAGGGAAGATTAATCAGTTGGCTTTATGAAGGATGGACTGGTGAGCTGGAAAGCAGAGAGAGGAGGAGGAGCAGGAGGGCTAGTCTAATAAATATTCCAGGCTAGGGGTGCAGAAGGCCTGTATTTACCAGAGTAGAGGCCTACTCTAAAGTGCTGTCCAGCTCTGAACCCCATGATGGGGAGCTCACAGTGTTCTAGAGGTCCAGTGAGACCTGTGATATGTGAATTGGGAGTCCAGAGCTCCAGTGAGAACTGATGGGCTGTCTCTCTATATTCCAGGAGTGGTATTTCACTCTAGAACTCCTGGAACCTCTAGGACCCAGACTGAGTGAAATTGGCAAGCAAGAGGGAGAAGGTCAGTTTGGATGACAAGAATGGTGGTCACTCCCCCTAAAAAATAACAAATAAAAATGTAAGGTTCGGGGCTAACACAGTCCCAAATGCATCTGTACGATTTTCATCCTCTGGAGGAGTCCTAGAATTATTGACTCATGGATGGATGGAAAGGGACCTTAGGGACTGTTGTTGAATCTGTATCACTGTGTAGACAGGCAAACTCTGAGCTAGAAGGGCTAGAGAGGGAAGGGGACCTTGTTTAGAGGTCACAAAGTCACTTAATCTCCACAAACCCCATGTCTCCCAGTTACTCAACGTCTTCTTTTTGCCCTCCCTTGATAATCAGGGTTCTGCTTTTCTTTGAGATGGTATTCTAGCATTTCTTCTCACCTCTGGTGGTAGGTCAGGGTGCTCTGTGGCCCTAGAGGTAGAGCTGGATTCAAAGCCTAACTGTGTGACCATAGACAAGTAACAGAGCTGCAAATTCCTCATCTATACAAAGAAGAATAAGACTTTCCTGCTCTCTGCCTCCCCTCCCCAGACGGAGATGTGGAAATAGATGGTTGAGACCACTAGTAGGGGATGGCCATGTGATTGTAGAAAGAGCACTGAAGTTGGAGTAAGATGACCTTGGATGGGGTCCTGACTTGGCCTAAGTGACTTTGGGCATTTTGCCTTCTCTGAACCTCAGTATCCTTACCTGTAAAATGGAGATAATGAGACTTGTACCCCTTCACTGGTTGGTTGGGAAGAAAATGCTCCATCAAGGCACTAAAAGTATCCTATAATAATAACCAAAACAATAATAACTAGCATTTATGTAGCTCTTTAAGGTTTGTAAAGAGATATATATGTATATAAAATATAGATTTTGTGTGTGTGTATGTGTGTATGTAGAGGGGGCAGGCAGACAGACTTATTTGATTCTCACAGCTCTATGAAGTGGGTTTTATTATTTCCATTTTACAACTGAGGAAACAGGTGAAGTGATTTGCTCAGGTTCACACAGCTATTATGTGTCTGAGGCAGAATTTGAACTTAGGTCTCCCTGACTCCAGGCCCAAGTGGCACTTTTGCCACTTGGCCTCTTATTATCCGTGTGTTAGAGTATGGATGCAAAGATGGCCCAGGACTCAGGAAGACCTGAGTTCAAGTCCCACCAATGATAATTCCTGGCAGAATGACCCTGGGGAAATCACTCACCCTCAGCACCCCAGGGAGCTTGATAAGACTGTTAATCAAGTTGCAGAAAAGGTCAGTACATTCCTACTAGGATGAAATCAGAAATCTGATTTAAAAGAAAAACACACCAGTATAAACTACTCAGTTATTTCCATCAGCTATAATAGTTTCAGAGATCAGAGGAACCTCAGAGGTCATATAGTCAGTCAAAGAACATTTGTTAAGTGCCTGCTATGGGCCAGGAACTGTGTTAAGCACTGGGGATATAAAGAGGAAAAATACAGCCCCTGCCCTCCATGAACTTACATTAAAATGGGTAGGGGAAGAACAATAAACAAATGAATATGTACAGACAAGCTCTGTACAGGATAAATAGGAAATAATGAATAGAGGGAAGGCACTGGAATGAAGAGGGTTTGGGGAAGGTTTCCTGTAGAAGGTGGGACTTTAACTGGGACTTAAAGGAAACCAGAGAGGTCAGTAGTCAGGCATGAAGGACAGTCAGAGAAAATGTGAGAAGGAAGGAAAGTGAGGGAAGACTGAGGCCCAAGGCAATGAAGTGAATTGTCCAAGGTCACCTGTAGGATCCTAGATCCTATGCTGGAATGCCATCTAGTCTGAGCCTCTCATTTTTCACAGATGAGGAAATTGAGACTCAGGGAGGGGAAAGGACTTGTCCAAGGTCACAAATAGTAAAGAACAGAAGTGGGATTTGAACTCAGGTCCTCTTACACTAGAACCAATAATCTTTTCACTTTGTCAGCTCTGAAGGCAGCAGTCCAAACTGGGGAGTCCATAACCTCCCCTCTTTCATCATGCCCTATCTCATTATAGTGAGACAGAATAAGGGCAGGAGAAATCCCTGAGACCTTCCAGATACTTTTCTCTGTCTTTCCTCCTTCCAGGGTGCGGGTTCAACACAGTGGGCTCAAGGCTGGGTGTTCATCACTGCCTTGCATTTGATCTCGTGACTTTTATTAATGACATCCCTATGTCCCAGGCTACGAAATTTCACTTTCTCTCACTTCAAGAGAATTCCTTCTCAACAGTTGCCATACTCAACCCAAATATTTATATCTTTTTACTTTTTCTCCCACTCTCCTCATAAGCTTATGTTATGTTTATCTTTTGAGGGTGTGTGTGTGTGTATGTGTGTGGGTGTGGGTGTGGGTGTGTGTGCGCGCACGCGTGTGTAAGTGTAAGGAATTTAAACCATATGGCAAGCATCTGCTTCTGGCTGGGCAGAGAGGGCTGGCTCCTCCTGGCACACTGACTGTTTTTAATAAGGGTCCTCAGCACTCTAGCATCTTGCTGGCACCAACCACCCTTCTGCTGTGAGGAGCTGGCAGCATAAATCGTGTGGTAATTGGGTGAGGGTCCCTCAAGGCAGATATGCCAGGGTGCTGATCTTGGAATATTAAACCCTGCTTCCCACACATACTCAGTTAAAATTCTACTGTCACTTTGGAAACTGGAGGACCTCTCAAGCACTCCCCAAGAGTTGAGCCAGACACATAGAATTACTGTGGCTTTTTTTTGCTCTTTTTTCTCTCTTCCCCACTTCTGTCCTTTCATCTCTCCTTCTTTCTTCTCTTTATCTTTCTTTATAATTAGGGCAAAATGGAGATAAAGATTTTTCTTGTGACTCCAGATTAACATTCCATGCATACAAGAGAAAACCATACTGCCATGTCGCAAGTCCTCATTTTTCTCTCTGAAGCATTTGTAGCTCTCAAAGTTGCCTTTCTTGTGATGTTCTGGCATGTGCCTGTGTGTGTGTGTGGTGTGTGTGTGTGTGTGTGTGTGTGCGCGCGCGCACGCACATGCACATGCTCGTGGCTGAAAACCTGGCTTCTCTCGATAAGTCAACAAGCATTCCAAGCACCCACTATGTTCCAGACTCTGTGGAAGGCTGTGTTGGGGCTACAAAGACAAAAGTTAAACATTTCCTGTTTCTAGGAGTTTACAGTATCTGACTGGGGTGAGGGTAAGGGGTAGAATACCCCTATAAGAAGCAAATATAAAGTAATTTCTGGAGGCCAAGAGCAGTAACAACTTGGGAAATCTGAGTCTTCCTTAGCTGTACCTCATGAGCTGTGGTTTTCAAAGAGACAGAAAGGAGGAGGGAGTGTGTTCCAGACATTGGAGGTGGGGGGTGGGGTGTGTCACTTAAACAAAGGCCCAAATTCACAATATGGAATGTTGTGTGCTGGGCCCCAGGAGCAACCCAATGTGACTAAAATGTAGACATATGTGATGTAGAGTAATAATAGCATCAGAAAGTAAAGGTAGGTAGGAACAGAAAGGGTCTTAGAAGGCATGGAAAAGTCCATGAAAGATCATTTTCCAACTGTTCCACTCCAGGCTTAAGAATAGATCAGTGCAAAATTTTACCAACTTTTCTACTTGAAACCTGTAACCCTGAAAACAAACAGACAAAAAAAATAAAGATGGTTCATTTTCATCTCCCTTTGTTCTTGAGCTTTCAAAGGGCAAAGCAGTCTAAAGTAGATGGATAACTCACATTTCTCTGGTGTTCTGCAATTGACAAAGTAATTCATTCCTCCTGGCAACTGTTCACAGAGAAACTTCAGCATTTTTCTCCCCCAGTTTCTAAGGGGAACTGAGCTTCAGAGAGGTGAAGTGACTCCTCTACAGTCAACACAGCTTATGGTAGGGTCCTGGAAAATGCACTGGCTTTGGAGAGTGAGTCTCAGTTCTGTCACTTACTAGGTGACAGTTGGCCAAGTTACTTCATTTCCTTGTCAGTTTCTTCCTATGGGAAATGAGATGAGTTCTGACTAAGCCAGGGGTGGGGAACCTGCATCCTTGAGGCCATGTGTGGGCTTCTAGGTCCTCGAGTGTGGCCTTTTGACAGTCCAAGTTTGACGGAACAAATCCTTTTATTGAGGGGATTTGTGCTGTGAAGTTGGGAGTCAATCAAAGGGCCCTATTTGAGGACCTAGAGGGGATTTGTGCTGTGAAGTTGGGATTCAGTCAAAGGGCCACACTTGAGGACCTAGAGGGGATTTGTGCTGTGAAGTTGGGAGTCAATCAAAGGGCCTCATTTGAGGACCTAGAGGGCCACATGTGACCTCGAGGCTGCAGCTTCCCCATGCTTGGGCTAGATGATTTCAAATCTTCCCCTTCCTCATGGCTCTAAATCTAGGAGCCTAAAGGTCAGGATCAAGACTTGGTCTTGGCCTAGGTCTCTGGCCCCCAAGTCCTTTATTTGTTCTACTTCCTCATAAGAGTTTAGTTCTTTTCTCTGATGTACAGGGTAGCTTAGTTTGGGAAACACCACTCTTGTCAAGCTCTCTACTTTTATCAAAGAAGAAAATGAGGCCTGGAGAATCCAAGTGACTTGGCTTATCGTACATCTGTCAAATCCGAATCTCCTGGCAAGTATTTCAGTGCTTTTTCCACCATGCTGCCAATATTGCACCCTGATACTGGCTCGCAATTGTCATCATGGGGATACATGGGGATAGTGTTAATGGGAGAAATGAGCTTGGCCCATGAAAGGAATATGGGACACCCTGTCCAAGTGTCAAAACAAACTTCGTGAATTGCATGGGGGATCCAACGACCCACACCTGGAAGGGACAAAGGCCTTGTGCAGTTCACAAGAGGGATCGCTGGGTCCTGCCTCTCCCCAGACCACTCTGCTTTGATTTTGCAAGAAGAGGTGCAAACACTCTTGTGCTTGAGGGAGGGAAAGAATGAGAGTGGTTAAAGAATTGAGCAATGATGGGCAGGGTGCAGGGCTGCTACCTTGGGTGTTGTTTTCCACACCCGGTTTAATCCCCACCAAGTGCACTGTCCAGGAAAAGCAAATATCTTCCTTTAGGCTTGGGGGCTTAATTTAGACCTGTCATCCCACCCTCGGCTTGGGATAGACAAAGTGCTTCACCCCCTAGGCATGCAGCAAACTGAGAATAGGCTGGGGCTGGGGGCGGGGGTGGGGTGGGAGTAGGGGGGATGGCCCCAATGATTGCACTGCCATTGCCCAGACCAGTAGGGCATTTCATGTGAAAAGAAGTTTGGGCTTGATATCACAGGATTTTGAGGAGAGAGGGACCTTAGAAATCATGTAGCCCAAGGATTCTGAACCTGGGGTGTTTGAACTTAAATATATATGTAATATATGTATATGTATGTATATGTGTGTATATGTATGTGTAGATATGTGTGTATGTGTGTATATATGTGTATGTGTGTATACATATGTATGTATATGTGTGTATACATCTATACACATATAAATATACATACATATATACATACACACACACACACACACACACACACACCTCAGAAGGGGTCTAGAGTCTTGACAAGACTGACTACTGAGGACTCCATGATACAAAGAAAAAGGTTAAAAACTCCTGCTCTTCTCCCCCATTTTATAAAGGAGGAAATGGAGGTCCAGAGAAGGAAAGTGACTTCCCAGAGGTTGCACAGTAATTGACAGAACCAGGACTTGAATTCAGGCCCTCAGCTTCCACATCCTTACTCTTCACCCTATAGTTATAATTACCATCAGCACACAGTTATTAAGCACCTAGCCTGTGCAGAGCACTGTCCAGGGTGCTGAGAGAGAGAGAGAGACAAAGCACCAAAGTACATAAGATATGCTCACTGTCCTCATGGACCTTACAGTCTTTGAGAAGATGTGACCCGTGGAAAGAGAATTCTAACACATAACATTACTGGATTTGTGATGTTATCAAGAGAACCTTGGACCTTGAGTTCAAAAACCTAGGTTCCAGTGCTATTTCTACCTGTGTGACCTTGACTGAGTCTCTTCTCTGGGCTTGAGTTTCCTCATCTGACATGCTTCCAATTTTGGGTATCTCCCATTCATGAAATATTTTCTATTTTTTGTTTATATTTTGTACTTATGTCTGTTTTTTTCTCGTTAGTCCCTTTGTAGGCATGGGCTATTTCATGTTTTGCCTTTTTATCTTCAGTGTCTGGCACTTAGTTGACACTTAATATATGCTTGTTGAATGTGATAGAATTGGATCTATAAAAATGCAGGTCATATGGTGGGAAAAAGTCACTGGATTTGGAGTCATGGGACTTGGGATGAGTCTTGACTCTATCAGTGGCCAGAGGAAATTTCATCACTGACAGTTCCCTATACCAGTGAAATCACAAATATAGTCCTCCCAAAAGAAGACTCTATCATCTAATTTTATAAAGAAACTCCTTGGTATTTTGATTGGTGATGAATTAAACATTAAAGAATTTGAGTAAAGTATGTTATCCTTTTTTGTGTATTAATTCAGCCCATCCATGAATGTTGAATGTCCCTCACGTTATTTAGGTCCTACTTCATTTCAGTCTTTCTAGGTTTATAGTTGCCCTTTTTTAAAGTAAGTTCTGTATATTTCTAGGTCAGTTAATTCCCAAGTATTTGATGGGTTTTGTTGTAAATGGGGTTTCATTTTTATGTTTCTGTCATCTTTATTGCTAGTAAATAAGAATGCTAATGGTATTTTGTGGCCTAATCTTGTATTGGGTGACTTTGTTGAATTTCTTGATGTCTCCATTAATTTTTTTGGGGTTGAGACAGTTGACTTGTCTATGAAATGCTCCCAACAAAATTATTGCTGGAATTTAATAGACTGTCTGAGCTGGAAGGTGTCACTTCTTGAGATCACCTATCTTCCCCCTACATCTTCATTTTACCGAGGAGTGAAAAGACCTAGAACAATGAAGTGACTTACCCAGTCACATAGATAATGAGCCACAGAGCCAGGGGCCCTTTCCACTAGGCCATGCTGTCTACTCCACATGAAAAAACTGAGGCCCAGAGAGGTGAGGATACTTGCCAAAGGTCACACAGTTACTTGGCATCAGAGCCAGAATTTCATTCTGACTCCTATTCCACTGTTCTTTCTGCTGTATCATTCTGCTTTTTAAAACTTTCTTTTAAGAGAAACCAAGGTTTTACTTAAGGGATTGCTTGCAAATGTTTAACAATCAGCTTTCCAGGGGGAGAAATCAAAACACTTTTATGTTTAATTTTCATTGTCAGCATTTTGTTCGGCACTTTCTTAAGTCTAGACAATCAATGGAACAATCAGCCAAGCCCTAATTTGTAGTGTTTCCCAATTTCTAAGGCATAAATGCTCCCACAGAAAATTTACCAATCAGCTCTTAGGGAGGATCAGAGCTGGCTTCCACACCCTTGCCCCACCTAATATACTGTTACTCACTTTAAAGCAGGATTTGTATAAGGTACGTCTGACTTGGCCTTCCTCCCAAAGGCTCTGCCATTTAATAATGCTGGCTGACATTTATATACAACTTTACATGTCATCTCATGATCTGCCCAGCAACCTTGTGAGGCAGGTGCTATTATTATCATCACCATTTTACAGATGTTATTTAGACTGAGTCTCGGACAGGTTAAGTGATCTGCCATGCGTCATACAGCTAATGTGTCAAAGGCAGGATTCCAACCCAGATCTTGCTGACTTCAAGGCTGCCACTCTATCCACTATGCCAGGTGGTCTCCATTAATTAGTAGTACAACTGTAACAGAGTCGCCTCCCTTCTTTGGCCTCAGTGTCTCCATCTGACGATTTCCAAGGTTTCTTCCAGGTCTGATTTTTTGTGGTGAATTATTCTAAGGAGAACACAACTGGTAAATTGTCCATATGGCCAAAATTTGGAACAAGATAGTAGAGAAGAGAGCTGGAAGTATGGAGAGGGGGGATACCACTCTTGGTGTCCATTCTTGGGAAAGGGAAGAAAGAAAGAGAAATAGGGAGATACATGGCAGAGATAGCACCAAGGTCTGGAGATTATTGATAATACTTGCCTCCCTGGTACCCCAAGTCTAGTTATCTAGATTTGTCAACTTTGCCTAGTTTGATTTTCTTTTTGTTTTGCATTTTTTGTGTGTGCCTGGGTGTAGATTGTTATGTAGTCTTGGGTGAGGTAGGTCTTTTTCCAGGGAGGGTTTGTCATACATTGATTTGGGAAGTACCAAAAAGGAGCAGTGGTGCAGGCCACTCCAAGAAAATAATAGCCCACTAATTGGGCAGCTCTAGGAACCTATAGGTAGCTAGGAGGCTCAGTGGGTAGAGCACTGGGCCTAGAATCAGCAAGACCTGAGTTCAAATCCAGCTTCAGATGCTTACTAGCTGTATGACCCTAGGCAAGTCATTTCACCTCTGTCTTACTTAATCCACTGGAAAAGTAAATGGGAAACCACTTCAGTTTCTTTGCCAAGGAAACCCTAGGGACAGTATTGGTATGCTATGGTCCATGGGGTCACAGAGTCAGATATTACTGAACAGCAATGACAATGAGGAACCTATAAATAGTGTTGCATGGCTACTGCTCAAAGGATCCTAGTCCTTGATCTGGAAGGGACATCAGAGGCCATCTACTCCAATCCCCCCATTTTCAAGAGGAGTAAACCCAAAGCCCAGAGAGGGCAAGTAACTTGCCCAAGGTCCCAGACCTTGGACCTCCAAGGCCCTAGGACATGGGCAATGCAGTATAATGGAAATAAGACTGTTTTAGGAATAATAATACCCGACTATAAATCCTAGTCATGTTAGACCTTGGAGTCTCAGTTTCCCCCTGTGTAAAATGAGGATAGTATCTCAGAGTGCTGTGAGGAAAACTCACCGTAAATCACAAAGTGCTTTATGAATCCTACAATGTTAGAGAAAGGGAAATTTGTCATTAAGAAGTTACAGTTTCTATGGCCTGGGCCAGGGGTGGGGAACCTACAGTCTTGAGGACCCTCTAGGTCCTCAGGTGTGGCCCTTTGAATCCAAACTTCATAGAACAAATCCCGTTCATAAAAGAATTTGTCTTTTTGTCTCTGTCAAACTTGGACTTGATCAAAAGGTGGCACCCAAGGACCTAGAGGGCCACATGTGACACCTCGAGGCTGCAGGTTCCCCACCCCTGGCCTGGGCACTTTGAGAATGGATTGTGGAAAGCTGATGATGATTCCTGTTCCAGTTTTGCCACCCTCTTCCTCTGTACCCTAGGGGCAGTTAATGAGCCTCTCTGGACCTCCTAGGATGTTCTGCTTTAGCGACGGAAGAGTTCTTACAAATCCTTTAGTCACAGACCATAGATTCTAGGTTAGAAGGGATCTCAAGGGTCATAATCATCTAGCCCCCTCATTTTATAGATGAGGAAACAGGGGTACAGACTGGGGAAGGGACTTGTTCATGGTCCCAAAGCTAGGAAATAGCAGAGCTGAGACCACACCCAGGCATCTCAGCTCCAAAGCCAGGGCTATTTCCAATATCTGCTGCTGAAGCTGCTTCTCGGTTGCCCCCAGTGTGAAAGGCTGTTGGACTAGAAAGACCCTTCCGGCTCAAATACCCTATGATCTGGATGACCTTGTGAAGCCCTTCCAAGTCCACAATCCTCTAAGAAATCATACTAGATCAAGTGTCTCCCCTCCCAAAGGCTAGGAGTCACCACCCTGGAGATTTGAAATACCACTGTCCAGAGCTCACCCCAAGGACACTGTTGGTGGGCTGCTTCTGGAAGCCTCTTTCTATTTCTGTGAGGAGGAGAAGGATGTAGGGGTACTGTCCAGACCAGTAGGTTGGCCCCCAGCCTCTGGCATTGAATCCTATTTGTCATGAGTGAGGCCTGCGAAATATTAAATTAATTTCTTTCCCTCCCTTTCCTTTTTCCCTCCCTCTTACCTCTCTTCTTCATCCTCCTCCTCTTACACCTCCTATGTGTCTCTTTCTCCCTCTCCTCTTCCTCCTCCTGATCTCCCCCTCTCCCCATCCCTTCCATTTTCTCTCTCCTTACTTCCTCTGTTTCGGTGGGGTGATGAAGGTAATGGTTCCCGTGAGCCTCAGGTTAGGTGTAGGGGCCACCAGTTGAGTTTAAGAAGTCAATAACGTCATGAAACATAAAGTGAATTACAGACAGAGCACAGTAGAGTATACGTGTATCTCACAGGGCAAGTAAGGCTAGTGGACTTCTTTTTCTTCAGCTCAGGAGTTCTAAGCTGCAATCAAGTGTCTGTACTAAGTTTGGCATAAATCCAGTGAGCCCTCGGGAGCAGGAGATGCCACCATGTTGCCTAAGGAGGAGTAAATCAGTCCAGGGCAGGTGAATGATCAAAGTGGGACTGGAGCAATGAGTCGTCCACTTACTTCCAGCTTGCATGAGATGGGGAGAGGAAGGAAGGAAGGAAGGAAGGAAGGAAGGAAGGAAGGAAGGAAGGAAGGAAGGAAGGAAGGAAGGAAGGGAGGGAGGGAGGATGGAGGGAGGGAAGGAAGGAAGGAAGGAAGGAAGGAAGGAAGGAAGGAAGGAAGGAAGGGAGGGAGGGAGGGAGGATGGAGGGAGGGAAGGAAGGAAGGAAGGAAGGAAGGAAGGAAGGAAGGAAGGAAGGAAGGAAGGAAGGGAGGGAGGAAGGAAGGAAGGGAGGGAGGGAGGGAAGGAAGGAAGATTTGTCCAGTGGTTCAAGGTGGGTATAAATACTATCTTGTCCACTTACTACTTATGTGACTCTTGATGAGTTGCTACATTTCTTTAGCCCTCAGTTTCTTCATCTGTAAAATGAAGGATTTGCACCAGATAACCTTGGGGGTCTCTCCCAGCTCCAAATCTATGGGTCTATGACAGCAGTAAGGAGAAAGATTTTCCCTTTTCAGGAGTGCCATTAGGGGTGGCTTTATCATGTGGGTTTTATTCTCCACGCTCAATCCCCTCCTCTGACAGTAGGGTCAAACTTGGGAATAATTAGAATTTTTCTATTTGTCTAGTGATTTTGAGTTTCTCACTCCAGCCTTGTGAAACAGAAAATGTTCATCTGATTAGTTCCATTTTACAGATAAGCAAACCAAGATTCAAAAGAGAAAGAGGGCTTGTCTATGGTCACAAAGATTAAACAGGTCTTCTGATTTCAAGTCCAGTATTTTTTAAAAATTGCACCACATTGTATTGAGGGACAAAATTATGAGCCATTCTTATTTGTAGAACAATTTACAGTTTTAAAAAAACATGCTTTGCTGGAAGTATCTTTAGGAGGCAAGGAGTAAAGTATAACTGCAGCCATTTTACAGAGAAGAAGACTGAGGTTGAGGAAATTGAAGTGGTTTTCCCATAACCATGAGACAGTAGTGATGGTATAAGGGGATTCTAAATCAAGTCATCCAACATCAAATCCAATGTTCTTGCCATCTTGGTGTGCTGGTGTTAACTAGTCTCAAACACATACAGACCCCCTTAAAAAAGAAATTCGTTTATTCCCCTTGGTGTGGGCTGAGAAAGGGCCTGACCAAAGAATCTTACTTCTTTATTTCCTAAGTCCTCTAAATGCCTTGAGTCTCTTATCTGGACTTCTCTTGCTGAATCCTGAGAAGGACAATAGATTGGAGCAGATATTTGTGCGGATGAGGAAAATGGGAGGGGGAGTGGGTTACTAGGTTTGCCCCCATCCTCTGAGCTAAAGCTGAGTCTGAGATGGCCCCACTCCCTCCCCTGACATTACCCCCCACAGCTCTCTTGGCAGTACACCAGGCTATTTCTGCACCTCACTTGTTGCCAAGAGCATAGTCCCTAATTCTGGGTGGCATTTGACAGAGAAGGAAGCCGCCCCACAGCTAGTTAAATAGCAGTAACCCTGGACCTCAAACCCAAGGCCAGTGTTCTTCCCTCTGCACTGTGAGCAGCCACATCTCTCCTTGTTTCCATCTTAGACCTTTCCTTGGTGTCCGCTCCCAGCTTCCCCACTCTCAGATCAGACCATGGAGTGCCAAGAGAATCAGTACCGGGACCAGTGGGGACACTGTGTCACTTGCCAACAGTGTGGCCCTGGCCAGGAGCTCTCCAAGGTAAGATCAGCTAGTAGATCTTTTTTTCTTCTGCCCTGAAAACAGTTGGGAGGGGGAAGGGAGTTGAAGGAGTACAGAAACCAACCCAGTGTTTCAAATCAGGGCAATCCCAAGCCAGAAAGGTGGAACACATTCCCATGGTCCTATGGGGAAACTTCTTTTTGGGTAAGGAGACTTCTATAAAATTATCTGTTCAGGCTGATAATAGCTGACTGGAGAGAGAGAAAACTTCCCAGTTGTTTTTATTTCCTGCCCTAAGAAGATAACTGTTCTTTCTGGGGTCTGGGACAAATGTCCAAATATCAGAGAGGGTCCATTCTGGCCCAGCACTGAGAATTGTCTCTGGTTATTGGCTGTGCCAGAGCCTTCTCTTGAAACAACTTTTAGAACTCGAAAGAGTCTTAGAGATCCTGGAATCTAGAATCTGGACCAAGTTGAATTTCCTAGAGAAGTCCCCCACCCTCCCCAAGGTCAGAAAGGTAATGAGCAGCACAGCCAAACTACAGTACTCCAAGAGATCTCAGAGGGCACCTAGTCCCACAGCTATCCTAGCATGAATCCTCTCCATGAAAGCAGGAGCCTAGGATTTAGAGCTGGAAGGAACCTTGGGAGATGATGAAGTCCAACTCATTTCATAAATAAGGAAACTGAGACTCGGCAAGGTGAATGACTTGCCCAAAGTTACAGAGGTGGTAACTGAGAGAGCCAGGATCTAATCCTCAACACATGATTGCTGAAGACTTCCAGTGATGAGGGCTTTGGGGACACAATGAGGACACACAGTGATGGGGAACCTCCCCAAATACTCCTTTTCTACTTTGGGACAGATACCATTAATAGAAATGTTTTTTTTCTAATTTTAATCTATATTGGGTGAAAACTTGGTTTCTTTGCACTGTCTCTCCATTGTCCTTGGGTCCTTGCCTGCCCCTTTTCTGTATGAGAGTGGAGATCTGGACTTGGAGTCCAAAAGACCTGAGTTAAAATGCAGCCTAATGCACTTAGGGACCATGAAACCCTGGGCAGGTGACTTAACCTCTCTGCACTGTAATTTCTGCAACTGTAAAATGCTACGTTAACATACATACATACATACATATATAAAACATATATAGGGTCCCTTCCAGTTACAAATCTATGATAGTGATCATATCCCCCATTAAGTCCTCTTTTAGCTAAAATCCTCCTACCCTGCCCCCGCCATTTCCTCCAGTTGCGCCTAGTTCTGGACTGATTTTCATGCTGGACACCCTCATGATCTGTTTCAACTTGTCAACGTCATTCGCAAAAAGGAATGCTTATTACTGACCACAGTAAGCCAGATGAGATCTGGGCCTAGCAGCATATAGAGGCACTGGCCTGTCATCTCTCTAGGGTAGGGAGCTGACCCTTTCTGAATACAACCTAAGATGGCAACATCTTTTGGTCTTCCATGTTCTAATGTCATTTCATAGCTCCACTAAAATCCTTAGATCTTTTTCATGTCTATGCTTGCCCAACCTCATCTTCTCTATCTTGTACCCTTACACACACACTGTTGCCACCACATACTAGCCTCTCCCCCATCACCACCACATCCCCCACTTCTGCCTCCCCAGGTACCATTTCTGGGAGGTCATACCATATCGCATTTGTATCCTGGGTCATTTCCAGTCATCCTGATGTATATCTGGCCACTGGACCCAGATGGCTTTGGAGGAGAAAGTGAAGCTAGTGACCTTGCACAGCCCTCCCTTAGTCGAAAGAAAGTCAAGTGCAAATCCTGTCATCATTTCTCTGATGTCATGGTCCTCCTCAAGAGCAAAGGGCAAACACAAATATATGCCATACCAAAGCAAGGGAGTTACATGGCTTGTCCGTCTCATCTGGATGATGTAGCATAGGGGACAAACAGTAATTCTGGATTGAAAGCCTTGCTAATCTCCAACTGTGTGATCATTTTTGAAATCTTTAAGAGGAAGTTGAGTTAGATAGCCTTCCAGCTCCCCAGGGAGAATAAATGCCTCCAATCTATGTCCTGTGTCCATTTCCTGCCAGGAATGTGGCTATGGGGAAGGAGGAGATGCATTCTGCACCCCTTGTCCCCCCAGAAGATACAAGAGTGGCTGGGGCCACCATAGCTGCCAAGCCTGCCTAACTTGTTCTGTCATCAACCGAGTCCAAAAAGTCAACTGCACTGCCACTTCCAATGGAGTCTGCGGAGACTGTCTCCCCAGGTCAGTTGATTCCTAGCTTCTTAGCAACAGGAAGGAAACTAAGCTCTCCCGTTTCTAGAGGACTTTATGCCTTTTCAAATACTTTCATGTGTTTAGCCCTGCTTGAACAACAACTTGACAACTTCCTGAAATGATGGCCATGTGCTTGCAGTGGCACCGTTGGCAAATCACTTTGCTGCCATGGACCTCTGCCTTCTCATCTGCATAACCTTCAACTTTGGGCCTTCTGATGTTCCTCAGAACTGAGCATTCATCTGTAAACCCATGATCTTGGGTTCAGAGACTTTCTTGGGTGTTTGTGTGACTTGGTCACTTGGTCTTTCCTTGGTGGCCATACTAGATGACTCCTGGGGTCCCTTTCACTGTTGACATTCTGTGTTCTAGATATACCCTCATGTGACCATGTCTCCTCCAAGGTAGCATGGCTTAGGGGAGAGAGAGCCAGCCATGGAGTCATTAAGACCAGGGCTCAAGGCCAACCTACATGCTATATATACTTACATGTGAACATGTCTCCTCCAAAGCAGCCTGGCTTAGGGGAGAGAGAGGACAGTGTTAAGCTGTCCTCCAAGTGCAGAATAAAGGTTCATAGACTGATTAAGTCTCATGTCCTGTCTGTCATAAACATTCTATATTTTATGAAATTTGCATCCCCAACATTTCTCAATCCAGGAATAAAAATCTATTCTTTCCTTCATTCTTTCAGAAAACATTTATTAAGTGACTATTGTATTAGTAGCCAGGCAAGATGGAGTTTAGATAAGACATAGTCTTTGCTCCCATGATACAGATAACAGGGATGTACGATATAACACATTACAGGACCTTGGGAGTGCTGTGTATCAACAGTATTATTGTCCACATTTTATAGATAAGGAGGTGGAGGTGACTTTCCCAAAGTCACATCAAGTAAGTGGCAGAATCTGGTCTCCAACGCATGTCTTCTGCCTTCTAAGATAGCATTCTTTCTGGAAATGCCACTCCATGTGAGAAAAAAAGTACAAGCCTGGCCTCCACTGAGTGACCATCAGTACATACTTATGCAGTGGAAATAGTTCTTTAACATCAATCCAGCTTATGCCCAAGTAGGGGTTGGTTTTCCTCTATGGCTGATCATAATAGTAACAAAGGATAACTATGGATACTTGATGGTGAGTCCAGATCCTACAAAGTTGGAAAAGATGATAGGATCTTAGATCTGGAAGCAACCTCAGAGGCCAACTAGTGAGAGACCAAGGTCCCCCATGGGATCATAGGTTTAGAACCAGAATTGACATCAGAGGCCAGTTAGTCTAACTTTTATTTTACAGGGGAGGAAACTGAGGCTGAGGGAAGGAGAGTGACTTGCCCAAGGTCAGGTAGTAAGTGGGAGAAGCCATATTTGAACTCAAATTCTCTGACCCTAGGCTTCAAGGACAGGTCTGGAAATGGAGCATCTATGGATCTTTGGGAAGCTTTCTACCATCTCCAAGTTCATTTTCTATTTCCTCACCTACAGGTTCTACTGTAAGACTCGAATCGGTGGCCTTCAGGACCAGGAGTGCATCTCATGCACCAAGCAAACCCCTGTGTCAGAGGTTCAGTGTATGTATCTTTTCTCCTTTCCTCCTGGGGATGGGCAGAGTTAGCATACCAGGGAGATGGGGGCCTAGAAAGTATGGTAAGGGATCTTAGGATGGACACACAGGAGAGCATCAAAACATCAACTGGGCAAAGCCAGAGAGACCTCAAGACATAGAAATTGGAGCCATGAAGACAGGACTTTAGAACAATATTGTATAGTGAGCAGAGTGTAGCTCTGGAGTCTGATGATGTAACTTCAAATCCAAGCATTGGGAGACCTCTGCTGAGTCACTTGGGCCATGAGGCCATAGACCTCCATGATAAGTAAAAGAAGGGCTTTGGACCAGGTATAAAAATAACAGAACTGGATAACACTAAGGGACTTCAGCAGCCATCTAGAACAACCTCTGACCAAAAGGAATCCTGACGTTAACATAGCCAAGAAGGGCTGGTTCATCCTCTGCTTGAAGAGGACCTGTGAGGATACTTTGGGTTCTAGATCCAGGCTCCACTGAGCATCACAGTTAGAAGGAACTTTGGATATCTTCAAGTCTAAGAAACTCATTTTGTGGGTAGTGTGAGAAGGTCAATGACCTGCCCATGTTACTAGGTCTTGAAATGGAAGCAGAGATGGACCCAGAACTCATGCTCTCTCACCGTGTTACTCTACTCCAGTGGGAAGGGGATCTCAATGCAATAACCTACAGGTAACCAGGATGAAGAGAGGCCTTTGGCACTAGGACTTGTGAGAGCCACAATTAAAATAGGGTTCTGGCTTGGAGAAGCCTCCCTCATGGCAGGAGCAGTGCCCAGCAAAGATAGGAGCCTACCATTTTATTCCTTGCCCCATTCTGATGGTCTTTTCCATCTTGTACCACAGGTGCCTTCAGACTGAGCTCCATGAAGCTCGAGGTGCCTACAGCACCCCCCCAGGAAGCCACGCTCATGGTGCTAACAAGCAGTGTGCTAATTGTTTTTGCCCTGGCCCTCATATCCTTTGCCATCATCTACTGTAAGCGTTTCATCAAGCGCCAATTCCGGCATGGTAAGACATGATACTGATGATGTTAATTTAGCTCTAGATGCTCTTTTATGGTTTACAAAATGTTTTCCCTTTATTCTCTTATTTGATCCATCCTCACAATAACCCTAGGAGGGAAGTACTATTATTTTCTACATTTTATAGATGAGGAAACTAAGGTTGAGTGACTTCGCCCATGTTCACACAGATAGAAAATGTCTGAGACAGGAATAGAACTCAGGTGTTCCTGCCTCCATGTCCAGATGACTCAGTTCACCACTCCACCTGCTACCTCTTGGGTGGCATGAATGAGGTCCAATAGACTGAGGAATACTCTGGGACTTGGAAACAAATTAGACCCACAGAGGTAAGCAAGGTGGAAATTGTACTTGATTTAGAATCAGTGGACCTAAGATCAAATCCTGACTTTGCTGCTTCCTACCTGTGTGATCTTGGGCAAGTCATTTTCCTTCCCTGCACCAATTTCTTATTTTGTAGAATGGGGGTTTAGACTAAATGACCACTAAAAGCCCTCCCAGTACTATCTATGATGCTATGTGTTAAGATGATACTTTAATAAAGAAACTGAATCCTATCTGCATTGGCATTTCAGGTGAAAATGAAACTGAAAGATGTAAAGTATAATTTTTAGCTAAATGGAAGAACCCATGAGATCTCCTCAAAATGGGAATAAAAGTTTGCTTATGGTAGACTCATAATGTTCCTACAGGCAATAATAAGAAATAACATTTAATGAGCTATTTGGTCATTTCACTTTGTAATGTTTACAATGAGTGATCATGTGATCATTCATCACCATGAAGGAAATCTTAGCTTATGTACCAGAATTGGATGAGGTGGAGAGATTCTCAGAAAAAAACTTGAGAAACCAAGGTATATATCTGTGTTTTAATGTGAAGTTGGGCACTGAGAAGAGTGGCAGAAAATAGGTTTAGGATTAAGACATAAAAGACACCAAAGGCTTGTAGAGTGCCCTCAATGGTCTCAGCTCTGTCAATCATGAATACTTTCACACGAGTATGAGAAGGCTCTCAATGTAGTTATCCCCAAACAACATCGTGAAAAAATGAAATTGACAAACAGAAAACAGCTGGTTACTCATGTGGGAGTCATTTTTAGCATCAGGTGTCTGTGCAATCAGATCATTGACTGGTTAAAGGTCAAAACCCAAACCAAATTAGAAGAAAGGATGAACATGAGAAGACACTGTGTACAATTATAGCAGCTCCATCCTGAGAGGTATTCAAGTAACTGTTGACCCTGAAACATGAGCAATGGATAAAGAAAAAGAAAATGACATTGACCATCACCATTTGCTACAGAAGTGTAGCAGATGTAAAGCAGTGCCATAACGGGGAGGCCAAAAGAGCCCAGAAACCACTTTAACAAGGTGTTTGCTCATCTTGCCAAGAGGAGAAACACTGTCATCAAGGATTTAGAATAAACTCATATTAAAAAACATTGTTGAAATAGTATAACCTAACAAAACAGCGGAAAGCAGTAGAGGGGATTTGTTGTTAAACTTACCTGAACCAGGTTACCCCGTTAACCTTTGCAGATGGAACTGAAAGGACAACAATAAATATATGTGATATATAACAGATTTTCATACATTTGTATAGCAAGCTATTCTCATCACTGATGATAGAGGAGCCATCATAGAGTAAACTCTACTAATTTAGGAAGTGATGTACTATTCTAGGAAATGGTACTTAAGAAGTTAAAGCTGGCCACAGATCCCTCAGTCAATAAACATTTATTAAGTACTGTCTATGGGGTGGGCTCTGTGCTAAATGCTTAGAATTCAAATGCAAATTAAACAAAAGATAAACCCTGCCCTCAAGGAGCTTATGAGCTAAAGAGGGAAGATAATACACAAACAAATTGTAGGCAGAGTGGGAAGGCACCCTGCTGGGAACATTGTGGAGATTTCTGGAGAAGTCAGTGGGAAATGGGGAGAAAGATTTGCTGACCTCCCTCCTTAAATAGAGACCAAGGGCGTTGCGTTGCCCTGCAACTGCACCTAACTGAATTGTGTCCTTTTCAAAAAATCTCAGTGGAGAGAATTCTAAAGTAGAAAAAATGGTACTACCTATAGGGCTAGTATAGTCCAGATAAATAAGAATCTGAGGTATCCTGGATCCAGCACATACAGAACAGATGGTTAAATTTTGCAGCTTTGCACTGGCACCTCAGAAATCAGGAAGTGCTCCAAATCAGGGATTGATCAAAGACTTAAAGTGAGGGAGAAAATAATAATAATTCAAATTCTTACATTTTCAAGAGAGCTTGATGCTAAACATTTACCAGCATGTCCTCTAGCAAATTTTAGGGGGAAAGGTAACGAGCATTCGTTTGACTGTGTAGAGTTCAGGTGTTAGCTAGACAAAGAAGTGGAGATGTCTGGATGGTGATTGGAGAGATATAGGTGCGGGGCTGAGAAGAGATGTGAGAGATTTGGGAGTCATCTGCTTGGAGGTGGTAGTTAAAGTGGTGGAAGTGACTAAGCTTCCCAGGGAAGGGGTGGAGGTGGGAGAGAGAGAGAGAGAGAGAGAGAGAGAGAGAGAGAGAGAGAGAGAGAGAGAGAGAGAGAGAGAGAGAGAGAGAGAGAAGAGAGAGAGAGAAAGAGAGAGAGAGAGGTGGTCGGAGAGAGTGTGTGTGGGAGAGAGAGATTTTGAGAGAGAGAGAAAGTATGAGAGAGAGAGAGATTCTCAGAGAGTATGAGAGAGAGACAGAGAGAGAGAGAGAGAGAGAGAGAGAGAGAGAGAGAGAGAGAGAGGAATAGAGGAGGGGAATCATCAACAGAATCTTGGGGGGAAAAGTGAGGTCTGAAAAAAGGATGGTAAACTGGCATAGAAGAGTGGTTTGCAAAGCTCTTTTATAAATATTATTTCATTTGATCCTTATGACTCTAGGAGGTAGGTGTTATTATCCCCATTTTACAGATATGCGGAGGTTAAGTGACTTTGCTTAGGGTCACCCAGGTAGGTAGTTTTAGAAGCAGGATTTGAACTTGGCTCTTCCTGATTCTAAATCCTTTACTCTCTCCTTGGCACCACATAACTGCATGAGAGAGACAGAGACAGAGAGATAGACTCTAAGAGAATATAACCTCTCTGAGGTTGGGGACCAAGAGGGAATCATGATTAAAAGGTGGTCATCATTGTCCCCAAGTTGTTGAGGTCAAGGGAAATGAGGAATGAAACAATGATGGTTGAAATTTGCATCAGAAAATCATTAGTAACCTAGTAAGTGTCAGATCTGGGGCAGAGTTCAGTTCAAGAAATTCACCGAAACACACATTAAGCACTTTCCAGGTCTACTGACTAACCCTCCAACTGCACTTCTCTACACATGGCCCCTAGAAAACAGTTACTAATAGCTCACCTTATAGTCGGCAAAGTGCTTTGCCAAATCGCAGCCCCCTGTCATGTAAGGCAATGTTACTCTTCACGGTTTACAGACAAGAAAAATAGGGCCGAAACAAATTAAGTGACTTCTCCCTTGCCCATATTCTCACTGCCAATCAGTTAAACCCAAGAACCCAAGATTTGTTCTGTAAAACTTGGACTCAGTCAAAAGGCGACACTCAAGGACCTAGAAGGCCACATGTGACCTCAAGGCCACAGGTTTCCCATCCCTGCAATAGACAGTCTTTGAAATCTTTTGTAGTTCTGAGAATGTGATTAAGAGGTAGTGTGGCACAATAGAGACAGTTTGGACTCAAGAGTCAGAGGCCCTTAGTTGAAAGCCTGACTCTACCATTTACCATCTGTATGACTTGGGCAAGTCCCTTCCTGTCCCTGGGCCTCAGTTTCCTTATCTGTAAAATGAGGGAATTGGACTAGCTGACATCTAAGGTTCTTTTTTGATCTAGAATTCCAGATCCATTGCTTATGGTATCTCTCAGTTTCTGCTACAGTGGTTGACATCTAGTAGGTGCTTAATAAATGCTTATTGATTGATTGCTTGATTCCAGTAATCTTTCCACTGGGCTACTCAGTCTTTCACACCATTCTCAGTGACATAGTATCACCTGTGCTAATTATAATAGCAGCTAGTATTTATTTGGCATCTACTGTGTGCCAGGTAATATGTTAAAACACTTTACAAATAATATCCCATTTGATCCTTACAACAATCCTGAGAGGTAGGTGCTATTATTATCCCCATTTTACAGATGGGGTTAGGCAGACAGAGGGTAAGTAATTTACTCAAAGTCACACAGCTAGGAAGTATCTGAGGCTGGATTGATCCCAGGTCTTCCTCACTCCAGGCCCAGCACTCTATCCACTGCATCCCCCACCTGCCTCAGTCAGTCTCTGGGTGGTCACTGCAAGTAGTCTTGGGTTAGCCAATAGGAGGGGACCTATTGAGAAAGGCCTTTCAGACTCATCAGGGGTGGCCTTGACAGAGCTAACCAGAGGCTGGAAATAGCACTGGATTGGAAATCAGAAGATCTGGATTCAAATGCTCACTCTGTTTGTGTCTATGTGGCCTCACTGCTTTTCTTTTGCCCTCGGTTTCTTCATCTGTAAAATGGGACCCAGAGGTTTGGGTCAGCTGATCTCTAAGGTCCCTTCTATCCCTATTGTTCACATTTTAGATTTTAAAAAATGATAGAGAGTCTGCCTCCTTTGACTTAGGCTTAATTCTGCCAGGCAGATGATAGTTGGGGAACCTAGGAGCGTAGAATAAATTTCATTGGCATCAGTTAACATTTAAGGAGCCTCTCTGCTCTGAATAGAGCAGAGATGCTAAATGGGCAATCCAGAGATGCTAAATCAATCACCCAACAAAAATTTATTAAATGCCTACTGTGTACTAGGCACTAGGGATGCAAACCCAAAAGTGAACGTGTCTGTGTTCCCAGGGAGTTTAGGTTCTTTCAAAAAAGGCCAGCTTTGCGGTGCTGTACTTGACAAGATGACCAGGAGTACAGGGAGGTGGGTAATTGCTTATCAAAAGTCTAGGCTGCCACAAATAGCTGGAGGAGAGAACATGGGGGTCCCCTTGTCTCTGCCTCTGCTAATCTAACCTTTGAGTAACTAGAACACTAGATTGGAAGGCAGCTGTGTGACCTTGGACGCTCCCCTCTTTGGGCTTGCTTCCTCATCTGTCAAACTAGTGGGTTGGATCTGGTGAACTCTAAGATCACTGCCAACTTTACGTCATCAGATCCTGGTCACCTTGGGACTGAGGGTTGCACATTGATGGGGAACCGGGGCCTTGCTTGCAAGGCAGTTGGAGAGGTACAAGGTTGAGTGTTGAAGAGATGAGCAAAGTGACCCAGATGGAACTTTGTGGCCAATGGAAGGCTAGGTGTGGGAAGTGAGCAAGAGATGTGTGAGAGTTCCCCATGAAAATGTCACTCATATGGCCATACTAGAGTCACTAGGGAAAGGATTGAGTTCTCTAGGAGAGCTAAGGACAGGGCAGACTTCCATTTTTCTCCAGCTCAGTCACTGTCTTTCCTTGAAGGGCAGCCAGCTGAGTCAAAATAGCCTACTGGTGCCCAGTGGGTCTGGATAGAGGGCACCGGCTTCCTATCCAAGTCAAGGTCTGACACTGGCATGAGGAAGACTTGGGTAGCAGCAACATGGACCCCTCTTGGGGCAGCCGAGTACTTAAGAGTGAGACCCACCCTCTATAGTCTACAGCTATTAGCAGGGTGCCCTACTTCTCAAAGCCTCATCTATCAAATGAGGATAACATTCAAGGAAGGGCAAGTTAAATGACTCAAAGGTTGGTGGGACTGAATATGCCAATATATGAGCCTGTTATCATTACTTAAGTGCCATAGAATGTAATGTCCTTGAGAGCAGGGATCATTCCATTTTGTCTGGAATCAGGAAAACTAGAGTTCATATCCAGCCTCAGACACTTACTAGCTGTCTGACCCTCAGCAAGTTACTTAAACTCTGTTTACCTCAGTTTCCTCTTCTATGAAATGGGGATGATAATAGTCCCTATCCCCCCAGAGCTGCCGGGAGAATCAAATGAAATAATACATACAAAGCACACGATAGCTACTTAATAAACACTTATTTCCTTCATCCCTCCCCTTACCCATACACCTTGTGTGTTTTCAACTGTCATCTCTCTCATTAGCTCTTTGAGGGCAGGGGCTGAGTTTGAGGGTTCTGTATCCCTCGGGTCTAAATGCCTATCAACTGACTGGTGTCCTTTCCTCTAAGTGGAATATAAGCTTCTGAAAGGCAGGCACATTATATTTTGGATTTTGTATACCCAGTTCCTAGTAAAGGGCCTGTTACATAGTAGGTACTATATAGTGCTTACTGTGTGCTGTGCACTATGCTAAGCATTATACAAATATTACCTTAAATAATCCTTATAACAAGCCAAGAAGCAGTTTCTAGTATTATCTCCATTTTGCAGATCAAAACTGAGGCAAAGGGAAATGAAGACATTCTCGTCCTCTTTCCCTTCTTGTCCTCACCCTCCTCCTCCTCCTCCTCCCATTCTTGTCCTCGTCCTCCTCCTGTTCTTGTTCTCAAACTCACCCTCATATCTTTCTCATCCTCACCCTTTCTTGTCCTCATCTTCCTCCTGTTCTCGTCCCCATCCTCATCCTCCTCCCGTTCTCATCCTTGTCCTCATCCTCATCCCTTTCTCATCATCATCATCCTCTTGTTCTTATCCTCATCCTCCCATTCTCATCCTCATCTTCCTCTGAATCTCCTCATTGTTTTCATCCCCATTCTTCTCTTGTGCTCATCCTCATCCTCCTCCCGTTCTCACCCTTGTCCTCATCCTCATCCCTTTCTCATCATCATCATCCTCTTGTTCTTATCCTCATCCTCCCATTCTCATCCTTGTCCTCACCTCCTTCCATTCCTGTCCTCATCCTCGTTCCATCTGTTCTCGACCTCATTTGCATCCTCATCCTCCACCCGTTCTCATCCTCATCATCATCCTACTTCCATTCTCATCATTAGCCTTGTAATACTCCTCCTCCCATTGTCGTCCTTGTCCTCCCGTTCTCATTCTCATCCTCTTCCTCCTCCTCCTCCCCCCATTCTCGGCCTCATCCTGCTCTGGTTCTCATCATCATCCTTGTCATCATCCTCTCACATTCTCATCCTCGTCCTCCTCCCATTCTTGACCTTGTCTTCCTACCTTTCTCCTCCTTATTCTCATCCACCTTCCCTTCTTGTCTCATCCTCATTTTCCTCCTTTCTCATCCTTCTCTTGCTCCCATTCTTGTCCTCAACCTTCTCCCTTTCTGGTCCTTGTCCTCATCCTCATCCTCTTCCTCACCCTCCCCCCTTCTTGTCCTCCTACCATTCTTGTCCACATCCTCCTCCTCCTGTTCTTGTCCTCCTCCTGCTCCCATTCTCATCCTTATCCTTGTCCTTGTTCCTCCTGTTCTTGTCCTCATCGTCATCCTTGTCCTTATCCTCATCCTCTCTTTCTCATCCTTGTCCTCCCATTCTCATCCTCATCCTCATCCACTCCGTTCTCATCTTGTCCTCATCCTCAAGAGGATGAGAATGGGTGGAGGAGGAGGAGGAGGATGATACTTAGACACACAGAATCATGGCTTGTGGAGCTGATAGCATGTGCCATCAGCGGGTAGGAATCTAGTTGAGGGGGAAGAGGAGAAGAATGAGGAGGGGGAGAACCCCTCTTCCATTTTGTCTGCCTTCATCCTCACTCATTACTTTCTTTTCTTTCCCTTCAGGCTTCATTGGGTCTCCCGACTTTCGGGGGCAGAGAGAACTATCTCAGGCTTCAGATTATGTAGGCCCACATCCCAGCAGAGAGCTGGGCATGGAGAATTTGTGTCCTGTTGTCGAGCAAAATGGAAGTGAGTATCTCTTATTCCTGTGTTAATTCTTTTGAAGTAGCTTATACAGTGGGGCATCTCCCTACCAAAGCCCCCTGGGAAGGGCCCCCCCTAAGAAGGGGTGATCTGAACATTTCAGCCCATATTCATTAGCTCTCTAGATCCCACATCTGCCTTCTTTGGTAGGTGGGCTGAGCTCAGCCTTCTCCTTGAGGCTAATAGCATGTGGAATTCCTTACCTGATTCTGTTTGTCAGTCCCACCACATCCCAGCTAGAGCATGGTCAGTGAAAGACTTGGCCAAAGTAAAAAAGGAGGGTAAAGGGGGGATTCTGTCAGTGGCAAAAGATCCAGGGTTCAAATCCTCCCAGCTTTTGTCCTATTGAGGAGATAAGTTAGTTCCTGTACCTGTAATAGCCACCCCATCAAGATGGTTGGTTGTGAGTAAATTATAATGCCCTAGTGAGAATCAAGTCCTATGGGCTCATCTGTGGGAGCAAGTCTTTGACTTCAGTATGGGGTGGCTTTTCCTGTTTCCAGCCCCTGAGGATTCGGTGCAGTTTGTGGTTGATAGTCCAACATCCAGAACTGAGGGAAATGAGCATCTTCATCACCTACATGGCAACCTTGAGCCTTCCCCTGGGCAGCTGGCCTGCAATACCACTGATGCTCAAGTGCTCATCCATACCTGCCCACCTTCTGAAGTCCAACCCGATCCAACGGGGCACCCTCCGACACTTCCTTCCTGTGCTTCGGAAACACAGTCATGCTGGGCCCATGCCCCTGTCGAATGCACTGAGCTGGACCTTCACAAATTTTCGAGCTGCAGCCCTTACACCAGTTCAGAAGAGCACAGGGAAGCTATCATCTGGGCCATGCCAGGGGGCACCGGAGATAGAGTGGGGTTCACCCCTTCCTTATACCACTTAGAGGGAAAGTCTCCTGCACCGGATTCTTCCTTTAAGGTAACTACATAAGCCCAGCCTCGCAAGAGGGTAGACGTACTGGGGACACACCAAGAGTGATGGCTAAGAGATCCTAAGGGTCTAACCTGGCTTCTTTGCTTCCTCCCTAGGTCTCTTCGGCCAGTGGTGGCCACATGTCCTGGTAAACTGTCAAGTCACATACTGGACTTCCAGCCCCAGTATTGATGACTTATTCCATATCTGCTCTGCAAGTCTGGGGGGTACAACTCAGATCCCCAGGTCTCCCTCCATTTTCCAAAAACAACTGGTTTAACTATTTGAATGGTCTTTTTTGTGTCTGGGCAAGGGGGAAGTAGGGTTGCTACCACAACGCTGCTTGGATGTTTCTTGGGGATTTTGTTTTGTTTTGTTTTGTTTTGTTTTGTTTTGGACTAAGTTCTGCAAAGGAACCTAGAAGTTAAAGGGAGGGTTGGTAAAAGGGAGGGATTGAGATTTTTACTAGCAAGTAGAACCCTGACCACAACCCCCATCCTTCTCCCAACCTCCTGAGGTATTTTAGAGGTTGGTAAAGGATCTGAATTTAGATGGGTTTGAACAAGAAAAACCATCGGTAGCTCTGACTGCCAAAACAGTAGTGGGCCCTGGGAGGAAAAACCATATGAGAACCCAGGGCCAGATGGTTTCCATGAGCCAGTTGATTTCCACTGCCCATCCCCACCAACTCAGGAAGTGCCCATCCTGTGGGCTTCACCTTCTTGACTCTTTCTGGCCTTGGGTCGCCTGTGCTTTCCTGGTGTTATTCCCAGCTACTTCTGGGGTCCCCCAACTATAACTTGGGTCAAAGACTTTTTTTTTCCTTTGGCTGCTGGAAAATGGAATGCCAGCTTTGGATACCTCAGAAAAGGCATTGGGGTGTTGAGATTGAGGTGTCCCTTGTGTGGGGTATCAGGGATCATATTTGTGGTGCTTTCATGAATTCAAAAGACTTCTGCCTCACATGTCTGTCAGTTACAAGAACAGTCATCTCCCCAAGATTCTGGAGTGTCACTTTGCAAAGACCGGCCAGCCCTCTGACTTGCACTGTTTTTTCTACTTCCCCTGTGCCCTGTCAGCTCTGACAAGCCTAACAATTATTGAGCACCTTCTTTTACAAGGCCCTGTGACTGTTCTGATGGATGGAAATCATGTAAGGACTTAATTTATATAGGAAGTTACTCAGAAGCTTAATAAACCCTGAAATATTCAGGTTCTGCCCTCCCCCCCCTGGGGATGTTGGGGGAGGAGCAGGAGTTTGGGGGGGCTCCCCATTCCCTCGTCCCAGCTGTGTTCCAGAAGCCCCAGGGAGACTGCACAACACGTTACCATCTGAACAGGCCCTGATCCCCAGCAGGCACCCTCTTAACAGAGCCTAGCAACACCGCAGGAGGTTTCCTTCTTCCTTCTGGTTTGAATTACTCAATCCCTCTCTGCTTTTAGGGATCTCTGACGTGCTCGAGCGCGAATATGTACATGTGTGTGTTGGGAGGGGGGAGCAGCCTGCTCAGGGGCTGGAAGGAGTGTCAAGACTGCATTTTTGAAACTGTGTTCTAGATATTCCAATATCCAGCCTCGGCAACCCAGACTTCCCCACTCCTCTACCCTGGCCTTACCCCACTTCTCTGTCTTTCAGGTGTGATGTGAGTGAGGCTTTAAATTGGGGGTGGGGGAGAATTGATAAAGTATTACCTGACTTTGGCCATGGAGTTGAAGACATTTCCAGTTTTTGCTTTTTATAGTCATTCATAGGAAGCCTTGAGATTGTCCTTTTTTACCCAGTTGTACGGGATCAAAGCACACATGACTTTCTTCCAGAACTGAAGACATTTCATGGTTTTGTTTTTATAATTGAGACATTTGGAAAAAGCCTGAAAACAGTTTTGAGGTTCTCGTTTTTCCAGAATTTCAAGAGGCTGTGAGGGGAATGGCAATGACGTTGGGGTTGGAGTGGAGCTTGGGTATAAATTTAGGGACAGCATCCAGCCTGGAACATGGCCAGGGACTTACCAGCCCCAGCAGATTCTGTGTGCTTAGCTCACTGTGTGCAGTGGGGGCGAGAGGGAGGCAGAGAAGCTCTGGAGAAATGCCAGCAACTCAGCAGCCCCCAGGAAGATTTGAGGACAGTTCTAGAACGATTTTTGATCAACTTTTTCTCATTTGTTTCTAGACCCCTATAGGAGGGAAGGGGAGGGGCACTAGCTTTGGAAGTGATAAGCTGCAAGTTCCTTCCCTCACTGGGCCTCAGTTTCCCTCTTGATAAATTAGAGATTTGGAGGACAGGTAGAATACCCCCTTACCAGCTCTGAATCCAAAATTATTTTCCATATTGTCTCTTCATTTTAGTCTCTTTTTTGCATAGCATAATTTCTTATTAATGTCACTGAGGGAAAATATATGTTTTCCCCCTTTGTGGGTTTGGGAGTGGCAATTCAGACTACATAGTTCTTAGTTTTCAAGACTTATAATTTGTGAATATGTTTTCAGAGAGGATCGTATCAAGCTATATCTTGCCACATTTTGGTGAGGACAAGGCAGAAGGAGCCCTTATCTCTTCTTCCTCCTCCTCCTCCTCTCCTCCCCTACTCCTCCCTCCTCCTCCTGGCTAGTTGCCAAGCTGCTGTGCTTTCTTTTCCGAAGCCTTAGGAGCAGCCAATTTGGCCAAGAGGCCCAGTTTCCCCTTTCCCAAAAGCCTGTTCAGGTGCTCAAGTCTCTGCTCTCAGAAAGGGAGGTATGTACGTATGTACTGTAGGGGATGTTATTGCCAGAGGTGCTCTTGGACTCTTAGGGGACAAGGAGCGTATTTCCAAATAAATGTGACTCTTAACTCACCTCAGAGCCTTTACTAGGGCCAAATTAATTCCCTATCATACTGGTGCTAAGTCATCCAAACTCATCCCCTCCACCCTCATTCCCCATTTGGGGCCAGCTGGAGCATGAGGAGGGGGGGATGGAGGAGGGAGACCTTCTCCTTTTTTATATAAATACTATAACTCAGGGCTTTCCAACTGGTCACTTGGGAACTTTGCCTCCCTTTGCTTGGATCTGTTTAGAATTTGTTATTCCTGAATCCAAACTTATGGGTTCTCTGGAGCCATTGGCTAATATAGAATGTAGGCAACTGAATCAGTGAGGCACTTGGGGTAATTGATCCGCACCATGAGGTTGCCAGACAGAACATAGCCATGGACCAAGGATTTCAGGACTAGATTGATTCATTTGGGATAAACAAAGCTAGCCTATAGGCTAGATTCACTGGACCAGGATGGGAGGGGCTACCTGAAGAAAAATCACTTGGGTGCTTGGAAACACAGCCAAGCCCACTGCAGGCACTGGGAGCAAGGTCTTTTTAAATGTTTTTTTTCTTTTTTTGCAGGTACTGTATCTCCTCATCCCCTTTTTCTCTAATAATGGGGATGTGTTTTGTTTGTTTGTTTCCTTTCCAGTCCCACCCCCTTGTTTTTTCATCTACTGGTAAATGACGAGCAAACCAGAATGCTATTGACATGAATGATTATTCCCAAGTCCTTCGTGAAAATTGTAACCACAGTGCACACTGTATTAGCTGAATGGTCGAGGAGTCAAGTCCCAGTACTGCTGAATGCTGGAAGATGGAACACTGTGTATATAAACTGAGGGAATACACAAGCTTGTGTGTATGATTTCCCTACCTCACAGGGGATGTTGTGAGGACTTTGCTTAGTTAGAAGTGTGTATAAGCTGAGTGATTATTATATTATTAATTATCTTGTTGTATATTATATTGTGCTTTCCCTGGAAGGGTTTTTTTTTATTGGTGAGAGTCATGCCTATGAAAGATCCCCAAGTGGCTGGCATTAAGGATTGTTGGCTTTGCTTCAAAGTGCCCTCTGCATTGTTATCGAGTGGGATTTGAACCAAGTTGTAGCTATTTCTACACTTGTGAGAAAGGTTTGGGTGGTATCGTGGTTGAAATGCTCCAGTGAGGGTTTCTATAGGGAGGGGAGGAGGGGAGGAGAAGAGAGAGGGGAGAGAAGGAAAGAGAGGGGGAGAGGGAAAGAAGGGGAGGTGGAGAGGAGAAAAGAAAAGGAAGAGAAAAAGAAGAGAGAGAAGAGAAAAGGAGAGAAGGAAAAGAGTAGAAGGAGAGGGGGTTGCAGGAGGAGGAGAGAGGGCAGAAGAAGGGAGGAGAGAAAGGGGCAGAAGCTGGTCTCCATTTGCCAGAACTATCCTCTCTGTTTATCTCTCTCCCTAACACCCTCCATAGCTCCCCTACCCACCCACCTCATACCTCAAGGACTCTTCTCCCCACCATTTTCTTCTTTGACCCTTCCCAGGTGAAATTGAGGGGTCAGCAAAGGCCTTCCATTTGTTAATATAACACGATTGGCTTAAGCTAAAGTCAATGTGAGTTTATTGATAAATCTGGCTCCTAGGGTATAAATAAGGTGGAGTTTGGTTGATGGTTTTTATTTGTTCATGATTTTTCTTGTCATTGTTTTCATTAGTTTTGTAGATGTGGAGTTAGAAGGGTCCTCAGAGTCCACATGGGTGAGACCTAAGATATAAAGTAATGAAGTGAGCCCCAGTCACACTGGTATGGATAGTGGAAGAGGTCCTGCAAGGCTCCAGGTTCACTTGGATCTCTGTAGGGTCTCTGCTCCTGCCTTTTTCGGGGAAAATTGTGATATGTGTGAGGGGTGCTGTTATGGGCAACGTTGCCTGCCAGCTCTGGGATTTACTTGGAGTTAAAAAATCTCAGTTCAAATCCTGGCTGTGCAATTCATGTGAACTGGACGTCTTTCCTTATTGATAAATAAAAGGCCTCTAGAGTGTCTTTGTGGCTCTAAATTCTAATAAATAGCCATTTGGGCTATTTTGTGAAGCAGGGGGCATAAGCAGGGAACCCCAGTGGGGGATGGAATGTCTGCTACATATTTATTTTGGCAGCATTTCCAGGGAATTATTAGATAGTATGAGATTTGAAGGCTTGTCCTCAAACCAGAGGTTATGTGGGGTGGAAAAGGTGTTTGGAAGGTTTTTAAATCCTCCTGCCCGTGGTTCTTCCCCCAGAGCTTCCCCATCTGGGGTTGCTTATTCTCATCTCCTCTAGGGGCTCAGTGACTTCAGCAGGAGCTCCCTGACTTTTGGACAAGCCAGGGGATTTTATATTAAATGTAAATGATTTTCTGTTGTAATCTATATTTATGGAGGTTCTACACATCTTTGGACATGTTGCATGTTTGACTCTAATATGTTGGATTTGGTTTTCTGGTACTCTCTAAATAACCTCCTTAATTGTCCATGAAATAAAGAAACAAAGCAATATTGGTGGTTTGATTGAGTTTCTGTATCTTCACATGACAACAGGGTTACATGGATGGGGGAAGGGGTAAACTTGGATCTCCAGAGGGATGTGAGAATTGGGAAAGAGAACTGGGAAATTGACCAGCAAGATCATGAAAATTATTTTCCTTTAAAGCTCACATGGGACATTGAGGAGAGAAAAGGTAGAATTAAGAAATTGAATAAAGAAAAGTTGAACCATGAGAGGGACATCTTATTAGGAAAGAAAGTTAAGAATTGAGAGAGAACCTTATGTAATCATGGATACTGAAGCTAAACCAGGCCAGGCAGGGCTACTCTTAGCACTAGTGCCAGACTGCTGAATTCAGTCCACCTCCCTACTCCTGACAAGCACGCAAGCCCTCCTGAGTCTGATGGATGGAGGCATCGAAGTTGCTCTTTAAAATGTTGTGCTGGGAGATTCTTGCCTGATTGTTAATGATCCTTTTATATGGTCCAGGAACACTTGCATATTTCTGGGCTGATTCAGTATGCTTCTCTCGCCTTGGAGTCAGTGTTGGACCTGGATCTTTGCCCTGGATTCAGCCATCCAGCCCCCACAGAGGCATTCCACTAAAGACCTCAGAATAACTTCAGTGGGGAGGTTGGATGTCTCAGTGGAGCGATCAGCTTATCCAGGGTGATGGTGGGGACCCCCCCCCCAAGGCAGTGCAGAAAGAGCTACATCTGTAGCTGGTGATCATGTGGCATCTCAAGCTGAGAGGGTCTACAGACACCACCTGGCTAGCCAACTGGAGAGCTCTGAGGTCAAGGTCATACTTATAAAATCATATATTGGAAGCAGAACTGGACCTTAGAAACCCCCTACTCAGAGGTCCTTATTAAACTTTTTTGTATCAGACTCCTTTGAGCATGAAGCCTACAGAACCACCCTTCCTTAGAATTACATTTTTAAATGCATAAAATAAAAAAAATATGAAAGACCCTTGACAGCCCAATCCCCTCATTTTAGAGAGAAGGAACAAAGGCCCAGGGAGGTCACATGTTTTTATACTGAAGGGCTCACATAAGATTGTAAGACGATATTTTGAGTGGACCTCAGTGCGTCACCCTTTATTCTACAGATGAGAGCAGGCACCAGGGAATGAATTATAAATCTAAAGCTGGAGGGATGGGAGGATTCCAGAGATCAGTTCCAAATCTCATTTTTCATTTGAGGAAACTGAGGCCCCAGAGAGATTGAAGTGGGGACAGGTAGGTAGCACAGAGGAAACTCAGGTCAGGGAGTTTAATTTGTGTGCGAAATTCACACATGTGAGCAATATGAAGGCAGGATTTGAACTCACTCTGGTTTCTGTCCATACCTTTTCTACTGTCAAAATCAGTGACCAAAAAGTTATTTGACCTCTCCAGGGGGAAGTGTGACTCCTCCCCCCCCTCTACAAAATGTGGGGTATTCTCTTAGATATCTCCTATACCTAGAATCAGGGGTCTTCACAGAACAAAACCCTCCAACTCTTATAAAGTACTCTCCTTAGCGTTCTGTGAAGTTTGGATTTGGTCAAAGGGTCGCACTTGAGGACCTCAAGGCCACAGATTCCCCACCCCTGAAATCCTTTGGTTCTCCTCCAGTAGACTAGACTGAACTGGTACTTCTTCCATATCCTAGAATTTCAGTACTGGAATGAATGGACCTCCAGGGACCATCTTGTCCAATTCAACCAACAGGAATTCTCTGAATATCTCTTATAAAGAGGTCACCCAGCATCTGCTGGAAGGCCTTCCAGTGACAGGAAAGCAGCCTGTTCCAATTTTGAACAGACCTAACACATCAGGAAGGTATTTCTCCTCTAAAGTGTTTTACATCAAGCATAAACTTGCTTCTTTGCATTCCCCAGGCCCCCTTCCTCTCCAGGCCTCCCCTCTCCCACATCTCCTAGTTCAGCCACTGCTGAACAGCAAGACAATATGTATCCCTTTTCCATATGGCAAATGTATCCTGATGATGGCTTCTTCAGCATAGTGGCCTTTTCAGCTGATACTTATGGCAAATTTTCCCCCTTCTCCTTATCCTAGTCCCCTTCCTTAGGACACAATCCAGCTATCCAAAGTCTGCCCCAAAATCTGGTGCCTCAAATTGGATATGTTATTCCAAATGTACTCTGTCATCAAATCAAATTGATCAACAAACATTATAAAATGCCCACTATGTGCTAGGCACAATCCAATACTTGGCTCAGCATATTAAAGCTGAACTACCTGTAGCCTCCAGAATCAAGTCAAATCATATGCACATATGGAGGCAACTAGGAGGCAAATGAACGAATGGGATGGATAGATGGATGACCCTACTATGTGCGACACTGTGAGGGAGATACAAATAGAAAAGTAATAGTCCCTGCCCTCAAGGAGTGTTCACATTCTAATGGAGGAGCTAATATGAGGAAGGCAAGTCATAGAAATGTCCTATGGTCCCTTGGGGTCCGTTAGCAACAAACACAATGGCTTTTAAAGCCTAAAGCCTGTTTTTAAGTGCCGTTTCCTCTGAGAAAATCGTATCATTTTCTGATTTTGAATCACTTGAGACAGTGTCCAGGATGGTGGAATCAGGAAACCTGAATTAGAACTAATCCTCTCTCAAATGTCTACTTACTAAGCCATCTGGGCAGCTAGGTGGTGCAGTGGATATAGCACCAGTGCAGGAGTCAGGAGGACCTGAGTTGAAATCTCACCTCAGACACTTGACACTCACTAGCTGAGTGTCCTTGGGCAAGTCATTTAACCCCAACTGCCTAATCCTGGGTCATCTCTAGTCATCCTGATGAATATCTGATCACTGGATTCAGATGGCTGTGGAGGATAAGCAAGGCTGGTGACCTGCACAGCCCTCTCTCACTCAAAACAAAGTCAAGTACAAGTCATGTCATCATTTCTCTGATGGCATGGTCTTCTTTGGCAACAAAGGATGAACATACATAATTTACAAAGCCATGTGTGACAAGTCACTTAATTTCTCTGAACCTCAGTTTCATCATCTGTAAAATGGGAGGTAAAAAGAGAAATTCTCTTCGCAGGCTTGTTGTAAGGATCTCATGAAATTAAAGCTCACAGAGTGATGGGCCTGGAATCAGGAGGACCTGAGTTCAAATGTGGTTTCAGATATGTTACTAGCTGTGAGACTCCAAGCAAGTTTCACTTCCCTTCTATCTCCTCATCTGTAATAATAGCATCTACCTTCCAGGGTTGTTGGGAAAATTGAGAGAGATGGCATTTGTAAAGTGCTTTTAACACAGTCTTGGCACATAGTAAGTGCTATATAAATGTTGGCTATTATTATCTATTGTTAAACCACACAAAGCATTTTTGAACATCTAAAAGTGCTATATAACTTTTTAATTAGTTTTCCTTATTTGTTCAGCGATATATCATTAAGATATAGAAAGCCACAAAATATTGAGGATAATGCAGGGGGTCAAAGCCACTAAGCATCTTGGGAAATCAGGAAAGATTTCATGTTCCTATTGAGAGAAATACATGAATAGGTAATTAGGGTTTAAACTTTGTCGGAAAGAAAAAAGAGCTCTGAAAGGAGGCAGACACTGCATACCAGGAGGGACAAAACCAAACAAAATGCAAAAACCAGAACAAAAGCAAAGACATGGGAGAAGGGTTCTGTGTACACAGAAAAAGTAAGAAGGTTGGTTTGGCTGAACCATACTTTGCATGAAGGAGATGCATTAATCACTAAGTCTATACTAAATATTAATGCATATTAAGGCTGAAAAGCTAGGATGGACCCAAGTTGTGAAGAGTTTAGGGGTGGAGTTTACTAAATAGGAGAATAATGACAATTAGTCCAACCATTATAAAAATCACTTTTTGCAGCTGTGTAATGGAAGGAAGGGAGGAGAAGAGATTTGAGGCAATGAGATAAAATTAGGAATATTGAAATAGTCTGATCAAGAAGTGAAAAGGGCCTGAAAGGGCCTTGACCAATATCCAAGGGGAGAGGGTGGCATGATCCCACAAAACTTGAATGCTGCCTAAACAGAGTCAAATTTGTCTTTGGGAAATATTTAACAAAACAAATCAAAATACAATACAACAGAGATAATGTTCATTTTTGGCTTCCCACGTCAGTATGTGACCCACAGAAATCTGTTTCTAATTAAGTTTGAGACTGTTGGTCAACCATGCTAAATGTTGTGGAGGGGGTCAAGACAGATGGAAACTGAGAAAAAGGCTATGAAATTTGACAATTAAGAAATTATTGGTAACTCTGGAAAGAGCAGCAGCTTCAGCTTTGTGATGTTGGAAGCCATATTTACAAGGGGCTGAAAGGAGAATGCGATGAGAAAAAGTCACGGCAGAGAATATAAAAAATATAAACAAGGGGTTTGTCTTAGAGAAGGAGGTAAAATATAGGCTAACTAGTAGAAATGACTGGATCTAATGAGGGTTCCTATTAAAGGATGAGGAAGACCTGGATAGCCATTATCATTTTTGTTTGGAGGCACAAGGGAAAGAACCAATAGATAAGGAAATATTGGACATAAGGAAAAGAAAGGAGATCAATTATGAGGGTAATTTGTTGAAGGAGACAGGAAGGGGTGACATCAGGTGTCAGTCTTGACCAGGAAAATGAGTCACCTCTTCCTCAGATATTGGAGTAAAGGATGAATGATGGGGATGATATCAAAAGTCAGTCAATAAATAGCAATCAAATAAATGCCTACTGTGTGTCAAACCTGGAGCTAAGCGCTGGGGACACAAAAAGAGGCAAAGGGGGTTGTACCATATAAAGAGTGAAAGAATAGGATGCTCATGATAAATATTCTCTATTTTCTGAGTCAGTTGTAAGGTGTAGTTCCCAGCTGAGAAGGGAGGGAGGAGAAGAAGAGTGATTCTGCAGGAAGCTTAAGGAGAGAGGAACCTTAAGGAGAGAAGAGTCAGGATCAGTCTCTGCAATGAGTAATCTAAAAAAGGAATTAAGGAATAGTAAGCATATGTGCCTGGCTGCAGTGAGGACCACAGGGTGAGGTGATATTGCATCAATCTGTGGTGGATCCAGCTTAGTTGAGTGATTTCCTCCTGCTCCTTTTAGCAGCATGTCAGCAAGAGGAAAAGAGGTAGTAGGAATAATTCAGGTTAGTGTTTGACAAGGTATAGAGAGTGATTATTCAAGAGAGACCTTGTTAAATTCTACTCAGTTTTCACCAGGTTCCTCCAACTTGAAAAGGTAGAAAAGAGGGTCTTGACTGGCATTACCTTGAGTGCTCCAATGAACAGGGGGCCTCTGAAGTCTTCTAACACTGGCAGATGTCACTGGGGGGGGGTCTAATTGGCCATTTAGTATTCAAGGTATTTCTTCCTCCTTCTCCCTGCTAGATGGGGGCAAAGCTAAATACTTTCTCAAACTTTCCTTAACTCCCCCCTGGGGAGTAGAAGGATACAGTGGCTTTAGGATATGATCTTTTCCCTAGTTCTAATCACCTCCCTTTCTTATCCTTTCTGTCTCTGGAGAGTTATATTAGAAACATATCTATTAATTTTTCATATTCATTCCTCAAGACCATGTGGTCCCTGTCTCTGTTTTATAGTGTTTATAGACTATAAAACATTTTAATAAAATTATAAAAGTTTGAATCCACTACTTAAGCAAGTTTCCACCATTCAGACAGAAGTTTAGTTCTCTGTCCTAATTTAAATATTTGTGTATTGTAGTCAACCTCTGACCTTTTTATGTTTGAGACAAAAATCAGGACACAGGAAATGTTTAGTTACTGAATGAGCATGAGAAGTGAGCACAGTATACTATAGTATCCAATATCATACCAGCATGGAGAGAGAAAGTTGGAGAAAGAGCTGGGTTTTTTTGGAAATTCCAAGCCCATCCTTTGTAGCCAGTGCATTCAGCTGTGTCTTCTGCTTCCAGATGCCTAGAGAGGCCCAATGGCTTGCCTCAGTCTCTGTTTTCTGCCACAGCTGAGCCCTCCGTTTACTTTCTCCTTTCAAAATCTTTATTTTTACTTGTATTTGTTGCCCATATGCTACTGATTCTTTCTGATTAGGGTCTCTAGTGGGGTCAGGGACTTTGTCTCCTCTTAACTTTCAGTGAAACCATAAACCTGAAGCCCTGGATTCTCATAGTGACTATAACACTAACCTGGATGACCTTGATAAGATCCTTACAATAATCCCTATTTTATAGTTGAGGAAACTGAGACAGACAGAGGTTGTGACTCATTCAGGGTCATACAACTAGTAAGTTTCTAAAACCAAATTTGAACCCAGGTCTTCCTGACTCCAGGGATATAGCACTGTGTCACCTAGCTGTCTCAGGCTGTTGTTTGTCCTTCATTCCGGAAAAGGACCATGAATTGCAAATGAATTGGATTTAAGTGAGGCAGGGCTGTGCAAAGTCACCAGCCCCACTTTCTCCTACTGAGCCATCTGGGTCCAGTGGCATGATATAAATCAGGAAGACTGGAGATGGCCCTCAGCTGTCTCAGAGTTAAAGAAAAAAGGTAACAGCTCTTCTCTGTGTTCTGAAAAGAAATTAAAAAATCCAGTTCTTTCATCTCTATCCACTAGATATCTGAATAGACTTGTTCTAGAGAAGTTATTCATCATGTCTGTCACTCCCCTGTTCAAGAAATTCAAGTATTTCCCTCTTACATCTAGGATAAAATATATACCCCTCTGACTGGCATTCAAGGCCTCTAATAGTCTTGCTTCAGTTGGTCTTTCCAAGTCTACTGCACCCCATGGTCTAGCCAAACTATGTTTCATACCCTATGTTCCATTTTCTACCTCCAAACATTTTCCCAGGTGTTCCCCTATTCCTCAAATGCTCTTTTGTCTTACCTACACTTCATAGATTTCCCTAGTTTTCTTCAAAGCTGAGCTCAAAAGCCACCTCCTGCAGGAAGCCTTCCCTAATCCTCTACTTCCTTATACCTCCACCCAGTCATTTATTTCTGTTGACTTTGTATATATTTTGTATTTATTTTTCTAAATAAATGAAAAGATCACTCTAAACCTCAGATTCTTCATCTGTTACATGAAGGACTGGTCTCAATGGCCTTTAAAGTCTCTTCTAGCTGAAAATCTATGATCCTAGGCTCTGCATAATACAGACAGGCTGGCTTCTTCTGGCCATCAATCAAAGACTGGTGATGACCTTTAATGCATCTCTATGAGCTACCAATACCAATAGAATGGCTCAAACTCATACACACATTTATTATACAAACATACATATTACATATGTATGTGTGTATGTAGGTGCACATATACACACATGCATAGATAGATATAAATAGCTGAGCAGTCTAAGTGCTACTATAGATAGATGATAGAAAGATGTGTACAAACACACACATATTATATGTATACATACATACACATATGTATATATATACACACATATATATTCAATAGCTGGCCAACTTAAATGTTTCTATAAATAGATGATAGATATGTACAAACACACATATTACATATATATATGTGTGTGTATATATATGCAATAGCTGAACAGCCTAAGTGTTACTACAGATACATCATAGAATATATATCATATGCATATAAACACATATTACATTCACATGAATACACACATGTACTACATACACATACACGCACATATATATTATATATAGTATATACCTATGTACCCATACCTATTGGGGAAGGAAATGGCAAATCACTCTAATATCTTTGCCAAGAAAACCTCAAATGGGTTCATGAAGACTCAGACACAACTGAATAGCATTCATACATACATGCACACATGCATACATATATATATATACACATGTTTGTTTATGTATTATATGTGCATTTGGTGCATATATATACATATATATGTTGTTCAATTTGTTATTGAACATATAAGCACATCGACATGTGTAAACATATATATATATATATATAAATCCAGACTAAGACTGAATTTAAATATATAGCTCCAGCTCTTGGGGAAATCCTTGGTTGCAGTTACTGTCCAGTAATGCAAAGAAGTGCACCAATCCAGGTGGGAAAAGAGTAAGAGAATGGGATATTCACTGTGTACCAGTTGAGAGAACCCTCTTACCAATGAAATGTATCTAAATATCCATCACTGTAAGTCTAGCCAAGAACTTTCAAATATTTGGACTGGAAACTCCATAGAGCAGGGATGGAGACTTGGCCCAATTTTTATCTCAAGAAGTGTCCTGCAGAGAGAGTTCCCTGTGCACAGTAGGTATTTCACCAATGTGCATTAAGGGCATTGGAGCTGTCCAACATTGGAGTATGCTGCCTTATAAGGTGATGAGTTAGGGGAGGCCTTCAATGTTAAAGGAATGTCAAAACAGGGATTTTTGCTTCAGTTAGGGATTGAGATAGAGGGTGTTTTCCATCTCCAATATTCCTGGGCTTCTGTGATTTTCCTGTGATTCCTTCAAGGAGTGATTTTTTGGGGGGCTACTAAGGAAGGGGAGAAATGTTCTTCAAATTTTAGCATGGGTGGTAAATGTATTTCATCCCAATACAAGTATAAGGTGTTCCAAGGACTGCCATAAGGAAACTGAGTGGGAAATGAGCCAATAGCAGAACCACTCAAGCAATACACTAAGATGTGTGAGAGGTTGACCAGAGATTTTGTGTATGGGCATACAACTCTCCCCTTCCCTCCTTGGCTATTTGCGTTATTTTGCCCTGGGATGAGACTTATGTGTCATCATTCCAATCTTGCAAATGGTCAGGAAAGAGAGTATCCTAGGGCTGGGAACTCTAAGTGGGCCAGGTGATCGGCAGCCACATGCTACTTACAACTACTGTCGTTGCTGAGCAGTGTGCTATTTGGTGACAACAGAGATGGAATAGGTCCTGGGGAGGGAGGGGAGGCACAGTGGAGATTCAGACCTAAAATAGAGATACTTACTGGGACTAATCAAGCTAGCACGAGAGGGCAAGAGTTGAGCCAGACTTACGAGGGTATCATATTCTCTGGTGAGATGAAAGAGGACAAATTGTCTTCTCACAGCATTTCCCTTGCTCCTAGCTGAAATAAAGCATTGACCCCTGAAAAGAGGGGTCCAGACATTTAATTCCTTCCCCTCTTCTCCCATGAGCAACAAGGGTAGTTGGGAATATCTGAGGAAGATAACATTGAACAAAACAATTTCTTTATAGTTTGACTATATGACAGCTCCTATATCATGTTTTAATAAATCATGTGATTAATTTTAAAAGAATGTGGCCACTGAAGAGACCATCTTTTCTACACCTTATGAATAAAGCTGGACAATGAGAAAAGCAGATTTCCCAAATGAGTGGTAGTAGTTCAGCCACTATTTCCATAATTTTAATATTTCAGAGTGATAATCTATTTTCCTATTCCTAGATTAATATTGAATTGAGGCCAATACCCAGGTGCCATGGACTGAACTAGCTTGGGGTGGTGGGAATGGGGAATACCATAAAAGTTTATAAGCAAGGTGAATATACTGTAGGGATATTGTGGCTTTGGGGAAATCTAGTGCATGAGCACTGAATACCTTTTGATGAAACCACTGGGTTGATGAGCAAAATATGCACACATTCCCTAGATGATTGGTTAATTAATTAAGTGACAGTGTGTCTTTTTGTAGATGGCATAAAGCAAGCAAATGAACCTATGATGGACAGATATTTTTATGGTAGCAACGCCAACATTACTGATCAGCCAGAAAAAAGTCTCTACCCAGTTTCATTCTGTTTCTCTTATTAACTAGATGTATGACCTTGGATAAGCCATTTTCTATCTCTGGGACTCAGTTTCCTCATCTTAAAAATAAATGGCATGGAGCTGATGACCTCAAAAAGCCCTCCTAACTTAAATGTCCCTCTGGTCCTCCTCCCCCTAGCTATCACTTGTCCCTCTGGCCTTGGGCAGAGGCTGTCATGCCTGGACTTTGCCACCAGGAAACTCCTATGAAACTAGTGATTGCTGTAACCAGAAGGGAATGCTTTTCCCTTTTAAATCTAGCTCTTCACCTTGTGAAACTGTATTTCAGCTTATTCCTAATCCCCAGGGAATGGTCCCCTAGCAACCATTCCATTTAGAGGATCAGGTTCTAAACTGTACACTGATGCATACTGTCCTTCTGTTTGTTTTCTGCTCAAGGTCTGGAGTAATAAATTGGAGCTACAGGAAAACTTTGAAAAAACACATACAGCTTTGTAAATAGAGGCATAAATAGAGACCATGGAGCTTTCCAGGTCTAGTCCTTGGTCATCCCATTCTCTGACCTGACTCCTAGTGAGCTAAGGTACTTGATGAGTAGCTTTAACTGGGCCCGAATTTTCCCAGGGTCATTTGTCCCCCACTGGGGTGAGGTTGAGCACAGTTGAGTAGACTTTAGCTAAGTAGTGACCAGTTGTGCCTTTAATATGATCTTCCTTTCCCAAAAAGCCAGTAGATTGCACCCATCAAGTGAGAAAAGGAAAAAAGACAAAAAGTTTGTGGGGCTGGGTCAGAAAAATCTCTATTCCTCATTTTTCCATTGGTTCTCTCAGTGATTTCTCATTTTCCCTCTCTAGACCTCAGTTTCTCCATGGGGAGATTAAACCACATAATCTCCAAGATTCCATCTAGCTCTTAACATTACCTTATTGACCTGTAGGAAGACAAGGATTATTTTTCACTCCTCTATTCCCCTCTTTTTAGAGTCACCTCTGATCCATTGATACATCCAGAAAGTCAAGTGACCTCAAGTTCAGTTCCAAGATCTGGGGGCCAGGGGCTGGTGAAAGTAAGATTGACTCATGTTTATTTCCAGATTCTGTCTCTGCTCCCCCTACTGCCTTCCCTTTTTTCTTCTCTCTCCCCATCCCCCACCCCAACCCCCATGACTGTTCTACATTCTCAGCTCAACTAAGGCCAGAGCTGTTGGAACCCTTATGACCCCACTACTGCTGAATGTAGTATTGCCAAAGTGAGTTAGAAAACGTACCTAGGCTTACTCCATATTCTGCCCCAAGATGTGTCTCAGCTATACTTTGGCGGAATTAGAGTCAAGAGTAGAGGGTTATAGTCTCTGAGAGTCATATATAAAGTGGGGCAGCTAGGTGGTGCAGTGGATAGAGCACCAGTGCAGGAGTCAGGAAGACTTGAGTTCAAATCTCACCTCAGACACTTGACACTCACTAGCTGTGTGACCTTGGGCAAGTCACTTAACCCCAATTGCCTCATCTTGATGAATATTTGGTCACTAGATTCAGATGGCTCTGGAGGAGAAATGAGGCTGATGACCTGCACAGCCCTCCCTCACTCAGAACAAAGTCAAGTGCAAGTTATGTCATTATTTCTCTGATGGCATGGTCTTCTTCAGTAATGAAGGATGAACACACACATATGAAGTATGACAAGCAAGCCAAATGACCCAGGAGGAAATGGAACAACCATTTATCAAGTGCCTACAATATGCCAGATACTATGCTAAGTGATTTACAAATACTATCTCATTTGATAATATTGGTGAAAACTATTCTGATCGCAAGAAGACAAATTTGACCTCACGCATGCTACTGAAAATTGTTGCAATCCTACATCACAGTGTTGCAGCTAGACAAGACCTTGGCAATCATCTAGATCAACTCCACTTAGTCAAAGGGGTTGATAAAATGGGCCCAGAGCTTGCTTAAGGTCACAAAGATAGTAAGAGGCAGAGTCAGAACTTGGAATGGGTCCTTGCATGGTTTGGGAAGGGGAGAAATGTCCCTTATTCAAAAGAAACAGGATAGATAAAAGGGTGGGGGAGGGATGAATCATTGTATATTAAGACATTAAACTCATGAAAAGAAATCCAGGAATCCAGAAAAGGGAGGGATGTTGGAGAATATTGGAATAAAAGAGGCAAAAATGGAAGCGATATTATCATTAGAGTATACTACAGACCACCTGGACAGAATGAAGACATAGATGAGGAGTTTGAGAAACACAAACCTGGAGTAGAGGTCTATAGCAGTGAGAGAGATTTCAATTATTCAGACATCTGCTGGAGCTCTCTCTACCAAAAACTGAGCAATTCGTAATTTCTTGACCTCATCATAATTCAAACTTTTAAAAAGGTTGGAGACATCAACATGGGGAATGTCTGTTCTGGATCTTATTTCCACTAACAGTGAGAAAATTACTTGTAGGATGGAAATTATTGAAACCTTGAAGATAAGTGGCTACTCCTTAGAATTTGTGATAGGGGAGAGGAAAACAGGCATTGCTTGAAATGCACCATAGATTGTGGGAGGGCCAGAGAAAACATAGATAGGATCCTAAAACCTGAAATTCTGCAGGGAAAATCATTCCAAGAGGGAGAGGAAGTTCTCAAGTACGATATTCTGAAAAGGCAAAGTGTAGGGGAAAAATCCAATAGGAGGAAACAAGGAATTGTCTAGTTGTAGATTTTTAGAAGATTTCTGCTGAAGACAAGCCAGGCTAGGCAATGACAGATGATTATGAAAAGTAGGGCAGTGTTGTAATAATAGTGTGTTCAGAGTGCTAACACTCAGAATGAGTTTGTGTTGGGGAGGAGAAACTTACAAGAAGAAAAACGGAATTTTTGTTTATTTGGTTGATTGTGGGGGTTTTTGTTTTTGTTGGGAAAAGGTATTTAGAGCACCAGTTCAGGAGTCAGGAAGACTCATCTTTGTGAATTCAAATCCGGCCTCAGACACTTACTAGCTGTGTGACCCTGGGCAAGTCACTCGACCCCATTTGCCTCAGTTCCTCAACGCAAAACGAGTTGGAGGAGGAAAAGGCAAACAACTTTAGTATCTTTGCCAAGAAAATCCCAAATGGGTTCATGAAGAGTTGGATATGACTGAAAAATGACTAAACAACACCTATGATTTTTAGCTATGTCTGCAGAAATGAAGGCTTGGATGTGGGCAGAGGATGGATGGGACAATGAGAACCAACTGTTTAACTCTTATTTGGCTTCTAGTTTCTTTTCCAAGGAGGATGGTTTTGGGGCACAGAGAACAGAAGGAGACTGAACTGAAAGTTTATATTAAAGAGAAGTTAGGTGCTAGGAAAAGAGTATTTGGCACTCTTGATGAGTTCATCACTTGACCCCATCAATGACATTCAGCAGATCAATGAAAAATTCCGCAGATGCAACGGCCAAGATGATGGCAATGATCTTTGAGAGATGGTGATGAGTAAGTAAGATGTCATGGGAGCAGGTGAAGGCAAGCGTCCTCCTAATTTTCAAAAAAGGGCAAAGAATGGAGCCTTCCTACTCCAGGCCAGAAAATCTAACTTTCTCCTCTGGACAAAATTCAAGAACATGATCTTAAGCCATTGATACCATAAATACCAAACGTCTTTTGATGGTTAACACAAATGCTTCATCAAGAACAGGTCATGTTAGGCTAATCTTACTCCTTTGTAGACAGGGCTACTAGGATTAGTGATCAGGGAAGAATGCTGTAGATAAGAATTTGCTACAATTTTAGGAAAGCATTTGATATAGTAGCAATACTAGCTTAAATCTTTAAGTTCTTTACAAATATTAGTGCTTGTGATTCTCACTACAACTCTGGGAGGTAGGTTCCCCATTTTACAGATAAAAAAAAAGTGAAGCAGACAAAGGTGAAGTGACTTGCCCAGGGTCACACAGCTAGGAAATGTCTGAGACTGGATTAGAACTCTGGTTTTCCCGATTCTAGATCCAGTACTCTAACCACTGCAGTGCCCAGCTGCCTAGTTTCATTTAATAATAAACACACTTCATTCCAGCTCAGCAGTTTATGAGTCGTCTTTCAAATTTTCAGCCAACTGGAAGATTTTTTATCATCACACAGTACCAATCCTGCAGTTATTCATGGCTGGTAGCAAACTCAATAAGCCGCCATTTTGGAATCAGGCAGAGAATATCTGGACATGCTCTGTATCACTGTAAGAGGAAGAGCAATTCTGAGTATGCTCAAAGGTTTGGGTCTTTGTTGGCTAGTCCCCCCTTCCACATGTGTGTGTATGTGTATTTATGTGTATGTGTATATGTATATATGCATATGTGTATATATGTGTGTATGTATGTATGTAAGTATGTATATCTGTTGTCTCCCTGATAGAATATCTTAAGGGCACTTTTTATCTTTATACTACCCACTCATCCCCACCCCCCTGTCCACTTCCACCTTCCCCCTCTCTGGTCTCCCCCTTCCCCCTCAGCAAGACCCCTGGCACATGGCAGGTGCCTGTTTAATAAAAATACCTGTCAATTAATAATGGAAAGAGTTCTAACTGGAGTGTCATGGACAAGTCAGCCCCTGAGATTCTCAGTTTCTACATCTGTAAAATGGGAATAAACTGCTTGTTCTACCTTCTTCCCAGGGCTATTGCTAGTAGAGCTCATCATATCCTTTAAAATGCAGACATTGTTACAACCTCATTCTTTTGGTGCTATTGGAAAAGACCAAATGCTTTCTCTTTTCTTCCAAGTAGCTGCCATCTGCTACAACCCCCCAAGGAAATCACAAGCATCTAGCTTCATTTTTCCCCATGCAAAATGGGGATAATTGGGAACAGTATGGCATGAGTGGAAAGAAAGACCATGGGCCAATTAGAAAGAACTTGGCTTAAGCAGTCAACAGAGTGTTGGTCTGGCGTCAGAAAGACCTAGGCTCAAATTTGGCTTCTGACACTTGTTAGCTAGGTGATCCTGGGCAAGTTATTTGGGCCCTAACCTGCAGTTCAGCCACATATATGAGAGGTGTCAAATACACCACCCAGATCCATGTCACCTGCACCACTCTACTTAGATCAGAACCAGATTGAAATGTCATTGGAAAATATTCTACAAAATAAATAAAAATACAAGGCAACCTAGACAGCATATTTTACAACAGTTCATATGCCACCCACAGGGATATGGATTAGTGGTGCTCATTTCTAATTGAATTTGACACTCCTGATCAACATCCTTGGGCCTATGAAAAAGTCATTTCCCTTCACTGAGACTCAGTTTTCTCATCTTCAAATGGGGCTATACATACATGCATAAGGTTATATATATATATATATATATATATATATATATATATATATATATATATATATATATATACATATATATATATATATATATATATATATGATTATGTTCACAACCTTATGGCAGAAGCATGGCTCTCATGGAGAAAGTGGTCTGTAAATGTTAATGTAGTTTCAATGTCTTTGGCCTTGGAGTCTAAGGGGCTGAGTCATGGCCCTGATATTTATAAGGCCTGGTGGCCTTACATGAATCACTTTGCCTGATCTATAAAATAAAGGTGTTAAATTAGTCAAGGGTGGGGAAGCTGCAGCCTTGAGGCCACATGTGGCCCTCTAGGTCCTGAATCCAAACTTCATACAACAAATCCTCTTAATAAAAGGCTGAACCCAAGGACCTAGAAGGCAACATGTGGCCTTAAGGCTGAAGGTTCCTCTGCCCCTGGACTAGCTAATCCTTACTATGTCTTCTAGCTCAAAATCTGGGCCTATAAATTATTATAGAGATATGTGGCTTCATTATTATTCCTCCAACATACTTTCTATCCTAAGGTGGATGGTGAGAGAAAGGAATAGTGAAATCGGAACTAGGGAACATGCCTGGAACACGAGAAGACAGGAAAACATGCCTGAAGGACATTGAGCTTGGAGAAGAGAAAATTTAGGACAGACTATGATAGATGCCTTCAAGTACAGGCTTTCTCAATTATACTTATTTAAATAGCTTAAAACAATACTAAGACTTTGGGGACATCCTGTATTGAAGCAGCAGAGCACAGTGGAAAGAGTGCTGGCTTTAGCATCTGAGGATGTGAATTCAAATCTCACCTGCGTCCCTACCTATGTGTCCTTGGGCGAGTTGCTCCCTTTCTCTGGGTCTCAGTTTCTTTATCTGTAAAATGGAGGGTTTGGATTTCTGAAGTACATTCTGGCTCTCAGTCTGTGATCCCTGCTGAAAAAGGATTAGTCTGGTTCTGCCTGGCCCCAGAGGGCAGAATCAGGAGTAATTAAGGGAAGCCCCAGAGAGACAGATTTAGGTTAATTATAAAGAAAAATTGCCTGAGGTTGAGAACTATCCCAGAGTAGAAGGGGCTGCCTGCCTCCCAAAGGTAGTAGCTGCAATCCATAAATCAATCAAGCATTTATTAAGTCCTTACTATGAGCTGGGCAGAAGATACAACGAAAGCCCAAGACACGGTCCCTGCCTTCAGGGACCTCATATTCTAACGAGAAAGATAACATGCAAACAAAGTGTGTCTATACAAAATATATTCAGTGTAAATGGAAGGTGAGTACAAAGGGAAGTCACTAGCAGTAAGGGGACCCAGGAAATAATTCTTGCAGAAGGTGAGAGTGGAGCCTTTTTACCACAAGTCAAGAGGTGAATGTGATGTGCAAGGGCATTCCAGGTAGGGGGGTAGTCATTGAAAATGCCTGGAGGCTGTGCCGCCGGATTTCAGAGCTTAGCAGGGAGTAAATAAGGTGGAAGACAACTGGAAAGGCCAGAAGGATGTCGATTAGGAACATCTTTAAAAGTCAAATAGAGTGTTTAAAATTTTATCCTGGAGGGAGTCACTGGAGGTGATTGAATGGGGTGGGGGTAGGGGGTGTCATCCAAACACTTGTTGGGTGACCCTTAAAGAAAAGTTTTGCTCACTTACGGATTTTAGTGTAGGGCCCCTGACAATTTTTCTGACTTCCAGATCTTCCGATTCTGTACTTCACAGGGCCTCAATTTCCTCCTCATCTCTAAAACTTGGTCCCTTCTAGCTCCCAATTCTCCTCCCCTCTGACTCCTGAATCCTTTACAGTTTGTGTGTGTGAATTTTTCACTATTTTTCCCAGAGAAGGCTGTAATGGAAGAAAGATGACATAGGACAGTAGACTCCTTTGGCCTCTCACCTTGACAGTACTCTTTCCTCTGGGATCTTGGAGGAAGGAGTCTGAGCTGGATTTTTTGGGGCGGATGACAAAGGACGCTTTTCTAGTAATTGCCAGGGGCAGGAGGGATGACTGGTTCAGGGGGTCTCTGCCAGGGAAGGAGAAAAATCCTTGAAGCCCTTCCTTTAGGTCCCCAGGGAGCTGTCCAGCAGGGTAAGAGAAATATCAGTAGCTGTATGGGCAGCAGGCAAAAGGCTAAAATATTCCATTGGCATTGATTCTTGTGGGGGAAAGGGATTTTGTACATCTCTGCCCAATCCAAGAGATGTATCAACTGCTTCAGGAGCAAAGAATGTATTTTCTTTAACAAAGTCCAGAAGAGAGCTCAGTCTCTCTCTAGTCTTAACCCCTCCCATCTTATAGTCTGTCCTCTCCAGTTAGCTCCAGAGAGGAGGAAAGTGAAAATGAGTTTCTGAAACTCAGACTACAGGTTCACTTAAGAGATCATAGCACCTATTTCCCAGTCTCCCCCAAGGTCTGGGCAGAGGGTGATAGTGGAAAGGTTGTTGCCCTTGTTGTCTAGAAGGATAGGTTTTGCCAGCCTTTACCAGCTATGTGACTATGGGCAAGTCACTGAATCTCAGGTTTCCTCATCTGTTAAGAGAGGAGCTTGGCCTCAATGATCCCAGTGGTGTCCTCCAGCTCTAACAGACTGGGTTTCTGTGATTATACCTGCTCTGTTCTGAACCAGGATAGAAGTAGTTTTATTTAAGACTCTTCGGGAGCTAAGTGTGAGCTTTAAACACTATGGGGATTTACCCATCCAGGATCTCCCACTCCTTTCCAGAAACTGACAATTCCAACAGACAGGATTGAGGTGAGGCATAACCACAAACTTCCCGGGAGTGGAAGCTGTTAAATAATGAAATAGGAACCAAGAGAGGTTGTGGAAGGACTTTAAATATAGGATATTGAAAAATGAAAACAAGTAATGGATTGTTGTTGTTAATGTTCAGTTGTTTCACTTGTATCTGACTCTTCATGATCCCAGTTGGGGTTTGCTTGGCAGAAATACTGATGTGGTTTGCCATTTCCTCCTCCAGCTCATTTTGCAGATCATGAAACTGAGGCAAACAGGGTGAAGTGACCTGCCCAAGGTCATACAGCAAGGAAATGAATGAGAGTGGATTTGAACCCAGGTCTTCCTGATTCCAGGAGCAGCACTTTATCCATTATGGTGACACCTAGCTGCCCCGACAATACTGGAGTTGATTTAAAAACACGATCCTGCTTGTTTAAAGACAGGACGTAACATTGTAGAGTAGAAAAAATGCTGGAGAACAAGCTAAACATTCCAGATTTAAATTGCAGTTTATGAAATGTGTGACTCTGAGCAAGTCACCTGACAAGTTCAAATTCGAGCTCTGTCATTCACTGCCTGTATGACTAAGTCACATAACAATAATAAGTACACATAGATGATTTATATATCACTTTAGGGTTTGCTAAGCATTTTGCAAATTATATCTCATTTGATTTTCACAAAAATCTTGGGAGGGAGGTGTGATTATCAGCCCCATTTTACAGATGAGTAAACTGACAGCAATCAAGTGACTTGTCTGCAGTCAAGTGTCTGAGACTCCATCAGAATTTGGGTCTTCCCAACTCCAAGCCCATCTATAAAATTAGATGCTTGGATTAGGTGACCTCTAATGCTCCACCTAGTTCTAAATCTAGGCCCCTATGATTCTATGGTCCTAAGTTAACCTGTGTGAACCTCAGTTTTCTTATCTGTAAAATGGGTTATTGGCCTAGGTCCCCTCTAAGCTCCCTTTTGTCTCTAGATCTTGGATCCCAGGATGCTCTGAAGTTGGATGGAAGCAGGAGCTATTTATTTTATAGATGGAACTACTGAGGCCCAGAGTGAATGACTGATTTGTCCAAGATGTAAGCGTCAGAACTACAGTCCATGTTTCTTGACTTTCAGTCTGAGAGGAGGAGCTATAAAATCACAGAGGTGAATAGAGCCTCATGGGTCACCTAACCCTGTATTGTGGCTATGCCAGAAGTTCAGAGCTGAAAGGGCCCTTAGAATTCTTAGAACACAGGATGTCAGAGCTGGGAGAAACCTTAAAAATAGATTTGTAAGAGCTATGAGAGACCTCATCTAATCCTCAGGGATTTTCAGATGGGGATACTGGGGCCCCGAGAAGTGGTACTACTTGTCCAAGGTCGGGACATTGTAACTTTGCCCTAGGACTAGAATTCAGATTTCCTGATGCCTGAAGGACATGAAATGTCCTGACATAGCAGAACCATTTCCATTACACCAACTGCCTCTCAGTAAGAATCCCTTTAGGCTCTCGCTGATATATGGTCCTCCAACCCTTATCTGATCCTCTAGTGACAGGGAGCATACTTCTCTACTCATTCCATTGTTAGATAGTGCCAGGTGTTAAACAAGTCTGAAGTTGAGTTGAAATCTGCTTGTTTATGCCTTCCTTTCCCCTGACCCTAACCCTCACCCCATATTACTAGTTCTGCCTTCTGGGGTCAAGGTTACTACTTCTCCATCACAGCTTTTTGGCTATGGACAATGTGATAGCAGGAACCCTTCAAGAAGTGAGGGGTCCTGGGAAAATTTGGGTTGGAATCCTGGCCCTTCTCTGCTTCATACTAATTGCACTTCCTTTAGTTTCTATTCTCCAGGATGCTTTCCTGATCTTAAAAATGAAAGGATTGTGTTTGATGACCTTCAGGCCACCTTGAAACTTCAAGCCCCATGAGCCTAGGAAAGAAGCAGGCACATCCTCCCTTTGCTCCACAAAACACATGGTCTCCCTTTCCACAGCTGTCTAGAGTTCAGAGCCTGGTTGGCAGGGGATAAGGGGAGTTTGGGACAGAAAAAGACCTGGAGAATACCATGTAGGGAGCAGGCCTGTCTCAGCGGGCCAGGACAGGATGGCAAGGATCTCTCCCATTCCTCTGGTGTTGCTTCTGGGGCTCATGAGTGCCCAGGCAGTCACGAGATAAGGGTGAGGACTTTAGAATGACCCCTGAGGGCACGGACTGAAACCAAAGAAGTCCACACAGCTGTTGAAATTTGTTGCCCCTCATGTCTTCTCTATCAGACCTAGTTTGCCTCCGACCTACTGAAGAGCTCCAAGGGCAGGAGGGCCTGTGTCCCATCATGCTCTATAAATGACCCATCGGTGGCTGCCAAGGCTGGGCCTCCAAAGGCCAGGCATCTGGCAGTCATCCTAGGCAACAGTGCCAGCTCAAGTAATAATACCGATTATAGTTACATGTATATAACAATCGGTATTCTTTATTTTGGGAATGAAAGACAAATAGATCGGGTTAAGAATATAGAATGTCAGAACAGGAAAGGACCTTTGAACATAAAACATAGGGTGCCAGAGCTTGAATGGACCTTAGAACATAGAATGTGAGAGTCGGGAGGGGCCTTAGAACAGGGAATGTCAGAGCTGGGAGAGATCTGAGAACAGAGAATGTCAGAGTTGGGAGGGGCCTTAGAACAGGGAATATTAAATTAAGGAGACCTTAAAGATAATCCAGTGGCACACATACACGCACCCCATTTGACAGAGGAGGAAGATGAGATCCAGGAAAGTGAAATGACTTATTTGGCCTGATAGACAGCAAGTAGCACAATCAATATTGGAATTGAAGTCCCCTGACCCCAAGTATAATGTTATTTGCACTATCCCACAATGCCTTTGTCATAATAAGGTAACATTATTTTCATAGTGGGAGGACATATGGAGTTTCTTTTTTTCTCTCCTTTGCTTTAATGTTTGTACAACTTCATAGGTGTGGTCACTTTCCCTCCTCCCCCCCGTCCTGCCCCAGTGGAGATTACATGACCTCCATACCTTTTCCTCCTGTGCCATTCTTATCCTCAAATCCTACCTTCCAGGGCTGAGGCCAACCCCCACTCCCCACCCCAGAAGATTCACCCAAAACAATGGTCAGCTGAGGGGGGAGGCTTCCTTGAATTATTTTGACCTCTTGATGACACCATGAATTCCTTAGACTTTCATTCTTTCTCCCTTTTCTAGTTCCACAAGACTTCAATAATGCCTCTTATAGCACTTAGCATGCATATATAATATGCTTGCTTCCACCTGCCAAGTGTCTTTCCCCTGCCCGTTGGCTTCTTCCCCATTGCAGTTCCTCTGACATGTGCTGTTAGCTGAATCATGGACAAGTTAGCTTTACTGAGCAAACATTTCAATATTTTAACTTTAAGGATTGGCCATTTCAATGGCATGAATAACCTCCCCAAGGATGAAGATCACCTTCTTGGCAGGTGGTTTCCTGCTATGGCCAAAGCATCCATCCGTCTGTGGCTGCTTTGGTGAGGAGACTCTTGGAGCTAAGATAGAGGGGGCCCAAGATGGCAGATGTACATTCCACTCACTGACTGGCCCATGCTTGAAACTTGTCCAGCTCATGGGAATCTTCCAATGCTTGTTCTCTTCTACCATAGACTTTGAGGATCTGGGCTTACCAGCAGAATATTTAATGGGTTTGAGATCACTGAAACTTTTTAAAATTTAATCCTAATGTAAATCTAATTCTTCCACTTACACTTTGGGCCCCTTCAATTGGGGTCCATGGCAGTTCATGTCCAATAGAGATATACTGCTCAAATATATTCATACACACACACACAAACTCAACAGGATGCCCACCCAACTGTAGGGTATCCTTTGGGCATTGGAGAGGCAAGGGGTGGAGATGGCAGACCTTTGATTTCATTGGTGTAGATTATGAAGAATTCCCCAGTGAAAAGATTCCTTTTACCATGCAGATCTGAACCTGCTCTGCAATTTTGTAGTCTTAGAGAATTGCCTGGAGGCAATGAGAGATCAGGTGACTTACCCAGAATCACACAGCTAGTATATGCTAGAGATGAAACCAGAACCCAGGTCAGGTTGGTTCCAAGCCCAGCTCTCTGCTCAACATATGTTGCCACTCCATCAATGAGGGCAAGAGACATTTTTCCAATACTTTGTTTTTCTAGTATAGATGGTTAAACCAATTTCTTTCATTTTACTGTAGACTTCACTGAAGAGACTTTTTATTGCTCTGAGACCCAATGCAATTAGTATGATGTCATATGTAAATTGGAGCATTCTGCGAATCTTGCTACCAATGGGGAATCCTCTTATTTAGACTATGTAAAGCAGTCTCCAAGACACTGTTGAACATATAAGTTCTTGTTTAACACCTCATTTGATTTCAATGTTCAGTGAATCAATAAACAAAGCTTTCCACTGTCAATCAATCAGCTGGCACCTGCTGTGCACCGGGCACAGAGACACAGACAGAAATGAACCAAGCCCTGCACTAAGGGAGATTGTATTCTACTGGGAGAGACAACTTGTAGATTGCTAAGTATACATGCAATAAATAGCTGTTCAAATTGGAGGGCAGGAGGAGAATGAGTGGTGGGGGGGATGGGTGAGGGGAGACCAGGCATCAGTAAGGGCTCCATGAGCAAAATTGTGAAGCACATAAGAGATTCTAGGGTAAGGGATTGAGGAGGCAGTGCCATGAATTCTTGTGTGAATTTAGGTACTATCCATATAAAAAAACGTCTACTCTAAGGAGGGGATTCAAGTCTCCACTTTGCTCTAGCAAGTCCATTGATTTCTCAAATCAATAGAGTCAATACAGTGGGATCTCATCATCTTCATACCTTAAAGTCCATTATACAAATAAATACAGTCAGTCAATAAGGATTTCTTAAGTGTTGACTGTGTAGTCAGGCATTGTGCTAAGTCCTGGGTATACAAAAAAGGACAAAAGAAGCCCTGCCTCAAGAAGCCCTCAGACTAATGGGACAGACAATAACTTTGTACAAACAAGCTAGAGACAGGATGAATTGGTGATAATTGACAAAGGTAAGGGGGATCCATGTAAGAAATTCCTGTAAGGAATGGGGATATCATCCTGTAAGAGCAGAATTTTAGCTGGCCTTGAAGGACACCAGGAGAAAGAGGAGCGAGAGTAATTCAGGCATGAGGACAGCCAGAGAAAAGACCCACAGCTGAGACATAGAACGGCAAAAGAGGCCAGTGTCATGGGATGGAAGAGTATTGTTGAAAATGCTAGTCTCAGATCACCAACTGCCTCTGGGACATCTCAACTAGATACCTCCCAGATAGCTTAAATTCTATTGTCCAAGGAAACAAACTTGTTATCCTTCCCCTCAAGGCCTCCCCTCTTGCTTAGCTCTCTCTTGCTGTTGGTGTACCACCATCCTCCAGTCACCCAGGCTCTCTCTCACCCTCCATATATAACCATATGCCAAGTCCTCTTGCTCCTATCTTTGTAACACCTATGGGATCCAAGCCCTTTTCTCCTCTGACCCTGCCACCACTCCGGAGGAGACTCTCATCGCTCACACCCATACTCTTGTTATAGCCTGCTGTCTGGCCTCCTGACTCCAAGTGTTTCCCTACTTGCCGCTGTCTAATTGATCTCACTAAAGCACACTGACCATGCTATCCCTCCCTCCTCCATTCAATAAACTCTCGTGGCTTCCTATGACCTCCAGCATCAAATATCAAAATCCTTCGGTTGGCTTTGAAAGCCCTTTACAAATTGGCCCCATCCTACCTTTCCACTGTTCTAACAACAGGTGCCCCTCCATGTACTCTGAAATTCAGTGACACTGGTCTTTTTCATATTCCTTACACACACAACTCTCCATTACTGGACTGGGCATTTTCACTGGATGGCATTCATCCCAGGAATGCTCTCCCTCCTCATCTCTGCCTTCTGGTTTCCCTCAGATCCTAGCTAAAATCCCACCTTCTGCAAAAAGCCTTTCCCATTCAGCCCTCCCTAATTTTGGGCATACTTTTTTCTGTTAGTTATCTCTAATTTCCCCTCCGTTAGAAGGTGAGCTCCTTGAGGTTGAGGGCAGAGACATTGGATGGGGGTGGGGCTTTCATTTTTATCCCCAGCTCTTAGCATTCTGTCTGGTGCATAGTAGGTGCTAAATAAATGCTTGTTGATGAATTCCCCCTCTTCCAGGCCTCAGTTTCCTCTCTGTGAAATGAATCCTCCAACATTCTATATTCTATGTTCTATCATTCTTGTGATAAGAGGATTTTGTCACCTGCTGTAGATCATCTCCCCTTTCTCAGCTTTCTGTGTTTGTCTTTTTTTACTCTGGGTAAAGTCAATACTCTTTGGACGACCTTACTCAAAATACTGCTCTCTTATGTCAGCAATAAGAATGCACACAAGAATTGTCCTTAGATAATAGACAGTCAACTGAGTTGACTAGCTAGATCTCAGTAGGCCATAGACGTGGAGTTCAAATCTGGGGGCTTCGGATCATTCTAGAATCCAACACTTCACAGCTGAGTGACCAAGTAAAAATCACTTAGCCTCTTTGAGAATAGTAACAGCTAGTATCACTCAGTATTTTAAAGACCTTTACAAATACAATCTCCTTTGATTCTCACAACAAGCTTGTGAGGAGGGAGCTATTCTCATCCTCATTTGACAAATGAGGAAACTGAGGCAGAGAAGTTAAGTGACTTACCCAGGGTCATGCAGCTCATATCTGAGGTAGGATTTCCATCTGTGTCTTCCCCAACTCCAAGCCCAGTGCTCTGTCTACTGCTGTCTCATCTATAATTGAAGATAATAATTTCACTCCTTACCTCCTGGGAGGAGATAGGAGAGAGTCTTTTATAAACTTCAAAGCACTAGATCAGGGATTCTTAACTTTTGTAGTATCAGAGAACCCTCTGGCAGTCTGGAGAAACCTAGTAACCTTTTCTCAGAATCATATTTTTAAATAGTAATAAAATCCATGGGATTACAAGGGAAACCAACTATACTGAAATAGTTATTGAGATTTTTTTTTTAGTTCATAGACTTCAAGTTAACTATTCTTGAACTAGAGAAATTTGTCATTCAGTTGTTTCAGTCATGTTTGATATTTCATGACCCCATATGGGGTTTTCTTGGCAGAGATACTGGAGCAGTTTGCTGTTTCCTTCTCCAGCTCATTTTATAGATGAGGAAACTGAGGCAAGCAGGGTGAAGTGACTTGCCCAAGTGTGTGAGGTCAGATTAGAACTCAAGAATATGGGTCTTCCTGATTTCAAGCCCAGTGCTCTATCCACTGTGCCACATAGCTGCCCCAGGACTAGGTTATTCATAAAGAATGATGGATGTGGTGTACTGGAAAGAACGCTATTTCTGAAGTAAAAAAAAAAAATCAGGATGCAAATCTGCCTTCTGATGCTGTATGACTTCGGCAAATCCCTGGGCCGCCATTTTCTCATCTGAAAAAAGAGGGTTTTGGTGGCCTCTGAGGTCCCCTCCAGCTCTAAATCTAGGATCTGATGTGTGATTTCATGCCTCAGTTTCCTCACCTGTAAAATGAGGGGGGTTGGAATAAATAACTGGCCTCTGAGGTCCCCTTCCCCAGCTCTAGATCTTTGCTCTCTGAACCTACATCCCAGCCCTGAAACTTACTGGCCTCATGACATCAGACAAATGCCCTCAACCTTCCAATTTTCTCTTCTCTGGAATAGTACTTATACTATATAGCCCATGAGGTTGTGGAGGAGCTCTTCATAAAGCTTAAAACACCCTATAAATGTGAGCTCTTATTATTATGGGCATCATCACAGTCATTAAGAAAGCTGCCTCTGTGCCTCCTTGTTAGCAGCAGAGCAGACAAAGATGAAGAAGATACACCCAGAGCATGAACCCGAGTTCTGCAGTCGGCTCGGAACTTTGCCCATGACATGCCTGATGGATGGGTGGCCTTTCGTTTCTCCCCTCCCTTCTCCCTGAGCCTCCTGACACTTTGTTTTCAATCCTCTATCCTTCTCATTTCAAGAAAGAAACATTTGAGCCCAGACTCAGCAATTAGGATTATAGATCAAGAGACCTAAAGAGGGACATGAGAGGTCTTTTAAGCCAACCTCCTCGTTTGGCAGAGGAGGAGACTGAGGCTCAGAGAGGGGCAGGCATTTGATCAAAGTCACACAGGCAGCAAGTGGCTGAGCTGACGTGCCAATTGAAATGATTTACTTCAAATCTGGCATTCTTTCCAATGCAGTGTTCGTTTCTCTCTCTCTCTCTCTCTCTCTCTCTCTCTCTCTCTCTCTCTCTCTCTCTCTCTCTCTCTCTCTCTCTCTCTCTCTCTCTTTCTCTCTCTGTCTTGTCTTTCTTTTTCTCTGTCTCTCCTCTTCTTTCTCTCTCTCTGACTGTCTCTCACCATTTCTCTCTCCTCTCTGTCTCTCCTCTCCCTCTTTCTGTCTCTCACCATTTCTCTCTCCTCTCTGTCTCTCCTCTCCCTCTTTCTGTCTCTCTCTTTGTATTTTTCTGTCTTTCTATTTCTGTGTGTCTATTTCTGTCTCTCTATCTCTGCCTCTGTCTCTCTCCGTCTCCTTCTCTGTCTCTCTCTTTCTCTCTCTCTCTCATATCAGACTCTCAGTTACCGAGTTCTCATATGCATCTCTCAACACCATGAAACAGAGGAAAGTTTTCCTTTATGCAAGTAGCTCATTTTTTAAGAGCATTCACAGCATCAGTGGGTGTTTTGTTGGTAGGAGAGAATCTCTTGGAATCATAATGTACTGTTTAGATAGTTCACATCTATTGAAATGTTCAATGTGATGGCAAAATCCCTCCCTCCCCCGCCCAATCTAATTTAGCCAAAGATTTTTTTTTATTAAAAGAAACTTTCTGAGGATGAAATACAAACAGATAATAATTCATTCATTCAACCAATATTTATCAAGCCTGATTTCAAATGCGCACAAACCCCCATCTTATCCTCCCGGCTGAATCACACATCTTTGCAGAGTTGCCTGATGGATTTTGTTGTAAGTATCAAATTCCTTAAGTCTTAAGAAAAGAACAATGTGAAAATAAATGTTTTGGCCTCTCTCCACCCCTACTCCCTCTCCTTATTTCTCAATGTCTGTCTCTCCACCGAGCTCCCATTGAGAAAACCTGGTAATTGACTCTGTTACCTTTCTGTTACTAATATGCTAGCAAAAACAATTGGCTGTTAAGCCTTCATTTTCACAGGAGGCCCTATGTGACAGAGCTGGAAGTAATGACCAGGGAATGGCAGAAACTGGGGGAGACCTTAGATGCCACCCAATCTCACATGCTCATTTTGCAAGGAAAATCTCCGAAAACTGAGACCCAGGAGAGACAAGTGAATTTCTCCATGTTGCATAAACAATTCCTAGATTCTTTATATTTATCATTCATTCTAAAAGCCAGCTTCTTAATTCACTATTCTTTTCACTATTAAAATTGAACCATATCTTCCCCGAGTCAAGTCAAGGAACATTTATGAAGCCCTTGTGCCAGGCACTGTGCTAAGCTCTGGGTATACAAATAGAAGCAAATAAACTGTCCCTGACCTCAAGGAGTTGATATTCTAAAGGGGAAGACATTCACAAAATGGCCCTGAAAGGGAGAGGAGAGGGAGGAAAGAAAGTACCCATGTGAAGGCATGGTAGCAAAGTGCAGAGAGTCAGAAGCAGGGCCAGAAAAAGAATGAAGGATGACCAGCCTGGATCCTTTCTCAAAATGGAGGCCATGGGAGGAACAAGCCAATGGGAGAAGGGAGCCGAAGGAGTGGAGGGATGTTCAAGGGTGAGGACCTAGGGACACTGAGTGAGCTGCAGTAAAGTCCAGGGAGTCAGAAGTAGGGCTGGAAGAGAAATGAAGGATGGCAGGCCTGGGCCCCAGGAGAGTTCATAAGCCATTACTAAGTTGAGTAGCTTGTTCATGGCAAGGAAAGCAAGAATATATCTTGCTCCTCTCCACCTGGTAAAATCCTACTCATCCTTCAAGGTGCAATTAAGGTACTGACTGTGAAGCCTTCATTTATCTCCCCCTAGGCTGGAAATTATTTCTTCCTCTTCAAATTGTCCTGTGTATGGCTTTCGTTGTTGCCCCATCATATTCTATCTTGTTTCATGCTTATATGGGAATTTATTAATCTTATTAATGCCTTCTAAGAGTTCACTTAGGGAAACTGAGGCAATGAGGGAAACACACACATGTATATATATTTCTTATTTCCCTCATTATACATGTAAATATTTATATATGTATATATAAAATATATATGTAATATATTTCTTATGTGTGCATGCATGCATGCATGCACCTATGTATGTATAGGTGAACATTTCCCAACATGCTAAGGTTTCCTTTTCTCTTTGCCCTTCTGGAGACTTCTGGCCTTTTTTTTTTTTTTTTTTTTGGCTTCAATCCCAGGCAACTGCTAATGCAGAAACTTCAGCGATGTCCCCCCAGGAACAAGGTGGCCCATTGTCGCCTGCTGGTTCTAATTCCAGTCCAAGTTTCTTCTCACCCTCACCCCCTCCACTGGAGGAACTGTGATGGATCCTGGGACACACCATGGAGATCCATCATGGAAAAGTGACCAAGGTGTTGGGGGTGTGAGGCAAGCAGATAATCCACTCCGGGGCCTGGTGAGCCTGATGGTTTGCTCAACTTACCTAATTCAGTAAGTTCCAAGCATTTAATCCTTTCCTTATTCTTTCTTCTATCTCTCAATCGTAAGAGGGCATGGAAGGAGGAGAGACCACCATGGCAAGCAACCCCATGCTGGACCTGGAGTCAGAAAGACTCATCTTCCTGAGTTCAAATCCAGCCTCAGACTGTATGACCCTGGGCAAGTCACTTCATCCTGTTTGCCTCAGTTTCCTCATCTGTACAATGAACTGGAGAAGAAAATGGCAAAGGGCATAGGTTCCCCACCCCTGAAGAACTTTCCAAAGTTTTTTTACATTCATGATCTCATAGATCTATAGACTTTGGAAGCTGGAAGGGACTCTATAAATCATGTATTCTCTACTTCTTAGCCTACCTTCCCATTTCTCAAGTGAGAAAACTGAGTTTCACAGGGCTACCTAGCCAGATTAAAATGTAACTGGGAAATATTTAACCAAATTAAGAAAAAGACAACAGAACTTAAGATCATAAGATTTAGAGATGGGAGTTTCTCTAGCCCGCATCTCATTTTACAGATAAGGGAATTCATTAGTAAGGAACAGAGCTGGGATTTGAACTTGGGTCTTCTGACCTTCAATCAAAAGTTCTTCTCTTCATACCCTATTGTCTCCTTGTCTTTCCTCCCTAGTAAGAGACAGTCCAGTAGATAGAGTGATGAGAATAGAATCAGGAAAACATGATCTCAAATTTGACCTCAAACACTTACTAGCTAAAGGATCTTGGGCAAGTCATTTAACCCTGTTTGCCTCACTTTCCTTAATTATAAAATGAGGATAATAACTGGGTTTTTATGAAGATCAAACGAGATAATATTTGTGGAAAAAACGCGTAGTGCAGTTTCGTAGGCACTTAGTACCACTTAGTAGGTACTATACAAATAAAATCTATAAACTGTCAAACTCTTTCAACAGCTTCCTTTATGGACTCTTGGCTTCTAATCTTTTCTCTAATCCATCCTTCATACACCTGCCAAAATCATCTTGTAATAGAACAAGTCTGACTATCATACTATACTGCTCAATAACCTTCATTGGATCCCTATTTATCTGAAAATTAAATACAACTACGTTGGCATGTGGAGCCCTTCACTGTAAGAATTCAGTCTACATTCTAGGCTTCCCTCCCCTTACTTACTTCCCCTTCACACACATCTAGCTAAACTTGTCCTGTCGCTTGCTCTCAGACAGACTCAAAACTTCAAAATTCTACCTCTGAGCCTTTGCACCCAACTGTCCATATGCCAGAAATGCCCTCTCTCCTCACCTGTGCCTCCTTCAGTGTGCTCCCTCCTACGAAAAAGTCTTTCTTGATCTCCCCACTTGCTCATTCTGTTCTCTCCTTTCTCAACGTCTACTGGATTTGTCTGTTTAAACGTTGTATCTCCAAGTAGGATGAAATCTTCAAGGTAGGAGTAGTTCTTTATAAGTAGGTCTTTATAACCTCAGTGCCTTGTATATAGTAAGCACTTAATAAATGCCCATTAGATTGGACTTGGAACTCTCAGATGATTTGTAGAGATGAATCTCCCACCTTGCCCCTCACTACTACATCTTGGGTATCTTGTATACTTACCATCTGTCTCTCCCCTCATTCCCTAAGCAAGGACATCTTTCTGACATCTTTCCCCAAATTCAAAAGTCCCTAGTTATTACAGACAGGAAAGTTGATAGATTTAGAGGCACCAAGAGAAGAAATGGGCCTCTCCCATAATCCTGTCCTCAAACCTAGGAGCTGGTGAAAGCAATGTGTGAGATCGGATCCTTTCTGTGGACCCTGGATACATTCCTCAGCACCAGCTCAATCTTTCCGCCTTCCCATACTAGCACAGAATTGAAACCTGAGGAAAGTGGTGACTCATCCATCTGTGTTCATCCTGGAAGGCATGTCAGATGCTCAGAGTCAGGGGAACTATGCAGCTGGGAATAGGGCATTAGGCCCACCCACTTGCTCTGGGCCAATAAGTATTTTCAGCACTGTTACCCCATCATCTTACCAATACAGGCAGATCTCATGTCAGGAGCCAATGAAAAGCTCAGATGCACATAGTTTTCCAGAGTCTTTTTACATGTATGACTTCACAGATTCATGGACTTTGGGAGCTAGGATCATGTAGTCTCTATCCCCTATACTACCTTCCCATTGGACAGATGAGAAAACTGAGTTTCACAGCTACCTGACCAGATTAAAATGTAACTGGGAAATATTCAGAAAAATTAACCAAGATGCAACAGAACATAGATAATGTTCATTGACAGATGTTCATATGTGGTTTTCTAAGTCAACATATACCCACTGGGATCCATATGTACAACTTAGTGGCCCCTGTTTCTGTTGAAATTTAATACTGATACCTTAGAGCACAGAATGACAAAACTGCAAGGTGGTGCGCTGGACAGAGCACTGGACTAGGAGTCAGGGAACCCTGAGTTCAAATCCAGCCTCAGACACTGTGTATCCCTGGGGAAGTCAGTTAACCTCTGTTTGCTTCAGTTTCCTCAACTGTAAAATAGAGATAACAATAGCACTTACCTCTTAGGGTTGTTATGAGGACCAAATGAGGTAATATTTGTAAAAAGTGCCAAGCACAGTGCCTGGCACATAGTAGGTATACATGTTTATTCCTTATCTGTTATTATTAATACAGATTACCTTAAAATACCAAAAATAGAATATCAGTGCTGAAAAGGAACTTAAAACAGGCTATCAGAGCTAGGAGGGTCTTTAGCATGTGGGAGAGGCCCATTTCTTCTCTTGGTGCCTCTAAATCTATCAACTTTCCTGTCTGTAATAACTAGGGACTTTTGAATTTGGGGAAAGATGTCGGAAAGATGTCCTTGCTTAGGGAATGAGGGGAGAGACAGATGGTAAGTATACAAGATACCCAAGATGTAGTAGTGAGGGGCAAGGTGGGAGATTCACCTCTACAAATCATCTGATAGTTCCAAGTCCAATCTAATGGGTATTTATTAAGTGCTTACTATATACAAGGCACTGAGGTTATAAAGACCTACTTATAAAGAACTACTCCTACCTTGAAGATTTCATCCTACTTGGAGATACAACGTTTAAACAGACAAATCCAGTAGACCTTGAGAAAGGAGAGAACAGAATGAGCAAGTGGGGAGATCAAGAAAGACTTTTTCGTAGGAGGGAGCACATTGAAGGAGGCAAAGGTGAGGAGAGAGGGCATTTCTGGCATATGGACAGTTGGGTGCAAAGGCTCAGAGGTAGAACTTTGAAGTTTTGAGTCTGTCTGAGAGCAAGCGACAGGACAAGTTTAGCTAGATGTGTGTGAAGGGGAAGTAAGTAAGGGGAGGGAAGCCTAGAATGTAGACTGAATTCTTACAGTGAAGGGCTCCACATGCAAACATAGTTGTATTTAATTTTCAGATAAATAGCAGTTAACATTAATGAATGTTAACTGACCGATTGATAAGAGGGACCCTAGCCCACATAACATCTAATGTTATGTCAGAAGAGGACCGGTCCTTCCAGCACAGTGTCAGAGTTAGGACACTTGAGCAGATAACTTAGAAAGCTCCACTTTGGAGGCCTTCAAGAATACAGTTATGCCCATGATGGGAGGGGCGAAGAACATAAAATGTCAGTGCTAAAAGGGGCCTGAGAGCATGGAATGTCAAAGCTGAGAGGCCCCTTTGAGACTGATGGATTGCACCTGAATATTCTCACTCTCTGCTCCCCCTCTTTCCCTGCTAATTTTGTTTCTAAGCATGACACCTTTTCTCCCTTTTCATAATTTCACGGTCTTTAGCATCCCTGAAAACCCAAATCAAATCAGTCTCTTGGCTGGTTGCCATGACAACCCCATACACAGAGGAGCTGCTTAAAAGGCTGGGGAAATGCTAGGAGCCATTACCAACTTTCTCCCTCTTCACACCCTGCTTTCCTCAGGGGGACACAAAGGCAAGATCCAGCATTATTACTGGGTAATTGAGGGCTAGATTGGCTCTGTCCAAACTGCTGACATCAGGCTTAAGCCTCCGTTAATGACTATTTACAGGTGGAAGGGGGAGGGCAATGTGATCCATGTGCTATGTGCTTGTTATCCAGGCCCAGACTGGAGGACTGGCAGGTAAATGATTTGTTCAGTCAGCCACAGGCATGAACTCCTCACCACCCCATAGCAAAAGTCAGAGACTTGAGTCTCAAAGCTTTATGATCAAATTAGGGAGACAGGAAAAGGAACATATACTCCTACCCCCACCCCCAGTGACCAAAAGGAAGGGAAAGGGGGAGGGAATAAGGCAACGAGTATTTATGAAGTTCTTATTATACTCTACTGTATTAAATACTTATATTTTTACAAATATTGCCTCTGTGATTATGTGTCCCTCAGAGATAAGGACTTGGTGGGCTTACAGAAATTAGCCAAAGTATCCACATTTTTAGGCTTTTTGACTTTTGGAAGGAATTTTCCACAGCCACAGGGCTGAGATGTGGACAAACCATATGGAGAGATGGTAAAGGGAGAGAATCACATTCCATGCTGGTTTCCCAGGGTTCTTCTGCTGAGCTACTGGGGATTCTTTTTGTTATCATTGTTGCTGGTTCTTCATTGTTGAACAGTGCCAATGACATCAGGAGGGTGATGTCTTGACTTGTAAGTGAAATGGGTTTAAGTAACATCAACAGTCTCACTCTATTCTCCAGAGTAATCTGAGTCCAGTGGCAAGACATAGGTCAGGACAGGGAGAAGACGTCAGATGCAGTGAAAGACCTTGACCTTTTTAACCTATGGTCTTTCCCAGCTCTCAGTTTGTCTGAGGTAACACCCATTCAGTGATTTAAGGCTAGATAAGGCTAGGTAAGAAATGAGATAAAAGATGGCCTAGTGTGCCTACTCAAAAGAAAAATGAACACTGTCTCTACAAAATAAAAAGGGAAAAGCAAGTGGAACTAAGACCTTGTGACATGGCTTGACAATATGAGGATAGGTCAGAAGATTGGGGTTGGTGAGACTGCTGAAATCCATTCTTGTTTTCTTCCTACTTCCTTGAGGCATTACCCAGGAATAAAGGTGTGTGTGTGTGTGTGTGTGTGTGTGTGTGTGTGTGTGTGTGTGTGTGTAGGGAGAGGTTCAAAACTCTCCCCACTTCCTCTATCATGGCCCTGCATATAGAAACCTCCTCCTTTAAATGTTTATTGCAGCTAAGTGGTGCAGTGGATAGAGCACCAGTGCAGGAGTCAGGAAGATGTGAGTTCAAATCTCATCTCAGACACTTGACACTCACCAACTGTGTGACCTTGGGCAAGTCACTTAACCCTAATTGCCTCATCCTGGGTCATCTTCAGTCATCCTGATGGATATCTGGTCACTGGATTCAGATGGCTCTGGAGGATGTGAGGCTAGTGACCTGCACAGCCTTCTCTCACTCAAAATAAAGTCAAGTGCAAGTCATGTAACTATTTCTCTGATGGCATGGTCTTCTTCAGCAACGAAGGACAAACACACACATATATTTCTGTTTGAAATTGTTATTAAAGAGGTCGGCCAGTTACAGTTATTTGTCCCTGGACCCATAAGTTCACAATTTGGGATTATAAGAGAGGAACTTAACCCAAAGAGGATAAACAGATTTTCCTCAGTTCAGGTTGAGGTGGAAGGCAAGTTGATTAGAGAGAATTTCTACAGAGTTAATAATCTTCAAGCTGTTTCTACCTGCTAAGCTGCTCAGAATCCAGGGGGAGAGACATAACAAAGAAACAAGTCATTAGCAGTTAGCAGTAGAGGTTGGTGTATTTATTCAGGCCAGCTCAATCACCTAATCTCAGCGTTGAGGGGCACTTTAGCAGCAATCTAGTTATACTTGTTCCTGACAAAGGTATCTCTTTATAAGAATCCGGACGCAAGGTCATTCAGCCTTTGCCCAAAGGAGGAAACTGCCACTTTCAGAGGCAGCCCACTCCACTTTTAGACAATGATAACTGTTATCAAGGTGGTATTTTTCCCCCGATACCAATCTTAAATCTGACTCTTTTCCCCAATAATCCTGGGATGTAGGTGCTTTTATTATCCCTATCTTACAGTGGAGGAAACAGAGGCAGAGGTGAAGTGACTTGCTCAGGGTCACAGCTGGAAAGTGTCTGAGGCTGGATTTGAACTCAAGTCTTCCTCACTCAAGGCCCATTGCTCTGGGCCCTGTGCCACCTTGTAGGTTTGTCATTCTGTATTCTAAGGGCCTGCACAGCTCTGACATCCTGTGTTCTAAGACCCAGCTCTGACATCCTGTGTTCTAAGGTCTCTCCCAGCTCTGACATTCTCTGTTCTACAACTTCTCCCAGCTCTGCCATTCCATGCTCTAAGATGTTCTAATACATGTTCTAAGATATATTCTACTCTGACACTCTATGTTCTAATATTGATATCCCAGTGTAGGTTGACTGTATGTCAAATGACTGAGGCAGCAGGGTGGGTAAAGAATGGGGAAACAGCTTGAATCATCATTATCCTGGTCCACATGATCATTATCCACCCATTAGCTGCCCTGGGTTCAAATTCTGGTTCAGCTACATAATACTTCTGCAGTTGTCTCAGAGTCTCAGTTTCCTACTCTGAAAAATGCTGCTTTGGACCACCTGGTGTCTAAGATCACATCCCAGCTCTGAATCCTAGGAAGTTTTTTCTCTGTATCAACCCTGTCATTGCTATTAAATTCCACTGAATATCCGAGTGCAATTTTCCCAATTGGGATGTCCAAGCCCCACACTTCATTTCTGTTTCTTCCCTCTCGGGGGTAAATGAATCGTCAAGCAATTGATTGACCCAGGTACTGAGAGTAATGTCAACAATGCTGCAGGGGAGCAACAGGTAAGATAATTAAGCTGGAACATTTCTCTTCCATTGAGGGACATGGTTAAAATAAATCAATTAGTCAGCCTGACAAACAAGGGATTCAAAGACCCTCAAGTCACTCTATGGGATGTCTGGGCAGGCTGATTGAACAATAAATAGCCTGGCATGTTCAGACCTCTGGACTTAACAAGCTTGGTTTAGTGGGAGGCCAGCCTGCTGGAGAAGGAAGAGAGTAGAGCGAGCCACTGCCTGGCTAGGAGAAAAACTGGCAATTAGTCCCAGCTCTACCCGTTAGGGGGTTAAGTTAGCCAACCCCCGCCCTCCTCCCCAGGCCTAATATTTCTCCTCTATAAAATGAAAGCATTGGACAAGGCCATGTCCAAGTCTCTTTCCTGCTTCCAGTCCAATTTTCCAAGTGCCAGAGCTGGATTTGTGCCTAGGCTCTGCTGTTCACTGACTGGGTAACCACGGATAGGTTGTTTTCCCTCTCTGGGTTTCCTCAACTGTAAAAAGAGGGGTTTCGCTAGCCAGTGAACCCCCTCCAGCCACATTCTGAGACTCTTTCATCCTGTGCTGTTCCGGGACCTTTCTCTACCTGCAGATTTCAGGGTGCTATTTTATTGCTAGACACACTTGGCACATAAATCCAATCAAATGTTTAATTAAAACACGAGGCAGGATAAATAACAAGGGAAGTAAATCAGATAGTTAGTGCGGGGGCGGGAGTACCCATATCCAGAGGACTGCCTCCTCCCCCATCACTCTCACCCCCAAGGCAACTGGTGAGTCATGGCCGCATGCAATTCTCTGGTATCCCAATCCCTCGGGAGAAGGGCACAGTTCATCTCAACTCAGGACCAGGTGTTAGAGTGTCTGCAAATCGGCTCTACTCAACACCTCCTTCTCAGTCTTGGAGCAGCTGCTCCAGTGTGTCTTCCCCTCTGGCACACTAGAGTCCCAAGCACTAGGGCCACATTAGTTCCACCTTATCTTTTTCTGTCCCTCTGTCTCGTTTCCCACCCCTCCACCCCCAGCCCCCACAGCTGGCTTTCCTTTTCACAGTCTTTCCCCGATTAATGTTTGCTCTCTCACCTTCTTAAGTCTAAACAATCAGCCAAACAATCTGTAGTGTTTACCTATTTGAGCATTTAACAATTGGCTTTCCCACTTTCACAAGCTGATCGGAGCATCTCTGCTGCAGCCCTAGTTTTTAAATATTTGCATTCCCTGTAAATCACAAAATCAAAGAATTTAAGAATGGGGGGGGACCTCAGAAGCCATCTACTCTATCCCATACCCAAAAGAACATCCCCCTATAGCCACACCTGACAAATGATCAGCCAGTTTTTGGTGGAAGACCTCCAATGAAGAGAAATTTACTGCCTTCCAAGGCAACCAGAAGAAGCTTAATCATTCTTACAAATGACAGCCTTTCACTTAAAGATTATTAACGTGCCCCTCCTTACCCCCAGCCTTCTCTTCCCCAGGTTAAACATTCCCAGTTCTTGGAACGAGTCCTCTCATAACACCAATCTGAGTCTTGTCAATATCTTTCCTAAAATGTGGCACCCAGTAGGGTGCCAAGCACAGGGGTGCCCCAGGGGATCTTCAATGTTAAACTGAAAATGAATATTCATGATGAATAGCATGGGGAAGGGCACCTCAATATCCATGCCCCTGGGCAATTCACCAGAGATTATTTTCCAAGTTGACAAGGAGATATTAAATGCTCTTGGAGACTGATTATCCAATGAGTTCTGACTCTATCTACTTCTGCCCTTTTTAGCTAATATCTCCCGAACTTTTCCATAAAAAAACTGGAGTTACTTTATCAGACGTAAATGCTACATCACTCCCTTATTCTAGCAGATTTGTCACATTATTATAAAAAGAAACAATTAATCTAGCCCACTCTGTTTTTCCTGAAGTCATGGCCATGCCTTATGATCAATCCTTTTATTTCAGAATGTTCATTAACCTTTCTAATAATATAGTCAAGCATTTTCCCAGGAATTAAAGTAAAGCTTACTTGCCTACACAATTCTAATACCATTCTCTTTGACTTTTTCACAAATTAGAAGCTTTTTTAATCCAGAATCAGTCCTGGAGCGCCCATCCATGATCTTTCAAATATTGCTGAAAGAGGTTTAGCAATCACAATTTCCATTTCCTCTGGTGCCCAAGGATGCAGTTAATGTGGACCAAGTGACACATACATCATAAATATTCATCAATGGGCACACTGCATCCTCTTGGGTAATTATACTGTATAAACAGTACATATGCAGGCAAATAGTATATAACATCTACACTGGAGTGCATACATCAGACCAGGCACATATATGGCATGGAGAAATAGAATTTATACTGCCACATAAGGCACAAAGCATCACAAATTGGGGCTACATATGAGGTGTCCCCTCTGAACTACCCCCACAGCACTCACAGTCTGCAGCTTGGAGCACTGGAGGCAACTGATACTCCAGCTTCAAGATATTCAGTGAACATTCTACTCCTGAAACTATAGGTCATGACCCCTACCGGTGTTTGTCGATCTAATAGATAGCAATTACACATAAATTAGACAACATGCAAGGACAGCTACAAAATGTTACCCACATAATCCTGGGGTACATATTCCCACAAATTCAAAGTTTCAGTGGGAAGAGGATGTAAAAGAAATTTTTATAGAGAGCTGGTAGTAAGGCACAAAGCTAGGGAGCTTATGTGGCCAAGGAAGCTCGCACCCGTAAGAACCCTGATATATTTTCTCCTCATAAAGACCTCACATCACTCCACCTTAAGCAGCATAGCATCTCCTATAGTCAGGCCACTCACTTCAGGCTCCCGGGGCCTGTCCTTCTCTATGGGTTAAAGCCAAAGGCTGAGGTTAATTCTCTCTTTAATTCATATCCCTAACTCTAACCCTAAATCCATAAGCATGTCTTCTCTGCTGCCAGAAATCACATTCCTCAAAGCTGTATCACCTCATTTTTATCAGTTGTACAGTTTACCACTAGGCTCAGTTTACCTGAGTGGCTGAAGGCAGTAGGAAGGTCAAAGAAATTCCATTCTCCCCTTGCTGCTCTCTGGGGGAGACGTAAGGAAAAAAAAAAGAGCAATTCCTTCCAGAGATTGGGGGTCTTCCTCCATTGATGGCCCTCTTCTCTGCTATAAGAGGTTCCCACTCTTCAGAGCTTTTACTGAACCCCCCCCCCCCAAGCTAGAAAGCTTGCGTTTGCAAGGCTCTCAGTAGAAAGCATCTGCTGCAGGCAATGAATGACAAGCTGCTCTCCAATTCACAAATACTTTATACTTTGTGAAGGAAAGAATAACAAAATGAAAACTCATTATCTGTCTTGGTTACTTTCCCTTTACTTTTTGTCATTCTATCAACAGGATCAGGGAAAATCAATTGATCAAGGGTGTTCCGAGACAATAGAGTCAATTGAATGAATCAGATCAAGGGAGTTTGTACCTGCTTGGTTCCATGCCAACACCCAGAAACACCTACCTCTTTATGCCCCGCCCCCCCACCCCCACCCCCGGTGTGCTTGCTGAGACGGATTTCACCAAAATTCTCAAACCTAAAGTACACTTTTTCCTCTCTTTCTTGCCCATTCTATTAGCCCAGGGATGGGGAACCTGCAGCCTCGAGGTCACATGTGATCTTCTAGGTCCTCAGGTGCAGCCTTTTGAGTGAGTCCAAGTTTGGGGATTTGTTCTCTTTTAAATTCAAAGGGCTGCACCTGAGGACCTAGAGGGATATATGCGGCATCCAGACCCGAGGTTCCCCATCCCTGGACTAGAAGTGAGGATGGCAAGACAGTATTATTGAAGCAAATTCTGGGAGTTTGCTGCTTGTATACATTCTACATTTTGTTTGCTGTAACAACAGTAATGGCTAACTTTCTATATTTCAAAAAAATCACATGCCTATTGGGTAAATTATCAGTCCTGGACAAGATGGAGCTATATAGGAAAATTCAATCAAACATTTGAAGAAATATCTACACTTAAATAAATATCTACACAACATTAATTAGTCTCCCAATTTCAGAAAGTAGGCATTTTGCCAAAATTCTTTTAAAAGGCAAATATAGGTCTATCATCTAAACCAGGGAAAGATAAAGGAGAGAGAGAGACAGAGAGAGAGAGAGCGAGAGAGTGAGAGAGTGCTATTGGCCAATATTTGCTAATGAATGTCTATTGAAACCTTTTAAAAACCCTAGCCAAATGACTATAACAATATAACCACTTTTGATCACACTATCATCAAATTGGATTTATACCAAGGATGCTAGGATAATTCAACATTAGGAAAACAATTAACATATTTAATCATATTAAAACCAAAAGTACCCCCTCAAACTGAACAATTATATCAATAGCTTCAGAAAAAGCCTTTGACAAAATACAAAACTCATTATGAAGGCTAAAAACTCTATAAAGCCTACATATAAAAGGGAGATTTTAATAAGAGAAAAATAAACATTTGAATCCAAAAGATAACAAACATTGTTTTCAAAGAGGACACATTGGAAGCTTTCCCATTAAATATAGGTATTTTCCTATACTTTTTAAAGTAGGAATAAACTTTTAACCTGATTTGATTTCATGTCATCTGAAAAATGTTAGCAAAGGCAACAAGATGGGAAAGGAAAACAAAACAACTGAAGATATAAATACAGTTAAAGAGGAGACAAAATGATCCCAAACTGCTGGTGACATGATTATTTACTTAGGAAACTCTAGAGAACCAGTGGAGGAGCTAATTAAAACAATAGCTTCAGTAAGTACCATGATACAAAATAAATTCACACAATCAACTTCATATCAATATGGTAATAACAAAACCCAGAAGGAAATCATAGAAGGGCAAATCCCATTCAAAATAACTACAAGAGGCAAAAAAATAAAACAAACCAGTAAGGCTCATTGAAGTTTTATAAAGATAAAATTACAAGATGCTCTTTAAAGAAATAAAGAACTTAAAAAAATAAAAAGACATTCAGAGGTCAAGTCTGATCTGTACTAAGAGAATGAAGATGGAGGTATTATCTAAATTAATGCTTTGTATCAATCAGCTACAAAGGGGATATGTCACAGAGCTGGACAAAATACCAAAATGTATTTGAAAGAACAAGAGGCCTAGAATCTCAAGAAAATGCAAGGAAAAGTAGGAATGAAGGGAAAATGGTAATTCCAGATTCAAATTATACTATAAATCAGTCAGTATCACAACCATTTGGTACTGGCTTAACAGGAGGAGTGGAGATAGGTGGAACAGACAAGATTAAGCAGAATCAAAATTAACAGAATTCTATAACTCAAGGTTCGATAAACCTGAGAACATAAATTACTCAAGGAAACAAGTTCCTATTTGACAAGAATTGCTGGAAAGTTGAAAACATTCTGGAAAAAAAAATGTTTAGACCAATGTCTTACACCAGAAATGTCAAACCAGTGTCAAGTGAAACCAGAACCAGACTAAAGTAGAATTGGGAAAAAGTTAACAAAATAAATAAAAATACAACAAAACATGAATAGTATATTACACTTTCAAACTAAGTCAATATGTAGCCTGCAGGTATCCTTATGAATGGATTAGGGACTCCATTTCTATTGTTTCTTTTTGTGTTTGCTAGAACTATCTTATACTATATACCAAGATAAGCTCCAAAATGAACACATGCCTGAATATTAAAGGTTAAAAAAATCTGAAAAGAACCAGATCAGATACCTTTTGCACAGTGAAAATTTAAAAATCGACTCTTCAAATCTGGCTCCAGTACATCCCTGGGCAAACTGCTGCATCTTGATGGAGTTATGAATTGATCCAATCATTCCCATAAACAATTTGGAATTATCCTAAGAAAGTGACTAAAATGGTTATGCCCTTTGACCTAGAGATTCCACTAACAGTCATGTATCCCACAGAGGTTAAAGACAGAAAAAAAGCCCCCCAACACACCAAAATGTTTATAATGTCACTTTCTGTAGTAGCAAAGAACTGGATACAAAGTAGATCACAAACTATTGGGTGAATGATTAATTATAATAAAGGAATATTACTCTGCTATAAGAAATTATTAATGAGGAAGTCAGAGAAGCATGAGAAGACTTACATGAACTGATGCAAAGTGAAGTAAGCAGAACCAAGAAAACAATATACACAATGTTTACACCCATATAAATGGAAAGTGGGAGAAAAAACCTGATTGACATGCAATTATACTAACCAAACTTGATCCATAAAAAAAAAGAAAAGAATATGTCTCCTTCCTTTTTGTTTTTTAATAGATATAGAACTATGGGTATTTATGCTGTCAGATTTGGTTAAAATGTTGGCTCGTCTTATTCAACACCTTTTTTGTCTTTCTTTTTATTCTTTGTTGTAAGTAAAGACCTGCTGAGAAGGGGTAGAGGTGTGTGTTTGGAAATTAATGTGATGTAAAAAACAAAATGTAGTAACGAAAATTTTTAATGCACATACACACACGTATCTTTTAAAAGAGTGAATTGTCAAATCCTAAGAATGGGACAGGTGTAAATGAGTAGGAAAGAGTCCAAACATAGGATGAGGGTTTAAAGTTCACAGATGACAGGGATCTTCTATTATGGGTAATTCGTTTTTGAGGGAGTCATATTTCAGTTCACGCCAGCTGGGGAAGGAGATAAGTGATGAGAAGATTGATGTTTTGGAGACAGACTTAACAAGACTCTAAAATGATTAGTAATATGGGAGGAGGGAGGTTATTCACAGGTAGT